>CM077819.1:35046835-36246835 GCA_039764185.1 Tamarix austromongolica
AAAATATCATTTTGCTCCTAAAACACAATTAAGATTATTTAACACATAAAACTGTAATCATGCATAATTATTTTAACACAAACAACCCTATTTTAATACTCTATCATACATATATTTAAAATACATAAATTTAATATATCCTTGCATAAAAATACATGGTCACACACTTAGAGAAATTAATAACAATACATAGTGCATGCATACTTTTTTATGAGATTACAAAAAAGCATAAATTACGCTTAAGCATAACATAAAAAACTCCAAACATATTATCCCATGATTTTTATATATTTAGTAAGAGCATATGGGTTACTTCTTTCCTAGCACAAATAGCAAAATAACACAATGAATATCAACGCCTTCAAAAGATAGAGACACAAGAGGAGAAGATAAAAGATGACAACTTCATAATTTAACAAAAAATCTAATATTCTTTACTTATTTAATACTTAGCAAAAATAACCAAAACGAAGAGGTGGGAACTACCAAGAGGAGAAAATGGGAGAAATGCTTAATGAAAACAACGCAAGACAAATGGGGTATAAATAGGGGATGAAGGAACCAAAAATATTCTGCCACAAGAGGGGGGTAGCTTGTTCAACACTTAAATGATAAAGGATAAGGTGGTTGAGTGTGTAAGGTGGTGGAGTGTATTTAGGTTTAATAAAGCTATGAAAACCAATCAATCAACCAAGGGTTGGGTGAGGTGATGGTGTGTAGGTCCAAGGTTAGATTTAAGCATGGGGAATGCAAGTGGAGAAGGTTGAGTGCAAGAAAACCAAAGTGACACAACTAGCATAGGTAAAAAGTGTATGAAAGTGATTTTGGCTTAAATTTTGGTTTAATGAATAATAAAATGGTTAATTTGATTAAATAAATATATAATTATGGAAGTGTAGGGAAGTAATTTCGTGTATGAACATTAATTTTAGGATTTATATATTATTTTTAGTGGTGGAAAGATTAATAAAGGGGATAAAATTAATAAAAATATCATAAAAATCTTATAAAATTACAAAAATTTATGAAAACCCTTAATATAATATTTTACACTAAAATATAAAATTTTATGAATTTATAAAAACATATTGAAATGGCGGTTAACTAACAAGCTTACAAGGTAATTACTAACATAAATACCAAAACTATTCCTAAAATCACAAAAAATTTTAGATCATCGTATTCACTCATTTAAAACCTAAAAATAATTTTAAATAATTTTTAAACAAATATGATATGATAATTAGCTAGCATAACTTAATTATTTATTTTTCATATAAAATTCAAAAGGGATAAAAAAATAAAAATAAAATTAAACCAATTTTTTTATATTTACATTTAAATGAATTTAGGACCTAAATAAAATTTTATAAGAATATTTTATAAGGTTTAACTTAAAATTTCACATATATAAATAGTATTTTATAAGTAAAGTACATATAGCCATAAAATCGCAATTACTATAAAATCACTCAAAAAATTCTTGAGGCTATAAAATATTCTAAAATAATTTATATAATTAATTATACATAATTAGAACTAGTTAAAAATGGGGTATCACAATATCTATCCATGAGAGGTGGCATAACTAAACTTGCATGGATTACTCGTTTGTTCATCGATCTTTCTATCACTTATATTATCCATGTGTCCTTTAAGTGTGATAACTAGGCAACCATTTTTATCATGCGTAATCTCATCTTCCATGAGTATACTAAGCACATTGAGCTTCATTGTCACTTTATATGATAACAATTGCAAGTAGGTCTCATCAGCTTGCATCATGTTAGCACTCATGACCAGCTAGCTGATCTAATGAATAAGAGTCTTTCAGGTAGAACACATCACTAGATTCTCGGCAAGTTGGGAGCATTACATTCTTCACCTTTTCCAACTTGAGGGGATGTTGGTCTAGTAAACGGTATTATACATGTAATCTTATATTATTACTATCAATTACGTGAATTAGTTGTGTAGTTAGTTAGAAAGTTGTATATATATAAGCCAGACATTATGTTGTAATTCATTCCCATTGTCAATAACACAATATTTAGTTCTCCATTTCTCTATTTGACCTTCTGTTTGCATACATATACTCCATTTATATAGATTATTCTCAACTTTACAACGGGTATAGAAGGCGTGCAAGTGATGCGACAAAGAGGGCAGAAGATGCACGACTCTCGCAATCCATAGGAAGGGAAACACATGAGTAGTAGGGTCCGTAGGAAGCCCAAATTCAATTGGGGAAAATTAAAAGCAATACGTCAAACAAATGAGGCAACTAGCAAGAATCAAAAATGATAATACAAAAAAACTGGGGTGGCTTACAAAATCACAAAATTCAAAGAGAGAAAATGGTGGAAATTTTCTAAACTATTGATACTAGAGAATAGAGAGAGATGGGAGGGTTGGGAGATGATAAGAGAAAATTTGGAATCAAAGAAACAAATTAGCTTTTATGGTGTGTCAACTCATACAATAATAGGAGGGATGTTCAAACAAAATCTACCTTATTTATTTATGTTAATTAGGGAAGGTTACGCCTTTTAGCACATGGAACTATGATGAACCACGATGCTAAATTATTGGTAGTTGCTTATTTTATTTTTACTAATCATCTTTTTGTATATAGAATAATTATTTTTATTTCCTAGGAATGGTTGTTGTGCATGGCAATGATCAATGAGTCGAGGAGGGTACTGATAAAATATAGATCAACACTTATTGTCATAGCAACAAGGTTATATATCATAGGGAACTCTATTTTTGGATTACATTTCCTCTTTCATTCGGTGGATGAAGGGCCAACCCTACTGTCTTTTTATTATTTAGACTTGGATCATTGAAAACTAAGTATATGGGGGGTCAACCCTCTACTTTTGAACTATGGTTTGGATAAAATTAAAGTTTTTTGTTTGGGTGATATATATGAGGCTTTTTAGGTAATTAGGTTTTGGGGGTTTATATTAGCTGGTCTCGGTAATTATGCCTTGATATTCTAGGCGAGGTCCGTTTAGCAGACAATATCTAATTGTTGTACATGATCTGCATCACCTATCACTCAACTTTAATGTTTCTTTACATATAGTAGGGAATTCTATTTTCGGATTACATTTCCTCTTTCGGTAGGTGGATGAAAGGCCTGCCCAACTGTCTTTCTGTTGGGACTTGGGGCATCTGACGACTTTTATATATGCTTGTACTAAAAGAATTCAAAGTTGACGGTTGGGTCAACCATTTGAACTATTGATGTGTTGCATTCTAGCTACAGCTAATTTTTTTAATATTTTGTTTTTTTGTGCTACGAATTGTTTGCATGCTATTGTTACCGATTGTTTATCAATAATTGATTTGTAGAAGAAATTGTTTTTTTTTTTTTCTTTGACTAATTTGCGAGGAAATGGTTAGGATTCGCGGCTTGTTCTGTCCCCAACAGCAGCAGCGTCTCCTCCTTTTAGCACGCTTGTTGCTATCAGCTGTCTGTCTTTCTATATTTTTGCTGGACATTGTCCGTGAAAATTGAAGCCCATAATTTGCTTGGCTTATCTTGGATCTTGTTCGTCAGTACCTTTCATGATATTTCAGAGTCCTTCCCTTGCCATAGTCATATGCTTATTTTAAGAGTTGTAATCAGTTACCGTACAATGCACTTTTTTCTTTTAAACTAACACACATCTAATTCCTCCGATATATATATCCAATTTTTTTTGTGAGAAACAAAATGTAAAGATATTTTTCCTAGCTACCTTCATGGCGCCCATACCAATTAAGCTCCAAACGCGGACCGAGTGTATCATGGCCTCCAAACGGCACACATGAGATATGGAAAGGGAGGTATTAATACGATAGATCGTGAAGACCGGAAAAAAAAAATCTTCCTGGCTCCTGGGGCTTCCTCGTCTTGACTAGCTGGTTAATTAGGCGCCGATGCACAGCACATGTGAACAGGAGAAAGTTTATCCAGTTACGTTGCACAGTTCTGAACTTGGCCCTAAAGTTCCGAGCATTTACACTATCGCGAGATCAGTGGTATTAAATCTTGAACCATTTATTTTAATGACTATAATATCTCTTGGAGAAAGAAAGAAACCTCCCACTTCTGTACGCCTGTTCTTCGGATCTATTAATCATGGCAGATTAAATGTCAGCATTTGGTGTTCGTTGTTACGTGGTCTTATCTCAGGCCTGCGGCACAGATGTTCGTAAGAAGTTTTATTTATCCTCGATCGTCGCAAGCTCTCATGTCCTATCACGCACGCACATTGGAAATATCGGCCCTCGTTGTTATGCCCCACTAATATATGATATTTATGTACGTATCAGATTGATGAACGAGTACTTAATCGATCACTGTTTGTTTATTTCCTGAGGGTCAAACAAACAACTGCCCACCCCTTGAATTTTTCCATCCCATTTTAACAAATTAAACAGATGTCGATGGGCATGAATTGGGAGAAGCAGGTCGGAGGACTCCTGCTATATGGTAATCCCGTTGGGGCAATTAATGACGGCTTGCCGTCTTTTTCAGATCATTAGTATATATTTTACCGACTCTTGGGAGCAGTTGGGACTAAATGGAGAAAAAAATGGCTCATGTACAGAGGATTGATATTAATGTCAAATATCCATTTGTCATCACACTTCATACAAACATACATACATAAAAAGATGCATGCATGCATGCAGTAATCCTTTGGTCTGGCAAAGGTTCGATCTCCTAGCTAGCTAGTGCCTCTGGTCACCTGCTCTTTGGCCTGTTGTATAATTGTCCATGATGAGATAGGTTTGACAAAACGGAATGCAAATTAATAAATATATGCAGGTTTTACTGCTTAAAATGATTTAAATATGCAAAGTGCGCAGCTAGCTAGCCAGCAGAGAGAAATTAACCTTGCAGTTGGGTCAGATCTAGACCGCAGTACTTGAGTTGAGCCCAGATCCAGGACTTCCCTGCGTCGCCCATGATGAATACCATCCTAATTAGAATTCAAAACAGGATCCTTAATTTCCTAGCTTCTGATTGCCCAGCAGCTGCATTTTGCCTGTTAGTTAGTTCTAGACGCACAGAACAGTTTATGCCACCCTCTCTCTCTCTCTCTCTCTCTCTCTCTCTCTATATATATATATATATATATATATATATATAGTGCATGCTTAACTAAACAGCTTATTAATTAGAAGATACTGTTGAACTTTTTCTTACGTGCAGATGCAGGCAGATTATTTGAACTCAAAACGGACCCAAGCTTACATTTCAGATGCAACGAAATTAAAGCATTGCATTGGAGGACAAAAGTATGGGCCGGGAAGCCAAAAGAAAAAGAAAAGGAAAAGGTCAACCCCTAACATTTCGTTCTTTTCGACGTACGTACGATCGACGGCCAGCCCAGAGAAGCATATTAAAATGATATATATATATATATTATGGTTGCAAATAAGTGTGTTGATGCAAGCAAATGGTTAGATAATATATACGGGACACGCATTGGGCAAATGATGGATCATACCTCACCTGATAAGGAATTACCCGGTTGCACGTACGAGCACTGGGGTTGGTCGGGTGAATGCGACCATTCGGCGATCGATCGACACTCCGTCCGTGAAAAACATCTTGCCCAAATGAATATTTCACGCCTAACACTGCCTGTAGAAATTGGAGGTGCATGAATGAAATGTAGAGTACCCCCCAAAATTCTATTTTATTTCTTCTTCGAGGCAAATCGTGGAATACTCATTTGAGCAAGAGGTCTTTCCATGGGGAGAAAGCACGCAGTACGCGGGTGCAACACTTGACGTCTTGTGTAAGTAGTTGGACTCCACTCCTCTTAGTCCTTATTTATATTCAAAGACATCGTCATATAATACATATATCTATATCTCATCTACCTAGCTAGCTACCTAGAGACTTTAGGTTAAGAAGAGAGGTGGTTGGGTTTAGCGTTCTATGCACTTCGTCTCTTGTTATTATTATTGCTGCTTTCTGGCTGTTAGTTGTGCAGATTTAATTACCAGCTTGTGCGCGTCGTGGTGGACTACCTAGCTAGATTCACTGTATGTATGTATGTGCGTGCGTGCGTGTGTGTGTGTGTGTGTGTTTGTATGTATATACATATGTCATTGGAGAAAGAGGATAGATGATGTTAGCTAATAGATAATATATAACGAGACTATTTTTTTTGAGTTAGCCTTAAAAAAAAGGAAGGGTCAGGAGATATATTTTATAGAAGGTCATCGTGTACATGCTGAACCATAAATTTTTTTTTTAAAAAAAAAAAAGGAACCTTACAAGGGGATCGTACAATAATACTACGTTACAATATGACATTTTAATTTGTTATTTCAGTCCAAATTTCAATAGACTCCATAAGCTGTATATTTATATGAATGTATATGCATATATATACACACACATACGTTTAATTATACATTTAATAGTGGTGTGAGTGCGTATGTACTTAATATTTAGTTGACTTCAAGGCCGCCTTTTGTAATAATATAAAAATAAAAAATAAAAAAATACACTTGAAGTTGAAGTACTGCAAAGGTCATGGTATCTGACGTCTGCAGTTTCACGCGCCAATATTATATGTATCTAGCTAGGTAAGAAATTTTACGTCATGTATGCACCTATGTATTGTGGTGCAGTGCCGCAGTTGTTGTAGCCTCCATAGTGTAGTACTGTAGTGTAGTGAGACAACTTGAGGATATATATATGCACCTATTCTAGATCTCGTCGCCGTTCACCTCGATCTCTCCGCCGGCCGCCTGTCATTCCCTATTTCTCTGCCTCTGGTGGGTGGGAAAGAAGGAAGGAAGGGCGTGTGTGCCGATCATTCTGCTTCTGAGGGTATAGCGGCACCGTCCCTAGCCGGCCTGAGCAGTGAAAATACGGTTATCCTGCAACTGACGGCCAAGCTTCATTTACCGTCTCAGGTCATTCTTCTTCTTCTTCCTGTAATTATAGTAGAAGTAGCAGCAGTAGTAGTACGTAGTGGTAGAAATGGTAAATAAATAAAATCCCAACGCAACGTACTTTCAGATTCTGCTAATTTGTTCCTTTTGGTGTGGAGGCAGCCCACCCGTGTTTTTCAGTTACATTTGTAAATTCTTACCCTTGCATGGTTGGGTGCCACCAAACATTCAATAGTTTGGTCTGCTTGTATAATCTACTATATATGATTATTCTGTACGTACGCCATAGCAGTCGATCTAGCATTATGGCGCCGCATGTGTTATATTATAAAAATGTAATTATTTTCATTATATAATCATATATATATATGTTTGTAAATTCGTTTTAAAAAAGCTAGCTTGTCATCGTAGAAGACACATATGCATGCATTATTTTATCTTATAATTGCAAACTCCAGCTAAGGTTTCAACCGGCAAGAATATTCAATCCAAGGGAGGAAATGTTTTGGGTTAATTTTCAACATTTACTACTTCTCATATATATTATGCTTTTGCATGATTTTTCATGCGCTCCAAAATGTTTGAGATAAATCTTACAAATTATTTCACGCCCTACGTATCAGTACTTCCAAATTATTATTATTATTATGATTATTTTAATGCTCTGTAACTGTAATTTAACCATTAAAAAAATATGGCTTTGTTTTGTTTCTATATGTCTTTGTTAAAAATTATATTCCTTTTTTTGTGTTTTACCTTAAGGCATGGCTTGGAAAATGGTTGTATGGTTGATGTAATCCAATTCAGAAGTAAATTTATTAGAGATACTATAAATAAATTCTAAAAATTAAGTTGCAGCTTGGGCTTAAAATGGTTTTTCAAGCATTGTCTAAGTTACTCTTGATAGGGCAAAAAGATGCATAAAAATACAATCAAAAACACCAAAATCATCTTCCAATTCATACAAATATACTTGGTTTATATTTTTTTTTTAATTAATTTTAGATCATACTTGGCATATATAATTATAATAATAATAATAATAATAATAATAATAATAATAATAATAATAATAATAATAATAATAATAATAATAAATATTGACCGTTGAAATCATAATCCAGTAGTTGAGGTTGATAAAAAAATAAAAAAGTGTTTATATTTATATTCTCTAATAATATATATCCTTATTGTAGTTTACTCTAGTCTTTATAGATTTCTTTAAACTAAATAATTAATTAGAAGAAGAATTTCATACCTGAGTTGTCGAAAGTCAAACCGAGGCTTCAAGCAAAAATAACCTTCGAGTGCTTATTATTAAATGACCCAGAACCAGAAACTGCGACGATTAAATGACCCGATACGAGAAAACGTGATAGCGATTCAGGTACATGAGTTACCAATAGCATAGCTGGCCCAATACCAGATCTGCCCCAGGAGGCTTTAGAAGGGGACCGAGAACAGAGCAGGGGCCTTCAACCAACTCAAGCACGATAGGTTATGACTTCCATCTTCGTTTTGGTGGTGTTTCCTAATATAAGCAGACCTTGAATTTAAATATATAGCTAGGGATGGCAATTTTCTCCGCGGATTTGGGGTCCCGTCGAGGATTTCTTGTTCGGGTTCGGGGATTCTTAACGAGGATTTTTTTGGAGACGGGGCGGGAACGGGTTTGGGGTCCCCATCCCCAAACCCGCCCCAAAATTTTTATATATATATATTTTATATAATTATATATATATATAATATATATAATTTTTTTTATAGAATATATATTAAAAATATAATAAAAAAAATTAGTTTGAGGATTGGGGATCGGGTATAAAATCGGGTTTCGGGGATCGGGTCGGGTTTTAAGAACGGGGAATAAATCGGGGATGAAAAATAGATCGGGGATCGGATCGGGTATGGGGATTTGATCCCCGCGGGGATTGGGTTGGGGAATCCTCGATAAAAGATAACGGGAATCGAGTCGGATTCGTAGATTATTTTCCATATCGGGTTCGGGGATGGGGATGGGGTCCCCGTCCCCAACCCGTCCCGTTGCCATCCCTAAATATAGCTACCACCTCGGGCGCTAGGAGATTAATAATCGGAGTGTGATGCTTCTATTGTTATTCACCAAACCAAACGCGCCCTTCATGTTAGCCCACTCCTATCTTTGCTTATTGATTGCGGGGAGTCTTTTGACAAAATTAACTAATCTAACATGTTCGCCGTGAACCAAACAGTGCCGCTGAGAAATTAGTTAAATTGATGTAATATGAACTTAGAATCTATCTTTTCTTCTTCTGTGTATTTTTTTTTTATGTATGTCCTTCCTTTCTAAAGATTGTGATACCAGTTGATGCAACCGGACTTGCCGGTCCTTGGCTTAAAAATTCACGTAGCTCTCGCTTTCACAGAGTCTCCAAAATTCACATTTTCTACCCTATATGAAATGATTTCCTAGTTGTCATATTATCATGAAAGGCATTGGTCTTTTCCTTGTAAATCTAGACATTATCAGTTCCTCTAACTCTTGAAATTGTGACTTTCTTTCTTTACCCGCGCTCATATAATCTAAATTACATTACCTCACAACCCAATATGAATTACATTCTATTTTTATTGGTAATTTACTAGCTTTCCCAAAAACTAATCTATAAGGAAACATTCCAATCAAAATTGTAAATGCAATCTTATAATCCGAAAGAACATCACCTAATCAAATACTCTAATCTTTCCTATTAGGTTTGACCTTTCTCTCCATCATTTGTTTAATATCGCTATTTGATACTTCAACTTGTCTAGTAGTATAGATGTGATATGCACTAGAAACCTAATGAGTGCATGATATTTCTCCAAAAGAACACTAGATGTCCTATTGCAAAATGGAGATCCACGATCACTGATGATATCTTTTGGTATATGTAACAACTTGTTTCTTAAAAATTAAATTATTATAAATATCAATGTTTATTTATGTGTTTTAACATTTAATTTTATTTTAATTGGATTATTTAATTTAAATCATGTTTCTCGTAAATATTTGTTAAGGTTTTAATTTATTTTATGGTTTTATTGATGGTTTCAAATTTATTTAAATCGTTTGTCGTCGCAGGCTATTCTAGATAAAATCATTTAAGATGATTTTATTAAATTCTCGTAATTCGATTTCTATTTCAAATACATTTATGTTTATGTTATGTGTTTGATTTTCATATTTAAATCCATTTTCAAGTATAGCCTCGTCGTGTGATTACGACTTCATTTTAGGGTTATATTTCATTAGTAAAAATAAATTATTTTTTAAAATTAAATTATAAAATTCCTTTAAAGTGGTAAAATTATTGTATTAATTTTTATCTATAGAAAATATTTTTGACTTTGAATTTATTTATTGTTATTAGGTCGATAAAATCTTCGAAACATTTAAATTAAAATGGTTTTGGTAATTTACTTATGATTTTATTTTCGGAGTTTAGTTTCTTTCGTTTTTTCCATTTTGGTTTACGAAAGACATTTCGAATTAATCTTCCATGAAAAGAAAATTTATTATTTTTTGGCTCTTTAGCCAACGATTTTTACTAAATAAATTTTAGATAGAATCACCCATTTATTATATTTTAAATAGTTTTTTTAATAAAAAAAAAAAGACAATCCCAATTGAATCGGAACTGCCTCCATCCCCCTTCTCTTTCTTCTTCTCTTCTCTCTCTTTCTTTCCTCTTCTCCTACACTGGAACCCGGCCTCCCTACTCCCTTCCCTTTCTCTTATGCATTGACCACAACACCACCACACCAACCACTGCCGCAGCTCGACCACGCCATGCCACACTACCACAACCTCTACACCCTCCGCTCGTCGTCGTCATTGACAGCAACACACAGTAGTAGCAGCCAGGCTCAGCGAGCAGCAGCATCAGTGTCACCATCCGGCCATCTCCAGCATCGCCCGACCACCGGCGAATGTTCCTCACCCTCTGACGAAGTTCCATAGATCCTTAATCTCTTTGATTCATTGTGTTTTGTTTGGTATAATTTTTCCCTAACCCTAACTCTTGTTTTGATTAAATTTCTATGAATTAGCTTGTGATAAGCTAAATTGGTTATTAAATTATGTGTGTGTGTGTGTGTGTGTGTTGTATGAGTGATTTGGAGTGGTTAATTGCAATATATGTGGTTAATTTGTGAAAATTAAATTTTTGACTCTGTTATGTCCGAATTTATTAGATTCGTCCCATTAAGCTATTTTGGGTAAATGTATTATGCGATATACTTTGAAACGTACTTAATTTCATGTTGGAATTGTTAATTTAGGAAAATCTTGTGAAATCTATTAGAATTAAATTTTTAGGTCAAAACTCTTGTGGATTTAAATTGAATTGTGTGATTGAGTTATTTTATTATATTTATTATACAATATATTTTAGAATATGTCTAATTTTAATTTCAAACTATCAATTTAAACATTTAAATAATATTTGACTGGATTTAGAGTTCAAACTCAAAAATCCTAATTATGCTAAATTGGGTACTTCCTTTATTGTTTTTAATTAATCGAGTATACAATATGTTATAAAATAAGCCTAACTATATTTCTAAACATTCAATTTAAATAAATTAATAAAATTTGACCAAATTGCATTTTTAGGTCTAAAACCCTAATTTTAAAATGAAATTTATGGAATTGGTCATTTGTAAGATTATTTCTTCTAAAGTTGATTTTATAGAATTGTTTGAAATGATCTTAATTGCATTCTAAAACCTTCAATTTAGATTAATTGATTTGAATTGTCTGAATTTGTATTTAGGGCTTTAAAACCCTAATTTTTTAGAATAGATTTATGGAACTTAGATGTGTTTGATTCTTTCACATATTAATTAATTAGTTTTGTTTTGAAACCAATTAAATTGAGTTTTTAACTGATTGTTTGGATCAATTTTATGAAATTTTTTGGTTTGACGTTTTGAGTGGTAAACCCTAATTGTATAATTGGTTTTTGATAAAATTTACTTGCTTTCTATTATTCTATGTTTAGATTTATTTTATCTAATTTAGCCCTATGATTTTCAAATGTGATCTAGGAAGGCATGTTAGTGGATCTTGAAGCTAGGGTTTTCCTCCTTCTTATGCTAGGATAGCTTGGAAGCTATGTAAACCTCCTAAAATCCTAGTTAATAGAATATTATGTGTTAATGTGTTTTATTCCATATTTTGGTTGAGTTAAGAGCATGGTAACGTTTGTTAATAAGGTATGTAGTTTGTGTGACTAAGCCATATGGCTATCTTGTGGTATAGTATCGTGTAGCTCTTCATATATGAATCATGATTCTTCGTAGTTGTATTTTATAAGTTGTTATGCTATGTAAGGTATATAAATATATCATGATCTATTCTTTTGATATCATGTTTGTTAATGCAAATGTAAGTGGTTGAACATCTCAACTGGTAATCATATATGATGGTTGTTAATAACATTTATGAATGTGTTATATATGATTGAATATATGGTTATGGATATAAAGTATGAATAACTAAAGTGACAAGTGAAAGTAATCAATTATGAAAATTGTGTTATAGGTCATAGTTATTGGTTTCATTCCACCTATAGGTATTGTGGTATAGGTCACATTAGTGGTCATAGCCGATGGTTATATATAGTCCAACTTGAGTAGCCTTGGGATGGCCTCCGAGGTAGGGTCATGTGGTGGATGACTTCCCTGTAATTTCATTTGTGTTGCGCCAGTAGTGCGACAGTAAGGCCCTTCTCTCTACTCTATAGGTGACCTACTGGTCCTATAAGGGGTATCAATACTTAAAGGTTAAGGTGTCCTAAGTGGTTGTGTAGTTCATAGCCACAGAGCTATAGGTCACAGTGTTTGTCATAGCTGCAAAGCTATAGGTGACATGTTGTTGTGGGCTCCTTGGCCGCCATACTTTGGAAGTGAATAATATTATATTTTGGATATAGATATGGATAATATTATGTTTTAGATATGAAAAATACTATATGTTGGAAATGAATAAATAAAATGAGTGAAATAAGTGGAACAAGTGAATTATGATAGCGTATATAATGAAATAGTTAATATTATGATTCAAAATGTGTGATGTAATATATTTTGATAAAATTGATCAATAAGTGGTTATATAAATTAAAGTGGAATGATTTTATGGAAATCAATGAATGATGTAAATGGAATTAAATAGAGTGAGTGGTGGTATACAATCTTCTATTGATGCCATAATTTTACTGCAATAGTATGTTCTTTTTTGGATTCATGCTAATTTAATATTGTATATTTTTCCATGGGATATGCATGGATATTGGGACATTTTATCCTACTACTCTTATTAGTCGTCATATGTTGTTCTTATATATTTTCTATGATCTTACATGAGAGCATGTATTTCATGTTTGATCAGTTATAACAAGTATATGAATCTATGTGTGCATGTTGTTTCTATGAGTTGGATTGTTTACTCAATGCGTCATTGTACTGATACTATGTTTATTTAGATATCTATGTGCAGGTACTTTGACTTGAGTTTTGATGTGATTATTGGTTTGGGCTGAGAGTTAGAGCTACCTGGAGTTTTGTCCCTCGAGGACTCTTGTAATTATTTGTAAATATATTAGTAATAAAGTTGTTGTATTGAAATTTTAATTTGATGATGTAAACGATCATTTATATTATTTTATTATTATTTGGTTAAGATTTTGGATTTCGAGTTTATCTCACAGGTTTTCCGCTGATTAATCAGTGATGATTATATAGGATTTTTCGCTGACTTTATCATCGACGATTTTGATTTAGTTTCTATTTTAGGATTTGTTAAACTAGTTTTTAGGCTTGCACCTATCAGGAGATAGATGGTAGATATCTATCTTATGGTAGGTGTGGCGGTAGCACTCCCCATTTATTGTGTTTACTTCTAAATTATATCATTTTTAAACGAAAACTTTCAAGAGTGAAAATGGGGGTGTTGCAGCATACCAAATCTATTAAAAATATTCCTTTTCACAAACTTCAACATTGTTTTAGCATCATCAAATTTGATCACTTTGGTCTCTGCCCACTTGGATACATAATCGACTACAAAATGATGTCAACATGGCCAAAGGATAATGGAAATGGGACCATAAAAAATACCCCAAATATTAAAAATTTCACAAACTCATTGAAGGCATCTCATTTCTCCTAGATAAATTGTCTGCCATTTGACATTGCTCACAACTCTTAGTGAATAAATAAGCATATTTATATAAAGTGGGATAATAAAAAACCCCATTCAAACACTTTATGAGCACTTCTCTTAAGACTAGAATGGTCTCCAACATCATAAGTATGGTAAAATGTGAATATGAACCAATATTCTTATTCATTCACACATCTTCTAATAAATTAATTAGAATAAAGCTTCGAAAGATATGGATCGTGCAAAAAATAATACATAGAGTCGGCCCTTATTTAGTCCTTTTTGAGAATTTGATCATTCACTTGGAAAAGTCCAAGTAACGAAATATTTCATAATAGCTCCATACCAAGGAGGTTCCTTTTTTATATTTATCCTTCAAATTAAATCTTATAACAAAAACATCCATCTTAAAATTCTATGATTTTATTCTCTATTTTTCAACAAGTACTTGAGGGCAATATGGTCATAAAATGCAATTACTTTAATCCAAAGCAAGTACAAATAATTTTTTTCCAAAGCAACGACAATTTCTTTCTTAGGCATAGTGTAATTACATTGCACTAGATCAAGTGATCCAGAAGTATAATAAATCACATAATGTTTTTTCTATTTTCTTTACCTTAATAAAACACATACTGCTTTGTCACTCGAATCACATATTATTTCAAATGGCAAATTCCAATTAAGAGATGAATAACAAGGGTAGTGTTCTATTTTTCTTTTAATTAATCAAAAGCCTTTTTATAATTATCATCAACTTGAAAGGACACATATTTTAAAAGCACAACACATAAAGGATAAACAATTTTTAAAAAGTCATTAATTAACCATCTATAAAAGCTAGTGTGTTTTAAAAATGATCTAATGCCATGCAGGCATGTAGGGTAAGGTAATGAGCTAATCACTTCTATATGTGTTGATTTATCAAATTTCAAACCTCTTGAACTCACCACAAGTAATTTTAATTTTAATTTTAAAGATATTATTAATTATGGATACATTAAATTATAAGTATAGAAACATATAAAAAGATGAAAATTTAGAATAAATACATTAATTTTCTAGTTGAAGTGTGCTTATGAAGATTCCTTCAAAAGGTCAGTTGTACCCAACGAAATCATAAACTCGCCCACATAATGTGGTCATCTATTTATATAAATTCTAAACTTAAATTTGATGGCTTTTTAATTTATTTGTGATGAAAATTAGTGAGGAAGAAGGATAAAATTTAGAAGCTAGCCTTGGTTTCTCTTCTATAGCTAAGGCTTTCTCTTAGGGGTCGTTTGGTATGAGGGAATGAGAGTTTAGAAATTAAAAGGCAAGAATGAGAGTGGAAATTGATTTACTTATTCTCATCCCTATGTTTGGTATATAATGAGAATAATTTGGAAATAAAATTTTACTTTATTTGATAGGTGGGAGTGGGATTGGAAATAAAGTAGTCGATTTACTAAAATATCCCTTTTAAATATTTCTAGATATGTGTAACTAGATATAACCAACTATTATTATGATTTTTTAAATGATGTTGCTCTTGAATATCTAGAATTTAAACATGATAATATATTTATTGATTTTCTAAAGAAAAAAAATTAACCTCACTTATTAAAAATTATTAGTTCGTTGTAAGAAAAATTAAAAACATGCAATATGTTTCATCACCATTAAATATCTGCAACTATCACACACACGCATTAATTTTTTTATCATCTATGGATAAATATTTTATTCTTTTTTTGGTATCAACTTCATTATCAATCCAAAATATATATCAAAGTTTTGAAGTCCAAAATACCAAACATAATTAAATAATGAGACATTTTAATCCAGAATATCACAACTATTTTTTGGAAAATATCCATCATAAAATTTCATCAAAATGATACAAATATCAACATATAAGAAATGTTAATAACTCATAATTAATTATAACCATCAATAGCTTGGTGAGAAAAATAAAGATATGTATAGCGGCAAAGACAACAACGAAGAAAGGCATGTAACACAAAAATATAATGGCTACATTAGTAATCATAATTAATTGAGGGTATTTTAGTCTTTAACCTTTCTAATATAATTCCCACGAAGAAATTACTAGGTCCCATAAATTAAAAGATTAGTGAAAGTAGAAGACTTCAATTTCCATTCTCATTTCTCACTTTCATTCTCATACCCTATAACCACATATGGCAATTATTAAATCCCACAACTAATTTTCATTCCCAAACACCTAATCCCTCCAAAAAAATGACCCCTTGATTTCTAATATGTGTTGCTTCTTTTTAATATTTTATGTGTACCCTTTGTCTCTATTCTCGGCCTTGTGTGTAATTTATATATCAATGTTATTAGCTTATTTACTTTTTTTTCTTGTTATTCGGGTAGTTAAATCTTGTACTGGTTCAACAATTTCAATCTATTCTATTTGATACTATGAATTTAGTTGTTGACCTATGAGTATTTGTGTGCCTTGTATAATAAAAGAAAAGAAAATAATAAATAAAGTTCCTAAATTTTTCTAACAACTCTTAGATAAGTTTAGTTGTATTTTTAAACTTAATTTATATATTCAATGATCCTATTTAATAGAAATCTCTAGAAATAGAATTTACATAGCTGGTTTTTATCTTTACAGAGTAATTTAAATCATTTAAATCTGAATTTGGATATGAAAATTATAATCAAAATATGATAGGCTATCATAAAGCATACGAATTTATCTATAAACTTCAAATTATTTAAAAATGTGAGATTATTATAATTTAAGCACACAATTATAAATAATGTTAATAACCTCAAATATTACTTAAATAATTGACCAAAAATTTAATAAATAGGAAATAAAATATATAAAAATATGTGTTCATCAAAGGGTAAAATGATATTTTTATAATGTGTAAATAGAGGGAGGTACAGATACGGGTGTAGAGGCAGGTATAGATTTGTAGATTTGGGGATCCTATACCCATATTCGTACTCAAACCTAATGGATTTTCCTCCATCAATATCCATATTCATTTATATATCCATAAGGTAAAATTAGTTTTGTTTTAGAAAAAATTATCTAATTGCCATCCCTAATTTGGGTGTTTTATCCATGCCATAGTTGATGAGGAAAATAAGCTTTAATGAAAAACAAAATGGAGGTTTGAAGCTCTATCGATCTACCTAAAAAGTTGGAGAGGAGCACAAAAAGTGAAATGGGGGAGAGAGAGAGAGAGAGAGAGGTAGAGTGGAAGGACAATATTTGAGGCATACTTTAGTGAGGTATAAATTAATAAAATTATGTGTGTTAATATTATATTAATGAGAGTTAATGTATAGGCAAAATGGTTGAAGAGAAAAATGAGAAGTTCTATAGTATTTAGCATTATAATTATATAGAAGTGTGTAAGGGTGCTCTAAATTGAGGAATTATTGTGGCTGGTCTTATGAATCTAACTCTCATTCTCATCCATGACCACTATCGTCATTCACATTAGCCAACATCCCCTTTGAATCCTGTAATGGCATCTTTGTTTGTACTTATACAATCCAAATGTAATTGTTGCATCATGTTGCTAATAGAAAAATGCACAGTGCTTTGGTGATGTGGCATAAATGATTTTTCAATTAGTTTCTATATTTTTTTCTTCATCCCTTGTATTTATAATACATGCATTTACCCCTTATTGTTTTATAAATAGATATTATGTATTTATTTTTAAAAGATATGTATTTTGTTCGTTTAGATATGTGTAACACCTTCATTTTCCAAAACCAATCCACTAAATGTGTGTGTGTGTGTGTGTGTGTGTGTGTGTGTGTGTGTGGAAGCTAGATACGATGAAAGTATTATTGCCACAACTAGTGTAAGTAGATGCCACTATTTTGCTTTCACTACCTGCTAAGGCTGGTTAAAATAAGAAAATATACCATACTTTATTTTTAACTCAAATAAAATTAAATAACAATGTCTAATAAACTCAACAAAACCAAATGAATTTAAATGGATGATAAACCCTTAATACAACTAAAATTTATAAAAGTATCCATTAGTGATAAATATGACTCTGAAAACCACCATCACTCTTATTCCTTCCTACTATGAATGTCATAAGCATCTTGTATAAGTCCACACCCAATATGAATTTGGTCATTTGCTCACCATGTATATCATGTATTATCACATTCCTGTTTAAAACATATTACAAGTTAGCTAAGGGAATAACTATAAATACAAAGGAATGGTATATATAAAAGTATATATATCAATGTAGACACACACATGACCATATAGGGAAACCACATGATAATTTATATATAATTATTTATCTTTACTTTAGGTGACTATGACATCTAATTATTTAAGTGGGTAAATCAGTCAGGGGGTCACCTAGTAAATTAAAGTCTAAAGACCTACCACTAGCCACAAGAGGATCAGAAATTACACCTGGTCAATTCTAGAGAAAATAGTTTAAAAGGGATAATAAAAGTTTGAAGACCTACCACCAACCATAAGAGAATTAAAAGTACACCCAGACTATCCAAGAGGACATAGTTCAAAGGGGATAACAAAAATCCAAAGACCTACCATCTTAGTCATCGTATTATTAAGTGTGCACACCCTCTAATAGAGTCCGGAGAAACCTGTAGAGTAGAAGATGAGTCTTAAATAGAAAAAACCACCAAATAAATAAATATCCACAAAATAAATGAAAGGTTATTATCAATCCCCAACATCAAGATGCCAACCTTGAAGGAACCAAAGCCCACTTATTCCACTTAAAGTATTAATGTCTTATTAAGGTAATTACATAATGCACATAATAAATATTCTTCATTAACTCTCTTTATTTTATTATACACTTTCTAAACATATAAACTTTCCTAAAAGAAAACCGTCCAAATGTGTAACTTTCAAAAAACTTTTAGGTTATTAAACCAACTTTCCAAATCCAATACAAATCTCAAAACTGCACATATATTAAAAGATCATGCTCAGTCAACCTTGGTCAAACATTAATTCTTAATGTCAACATAACCACTAAAACCCAATCTCTAGTTAAAACCAAGATAAGATGCCAAAAATTAAATTTAGTAAGTTATACAAAATTTTCAAATTTGACTAATCCTTACTATAACCCCATATGTTTCCAATATATAAATTTCACAAATCTCTATATGATTAGGTTTGGTGTTCATGTTTGCATTAGTTAATATCGCTAATTTTTTAGCAAGTACCTATAAAAAAGCATGAGTTATTAGGTATGTGATAGATCAAGATATGTGTTGTGAATATGGATGGTTACAAGCATGAGATGTGGCATCATATGGATCTTTGGTCATAAATGTGAATCATGTTTTTACATCAAAATTTTGGCTTAGTAACTAAATTATGGAGGGTCTATATATCAAACATGTTTTATGCTTAGCTAATTCCATGACTCTAGCTTTCTATCCATGTATCATATGTTGTTTGAGTTTAGTAGTATGTGGTCTTCAGGACCTTTTGATGAAATTTGGATATGTGTATGGTTGGCATTGGATTTCATATCATGAAGCTTGATTTTAATGTTGATGTGGTTCTCGTTGATTTCCTCCTTGGTGTTGATTATGTGGGCATGCTTATGTTATTTTTGACTCAAAACATGACGTTGATGAGTTAAGCATGATAGTATGGTGAAATTAATTGATGAGCATGTTTAGGGTGAATTTATGCTATTAATAGTAGTAGCATGAGTAGGATGTGATTTAGGGAGTGTTAAGCATGATTTACTCATTTGGCCTTAGCGTGAAGGTTGTGAATATAGTATGATGTTGTGTCTTTAATTCAATCGTGGAGGATGATCCTGGTATTTGGCATCTTCTGCATGTTTTCATATGAGTTGGTAGTATATAACCAGATTAATTTACTTACTTGATCATGGAATTGATGATAGCATGACTTATATATTATTTTATCCATGTTGATGAACTGAGGCATGAATTATATTTTTTAATGAATTCAAGCATGATCTTGTTAAGTATTGATTCCTACTATAATTTTTGTGAATTAGTATGTGGATTGTGTCTTTTTATATTCTCTACAACATAGATACATACTATGATTAAATTGGAGAAGATTAGCAATGTTTTTATTTATAGTTTTTGGTTTTTTTTAACCTAGACCGGTTGATTAGTTCATTGGACCGATAGACTGGTTGTGTAAAAAATCACTTGGTTTGGAATCTTTGATCAAATGGTTGCGAGAACAGTCGATTAGTTTAATGAACCAATTGATTATTTTTGATAAATAGTCAATCGGTTTGCCAAATCCATTAATTGGTTTCCTTATAACGAGAGTGGTATGGCCTTTTCTTAAACCCATCAACCAATTTGGAAAAACCCATTAACTAGTTCCTATAAACAGTCGATTGATTTCCCTGTGTGTTGTTTTCCCGGGTTTGGTGTGACCAAACTAGTCGACTGGTCTTAGGGACCTCTCAAATGGTTCATCTATGTTTCTCCATGTCTGCTTGATATTTAATGTTCTTTTTTGGGACTTCCATATTAATGTTTCTATGTACTTACAATATTTTGATGATGATTTCAACCATTCTTGGATTTAATATGGATCAAAATGATAATATTATGATGCCTTCAGTGGTTAAGGTTGGTGTCACTTCTAGACACCCAAGTGGTGGCTTGTATGTATTATGTTGTGCTTGGTATTACTGTTTGGTAATACCCATTTTGTAACACCCCCAAAATTCACTACTGAAAATTTTCATTTTATTAAAAGGAATAGCGAAAGCAAAATATCAAACTATAAATTCTGGGGATATTACCGCCACACTTAATACCATATCGGTTCACTTCTACCGTTCCATTACCAAGTGCTAAGGCTAAAAGTGTAAATTACAATTTATGAGAACTCAAACCATAGTTAAATCAGAGTAGCGTAGTAAAACATTTACAAGAACAGGATCCATCGATGGTGGTTGAATATAGATTACATTTAAATTAGGGGTTAAGGGAGAAAGAATGAAACCCTATAAGTCCGAATAACTTCCTTACACTCTTTCCCATTGCCCACTTGAATAGCACCTGAAAAAGACCTGCAAGAGTCACTGTCCATTGAATAGGTAGGGGCCCCACGAATGGAACCCTTTAGTACTATGGTACTAAGTAATCCTTTAAAACACACTGAAAAGCAGACCCGCAATACAACACATGATACATAGCTATATACATATATGATAAGGTATGCATATACAACATTCACATACTTAATAAGTCCATCAAATGTTAATAGGCCAAAATGTACAATCAAAACTTCTGGGTCTTAAGCCATTTCATAATGCGAAAATAATACTTTTGGGCATTAAGCCATTATTCCATCATTATGCAATCATCTCTCGGATTTTATATCCATGTGAGTGCGAGAACCCCACTATTATAGTCGGTGGACCGGTCATGTAAGGCAAAATGCTACTAGCCACTATTATTCACCGGTGGACCGGTCATGTAGGGCAAAATGCTCTTGGCCACTATTATTCGCCGGTGGACCGGTCTGGCCCCGACTCACATGGTGTTTCACTATAATTACTTTATGTCTTTCCCATATCTTATCATTATTACGTTTGATTTGTTGAGCATGGAATCCCCCACTATTATAGTCGGTGGACCAGAAATCATGTAGGGCAAAACGGTACTGACCACTATTATTCACCGATGGACCAGTCATGCAGGGCACCCCGGCTCCTGGCCACTATTATTCGCTGGTGGACCGGTCTGCGTCCAACTCAACAATCTTCCTCTTTAAGTTACTAGTATCTTATTCGTATCTTATTCAAAAGTGTTTCACCCTTGACATGCATGTCTACTTCTATTCTCTCGAGAGGGCCCGTCCCGTATCTTGAGACCTTTGCGCCTCTTATCACACCCCGACATCCATTCCTCCTTGCATTTACTCATAACAAAGACCCAACTCCTAAGGGTGTGGGTTGAGATTCATCACCATATGACATTCAAATTCTCTCACTACCACTCTCTAGGGTTTTCCCTTGAAACCCAAATCGGACCTATGTGGCCCAACCTTTCTTTTATCGCCCAACACCTTGTCTCCTTTGGATTCAACCCAAAACCCGTCACTCTAATTATACATGTGACCGTGAAACCCTAGTTGGCCGCTCAAACCCTAGCACCTTCCTTACATAAGGATCATCCCATGCAAACCCTAGGAATTTCCCATGCAAGAGTCATATCACTCGTTCATTTTGATCATAACCTCCTTTTTATTTTTTCCCTCATGGATCATGAGATAATTAGGTCAATCTCTTATTCCTTAAATCAACTCACTTCCCTTTGGTCAACTTACTTCCCCTCTTTCCCTTTTTATCCTTGCATCTCCTATCATATTATTAAACTTCCTAACATGCATGCCCTAGAGGGTTACGTCATATAATATCATACGCACAACAAAAATAACCAGCATCCACATGCTATAAGGAAGCCACATGAGCATACATTCACTCCAAGTGGTGCTATAATGATTAATCATTAAGCATAAAGTACACAATATGGCATAACACATGGCACACAAGGCACGTAACCCACACATAGTTGTTCTTGGCCACACCCTTACCCGATTTAGGTTACCAAGTTATCTTCCCCACTTATTAGGTTACCAATTATCCTCCATAATTGTTACACTTATCATATTTTCCATTTAGTTGGTTAGATTACCAAATTGCCCTTCTCCTTTATCATAATTACCAAATTATCTTTTAGTTGGTTAAATTGCCAAATTACCTTTCTCTATTTCTATAATTACCAAATTGCCCTTGTCCATTATCATGATTGCCAAATTACCCTTCTGTTGGTTAAATTACCAAATTACCCTTATCTGATATCATAATTACCAATTTACCCTTCTGTTGGTTAAATTACTAAATTATCCTTCCCCATTATCATAATTACCATTTTACCCTTCTCCATTATTATAATTACTATTTTACCCTTCTCCATTATTATAATTATTATATCACCCTTTTCCATTATCATAAATACCTTATCACCCTTCTCCATTATCACAATTACCATTTTACCCTTCTCAATTATTATAATTACCATTTTTCCATTTTCTTCCAAAATTACCATAATACCCTTAACTTCCAAAATTACCATAATACCATGTTACTTATAAAATTACCATAATACGTTTTTGCTTACAATTTACCATTTTACCCTTCTCTTTCAAAATTACCATTTTAACCTTTATTACTCCACCTTTATCAAATTATCACCACTAATTAAAATATAAATATTAATACTCTATTATCATCATCTAATTCCACCAACTATTATATTTCAACATAGTACTCATTAACAACTACACATGTTAGGCCACACTCTTACCTAAGACATATTACTAAAATGCCCTAGGGCTCACAATAATGTTAACCATACATTAATTTTTACAATAACATAATATAGCATGGATAAATACTTAACATATTCTTGAGTAATAAATCTCCTTCCTTAAGCACTTCTTCCATACATGGAATAACAACTAGCACACTTTCCTTTTTATCAATCAATATAAGAAACCTCATATAATATATTAAACAATATATGTTAAACATAATAACATATCAAAAACACTAATGTACTAACATGCGTTTATCCATGCGTTTAAGTGGGGTTTAACGATTACCTTAATTCCCGCAAAAATTGAACCTTACCGGTATCCCGGTTAAAGATTCAAGCTTTGATTAGCAAAACCAATACCTAAAAATAATGTCAATACTTATCATATTAGAAATAAGAAAAACCAAAGCATAAGACTTTATAAAACTTAATTAATAAAATAATTAACTTAAGATATTATTATACCTTAAAATCATTAACTAAAATAACCCAAATGAAGGCATCAAATCAACTACTCATGCAGCATGAGCTGCATGCAAGGCAAGGAAGAAAAAGGGGTCGAAGGTGGTATGAAAGGAAGAAGGGGTGCTAATTTCGGGTTAGGGTTTTGGGGCTAGAAAAAAGGATATGTGGGGGAGGATTTAGGGCAAGGGAAGGGTACAGGGGTGGAGAGGGGGTGTAGGTGGTGGTCAGGGATGGGTTGTTGGTGGTCGAGGGCAGCGGCAAGGCTGCGAATGTGGTTGTCGAGGTGGAGGTGGCTAAGAAGGAAGGAAAAGGGAGGGGAAAATGGAGGGACCGCAAGGGTTGGTTTCAGCCAAAGGAAGTGAGGGGATGGTAGGGGAGGTTGCAAGGAGTGGGTTGGTGGCTTGGGAGGCGGAAGAGGCTGCAGGAAGGCGGCGGAAGGAGGGGTTGTAGGGAGGTTGCCGGGAAGGGAGAAAAAGAAGGGAAAAATAAGAGGGGAGGAAGAAGGGAGCAATAGGGGCTCAAGGTGGTGTTATGGTGGCTCAGAGCTGAGGTAGGGGCGGTAGGGAGTGGTGCAAGGGGGTTGGTGCGGAGGTTTGGGTGGCAGTGAAAAACAAAGGGAAGGGATGAAAGGAGAGAAAATGGATCGGCGGAGGGTAGAGTGTTTGAAAATGGGGTAGGGGAGAGGCTGTTGAAGAGAACAATAGGAAGAGGGAGAGAAAGGGGAGAGTAGGTGGTCGTTCAGGGTGGCAGTAGGGTGGCAGGAGGTCGATCAGGTGGCAGGGAGAGGGAAGGGGAGGAGAAAAAGAAAGGGGGAGCATGCGTGATGTGAGAGGGTGTTGGTTGGGTTAAGGAGGGGCGGGAAAAACGACGGAGGTAGGGAGAGAATAGCAGGGAGGCAGGCGGCTGGTCAGGGTGGAGTTGCAGGGCGTGGCTGGCAGGACGGTCGGGCATGGATAGGAATGGCAACGGGGCGGGTCAGGGACGGGGACCCATCCCCATCCCCGAATCCGATAAGAAAAATAATCCCCGAACTCGATTTGATCCCCGTTATTTTTTTATCGGGGATTCCCCAACCCGATCCCTGCGGGGATCAAATCTCCATACCCGACTCGATCCCCGATCTATTTTTCATTCCCTATTTATTCTCTGTTTTTAAAACCTGACTCGATCCCCAAAACCCGACTTTATACCTGATCCCCTATCCCATCCCTGATCCTCAAACTATTTTTTTATATTATATTTTTAATTTATATTCTATAAAAAAATATATTATATATATATACATAATTATAATTATATAAATATATATATATATATATATAAAATTTTGGGGCGGGTTCGAGAATGGGGACCCCAAACCCATCCCCGCCCCGTCCCCGAAAAAATCCCCGTTAAGAATCTGATCCCTGAATTCTCTCCCCAAACCCGAACCCGAACGGGGAATCCCCGACGGGGCCCCGAACCCGCGGGAAAAATTGCCATCCCTAGGCATAGGCGACGAAGAAAGGAGGCAGGCCGGGCAAAGGGGGGATGAAAAGTGGACCAGCCCAGTCCAGGGGAGAAAGGAAGAAAGGCAAGGGCTCTAGGCTGCACACGGGAGAAGGAGAGGGGGAAGGAAGTGGGCCGATAGTCCAATCGTGCAGGGGAGGTAGGCCTGTCTGGGCACCCCGAAGGGAGAAAAAAAGAAAAAGCAAGAAAGGAGGAAAAAGGAGAAAAAAGGGGGAGGAAAAGAAAAGGACAAATAGGGAAATTATAATAATTTAATTTATAAAATAATTGAGTGTAATATTTTTGGGTAATAAATTTATTTAATAATTTAATTTAATATGAATAAATATATGGGTTTAGAAAGATAATTTTAGTAAAATGTTGGTTTGAAAAATTATTTAAATAAAATGAGTATGATAAAATAATAAAATATTTATTTTAATTTATTAAATATTTCTATCCAATTCTATATACTGAAAAATCTATAAAATAATTAAATTAAATAGATTTAAAAGCTAATTTGTCCCAAATAAAAGTTATTTATTAAATTATAGGTTTTTTAATATTTCGGGAGATTACACATTTGGTCATTAATGAAAATATAATTTTGATTTGTGATATCACTTGGTAATTAATAATGAAATTAAAAAGGATAAAATAGTTATTGTGTGACTTGTGGCCTTGAGTTGTGTTTGGTGTCAATATCTAGGAACACCTAATTGGATTGTCTCAAATTATGTTATAAATTATGGTATCACTAATTAATTATATAATGGGAATAAGATTTCACTCGAGTTTTCTTCTCCAGCTCTTAGGTTGGTTACCGGTAATTAGTAGTGTAGTTACCTTGTGATATTTTCTCTCCTTTCACTTAGTACCTTTCTCGTACTATTAGGCTATGACCTGAATGTGGGAGTAGAAATAATACTATAGTATACTGTCATAGTGGCAGTGCTCGTATAGAGGGTATGCCATGATTTGTGGAGTTTCATCTCCTTTTACTCAGTACCTTTCCCGTACTATTAAGTTGTGACCTATATGTGGAAGTAGTAATAATATTGTGGTTAATCGCCATGGCGTCGGTGCTCATACAAAGGGTATTCCATGATTGGTGGAGTTTCATCTCCTTTCACTTAGTACATATGCCGTAATATTAGGTTGTGACCTATATGTGGGAGTAGGAATACTACTATGGCTGACCATCTTAGTGTCAGTGCTTGTGTAGAGGGTACACCATGATGGGTGGATTTATGGGCATTTGGTCTAATCTCCTAAATACCTAACTGGGAGGTTAGGATTGCCTCATTTACATTTGGTGTCATTTCCTAAATACCCAACCAAGAGGTTCAGATTGCCTTATTTGTATTTGGTGGCATTGACTAAACACTCATATTGGGCCCAATGCTCCACTTTGGAGGTATGCCCATGTTTGTGTTTAGTGTCATGTCCTAAATACCTAATTGGGAGGTTTGGATTGTCCCATTTGCATTTGGTGTCATCGCCTAAACACCCATATTGGGATCAATGCTCCACTTTGGAGATTATTCCCATGTTAGGGGCCTATGTAACCTTGTGTTGCTACCATGACCCACGTTCATGAAGGAGACTTAGGTGTGTTGTACAGATATCTTAATAATTAGATTGTGTGGTCATATAATAGAATAATAATAATAATATGGTTTATTATACTTGTGACACATATAATCATGATGTTCTATCATTATCATTCCATGACAATGTGCTCTAGCATATCTTTTATACCTTGATATAATGTGACTTCTAGATTAAGCATGATCCATTTTCATGTTATAGAATAGACTTGTTTTACTAGTACTTCACCGTATTGATACTACCTTGTGTAGTCACTATGATGATTCGGCTTTTGTTCCGCGGAGCAAGTGATGCTTTGCAAGTTTGACCAGCTTATTGTGGGCGCATGTATGGATTTTTTCTTGGGGGAAGATTTATTATATCGGAAAGTTAGGCTAATTGGTTCATTTAGGCTCCCATTGTGTTGGGATGTTTTTATATTCGTTATTTAAACTCTCGACTCTGTTTCTAAATTTGGTTTGTATAATTATCATATCATACATCGTTTATCTCTCTCTTATCACTGTCTTTCTTTTTCTCCCCCTTGTTCTATCTCTGATTCTCATGCATAGTTTTGGTTAAATGTTTTAGCCTTACATCAAGCATGGGTTAGGTGGATGGTCACACCTCTCTTATATTCAGTGTGGCAGTAACATTCTCCAATTTTGTTTTATTGCTTCTACATTGTCTTAAAATAAGAAAATGTTTTGTTATGAAAATTGGGGGTGTTGCATAGATTGTCACTTTGTGAGTGATAAAGTGCTTGCTAGCTTGATTGATATTTCACACGTCTCTACTCACAGCCAAATTGCAAATGTCCTCACTAAATCTCTTGTATGCCATCTTCATGATCAACTTCTTCCCAAGATGGGCATGACAACCCCCCCCCCCTCCATCTTGCAGGAGGTGTATGAGAAGTCCATCAATTCATCCTATCCACCCAAGCTATGTGGTTTCCTTTCTCACAACTACACTTCCTCAAGTTTAGGAGACAAGATAGGAGCAAATCAAGGAGAAGACCAAGCAACAAGGGCAACAAATCTCTAGAATTATTAATGAACTTCATGTAATTTGTTCTACATGTTTACATGCAACCACTTTATACATTTTTGGAGTAGCCATAGTTTGCACCAATTACTTTAGCTATTGAAATCAATAATATTATCTCCTCTTTGTTAATGTATCTTTACACATTCAAGTTCTTGTTTGTCTACAAACTTTAGTTCAGCTTATGTAATTCTGACTCCAACTCAAAGCTGGGATAAATCAATATATGGTCATTTCAGAGAAATCGTATCAACGGGTGGATAAACTAATACTTGATAGTTAAAAGCAAAAAGATCATAGAACGACAAACTTCAAACTCAAAGATAAAATCAGCAATATAAACAGCAAGAATCCATAAAAGTCCAGAATACCATCATGATTTTTAAATAAGCAGAATATAATCCAGAGTTAGCTGAGTAGTGAAGCCAACTATCAAAAGTATCATAACAGTGGAGATACTTATATATACAGAGAGAGAGAGATATGTAATATACACAAAATTTACACATACAACATAGAAAGAAAAGGGAAAAGAAAGCTAAAGTTGTGCCTTTGCCTTATGCAGCGAATTAAGTTTGACAGAGGCGCGTAGGTACATAGACGAAAACAAGGCCCGCCACAGCCTAGAGGGGAAGGGGAAGGGGAGAGGTGTCGGAGGCAGAAGCCGCTGCTTCGATGGAGGGCTTCGGTTCGGAGATCATGAGGGAACGGTTGATTGCCTCGTCGTCCTCCTCCAGGTCCAGCTCGACAACTCTGAGGTTTATACAGTAGCATCGCTCCAACGACGCCACGAAGGCGGTGGCAAAATTCATACCTACCCAATTCGCCATCCGATCTAAAGCGTCGCACGACAAGAATTTGCTCAAGTTCTCCATTGATTTTGAGGCGGACAGAAACGAAATGATCAAAGTGGGAGAGGTTGAGACTTTAGAGTGAGAAGACTTCAGCCTACAAGCAAACGGGAAGTGATCGCTTTCTGATCTTTTTTTTAGGTGGTGAATGAAAGCGGTAGCCGTGGTCAGAAAGCATTGCCTTCTTTCTCCGTCTTCGACTTTGACTTCCCGTTTTGATTGTTAGTTGGCAACAATGGCAAGTATAATACGTAATTTATATTAAGTTTTCTTTAAGACCTAGGGTCACAAGAAGCGCATCTGGCCAGGGTTCGATTCCCTGGATGTACATTAGCCGGTTTGTTGACTAAAACAAGAATTGGAGTGGACTCTCTCATGGAGAGACACAATTACGAACGCAGGCATAACTGCAATGAAATTGATGTATCATGTATGGTTGCTGGTTTACCAGCCCTAACAAATTGCTTAATCCACATTCAGAACTTCAAAAATTAGGTTCAACCCATCTGCGTCTCCTCAAAATGAAAAGCCATTACCCACTTCCACCGTCAAAAATTATTTCATTTCAGAAATAAGTCTAACCGACAGATGTTTAGATATTTGGGGGACACGAATTGGACCGGTTGTGCTGAGTCTTTGCAATCTTCTTGTCTTCTTCAAGAGATATCAAGAGGAGGTTGGCTGGGTTCTCTATCATCAACTTGGCAACCAGGTACCCAGCAATGCTCCAAGTCTGGTATTTCCTTGCCTGCTTCCCAACATACTGCCCACTCTTCCCATCATAGTACTCAGGCCATCCATCTTTCGATAGGCGCTGTTCCACCAGCTCTATTGCCCTCTTTGCAATCTGAGGCCTTCCGCACTTGATGCACGCAGCTGTCAGTAACCACAGCAGGACTTCACCAGCCGAAAAAAAAAAAGAGAGGAAGCAGAAAATATTCATTAGGTTTGTGACAGATATCCCGAGTATAAAATTGGAACTGAAGCCTTGTTCTGCAGGCATAGGATCAGGCAGCTAAATATTTACTTCATCTTTATTACATGCCTAACAGAAGCAACAAGGATTGACAAATTTGTCATTGCTAGTCCTGTTAGTGACTGGCTTTTAAGCGTTAGCATTTCAATCATATCTGACCTCTGAAGAAAGCAAAACTGCCTCAGGGAGATGTCTGATTTTTTTTCTAAAAAGATAAGAGTGCTCTGTTCTGGTCGAATTGTATTGACTCTAATAGGCGTGAGGGGAGAAGGTAACTATTAAGATAACTGCTGAGCTGCGTCTTATTTTAGGCTAATTTAAACTGCTGCTTCTGGATATGACTAACCTGGCCAAGATCCGCCATTATGATAACTCCATCGTGTATTCTTTGGATCACAGCCTGTAACAATCTTCCAGTGGTGGCCCTCCAGTGCTGGATAACAAATTTTCAAAGGCATATCTCCGATCAACTCCACCCATCGCTCCTCAATCAAATCCATTATTGCAGTTGCTTGCTGTGGAGTTGCCAAAGAGCTCAGGATGGCAATGCAGTTCCCAACTAAAAACCATCTAAAGTCCATGCGAGCTGGACTCACATTACCAATGAAGTAGCCTCCTTTCATGGTCATGAAGTCGAAGACCCAGTCAGGAATGGATTCAGGGTTGACATTAAATTTGTTGACAGCAGTGTGGGAGTACTCCTCCGTCCGATAGCGGTATATGTTGTTCAGCTGGGTAAAATCAAGCCAGTAATAGCTCTGGATGTGGAAGCTGAGTGCCGCGATCCTTCTCTCAATCCTCTCAATTAGTTCCTTGCCACCCTGTTCTGGCTTCAGCATGTATCCTGCACATCTAAGGGCAAAGAAGAACAGAGCCTGGATCTCAATCGGATATCCGTACATCCCCTGCTCAACAAAACGAAAACTGAGAAATTAGCACTATTCAAGTTCCCTTAATGCGCTAGTTTCAGAACCAAGAGCTGACATGTGATCCAGTTTATTCATATATATGATTTCTAGGTAGTATATTCATATCATAGAGAGAAAAAGCAGTCCAATAATTGAGAATCTCACCATCCTTCGATCAATCATGCTGCATCCATCTGCACACAGTAGGGTAGGGAAAGTGTCAAAACCATCAGCAAGGCACAGATTGAGAATCAACTTGATTCCTTTCTGCACTTCTGGCAATTCTGACAGTGAATAATCCCTTGTGTGTTTGGTGTATGACCTTAGCAAAATGATCCACCAGAAGCCCGAATCAACTGGAGCAACTCGTCCGATGGCACTACCACCAAAATCTGCAGCCAATGTATCCTTTTCACTGTGCCGGTTATATTCAATCTTGAAACTTGCTGGCATTACACCTTCCCCGAGAGTGTATTTATCTATCTTCTTCTCCCACCCTTGAAGGTGTAAGGTCTTAAGAAGGAAGTTCTTGACCATTTCAGATTCTGGAGGATTCTTCATCAAGCAGGCAAGCCCACTCGGAACAAAGTCTCTCACAAACACCTAGCAGCAGATGCATCAAGAACATTCAGCAGCAAACAAAACACATGCTACACGCACCCTTTTTCTAGATACAGCTATCAAAAGATTTGTCTTAGAAAGTCTTGTTCAAACATTTTGAAGCAGGATGCTTGGCTAAGCAATGCTCATGAATCCTTTTATGTCCCTAACACTTGCAAGTTAGTCATGCAGCGGATTGAACTCCAATCCTCACAATAGTAAACCGCAAATTCCTTCAGAGAAAGAAAATCAAAGTGAGTTCAAAGTTCTACATATTGGAGTTCCATCAATATACATATTGGAGTTTTACAGTTTCCAATAAATTCAAATCAGAGTCCCTGAATTGAAAGTGATTGAGACTGTCTAAACTCCAGTGAACACGTCTAGAACTGTAAGGCTTTGGCCCCACCTGGGAAAGAAATTGCAATTAGCAATACACTGAACCCGCTCGGCTGTCGTAAACAAAGATAATATGACGACTCTCACTTTTCTACCCAGCAAGCGGTGGCCTGTCACTTGATCTAAGTTGACCAAAATGTCTGTTTGATTTCCTGATGTCCGGAGCATGAAGCTTTATCATGCATGCCATGTTTTCCCCAAGAACACATGTTTTCTATGCTTCTAACTCCCTCACTTCGTGCATGCATCAAACATGACTACTAAATACGGACCCTGACCTGACCATATGACGTAGAGGCTATGGAGACTTAGCTTTTTTACAATCATCTACCCTGATCATATGACCATATCCTCACATCACACATATCAATAATCCATTAAGGAGTCAATTTTGTCATTTGGTCCTCCTCCCTCTTCTGTCAAACTCATTATAAAATTGCCATGTAGATAAGTGATAAAAAAAATAATAAATAAATAAAATAAAAATAAAAAGAAGAAAAAAGCCCCAAGTAGAGGCGGAAACAGATAGAGAGAGAAACTATTATCAAAAGCAATGGTCACCCGAAAACAATTGTGCTAGACTGATAGTTCTTAACAAAAAGGAATCTCTGAACTCTAGGTCGACATAGTCGTATTAAAAATTTAACGGTCTACCTTTCAGTAAAATATCAATTAGCTCAACACGGCAGGGAAGAGTAGCATATGGATACACCAAAACAGCAATTCCACTCTGATACACGCATAATTTTATACTAATACGTCTTCACCACGCGATTTTATAACTAATAATTCGAGGCAAAGAGCAAGAAAACGAAAAACGCTCTGAATGCAACTTGAAAATGAACAACTCTAAACATAGCGCCAGGATCTAAGGCCAAGAAAGGAAGACCTATCATAACCTCTGCATTACTAATACCAGAACAACTTTCACGCGTAAATTTATGCCAAGAGAAGAACTACCCAAGATATTCATTGATAAAATTACGTAAACAGAGAGATAGAGATCCATAATACCTACCTGATTGTAGTTTAAAGCCTCGGCACTAGGATCAATAGCAGCAAGTGTACCAATCGGCTTTCCTTTGTAATACACGTACGATTTATTGAGTCTATCCCAGGCCTCCTCCACCATTGGACTATTTCCGCCGCTCTCCGAAGAGTAATTGTTCGACTTCGTCCCGTTCGTCGCTGTGGTGTCGATCTGATCATAGTGCTCAAGACTGGAACCGACGCTTGGAGAAGTCTTGAGTCCATAAGGTTTCACAGCGTCGTCCGAACCCAGACTATTAAGCAGGCTTAGCTTCTTCTCTTCTTCCGAACACTCTGATGCCGACTCTCTCTCTCCACTTTTTGGATTTTCAGTTGTTTTCTGCGAAGGGCACTGATTACGGCACTGTTCTTGTTCGGTCAAAGAGGAATGCAGCTTCTCCGGGGAGGTATGCTGCTCTGTTTTCTTCGAAAACTCTGTCGCAACTTCCTCCGTCTTTGATATGTCCGTGCTCTTTCCAGTGCATGCATCGGAATCAGAATTCTTAGGTTGGATGCTCAGTAGATTGTGCAGAAGACCTTCAACTTCCTCCTGCGTAATGCCGCTTTCGTCCGCCTTCACCGGTTCCGGCACTGTCGTATCAGTCTTTGACAGCAGCTCGTCTTTCTCAGAAGAATTTTGCTGCTCTGTGATAACTGTAGAGACGGCGATTCCGCTAGCGGAAGACATTTTCAGAGAAAATGTTGATAATGTCCTCCAGAGAGAAAATTCCAGAATTCAACGACAGAGAGAGAAGAGGCTAAACGAAGGAGAAAGTGTATATGAATATGAGTCGACAGGGGATATATATAGTTGAATTGTAACAGAGGCAATGGCTCGACGCGCGTAATATTTTCTTGCATGGTAGGGGAGTACTGTTTGTTGGGGTTAAAGAATCGAGGACGACCTTCTTCTTATTATTATTATTACTATTATTACTATTTATAAAAAGGGACCGAGAGAGGAGGAAGGGCTTCGAGATTGAGACTGAGACTGGCTGGATTTTTACGCTAACTCAAACCGTAGGTCCCGCGGACGATAACCGGGATGGCAACCGTACGAGTCGAGAGCTCATTTTTATCTCCGAACTCCTATGTATTAATTATTTATATATTATTATATAAGAGATGAATAGTTTAACAATTTAATTAATATATAAAAAATAAATAATTGATTGTATATGTTCAAATAATTAATTAATAAACTACTTAATTAATACTTGATTAATATATATTGTTTGACATATGTTCAGCATATGAATAGTTATATGTATTTGTTGCATGTAAGAGATGAATAGTTGTACTATATTAATGACAGAAGATAAATAGTTATATGAATTTACTGTTTGCATGAGATGAATAGTTTCATTCATATATTCATTAGTTTGACAATTCAATTAATATGAATAAGATGAATAATTGGTTACATATGTTCAAGTAATTAATTAAGAAAATATTTAATTAATATGTGTTGTTCGATTTATGTGCAGTAGATAAATAGTTACATTTATATATTTAGTAGTTTTATAAATCAATTAATACGCAGGAGATGAATAGTTGGCTGCATATTTTTAGATAATTAATTAAGAAAATTCTTGATTAATATGTGTTGTTTGACATATGTGCAATAGATGAATAATTTGTCAAATCAATTAATACATAGGAGTACTTCATCCTTTATTTGACCTTATTAATTAGTAATAATATATGGCAATGATAATATATTATTAGTAATAATAGGTATAGTTTAGGCAAAAAAATTTATTTGTATATTGTGTGTCATACAATTCTATTTTTATATAATAACCAACGTTGTCGTTATCTTATTAGTTTTTTTAATAATTATTATATTATTAATCATGATAATATTCATAATAGTAATAATCAATTATATTAATATTCATTATTATCATACTAATAATTATAATTATTATATTATAAATTATGATAATAGTAATTATCAAAATTATATAAATAATTATATTAGTATTAATTATATTAATAGTTATAATTATTATAGTTATATCAATAATAATAGTAATATTATTAATAATAAATAATAAAATTATTATTATAAACAATTATTATCATCATCATATTTGATTGATGTTGATCTAACCTTAAAAAAGGAAAAAAATAATACTTCATTAATAATGGTTATATATATTTGCTAGTTGCATTATATTAATGGCCACAGATGCATATGTAGTGGTTGAGTGGTTTATGTACTTTATTTGGTGTATTAATTATTTATATATTAATATGCAGGATATGAATAGTTTGACAATTCAATTGATACACAGAAAATTAACAGTTAACTGTATATGTTCAGTTAATTAATTAAAAAAATATTTGATTAGAAAATATTTGATTAATAATTTATTAAAATTAGTTGTTTGACATATGTACAACAAATGAATAGTTGTATGCATTTGTTGCACATAGAAGATAAATAGTCGCATTGTATTAATAGATATATACATGTGAAGCAAATGAATATGCACTTTGGTGTATTAATTATTTATATATTAATATGCAAGAGATGAATAATCCGAGAATTCAATTAATACGTAGGAAATGGACAGTTTTCTGCATATGTTCGGATAATTAATTATTAAAATATTTGATTAGAAAATATATAGTTAATAATTTATTAAAATTAATTGTTTGACATATGTGCAGCAAATGAATAGTTATATACATTTAATGCACATAGGAGATGAATAGTCGCATTATATTGATAAATAGTTATATTAATTATTCCATCTTATTAATTAGCGATGACATGTGGCAGCAGTAATTTATGATTAGTAATAATTGATATAGTTTAGGCGGAAAAATTTGTCTGTATATTGTCTGTTAGACAACTCTGTTTATATATATATATAGATTCGATCCAATTTTTGATTTTTTTTATTAGAGATTTTTTGATCTGATTTTCTGCAGATATTAAATTTTTATATCCAACTTAATTCTCGATTTATTTTTTATTTTTAATTTATTCTTTGATCGTAAAATTTAACCTAATATTTGAAATCTAACTTTATATTTTATTTTTGATTATCAAATTTTTTTATATTATACTTTTAATTTATATTTTATAAAAAAAATTATATATATATATATATATATATATATATTAAAAAAATTTACAAAACAAATATTTTAGACGGATTTGGGAACGGAGATCCCAAAACCGTCTCTGTTCGGAAAAATCTACCTTAAAAATCTCCAAACGTAAATCCGATTATCAAATTCTTTCTTCAAAAATTTCTGACTAAACTCCAAACACACAGAAAAATTGCCATACCTAGCTATTTATCAACATAGCTGTCATTGCCCATTTTCTTTTATCAGACTAGACTAATGAATCCGCAGTTCCAGCTGTGGGCGAGGACAGAAAACATAGTTTCGAACTTGAGGGCAACATCGAGAGATAATAAATATATATATATATATATATATATATATATATATATATATATATATATATATATATATATATATATATATATATATATATATATATATATATAAATGCACCATCCGGCTAGCTTTCTTGTGCGTATCACGCAAGCAGTAATTCAATATTTCTTTTGGATTTTGGAACTGACATTGAATTAAACTGACATAATATGTTCCATCGATTATCATTATTATTATTATTATCAACAACAAAAGAAAAAACAAACAATATTAAGTGCACCTAATATAGGTCATAACATAATGATCGAGGTTAGACCCTTTTTATTTTTAATCCGTTCTCTCCATATTACACATATTTATAATAATTTATACTCATCCTTATAAATTTATTATCAGAAAAAATATATGACGGAATTGACGTGGCTTATAAAATTATCAAGATATTTTAATATAGAATGTCTTATTGGCTACTATTTTGGTTGAAAGTAATTGTGTTTTTTTTTTCCTAATATAACTGCTAGCAAAGACTATGATCTTAGATTCAATAAATTATATATATCAGACAAATATCGATACCTTAGAAGAAGTAAGCAGCAAATGCCTATTTACATCTACTTTGGAGGGGAGATAAGAGTTTATCTATGTAATTGGATATAAAGTAATTTGGTATAACAAATAAGGAGTTTATCAAAAATCTCCAATATATATATATATTGACGGAACCCACACAATAATTTACTGATTCATTAATATAATTGTGTCCCCTTCAAGTATTTGCATCTCTCTTGTGGTCAGAGAGCAATGGTATAGGAATGTTACCAAAATGATTCCTTTAAGTATTTTGCACCTCTATTACGATAGATAGCAAGGGTATATGAATGTTTAATGAATTGGATTATCCATGATTTAGGTAACCTAAAACAATGAATAAAATAGATTTATAGGTTGGATGGGTATTTTATGTAAGTTAGCATAGCTAAATTCGTAATTGCCATGAATGTGAGGGCGGTCACAATTTGTTAAGTACCACCACTATTTACTACACCGCCAACACCCCTGTTCCAATACAGTGTGACAGATTGCACAGGCTGCGGCCTTTCAACACATCAGACAATTCAGACAATTTCCTCTCCCGCGACATTTATTTCCTCACCATTTTCTTCGCTCATGATCACCTTCATCATCGTTGCGTTCGTCATCGTCGTTGCGCCACCTAGATCTTGTTCTTGTTGTACTTTACCTATCACTGCGAATGATCGAGAAATGATGTTTCCAAGTCAATTTGGCTTTAATTGTGAAATCAATATTACGTTAACATTTTTTCTGCTTCACGATTCATATCTAAAATCAATTTTAACTGAAATTTCTTCTTCCCAATTTCAGAGCTTGAACAATTTATGGATATACAGAATTCACATCTAGAATTAATTTCAACTTAAAACTCATATAAAAGATAAATTAAAAATAAGAGAAGATCACTAACATCTTTAAATTATTCTTTCATCAATACCTTACCCATCTTTCACTAGCATTAAACTTACAATTTATAATGCCCTCATTTTTATAACTATAAAAGTTTTATTTTACAAGACAATTTGTGAAAATTAAATAAGAAATACAAAATGTTACCACTATATCCAATATTGGAAAAATACAACTACTACCTAACCTATGATAGATGCAAGACTAAAATATAAACTAATGACCCAAGAGATAGATGTTGTCAAATAACCCAAATCCGATACAATAGTTACAAAACGTTATAAAAAAATTAATACAAGATCAACAGATCAAACAGAACTAAAACATAATAAATGATGAGATTGAAAAACACTTGTAAATTATACTAACAAAGAAACATATACCTGTCTCATACAAAATTAGTTAGATCACGTATTGTTATTATACCTATATTTTATTTCATATAGCGTACACTTAATTTATTTTCACAGTAATTATTACTAAATATTTTTTAACTACTTAAATAACCAAGTAATAAGAATGACTATACTATCAATATCCCGTACGATTACAGGTGAAAAATTAGTGTCTAAAAAGAAAGCAACAGAGGACCAACACGATCCTCTGAAGATATCACCGCCTGAATATTAGAGCTCTCTGAATATAGAAACCATGCAAAATATCTATTTGACGAGAGAGAGAGGATAGAGCCGCACTTTGATACTGCACGTAAAGGGATGGATCAGGTACCTAATAATCTGCAAATCATTACAAATAAAGAGTACCTAATATAGAATAGATAAGACTAGCTGCAGCATCTGACCACAAATTGCAGGCGTTAAGCAACGATATAGTTCAGTAGCATGTGCAATGAACCACATGAGAGCACACGTTAACTTACTTGTCCACAATAGAGGACCAAGATTAGCCTTCCCATCCAAAGAAGTAACCTACTTGAACTCCCAGATGACACCTCCATCTTCTGCAACCATTGAGATAGTTAGCAAAAAACGTAAGAGAGGAGATCTTGGAAAAAAGTACAAACTTAAAGGCATACACAGAAAAAAGAAGTGGTTATGTACTTTGACTAAGAAAAGTAAGCTCCTCGAAATATCTCAACAAGCGACAGTTTGGGGGAGAGAAGAAACAGAACCAATATTCTTATAGCATGGCAACTGCTCAAATAAAGTATCAGGCAGACAAAATAGATCTTGATATGAGTGATATGGAAGCATAAAGATATAATCAGAATCATCAAATAGAATAAGTTTAAAACTGAGAGGACAACGCCTAACATCTGATAGCACTGAACCTTGAATGAATTAAAAGGCATGGTTTGAAAGGGATAATTTCATGGGTATTATAGCTGGGATCAGACTTCTGGCTGTTATGCTTTAGAATTTGGCAGAAAGCCAAATCTACAACGGATGCATGCATAAGTAGAAGAGAAGTCCCTAAATCAGATGGCAGAATTTCACAGAAAAAGCACATATGTAACTATGGAAGCATCAAAATCTTCTCTTTGATCACTGGTTTCCGGTACAAGAATTTTCTATGATTATCAAGGTTAATGTACAATATGATGGTTTCTTCCTTTGGTAAGACCGGATGACTGTAATGTTTGCCCATGTGAAGGGGGTGTTCATTAATCAATGATGCTGAAAAGAAATCAAAAAAGGCGTAAATAAAGTTGAAGTACTTCATGTCGGGGCAATAATAGAGCCTTATCAACAGTGAGGATATTACGGAAGGGAAATCCGGCAAAGACACAGGTAATCTCTAGTTTAGTCTCTGGCATTCAAAACGTCAAACACCGATTGTAAAAGTAAATAACCATTGGCAACGAGTAGATAAAATTAAAATGATAAAGGGAAAAAGAAAAAAAAAGATACATAGCAAACTAAATAGATAACTTTAAGATTTTTAAAAAATTATATATATATATAATAAAATAAAACAAATCCCCCACACACTGGCACCGAGTGCAATCTTTTTCATCAGGTATTATGGGTGAAATGCTGTGATAATTTCCATAGCATCATTCAATTACATTAGAGTTATTAAGCCCATAAGAGCCTTTCAGAAGGCATTGAAAGAAATTCAGAAGGTCACGTTAATGAAAATATAAACCTCATCAGAAAAACAAAATGACAAGACAGCTAAAAGTTATTTGAAGTCTTCGATGAGTCAACTAGGTAAATATTATGCATTGCAACTTGCAAGATAAAAAGTTGTTTCTCCACCACCTCAAACCTACACTAAAAAAATAAGATGAACCCTCAAATCAAAAGGACATAAGAATTTCAAAAAGGAAATTCCAGTTCTATCTCAAGAAAGCTTTAGGTTGAAAAGATCCCAAAAGGGTTTCACCATTACATAAACTATCTGGATTAACCAGCTTATGACCCTCTAAGCACTAAACATTGACTCAGTGAAACATTTACATTTTCTGTCAGCATTTACAGGGAGTTTCTTCCTCAAAAATTCACACAGCAAAATATATTAGCTTTAAGGAAAGGGAAATTGTGGACTTCATGAGAAAAGCAAGAATGATTTATTGATCCTCCCATCCTACCTACAAACAGGGATGGAGCCAATGAAGACTACATGGAATCGTCTAACCCCATGGGATATTCTGTGAGTATTTATTATATGAAGGCAAAAGGAAAGGTTTATCACAAAATCTTCCACACTGAGTTGGTTAGACCCCCTCTGTTTTATATCTAACAACCTCACAAGACTTGGCTAAAGAACCCAACATGGCGCGGAATCATATTTTTTTATTTCCTCCTCTTATGTTACCAACAATGTTAAATGCATCATTTCTTACTTCCAATGAATCACGTTTGAGTTCTTTCTTCTTTGAACCAATGCAAAACCTCAAACCAGAGAGAGACTCCGTCCCTGCATGCTGCACCGTCGCTCCTCCATCGTATTCTCTGTCTGCACCACCACTAAACAGAAAAGAGCTCCAACTCCAACCACCCACTGCCATCCAAATTAGTTTTTTTTTTGTTTTTCAAATTAGTTTCCATAAGTATTTCCAATTGTTGTGTTTGAATTTTGAATGAGGGTTTGTCTATTTGTGTATTTATAATTTGATTACATATTTCTTCTTCCTTTTTTTTTTGGTCAATTAGTTGATTGAGAGATCTCAAAAATCTATAATTAGGGTTAACATAGCTTGATTGATTTAGCTACCGTAAGGCTTTTTTTTATAGATATATACAGATGATTATTTCATTTAGCATAGTTAGATTACTCGATTAATAGTTCCTTGGATTTAGCATTTGTAAAGAAATATTATATAAGTATGGATACTATTAAATAAATTATCATTATTATTTTGATTATATTTAGATGAATATTGGTTATTTGTTGGGACCCCATAGATTTTATTTCTTGAGTTCATCCTTGCCCACATAGCTACAACAAACTATTATTAGGATGATCCAATATAAAACAAATACTTTAACAAAATGACCTCCTTAAATTTGAAATTTCCCATTCACTTTCTACAAATGAACTCAACTACAAGTTCTCTGCATGCCTACAGTGATTCATGTGAGTTCAAGGAGCCATAAAGTAGTTGTGGCACCAAAATTTGTTTTAAAGCTCATAACAAAGCACATGCTTAAAGTAAAAGCCAAACGTATGCAATATTACAACCAAAGAGAACAAACAGAGGTTAGACGATCAATCAAGCAAGGTGAGAAAGTAAAGACCCCATGAATTAAGTCAAAATGCAACAATTCCAAGAGCATACCACAAGAAACCAGCTTCTAGTATACACCATTTATCGAACTTAACTTTACAAAATAGAATAAAGGGTACCTTTAACTTTTTTATCTATCCAGCCTTCCAGAAGCATCCCAGCACCAATTCCAGCAGCTATAAATGACCCATAGAATGCTATTGCTGATGGTAAAGATTTCCGAGGAAGGAAATAATAGTCTGGAATTTGCCTTGTTTTCTTAGGAAGCCGCTTCACCATCGGTGTACTGCTGCTTGACTGCTTACTATTAGTTGTATCATTGGCTAGGGTTTTCCAGTCCATCTCCTTCAACGGGTCTTTCACTTCATCTGCCCCCATAGATACTGTCTGAACGTTATATCACTCTTCCACCACAATATGTATAGAATGTAGATTATTACTGCAGTAGAATAAGAATGATTGGGATACAAAAAAAAATTAAAAAATTAAAAATGATTGTAACTATAAGTTGACAGCAAAGGGTGGAGGGGGGAGGAATGATTGGATTTATTTCAAGTCAAGGAATAAAAAATTGAAACATTTGGTATACTATTCAACGGAAGAGTGGGAATTTGGAACCTATATTATTACTTCTGATGCCTTAAAAACCAGATAGCGTATCCCAGAGTAATTCCATGTTAGTTCCAGCCATATTTTTAATAATCAAACCAGTCATCTAACCGTTCAGGTTACTGGTTGACCAGCAGTATATAAATATTTCTTTGAAACTATGATTTAATATTGCATGTCATTGATCAAAAAATAATACATTCCATCATCAAAAGGACCTCTACATTTTCATACAAGATCATCAAATTGCATAACTCAATGTCAAAAGTCTCTTACATATTCAAATGCAAATGTCAAATAGCATAATCCAATGCCAAGTCCCTTACATGTTCATAAACTACTTAAAATAAAACACATTAGTTCAAAAGCTCAAATTCAATTAGTACATAATACAAAGCAAATAGTACCATCAAATAACTACTAATCCAATCTCATCATCCACGGATATCTTTACAATTATAACGCATAGCCCAACTAAGCAATAATTCAGGTAATATTACTAAAATTGGAAAATAGCCACAGCAACAACAAACTAAATTCTTACAAGCATCAAGAACAAATGGCATTAGTGACAAATTTGTACAAATTCACAGCAGCAAGTTAGCAACAACAATACTTAATCAAACTGGAAATAAGTTTGTGCAATTTATTTCAGTTCACGATTAGTCATGAATTTCAATCTTCGTACTTTGATGAATCAGACCGGAAGAATGGAAATAAAGGGTGGTCACCTGAGATAAAGCAACCGAGCTTATTTCAAATAAGCCTGGAAGAATAAGACTCAGCTAATCAATTTAATAGAACTAACTGATTTCAATTTTTGATCAATCAAGTAAGGAAACAGAATGATATGCTCACCTCAGATATAGAATGGCGACCGAGCTTGAAGTGTGTTCGTTCCAAAATCGCGCGAGCTTGAAGCACGATTGACGATGACGACGACTGCGCGAAAAAATACCGCTGAAAAGGCGCGAGGCAGCGACTGAGCGCAACAAACGACGACGGCAGACGATCTTGCTGAGCTGCTGAAGACGACGACAGAGTAGCACGGAGAAGCTGGGATAAGTCACGAACAGAGCTGAAAAAATGCCCAAAAAGATTAGGGTTGGAAGGAATAGGTGCGACGAGGGATGGTTTATCGGGATTGTTTTAAAATATTTTTAAAATAGTATTAATCTAATTTAGATAAAAAAAACTGTTTATTTGAGTGTGGATTAGAGTAAATAAAATTTAGATCAGTTAAGTTTTAGTCTTTTTTATTAGTTATTCTAAAAATTAAATGATTCAAGTTATATTTTGACCTTTATTAATCCCAATAAATATTTCTAAATAGAGTACCGAAGGAGATGATCAAATATTAATTTTTCATTCACTCTTATTCATTTCAAATTAAGTAGATATTGAGAATGGAGTTACTTTCACCCTAATTTTTAGTTGTGATAAGTTTGTCCTTCTTATATTTCTACTTCCTCGCCTATCTTTCCTTTGTTTTCACCTTTAATCTTTAATAAATAACATTTATATCAATCTTTAATATGAAATAATAATCATCAAGGAGAGAAATATTTTTTATTTAAAGAAAGAAGAACCTAAGGAGATTTTATTTTATTTTTTTATTAATTACAAAATTAAGATCCATTTAATACTTATTGGATAATAAGCTTTCAAACTATGTGGTTTATGATATTGTATTTGCATACTTGAATTTCATTGGTTTGCTACATGTATTTTATATGTCATTTAGTTCTATTACATATACAAAGTCAATAGGTAAAAACTTTTTTTATTGGAAGTTGTTAGTTTTGTATCTAGTGATAGTAATTCTACCATTGTTTTAGCTTTCATGGAGAGGGAAAAAGAAGATAAATATGAATGATACTTGATAAGGTAAATAGGATGATGAAATCTTGTGATCAAAATGTTGGAATCCTTGATATAGAACTGATAGTAATACAAACAGTGCCCAAAGGTGTTTTTAATGCAATCCCCTTCTTATGTAGATTTCATAATGCAAAAAATATTTTATTGCATGCTACAAAAAAAATTAAAATTATTAGAACGATAGAAAGTCTATGGGCAAATAGAGGAAGATTGTAGATGCAGTTGCATTGAAGAAATATGATAATGTGCTTCTACTGATGCACAATAGATGAAATAAATTTTCACATCTAATATAATGTGTTTATAAAACCTTATAAGGAGAGGTTTGCTTCAATATAAGTTAACAAACTGCTTCATTTGTTGACTCTCATACAATCAATAGGTGATGTTTTGTTAATATGAATAGTTCATTGTCATTTAACTCAAGAAAAATACACAATATACTCATGAGTTTGTATAAATACACTAGCTAATTTGATTTTAAGGGTTTATGAATCATGAAACCCTAAATATAAAGTAACCGTCGAAGTTAACAACATAGTTTAAATCTTTGAAATTTCACCCAGTGGAATGACTATTTCACCCCTCATTCGTATTCCCTTTAAGTATCCCATCAATTTCCCTAATGTTACCTAATATATATTACCTAAAATTATAGTTTTAAAAACTAGACTAGACCAACCATTTTGATCAAAGAACTGGTGAACCAATTAGTTCACCTACCAGATATCATCTATCAATTCTCAGAAGCTTAAAACCAGTTAAAATTGAGCAAAAACCAACCAAACCAATGAAAATTGGAGAATAATTGAAAATATCGATCAGTCAGACCAATTATAAAGAGGGATAGTTGTAGGTCAAATTCACATATAGTTTAATTTTATAATATATTTTATATTTTTTGACCAAATATATATCATTAGTCCGACCAATCCAAACCATTGATCCAACTACAAGATTAGTGAACATGTGTATGATACCAATTTGATGACCGATTTGATTTTTAAGACAATGCTTAGAATACCCCTAAAGCTATCACTGACCAATTTTACTCCAATTACCTAATATATATTACCTAAAATACCCCTATAATTTATCATTCACCAATTTTCCTTTCCAGAAAAATAAAATTCCAAATATGCCTCTCTCTTTTGGCCCATCGCCTACTGTACTTTTACTCTCTTTGTCTCTCCCAACATTATCTCTCCTCCCCCTCCCCATACCGCCACATGCATATTTATTCAATCCAACCAAACAATAGCAAATTCAACTAGCAAGGGAACGTGTAATATAGAGTATGAATATGAAATGTGGGTTACTCGTCATTTATTTGGTTTTTGGATCATAATCATTGTTATATGATAGATGGATGAGTATTTAAAGGTATAGCATTAGAAATGCTATGTAGGCTTTTATTTACCGAGGGTTTGAATCCATATCTTTTCGTACCTTGAACCCATTCATCAAAATTCTTGACCACGAAAAAAAGGAGAGAGATACCATTTTTAGTTTTCAAAAATTATTATACTTATAAAGTTAAATTATTTTTTTATTTGAATATTTTGAATTGCTAAAGTATGTAAAATACTAGAAAAAGTGGACAAGGAATAAAAATCTATCTACTGATTTATGTTTATGATATATGAGTGTGAGAAAAATAAGAAAGAAAATGAAGAGGTAAAACCGCCCATGGGAACCTAATGGCATGGAGACAAGCGACTCCAACAAACGAAGCATGTACTTAGACCAATGATAACCAGGGAGCCAAACAAAAGAAAACAACCAAATTGAAATCACCTTCAATGGTGGTGGCTCCATCCAATCTCAAAGCTTAGATTAAGGGGGACATTTTGAACATTTGACACGAAATAAAAAACCTAGATCTAAGGGACACTGAATTGTGATAAGATGGAATTGAGAGGAAGTATTGAGCTCACGGGAACAAGAAATATAAGAGAGATAACAGAATTCTTCTATTAATTATAATGGTTAAATAAACAAAGTTAGTTAAATGCCTCGGCAATAGAATTGTTAGATTATTGTTAGAGTGCAAGGATATGTATAATTACTTAGATTGTAAATGGAGAATATAGTTTCTACAATCAATAATATGTTCTCGTTCTCTCGATGTCTCTATCTTATAGATATTACACTTCATCCAATTAGAATTATTCTCTTTTAGAGTTCCTCATCTATATGTACATACTCTCTTATCCAGTAGATAACTAAGTATACCAAATTGGTATCAAAGCCATCAATAATGGGAAATTCCAAGGTTTAATCGCAAGAATCCACTAACCAAATAGATGAGACACTAAATAACCTCATGTTGAAAACAACAAACAAACATGACTCAATACTACCCTAGTACAATCGATTGGAGGATTTGATTTTAATGTAAAGACTACCTACCTCTACTAAAAATTATGGCCCCATAATACTACAGATTTGACAACCAAATATTCCAAAAAATTCCTCAATATAAGGTAGGGAGAAAAGATTTTACCATTAGTGGAGTTTCCTCACTTCACTGGAAAAGATTTTGAAGGATGGGCGCACCACTATGGTTAATTATTTAATATTGATCAAACACAACCAGATGGTAATGTTAAGATAGTTTCCATAAATCTTGAAGTTAAGGCATTACAATAACATAAATAATTCATAAAAGCAATAATCAATAGGGATATGCCAAGATGGAAGGAGTATATAGTAGAAATGAGAGTCGAATTTGGTCCTTCTCTATTTGACAATCCAATTTCTTATCTCAAACAACTTAATCAAATAGGTACCACCCATAAATATAATGAATATTTTGATGCATTTCTCATAATAATAAGTTTGATTCCTGATCTTGAATTAAGTTGCTATTTGAATGGATTAAAATTAATTATTCAAACTCCAGTAGATATGTTCAAATTGGTTTCTATTTCTAAGGCTCAGGGATTAGCCAAATTGAAAGAAAATCATCATCACTCATTAAAAGAAAACTAATACAAGCCTACCCTACTTCCCAAGTCAATATGTATAAGACACATTTTAAGTTAGATCAGTTTTCAAAAACCCTAAATGCCACACAATTCTAATATAAAGCCATATTTCAGCCTCAAAGCAATGTGACTTAGATTAACCCAAGATGTTATCTAAGGCATAATTAGAAGAAAAATGAACAAAGAGGTAGTTTTATTGGTGTTTACAAAAACACACCAAGACATGGGTGTGGGAATGAGAAGCAGTTTTTTCTTTATTGAGACAAATACCATTGAGGAAGATAAAGGTATATAAGGTATTGAAGACATTTAGGTGGAAGAAGTTTAGAATGAAACATCAACTATTTTGGTTCATGGATTATTTGGATCTTCTCCTTTACCAAACCATGCTTATAACTAGGTATTCAAATAATAAACCCTTATACATTATCATTGATAATGGTAGTGCTCACAACTTCATAGATGATCCCACTACTAAAAAGATAGGGTATTTAATTCAACTAATTAAGCCTTATACTATAACGGTTGCACATGATAGTACCATGGCTAGAAAAGGGATTTGTGTGGATTTATCATGGAAAATTCATAATACATGGTTATCAACAACTCAAAATAGAGTCTACATTCGAAGGAGTGCAACATGTCCTTAGAGGTGCACAGCAACCACCAAACCTTAAGTAGATCAAGGAGCAACAAATCATTAATCTAGTGATCAAGAACCCTCAAGTAGTTATGAAAAAGTTAATATCCTTGGAGATGTCTTAACCTGATTTGCTAATTATTGCTGATGATGGTAAACTGTTACTATTAATTGAGGTAATGAAGCCTTCATCAGATGCCCTATTATTAGAGTTATCTATTGTATTTGAAAAACCAAAATTATTACCCCTGTTTAGACCTCAATTTGATCACAAAGTTCTTCTTAATGATGAATTTAAACTAGTTGTCTTAGACCAAAAAGATATTATGCTCCCCAAAAAGGTATCACGGAGAAAATAATTAAAGAGTTGCTTGATAGTGGAATAATACAAACAAGTCACAATTCATTTTCTTCACCAATAGTTTTGGTAAAGAAAAAAGATAATACCTAGAGGATGTGTGTTGATTATAGGGAACTTAACAAACATACTATTAAGGATAAGTGTCCTACACCATTTATTAAGGAGTTTCTTGATGAACTACAAGGTTCTAGGTTCCATTATAAGATCAACCTTCAATTAGGATATCATCAAATTAGAATGTATTCTAATAATATCCATAAAACTACTTTTAGAACTTATGAAGTGTTGCATGAATTTCTAGCAGTGCCTTTTGGTCTTACAAATGATCCCTCCACATCTCAATCTCTCATGAATGCCACTTTTAAAGCTTTCCTTGGAAAGTTTGTCTTAGCCTCTTTTTTTATGATATCTTAGTATACAACCCACCTTGGGACTTACACTTATGCCACTTAAAACAAGCGCTACAAACTCTTCAACTTAATACTCTCTCTACAAAGAGATGTAAATGTGAATTTAGATGCACAAGAGTTGAGTAATTGGGCCATTATATCTTAGCTAGAGGGGTTACTAATAATCCTAAGAAGGTAAAAAAATCATTAATTGGTTACAACCATAGAACAAAAAATATTTGAGGGGATTCCCGGGTTTAGTTGGTTATTACAAGAGGTTCATAAAAAAATTCTCAAATAGTTATACTTTAATAAATTTACTAAATAAATAAGGATTTCAATCACTTAAACAAGCTTTGTGTAGTGCATCAATTTTGGTTTTAGCTGGTTTCTCTTAGGAACTCATATTAGAAACAGATGCAAGTGGGTATGGTATAGAGGTTATCCTTATTCAAAATGGATACCCTATTTCTTATATAGATAAAAATTTGAAAAAAAGTTATCTCCTAGTAATTAAGCTCTCTCAGTTTATGAAAAGAAGTTATTAGATATTGTCTATGTAGTTATAAAGCGGAAACAATATTTTTAAAGGGAGAAATTTGTTATCCGTACTGACCACAAAATTCTAAAATAATTGTTAGAATATAATATACACACCCTTAGCCAAAAAACTTAGTTACCTAAACTATTAGGTTACAACTACTCGATTGTATACAAGTAAGGGGTGGTGAATTTTTCCACAAGAAGGTTGTAACATATCTATAAAATCCACAAAAAAACTTGTTGTGGTGGTCAGATTCGGTGAAGTTACACATTTTATATCCCTTAGGTATCCTTATATAGTTGCTATAATAGCCTAATTATTCATTGAGAATTTTTTAAAGCATCATAAACTTCCATAAAGTGTGGTTACTTATAGGGATTAAATCTTCATAGGTCAATTTTAATAGGAAATTTCAACCTTACTTCAGATTCAACGCCACCCATCTACTACTTATCATCCTTAAAGTGATGGGCAAACTAAAGTTGTAAACAAGTGCTTGCAAGGGTATTTGAGGTGCATTTGTATAGATGCACCCTCCCATTAGGTTAAGGTTATTCCTATGGTTGAATTATGGTATAATACTCATTACCATGTATCCACTCATACTACACCATACGAGTTGTTATATAGCATTCCCCCTCCTCTTCATATACCTTATGTCCTTGGTTATTCTAAGGTAATGGTTGTTGATCAATTGATGAGGGAAAGATAAAAATATATAAAGTTGGTTAAATATCATCTTTTAAAAGCTCATAATCTTATATAATAACAAGCCAACAAAAAGAGAACATAACGATAATTTTAGACAGGATATTAGGTATATTTAAAGCTACCGCCATATGTACAAGGAAGGATTAGAAGGAGTGACTAAAACAAATTTTATACTAAATATTTTGGGCCCTTTAAATTCATTAGGAGATGAGGGCAGTTTCCTATCAATCTACATTTCCAATTGAATATAAGATATATGATGTATTTCACATTTCATTGCTAAATAAGCATGTAAGAAATGCTCTAGTGGTCACTCAACTACCATAATTCTTGTTTGAGGTTGAAAACCCTTCACAAATAGAGAAGATCATGGGTACCAAAATGGTTAAGAGATAAAATGGAGCAGCTGCACAAGTATAAGTAAAGTGGTAAGGGCATCTCGAGGAGGAAGCCACTTAGGAATAATTAATTAATTTACATCAAAAAGTTCTAAACTTTGACTTATCATATTATAATGCTAATTCACCTATCACTAATCCTTAAGGATGAGGATTTTTCAAAGATGGAAGGGTTTGTGATAAGCTGGAATTGAGAAGAAATATTGAGGCGACAAGAACAAGAAATATAAGAGAGATAACAAAATTCTTCCATTAATTGTAGTAGTTAAATAAACATATTTAGTTTAATGCCTTAGAAACAAAATTGTGAGATTACTTTTGGAGTTCAGGGATGTGTATAGATAATTAGATTATAATTGGATAATGTATTTTTTACTATAAATATACACTCATTGTAATACCCCATATTTTTAAAATCCAAATTTATTAAGTTTAATGATTTTATTAACGTAATTTGATATAAACAGTTAATTATTTTAATTTCAATTCATTTTATGGATTTATCGACGATTTGAATTCATATTTGAATTTAATTAATCGTTGTCGTTGCGAACCATTCTAGATAAATTCCTTCACGATAGTGATTTTATTATATTCTTATGAATTCGATTTTCGGTTAAAAATATATATTCCCGTTCTTTCTCATATTTTGATTTTTAATATTTTAGATTCGTTTTCAATTTTAACTTCGTCATGTGATTATGAATTTATTTTGGATTTATATTTCGTTAACGAAATATATTATTTAAATTATAGAATTCCTTTTTAAATAGTTAAATTTATTTTAATAATTTTATCCGTAGAAAATATTTCCGACTTTAAATTTATTCGTTTTCGGAAATCGTTAATATTTTTGGAAAGTTTTAAATTAAAAAAATTTTCGGATTTTATTTATGAATTTCTTTCTGGAATTTAATTTCTTTCGTTTTATGCTTTTTGGTTTGCGGAAAACTGATTTTGGAAATTATTTAAATTAATCTTGATTTATTAGAATTTGACTTAAATATTTTAATATATGCTTTTAAATAATTTTTTTAGGCCTTATAATATATTTCCGTAAATAATATAAATTTTTATGTTCGTTGGTAAATTCTTCCGAAATGTTTCCGAAATTCTTTATATAGCTTTTTATTAATTTTAAGCCTTCGGATCCGTTTGAAATAAATTTTTGTTAAATAAATTTTAGATAAAATCTTCCAATAATATTTTGATATTTTTAGTATTTTATTTTATGTGTATTTGTTTTAAAAATAAAGGAACCCCGCACCCGGCCGACCCCCCTCTCCCTCTCCCTTTTCCTTTTTCTCTTCTCTTCTCTCTTCTCTTCCCTCTGCTACCCCGACTCCCTATTCGCAGCCCTCTACTCCCGCAACCCTATCCAGCCGCCACCTCCTCCCCAGCTCCTCCCTGCACCGCCTCACTTGTCGACCTCCGGTGATGCTGCAGCAACAGCCGAAGCAGCGCAACAGCAGCCTGCTCGATCGCAGCGGCAACAACCGACGCCCCTACAGTGACTGCGCGCGGGAGCAGCAGCAGCGGCGGCAAGCCGCCATTCGGCCATGGCGAGCTCGGGCGACGACTGGCGAGCCACCTCCGGCCTCCGACGAAGCTCCTCCGGCCCTCCTTTGCTCCGATTCGTTGATTTTTGTTTGGTATAAATTTCTGAAAAATCCTAATATGGATTTGATTAATTGAATGTGAATTAGATTATGATAAGCTAAATTGATTGTTTGATTATGTATATATGTGTTGTAAGATTGATTTGGATATGTTAATTGTATGGTTTATGTTGAAAATTTGGGAAATTGAATTTTAGGTCGGGTTATGCCCAAATTTTTCGGATATGTATGATTTGGCGATTTTGGATAAATTGATTATACAATATGTTTTTAAATGTATCTAATTTCATGTTAGAACCGTCAATTTGAGAAATCTATGCAGAATTAATCGGAATTTAATTCCTAGGTCAAAATTCGTGTGTAATAAAATTGGGCCGCATAATCGGGTCGTTTTATTCAATTGACTATACAATTTATATTAGAATATATTTAATTACATTTTCGAACCGTCAATTTATATATTTTAGCAAGAATTGATCAAATTTGCATTTTGGGCTCAAAAATCCTAATTATGCTAAATTGGGTATTTCTTTTATTGGTTTTGATCAATTCATTATTTGATACGTTATAAAATGTGTTTAATTGCATTTCTAAACATTCAATTTGATTGAATTAATAGAATTCAACCGAATTGTATTTTCGGGCCTAAAACCCTAGATTTCAGGTGAGACTATGAAATTGGTTATTGTATAGTTGTTTTTCTAAAAATTAAATTTATATAAGTAGTTGAAATAATCCTAATTGTATTCTAATACCTTTAATTGGAATTAATTGATTTGAATTACCTGAGTTTGTGTGGTTGGCTTTAAAACCCAAATTTTAAAAATGGATTGTCTGGAATTGGTTAATCGGAAGATTGTTTTGTGGAATTGATTATCTGGATTTATCTAAAATTATTTTAATTGTGTTTTACAACTATCAATTTGAGGTAATCGAAGTGATTTAGTCGATTCGTAGTTAAGGCATTAAAGACCCTAATCTTCGGGGATGATTTTATAAAATTGATTTTTGCTATGCATCTCTTATCTAATTGATTTCTGTCTTTAGGTTTTAAATAGTTTAAGTTATGTTTTAATCTAATCGATTTGGATTTGGTTCTATGCAAATGGTTGGTTTACCTATTTAGTTGTAAAACCTAATGAATAAGTTATCTTCGATAAATTAACTTATAATCGATTATCTTTCTTGGGCTTTCCAAATTAATTTGAAATGTCCTAGGTGTATTTTTATTAATCCGTTTTGACTTATATTTAATCTTAAATCTTAATAGAGCCATGCTTTTAAGTCCTAAGTTTTGGACACGTTTTCCAAGAAAAATAGTTTGTGTCTCTTTGTATCGATTAAATTATAATAGTTGAAATTATTGATCGATAGGATAGTTTCTAACTTAGTTTTTAATGTCCATCGGCGATCTAGGGAAGCTTTATTATGGACCCTCAAACTAGTGATCTCTCTCTCCCTCTTATCTCGCTTAGCTAGCTTCGGATCCAGGTAAGTCTCTACTTACATCCACTTATGGGTGTTTCGTAAGGATGTGGCAAAGATCATTTATATGTGTGTTATGTGCCTTGTGTATCATGTATTATGCTATGTTGTGTACTTTATGTTTTTAACGACTAATTACTTGTAGCGCAGCTTGGAGTTGAGGTATGCTTATATGAATTCTTTATGACATGTGCATAATGGTTGCTCTGTTGTGTTATGATATTATATGACGTGACCCTCTAGGACATGCATGCTAGGATACTAATAATATGATGTGGGGGACATGAATGTAAAAGTATAAAAAGGGGAAAAATGTGGAAGTAAGAATAATTAAGGAAGAGTGGAGTAGTGGGTGAAGAGGGGAACTTTAATATATGAGGAATGAGTATGGGTGTCATGGGAGGTGAGTAAGGTTAGGTGAAAAGTAGAGAGATTATTTGTGGGGGGAGAAATGTGCTAGGGTGTGGAGTGGCCAAATAGGGTTTTTCAATCACCTATGAAATCAATGAGTAAAATGGTATGATTTGGGATTGAACCTAAATGAGATGAGGTGTTTGACAATAAATAAATTAATGGTAGTGAAGTAAGAGGAATTTGGGTCACATAGGTTCAATTAGGGTTTCAAGGGAAACCCTAGAGGCTAATAGCGGGTGGAGTTTGATGTCACGAGGTGTTGGGCCTTAACCCACACCCTTAGGAGTTGGTTTTCATTATGTGTAAGTATAGAGGGGAATGGATATCGAGGTGTGACAAGGGGCATAAGAGTCCCAAGATATGGGGCGGGCCCTCCTGGGAGGATAAGTGTGGATATAGTTAGCCATGCATGTCAAGGGTAAAATACTTTCAAATAAGATATGTTAAGATACTAATCACTTAAAGAGAAAGATGTTGAGCCAGACCCAGACCGGTCCACCGGCGAATAATATTGGCTAGGGCCGGGGTGCCCTACATGACCGGTCCACCGGCTATAATAGTGGGGGATTTTGTGCTCAACAAACTGAACGTAATAACGATAAGACATTGGAAAGATACGAAGTAATTACAGTGAAACATTATGTGAGTCGGGGCCAGACCGATTCACCGGCGAATAATAATGGCAGGGTATGTTACCCTCATGACTGGTCCACCGGCTATAATAGTGGCCAGACACGTTTTGCCCTGCATGACCGGTCCACCGGCTATAATAGTGGGGTTCCCGCACTCACATGAATTGATAAAGACTATGATGTGAATCGACTATATTTACTAGAGATCTAAAGAATGAGTCTACTCGATCGGGGCTGAGCATGTCCCTAAGTAATGTTCGGGGCTGAGCATGTCCCTAAGTAATGCTCGGGGCTGGACATGTCCCTAAGTAGTGTCTGTGGGGCTAAATGCCTGGTTGGTTGGTTTAACATTATCCATAAATGCCTGGTTGGTTTATCTGAATTTCTTTTCGGTTTAAGATGTTACATATGTTTCGCATGTTATTATATGTGTATGGTAGGGCTTATGATGTGGGTATTGAGTAGGCATACTATTGTATCAACGTAATGCAACATGATTCAATATGCACTTAATGTTATAGTTTACGTCTTTCCCATAAGATAGGGTATTGGGATTTACTCAATATTAGACCCGTACTGATACTACCTTGGTTGAATGGGTCCTGTGATGATCCACTAATGGTGGGGAACAGACCTCTTGTGTAGGTTTGAGATCGGATATTGTATTTGGGTGGAAGACTTGACTTGAGTGAGTAGGCAATCCGGAATTTGATCCGTCGGGTTTTATCTTGTTTAACTGTATTCCTCTTTGGAAGCTACAAGTGTTGTATTTGAAATTTCAAGGGTATTGTAATTAACTTTAAATTTCTCGTACTCTGATAAGCTTTTAAATTTCAGATTTATTTTACAGGTTCTGCTGATTAATTCAGCGATGATTTTGTTTAGTGAATTTATTCACTTGTCATCTGTCTGTGGATATCTCCTTGTGGAAGTTTATCCTCACGACATAGATGTTTGAAATTTCGTTTGACAGGTTTAGCCTTGCATCTAGCATGAGATAGATGGTAGACATTTATCTTGTGCTAGATGTGGCGGTAACATTTCTCAAATTCTCTCTGTAATACCCCGTTCTTTCAAATCCTAATTATCATATATGATTGGCCTATTATCGCATCATATATATATATATACATATCCATTCTATTATCAAGTCACATTCCGTTCGTGTAAATTTTTAGACATTTTATCGATTACTTCTCTTGTTTGCGTAAAACACATTTATTGCAATTCTTCCGATTTCTCTGCTTTTACTCTTTTTGATCTCTTAAAAATTTGTGAATCAATCTAAAAATATTTTTAAGTTCATCCATTCATCCTATTCATTCATGTTTCACCCTTTCCTTCCGAATCACCAAATTGTGGAAAAATTTATTTACGCGATTAGGCAATTTTAGCCGTTTTTGCTCTTTTTAATCCGTTGGTCATCAAATAAGTTCCGAGGCTAAATATTTTCATATATTTGATTTTATAAAAACATTCCGCATCAATATGTGATAACTTGAACCCCTATTATTCATTTTATGAATTTGCGGAAAAACGCGTTTCCGCAACTTATCCGTTTTTGCCGTTTTTGATCATTTTCCATCCGTCAAGGATCAAACCTACTCCAATACTTAATATTTTTATATATTTGAGTTTCTAAAATTATTCCAAACATTTTCATTAATTTTTATAATTATTAGAACTCAAGTGATATTTTTCTCAATAAGTGCCCATTATTAGGCTTTCTTGCAATTTAATTAATCAAAATAAATTGTAACCAATCCTCTAACTAATATTCCAATCCTAACTAGTCTCTTAACCAAACCAAATCAGATTTGTAACTTGGTTACATTTCTCCCAACCAAAAAGTACAACTAGTACCATAATCATGATTTTATGACATTTCTCTTACACACTCAACCATAGCCTATCATCTCTCTTACACCCCTAATCCTAGCACTCAAGTGAGGCCAAGGTCAAACCAAAAACTCAATCCACACTCCACCATATCATATCATACTCTATCTTTGCCAAATCGTGCGTTCCTACCCCAAAACGCACATAAAATCATAGATTGTAGCAGAGTGCAAAGTTGATTACTTTCCAACTTTGAGCAACTCGTTCTCTCTCTCTGGTTATCCTTTTCCTTTGGTCTTTGTTTCCTTCAAAAGTCTGCATTGCATACTATGAATCCATGTAATGTAAATCCCTGAAGTCGAAATCCCTCATGCTTATTCATAGCCAAACTTCTGCTTCCCGACCAGCCTTACAAAATCAGCAAAGCTGATTTTTTTGGTGACTTCGAGCATCTTTTATGCATCGACCTTGATTCCTCTACCCTATATTTTTGTTTGGTATTTTTCCTTGCATTTTATGCCTCATCTACAGACCCTTTTCACCAAGGAAATAGTTCCCCTACCCTCTCCTTTTTCCTCTTCTATCTGCCTTGCCGAGCAACATTGAAGTTTTTGCTGCAGTGGTTAAGTGGGTTGCAGCAAAGATTTCGTGCCTTTCATGCTTTCTTTTCTCCTTGTTTTCCTCCCCTTTAACCCTCCAAAACCTTAATCCATCATTCCTTTGTGGTTATTGGTTGTTTTGTGGTGGTTTGAAGCCTCTCTATTCAAGAGTAATATTTTATATTTCACTTCTTCTATTCCAATTCCTTTCTTTCCCATTTTTGTTATTTATTGAACTTGGTTTATCTAACTCATTTACCTTATATTCTTGAAGGTGACAAAGTGGTTTAGAGAAGGAATTGCTAGATTCCTTATTTTAGCTTTGCTAAGGAGCTTAGGAGTTTTGGTAACAAAACTAACCTTTAGAAATAGGATTTTGTGCTAGGTGTATTATATGTTCCCTTATGTGTGGATAGCTTTATTTTAATTATAAGCATGAAATAATACCTTGAAAAATATTGTATGAAATGTGTATGTTTCTACCTTATGTGCTTAAGCATGAATATCTAATGATAAGATGGTTTGTGTGATTCTTTTTATATGTTTATACCTGCTGCAAAGGTGATGAATATTTAGTGAAGAAGTGATGAATTTTCAGTAGAGTCGTGATGAATTTACAGCATAGTCGTGATGAATATGCTTGGATCCGAGTAGTTTACCTCTCTCCCTTGTTATTTTATGTGTGCTTTGGTTGTTTTAAATTTATCTAAGTATTCCCCTATATGTATAATAGTGTATAGAAGCTAGGTTATGAGTTTTGGATTATTTAGAGTTGAAATGAAATTTTTATAAGGCTTGCACATATTCAACCATGGGTACATTGGGCAATAAAGATTGTTTTTGAAAGTTTTAAGTGCACCATTGTCTTCATTGGATCTTTTACATAAAATTTGGTATATGATATGTTAGGATTTGATGTTGTTTAGAGTAAGTTATGAATTTTAGGAGCTTAAGGAAATTTTGGTAATTAAATACATGTTGGCCATTACATGTAAAATTCTAGAAATTTTGAGACCTAATTGAATATTATGCTAATACAAGAATTTAGAATTTATAATTCTAATACTTGGGTGACAATGATGAGTAGACTTAGAGACCTCAATTAAAATAATTCATTAAGTAAGAAAAAGAAAAAAAAAGGAGACATTATGGGCGTATTGAGGAATCTTAATATTTTATCTTATTGTCCTATTGATATTTCATCCTAAGAAAATAATTGGTTAAGTGTAATATCTTTTAGCATAAATTACACCTCTCTTCCTCAATTTGCTTAGCTAGCTTCGGATTTAGATAAGCCATTACTTACCTTAACTTACGACGGATTCTCGATGTATGTCTGTTTGAAGTGGAAGGTGATGAGTATGCTTATTGATTATTTAATCATGTCAAGCATATGTTGTATTTTTTTGTGGTAATTGTATGTATGTATGAGTTATAGATTTAATGCAAACGCATGTTCGTATGCCTCTTGAGTATTGTATGTGTGTAAGTGTGCGAAGGGTTGAATATTGATTGAAGTTACCTGATACCTTATGCTGTATTTTATGCCATGGACTCATTCGGCTTTAATGCCTCATGAATTGGATCGGCTTTAATGCCACTTAAATTGGTTCGGCTTTAATGCCCATGAAATCGATCGGCTTTAATGCCATTTGGATTGGTTCGGCTTTAACGCCGCTTGGATTGGTTCGGCTTTAATGCCGCTTAAAATTTACCGGCTTTAATGCCATTTGAAATTGATATAATAATGGATATTCATTATATTGATAGATGTGAGCTACGTGCTGTTATGTGGGCCTAATTTATGATTGGCTAAATCCTTGAATAAAATATTAATCACTTAAAGTGAAAGATCTTGAGTTGGGACTTGTATCACTCGGGGTAGCTATCCGAGTTAGGTTTGGTATTCACTTGGTACCATTCCGGTGTTTTTCTATTATGTGATCCCGGGTGCCTTACGAGGTCCGGAGAGGCCCTCTTCTACTCTATAGGTGTCTCGATCTATTTCGGCCCTATAGGGGGTATGCATACTTAAGTGATTAGGTGTCCTATTTATTGGTGGTCTGGTTACGTTTCTGGGCGGGCCAGCTAGGGCTAGTACCGTTCGAGTACTAGATTAGTTGTTACGATCTCTTCGAGTCTCCATCCTCAAGTTAATATAATAAATTGGTTGTGATCACGATGATAAAATATAATAACCAATGGATCCCATCTACCCATATATCCATATTACATTATTTTATGCTTGAAGGTTGAGTTTCGTGTTCTCAATTAACATATATATGTAAGCATGATATTATCTTGTTATTATATGCTCTATTACTTTCTTCGCATGGACCTCGCACTCAATGCTATCTCTTTAGGATAGTTGTGTTGCTCAGTACATGATGCGTACTGATACTACACATTTGTAGATGTTGTGTCACAGATATATGATGATGATCCTGCGGACTTTGAGGAGGTTCCTCGGGCAGAGTGATGCGGGTTTATACCCCTAGGGTTAGGGCATAGAGTTATTTCTATTCGAGGTCGCACATGTTATGTGCCCTAGATTTTGGATATCTCTTTTGGACTCTTCATCTCTTTTAACCTCCTTATCTCTTTTGGATATTGTATTATCTGGAGCATGTACTCCAAACTATGTTATTATGTCTAAATTATTCAAGTCTTTTGCTATTTATATCTATTTCCGTAAGTTTTGATTTATTTGATGTAAAGTTTTTGCCTTGCGCATAGTACGAGAAAGGTATGGACTAGACTCGTGCTATGTGTGGCGGTAACACTCGTTATGTTATGTTAATGCTTCCGCTTATAAAACAAAAAAAAATGTAGTAATTTTTGGGGTGTTACACTCTCCTAGCTTTCGCATTATTCTTTCAATTTTTTTTTTCAGGAGTGAAATTTGGGGGTGTTACACTCATGTTCTCTCGACATCTCTATCTCATATATTACTTTATATTCATACATTTCATTAAATTCTAATTCTTCTGTTTTAGAGTTCCTTGTTTGTATGTTACTACTCTCTTATCAATTAAATAAATGAGTGTAAAGCTCGGTGGTAAACCTAGCTTTTAGATCTATCCAATCACAAATCTAATGCACTAGGAGATCAAACACGACACAAACAATGGTAATCTATTAAGTTTGCACAAAAGATTTCCATATATTATTGTTAAGTTTGCTATTGGAATTCGATCATTGCTATAATTAATTTGTTGTTGTTTTTCTTAGGTTGTGAAAATTCTGATAGTTGAAGACTTAATTTGTGTATTTACTCTTGATATTTGTTAATTTTCAATTAGCGTTTACTTTTGTTGTAAATGTGTTTCTTCTGTTTCTGGCGACATTCCTATTTTTTCTTAGTTGCTATTAGATTTGATGTTATTGTTGATTTGGTGTTGTTGTTATTAATTTATCATTATTGTTATTAGTGCGACTTGAATGATTAACCAAAGGTGATTTAGGAATGTTGAAAATTTGTTGATATTCGAATAAGGAGGGAATGGGGAGGTGGAGAGGTGTTTAAATAATTAAATTGGATAAAAAATTTGTTGAAGAGATGGAGAGTTTTGATGTTTAAAAGAGTAATAGTCAATTATGAGTGCATCAAGTAAGCCCAGAATTTAAACCGGATGTGGGTAGGGGTGGTGATAGGAGAGGAGAAATGAGGGAGAGTGTGTTTTCTATTTTTCTAATTTAATGAATTTTTGTGTAAAAAATAAATTAACTTAATAAAATAAAGATTAATGAAAGTGCAAAAATGGTTATAATATTAAAGTTAATTAATTGAAAAAAGAAGGAAAAGAGTAAGAAAAATGGAATAAGATGTGATTTGTGAGAGGTAGGGGTAGAATAGTTAATTCAAGAACTTCCGTTTTGAAAAGAATTGAAAACTAATTGCAAATTAACAAATAATATACATTTAGCGTTATATGGTGCATAATCCCCTAAACTAGGGGTTGTTTGATGTGTTTATAAAAACTCAGAGTTATATTATATATTTATTCTAAAATTAAGATTATATTGTGTATTATTCCCTTTACTTATGATTAAATAATAATTAATTATATTTTTAATTGATTGGACTCCAAGTTGATGGGCCAAAGAAAGATTTGGAACAATCATAGGTTATTATTTCCACATTAATCTACATATGACATATTATTTAAGGAATTCACATATGTTGTATATTATAGAGGAATGAATCTAATTTAAGAGGAGAGAAAAGGATCTAACGCAATTGGTTCTAAGCCTTTAGGATATGGTTGTTATTTGAGGTCCATACACCATCTACCATGTGCACATAAAATATTATTGTACAAATGAGATCATTAACCTCTTCCCTAATAGCCAATATATATATTGGGAGACATTCCCTTTTATCAAACCAAGTGAATAAAGATTTACATTTGATAATTTATTTATTGATCATACTTGGCATCCTTTTAATTTTGACATTATATGTAAGGTGTAAATGATGATTAAACATTTGTCATTACGTCTATGATAATATTATAAACTAATTACTGAGATCCTTGAACCTTTTAAGACAAGAATGATAGAGTTGAATATTCAACTAGAGAAGGGATCACCCTAGTAAGAGCATAAGGAAGGAATTGTTAGAGTGAGAGCACAAAAATCATGCTCATTCCACTTCAATTATGGTTTATTTGTATCGTGGTGAGAGTAAAAATTAAAAAATGATCTAGATTAAGGAAATAAAGGTGAATTAGAGTGGATGTTTAAAAATGTTGCTCAGATAAAAATAAACTAATTTGGGTGAATAAGGGTGAATATTATTTTAATTCCATTTGGATTGGAGTGAATGAAGGTTCAAAATTTAACAAATTACACTTATATACGAAGTCCCTTCTATAACACATATATTAGAGGAAGCGTATTTTTTTTCCAATTAGTTAAAAGTTTATTTCTTTTTTCCCTTCACCCCATTGCCATTGAAATTGAAGGTTAATAAAAAATGAGGGAAATTGGGATGAATGAAGGGGTAAAATTATCCCTAATCAGCCTAGGTGGTCTTTTTATTTTTGTATTTAAACTGGGTGAATGGAGGTGAATCTATTAATTCATCTAATTCACTTCAAACGAAACAAACTACTAGAGGAAAAGGTCATTCTAACAAACTATACTCTTCTATTAATTAAAGTTAATATTCCCACTAGTCGATTAGGTTGAGAACAAAGTTGTAGAGGGATATGGAGTGTTAGGAATACTCATCAATCCCTCTACAATTTTTCATGGCCCTATGATATCGAGGTGGTGATGGTCCTATGGTTAGAATCATGATATGATGTTGTGGGCAATAAAAACTATAGATTTATAGTTGTTGCATTGCAATTCTTAAGCATTGAGTATGAATGGTCAAATGTTAGGGGAATGATGAAAAAGGAATTGGTGAATCATTAGGGATTATACGAGCATGCCTTCATAAATCCTAATTCTAAAAATCTGCAATGCCTTATCCATTAGAGGGGCTAAACTCCAATGGAAAAATTGTGACAATAGCGTAACACAAGATTTCCCTTCACGATGATATACAATGTGGTAGTCATTTGCATGATTCATAAAGGATTGGTTACCCATAGAGCTTCACCAAATGGCTTAAAACTTAATTGGATTATCACCATCATAAGTGTCAATAATTTTTCACCCTATATATTGATATCTTTATTATCTCCTTTGCACAAAGTATTTTTTATACTACTTTTCCACTATTATAATAGTATTTTTTTTATATCATTTGCACTTACATTTTGTTACTTTATATGATTGTAGATAATCTTGATGGAAGACTCGATGTGTAATACCCCATTTCATAACATTAGCAACTTTCATTTAAAGAGTTATTTGAGGAAGCTAAAATACTAAAAATGTAAAGTGTTACCATCGCACTTAGCATAATTCTGATTTCCTCTATCATTCATATACTAATTGTTAAGGCTAGAGTATTTCTCTTCATTACAAGAACAAGCGTGAGCTTTGACTAGCTATTTGATATACAATATAACATTGTGTTGATTTTTGCAGGTATTGGAGAAGTTTAATGTGGGATTGTGAGTTATGGAATAATCATAAGGGGATCGTGTTTACTAACACTAGTTGTGCTTATTCATAGAACATTTTAGATGAGTTATAGACAAAAAGTTAAGAAAGGAAATAAACATAGGGAACTCGTATTTCCTAAGCAAGGACCGTGTTTTTCTTTACTTTATTTGATATAAAAGAAATATGATAAAATCCTATCCATCAACTATTGTGAACCAATTTCTTCTTCTTCTCCATAGTTTTCTCCATTGTTAGATAATTACTTTTGTGTAATTGATTTATTAATTAAATGATCTTGTAATTACACAAGTGCACAAATAAAGATTTATATTTTCCCCTAATTTTGTTAGTTTGTGTTTGAACTATTAATTATTCATCATCTTGTTAATTCCAATGTTGGTCTTGGATCTATTCAATTCATGTTATTCCACAATAATTTGGTATTAAAGCTATGGTTGTTGAAGAGACCTAGTATTTGGGGTGGATACAAGATTTGATATTGAAAATTTCAATTGGTCCATTAATTTTATATTATGGAAATTGAAGATGCGGGAGACTCTGATTCAAAATAGGTTAAAAAAGTGCTATCTGGTCATAAATATATGCCATAATCAATGATGGATGTGAACTCCCTATATACCATAAATTATGACTGTCAAACAAGGTATTGTAGGAATTGGAAAAGGAATCAATGGTGGTTGTCTTGTGGTTGAAGTTTAAGTCATTATATAAGATAAACTTAGCAATGAATCAATTACTATTAAAGAGTCGGTTTCATGATCTAAAATTAGGTGAAGGCCAATCTTTGAAAGTTCATTTAGATGAGTTCAGTCCTATTGTGATGGGTTTGCATCACATAGAAGTCAAAATTGACGGTGAAGATTTGACCATTAGACTTTTGGGTTAATTGCTTGCTTGCTTGATTTAAGCATTTTTGTAAGACTATTTTATATGGAAGGATGAGTTGGTCCTTAAAGATATGAAATCGGCCATCCTACACAAGAGTTGATTGATAGTTAGTTGAGTGGCAATGATACTTTTGAGGACTCATATATTGAGGGACTTTTAGCAAGGGAAGGAATAAGGAGCGGGGGTTTGGTGACCGTAAGAAGTCCATATCTAAGTTAAAGAGTTGGAAAAAGAATGTGACAAGGTATGAGTTTCATGAGAAGGGGTCTCTTAGGAAGTTTTGTCCTAATAGGAAGCCCTATGATAAGTTTGGTGAATCATTCGGTATGAAGGATAATTATTCTGTAGCCTATGGTGATAATGATGGAGATGTGTCAATGGCCATTGATAGATAAACCAAGATTAGTGATAGATAAATATTGAATTCTAGGTGTTCTTACCATATATGTCCTAATAGAATTTGGTTTCAGATGTTCAAGGCAACTCAAGGTGGAGTTATCTTGATGGGCAACGATGTTACTTGCAAAGTTATTGGGATTGGGATAACAAAGGTGAGGATGCATTATGGTATAGTTAGAACACTATCCAATGTGATATATGTCCCTAAGATGATCAATAACCTCATCTCTTTGAGTTAATTAGATTGTAATAGGTACCGGTGTGTTATTAAGGATGGTACCCTAAGAGTTAGAAAAGGGGCACTAGTGGCAATGAAGGGGAAGTGGGTAAGGACATTGTATGAGTTAGTGGGATCCACTATTGTAGAGGCATTTGTTGTGACATCACCAAGGTTGATAGACTCGGATGTTACAAGACTTTAATACATGAGATTGGGGCACATGAGTGTCATGAGACTTACTGAGCTCTCTAAGAGGAGGATACCGGATGACATAGTACAATTACTATGAACTTCTATGAGCATTGTTTGTATGGAAAGTAAAAGTGTGTTAGCTTTTTAATAGCTAAGTATAGTATGAGAGTACCCCTTGAGTATATCCATTTACATTTATGAGGTCCAACGATAGTAGATTCCAAAGGTATTTTGTGGTACTTGCTCACATTTATTGATGATTTATCTAGAAATATATGGGTTTATTTCTTAAATCATAAGAATAATGTGTTTGACATTTTCAAACTTTGAAACACCTTTCTAGAGAAGTAGTCTAGAAATAAGTTAAGTATCTTAGGATAGGTATTGGTCTTGAATTTGTTGAGTAGAGTTTTACTAATTTTTACCAAAATTATAGGATATCGAGATACCATAGTTGTGTTGGGAGACCACCGCATAATGGGGTTTCTAAGTAAATGAACGAAACCTTATTAGAGAAGGATCATTGTATGTTATCATGAGAAAGGCTAGGTAGAGAGTTATGATCTAAGGCAGTTTACATGGTAGCATACTTGTTGAACTAGTCACCAAATCGGTCCATTGAGTCAAAGACACCTGAGGGTTTATCATTTAGTAAGCCAAATAATTACTCTAACTTACATGTCTTTGGTTACCCTACTTATGCTTATGTGAATGATGATAAACTTGATCTTAGATCCAAATAGTGTATCTTTATTGGCTTTACATTTGGAGTGAAGGTTTATAAGTTATGGGACCCAATTACATCTAAGTTCTTGACTAGCAGAGAAGTTACCTTCAATGAGTCCATGTTTCTTTAAAAGATTGCATCTTGCAATGGTGTAGCTAAGGTGGTGGAGCTAGATAGTGCTTGGGCCACGTGGAGGTTGAGGTTGAGCTAGATAGCAAAGACGCTTATGATAGAACCACTATTTATGAAGTGGGTGGATCCAATAAGTAGGTGGAGAAAAAAATCCATTGCTCCAAAAAGTGCATAGAGGATTGTTAAGCTTATGGCTATGTATAGTTTTGAAGAATTAGTTGGATATGCTTTATCTAGTGGAGAGGCTATTGTTGATGTTAATGAGCCAACATCATTCTCAGAGGCTATTGAGAGTTCTGATTCTACTGAGTAGTGTATTGCTATGGAGGAGGATATGAAGTCTTTATTAGAGAATCAGACATGGAAACTTGTGAAGGTACTTAGGAAGAAGAAGATACTTGATTACAAGTAGGTGTAAAAGTTCAAACAACAAGCTCTAGGATTCAAGAGAATAAGGTACACAACTCCTTTAGTTGTATGTGGATTTATTCAGACTTCATACATGGACTATAACGAGGTATTTTTCTCTTTTGGTTAGACATACTTCTATTAGTACTTTGCTTGTACTTATGGCTTTGCATGATCTAGAGTTGGAGAAATTGGATGTTAAAAATACATTTTCCACGGTGAGCTTGAGGAAGAGATTTACATGTGATAACTTGATGGATTTGTGTGTTGAGAGGATATATGATCATTTTTTCCTATTGAAGTGGTAATTGTATGGTCTAAAGAAGTCTCTTAGACAATGATATAAATGGTTTGATCAATTTATACTTGAGCATACTTTCTCCGGGAGTAAATATGATAGATGTGTATACTTAAAAGAGATGGATGGTGGCTCACTTGTGTATCTTTTGCTACATGTTGTCAATATAATTTTGATGATATGCTTGTGTTAGCAAATGGTATGCTAGATGATAATAAGTTGAATGTAATGTTAAAGACTAAGTTTAAGTACACGTAAACTTTTACACGCCTTCCTTGTTACATATATATACATATTCATACCCATATACATATGTAAATTAATATTATATAAATAGTTAAATTTTTATTTATATGTGTCTCGTTTTATACTTGTATATTCCTACTTGTAGCCCTTGATTGGAATATCACACCCTTGATTGGCATGCCTAATTGCCTCTTTCAAGCACGACTAGAATGAATTTGATTTATAAATTTATGCTAATCAATCGTCAATGTTTAGGAAAAAAAATATGGCATGTTAGGTCTAATTATGTCTTCTGCCTTCTCGTACGTTTACAAATTCGTAAATTCAAGACAAAATAATAATGCCTTCGGCTGGTAAGATCGAGTTGCAGGCTCACTCCAAGTTCTCCTGCGGCAGCAAACGAGCCGGGCAAGGATGGCAGGCTCGTCCACCTCCGCCGGCGCCTCTGTTTTCCCGTCCACCTCAACCGTTGATCTCTATGACCACGTGCCCCTTCGTCTCACAAAATCCGAAACAATCCCCCCTGCCCCGAACTTATTCGAAACTGGATCAACGGCCAGCATCGACTGGTTGCCGGACTTCGCCGGTCACTCATGGATTGCATATGGAGCTTCTTCTCTCCTCGTCATTCATCATTTCTCTTCACCTCAAGAAAGTAAAATTGGTCCACTTTTCAGGCAATTATTCGAACTCTCCTCCATCTATTCAGTAGCCGATGTAACCACTGTCTCTTGGTCTCCTGCGATGCCATCTAATGGCGATCTCGCTGCAGCGGCGGATAATTGCATTTTCTTGTTTGGATATGATTCGGAAGAAGGTACTGCAATGTTTCTCTTACTCCTGCTTATTGCAGCTACTCAGCAATGTTGCAAAGGCCCGAACTAACCGAGGGAGGTCAAGAGTGAATAAGGAGAGAAAAAGATGGAGTGATATACTTGATTTGACTAGATACTGAAGTTAGGAAGGTGGAGGCATGTACTTCATTTGTTAGCATTTATTGGAGTTACCAGCTTCAGTTGAAGTCCTTCGCTTGTATGCATAAGAATATGTATGTGAAAATAGTCGATTACTGAAAATTTCTGCTGGCAAACAAACCATTGGGTTCTGTCCTTCTACTTTAACTTCTCGTTGAAATTAAGCAGGGTTTGAGGCTTTGGGCTGATGGTTAATACTTTTCGTATTACTCTACTTTGATTAGTCTATTAATAGGTTGATTGAGTTTCATTAAGAACTTTCTATGGTACTCTACTTTGTGAAAGTTTATATGACTAGTGTTCTTGCATTATGACAAATTTATCGTAAATACATTTTATATTAGCCTGTTCGTCATACGATGGTGTCTTCTGATATGATTTAGTCGGTTATGTATCATCCGACAATTGTATTGTTTCAATATCTTTATCTCATCTTATTCTGTTGTAGAATCATGCATCTTCTTTGGTGCCTACTGCTATCAAAATTGGTAAATAATGGATCGAGTATGTGGGGTGCATATTGTGAAATTTTCTGCTAATCAGCCAGCAAAACAAGAATGATTAGATGTTGGTCTTACAATTATGTGTTTTATGGTCTCTTTGAATTCAAAAGTAAATGATTTGTTGGTAAACTCGTGTAACTTGTTTATGCTGATTGACTAAAAACCTGACACAAAAAAAAATACAAGGAACATGTTGTTGAATGTTTGCTCTCAGCCATGCATTCATATTTTGGGCTTCTTGATGCTTCTTGTCATTTGTTATTTGTAGCATTTGTACTTGAGAGACCATAGTGAAAATGTTGAAGGCTGAAGGTTGCTCTTGGCAATACTGTAGGGATTTTGGTGCCGATAGAGTAAACCTGTGTACAAAGGAAAACCACAACTAGGATTAGGCCAAAAAAAAAGAGAAAGGAATCTTTCTCTTTGTATTGCTATTCGAACCAATTAGCAATACAAAATTCTAGCATAATAATTCTTACTGTGCAGAGTATCACTCAAAACTAGCAATTCAAACCAATAGCTTAGGTATAGTCTAGAGAGCTATTCTTATTTCTAATAGTCTATCCTCCTATACTCTCCAAGTTATGTCCAACGAATACAAATAACTCCCTAACAGATAAACCTAGAATAAATAGGACTCCACTTGGAATATATTTGGGTTTAAGAATACAAACAAATTTTGGCTGGGCTGAGACATCCTTCTTCTTTGTATGCTCCTTTGATCTAGATCAATTTGTAGCTTGTGCACATAGGAATTGTATTGTACCCAGTGAATTCATTTTATTGGAAGTAAATAGCAACAAATTTCCTTTTATATAGGTATTAGCCATTAAACTATCTGGTTGCTTCAGATTTGATGGTTTTATACTTTGCTTGAATGTCAAATTGTCGATGCAAATTAACTTACTCTATTCAGGTTGTTTTTGTTGGAGCCAGACTGATTTACTTGTGCAATCTACGAAGGTGGAGGCCATCAAATGGACTGGCTCTGGAGATGGGATTGTTGCAGTTGGAATTGAAGTGGTCTCATGGAAAAGAAACGCCAAATCCTGGGTAAAAGAATGGCAGCTTGAAATGAAACACGTCCAAACTGTTGTTTCTACCACCTGGTCGATTGAAGGACCTTCAGCTACTGCAGCTTCACCTCATAAACTACATGCTGGAAAATCAGATGACAGAAGAAACGTGGTTATGGAGCCTAGTAATTGTGTTAATGTATGCTATAGAGATGGAAAATTTGGGAATTGTATCACTGATTTACAGCATCCTCAACCAGTTTTGATGATCCAGTGGAGGCCGTCTAGTGGGAGGTGCCAGACTACAGGTAGCGTATGTGCACAAATATATGTTTTACTTACATGCTGCTTAGATGGAACTGTGAGGATATGGAGCGAGATTGGTGATGGTAGGCCCAGGAAAAACAGCAAAGATGCTAATGATCCAAAGAGCTCGAGACGAACTTTCTGTGTTGTAGGAGTTCTTGAGATCAACCAACTATTGAATGGATCTCTAGGTTCTAATATATCTATGACTTGGGCAACAGAAATGAGTGGACTTCATCATACTGGTGAGGAAACTGAGTTTTTCCCTGTTGAGGGACACCGGCATGACCAGGTTGGGAGATGTGATTGGTTGATTGGGCTTGGTCCTGGAAGATTAATTACATTCTGGGCTGTTCACTGCCTTGAAGATGTCACCCCTACCCGGCCTCCACGAGTGACTTTATGGAGTAAACAAGAGATGTCAGGTTCTGAGATGAGAAACTCTTGTGATGCATCCCTTTTCTGTTCCATGGAAAGATCTTTTAGTAAAGTTGCTATCTTGAGGAGGCAGATGTTTGGTCCACCAACTGTATGTTTATTGATTGAACTACTACCATATAAATTCTTGTGCAGGTCAATATTATATAAACAAGCATCTGCCACTGTAGACAATAAGAGTTCAAATATGTCTGATGATGGTAGGTATTGCAACTCCAGAGAGTTCTTAAATATTGGTGGTCACACTGGTAAAATTTTACAAGTTGCTGTTCATCCTTGTAAGTGTGAAACTGAAGTTGCCTTTTCTTTGGATTCCCATGGATTGCTTTTGTTTTGGTCCATTTCTCCCAGTAATAACTGCATATCAGGGCTGCCCACCCTGGATCCTTCATGGAGGCTTTTAGGTCAAATTGCTTTAGATGATTTGTCTCTGCATTGTGTGAGCATTAATTGGGCTCCGTCATGGTCAGATGAAGACTATGTCCTTCTTAGTGGACACATTCAAGGAATAGATTGCTTGATTATTAAAACTTCCAAGCAGAAACAAGAGAAATTATTATATCACAAGCTGTGCACTATTCCATTTGCTAATGACGGTCATGTATATGGGCCTGATAAAGTATTCTCTATTCCTGTACATTCAAATTGTGAGGCAACTTTCACGTTTAATGAATTCATGGTTGTAGCGATTTGGATGGAGGGCTTTCAAGCATTATCATGCAGAGTAACCTTGAATTCCCATGATTTATCTGAAAGCTGCTCTGGATGCAATTCCGAAGGTAGCACAGAATGCAATATGAGGATATTTCATAGTCACTTTGCTGGTAAAAGATATCATATTTGTTCCAGCCCTTGCTCAGGGGATTTACAAGATTTCTGTGTACATGATCAGGTGACAAGTGTTGCCATGGTTTCCCCAAGTATTTTGATGCCATCTCTGCTAGAAAAGTGGCATTTAACATCTGACATTGGAAACAATCACATTCCATATCACATGGTGACAGGTCACTATGATGGTCGTGTAAGACTTTGGAAAAGCAACCTTTCAAACTTATCTCTGTCATACACAGCGTGGGAGCTTGTGGGTGTGTTTACAGCACATGAAGGCCCTGTCAGTGCTATATCATTGGCTGATTGTGGTCAAAAAATTGCCACGGTGTGTGCAGCTAATCAGTCAAACAGTGGCAGCATGCTTTGTGTGTGGGAAACTGTACGTCTTGCATGCGGGGGATGTTTTACGTTAGAAGATAAACTATCCCTGGATGAGAAGGTTATTGCGTTACGATGGTTAGTCATAGGAAATGGTCAATTATTCCTTGGGGTCTGCTTACAGAAAGACTTGCTTGTCTATGCACAAAGATGTTACGGGAGGCAGACGAAGTTGAAACCAGAAAAATGTGCAGAGATATCTGCTTGGTTCTGTATCTCAGTACTGCACACGTCTTCTGCTATATTTAACTTCCTCTGGGGACCTAAGGTTACAATTGTTGTTATTCATGACAAATATTTTAGCATCTACACCCAGTGGTCATTTCTTATTGATAAGAAGTATCTGGCTGAGTGTCATCCTTCCCAGAAGAGTGTTGCATACTTTACAAGTGAAATGGGAAAAGGATCCCTCCCTGTACCTTTCATTGGTCGGGAGATTTGTAATTTTGAAAATTCATTATTGGAAGAAAGTTGTAAATCTTGCAAAGCCAATTCTCACTCAATAATGGAAACTGGTCATGTTTCCAGCTGTCTGTTTGTAGATGATGCTGAACTAAAGAAGATAGTCGAGGCTAAGATTGGCTTTGTGAGTATGCTTGAAGTGGCAGAAAAATTGTGTGGCCCTTTGCCTTTTTATCATCCAGAGGTGCTTCTAATGAATATATATTCAGGTTTGTTTTTGTATTCTTGCATCAGAATGTCATGTCCCAGCTGCTAAGTCTATGTGGCTATTGTTTTACATCCCCATTCTGCTATTAAATTAAGGTAATATTGCTCCAAATGTTTAATCACAGTTGATGACTATTAAGTGGGTAAAATTCTATAATGCTAAAAGCTGCTTACTAATGATGTTATGTTGCAAGCTTTACGGTTACACTGCCAATTTTCAAGTAGTTTGATATACTTCAAAATGAAAAATCATTTTCTATGTATGGTTTCACTTTTAATGTTAGGTGGGCCCTAAGTGCTGATTTTTGGGTGAGCTATTGGTCAAACATCCCTGTGCGTTGCTCATAGTTATGCCACTAATCACGTTTTGTATATGTATAGATTGGACTCGGACATATTTATCTGCCCCAAATTCTTTGCTTTTCTTTCTGAATTGGGATGTTCAGGAAATGATGGCTCGATAACCTGTCATCAACATTCCATCTATTTTTGGGGAAAAAAACTATGAGAAGATATAGTGGTGGAAATAGCCAAGACACCTATCTATGTGTGAATGCATTCTTATGTGTACTGGCATACTTGTATATAAAAAACAGTATGTTAATTATTATGACCTCTTTTTGAAAGAGGGAGCACGTGGTTTGATTTTGTGCATTACAGGATAAGAGTTTCGTGTGAATCTAATTGTTTCGAAAGGTCATTCTCTATCCTCACTGGAGTTTGTATGGTTTGATTTCTGATTATAATGCAATAGGATTCTGTTAGGACTCTGTCACTCCTTCAGCCACAAACAGAGAAGCAGTAACAGAATGGAGGAATTGAGATCAATTTAGAGAAAAAAAGAGAGAGAGTTTGTTGTATTGAGATAATGAGAAAAAAAAGGTTAGACCCTTCCACCAGGAATTCGAGGTCCTGGAAGCCTCCCCCAATCACACTGATTGTCCAGAAAAATTCCCCCCTCCCTCTCTCTCCCCCTTCCCCTCATTTTATTTTACCTCCAACATAACCGCCTACCGACAGGAGCCTAACGACCCTATTGTTCCCGTCCAAATATTCCTCTCCACCTCAGTAACTACCCAGCCAATAATCAGTCCCTAATATCCCTTGCCTTAACTGAATTTCCCATATCCGCTCTAGCCCCCCTTCTCACGTAGGTCCGCTTAATAATGGGCCTATTAATCCCCCTCGCTCGATCTTTCACCTTGTCCTCAAGGTGAAAAGTTGGAAACGATTCAGAGAGTTGCTCATACTCTTCCCAAGTAGCTTCAAAATCAGGGAGGCCCTTCCACTTAACCAAAACTTCTAATGCTCCAGCTTTGTTGTAATGTGTGTCTAGAACTGTCTCAGGTTCCACCAGCCATTCCATCTCCTCGGTTAAGACAGGAGGAAAATTCTGGGTGTGAGTGCTCACCCACACCGCTTTCTTCAACATGGAGATATGAAAAACAGGGTGTATTGGCACCGGCTCTGGTAAATCCAATTGATAAGCTACCTTTCCCACACAGCTCAACACCTAATAGGGTCTGAAATAATGCGGTGATAACTTCTCATTCAGCCGCTTGGCTAATGACTTGTGTCGGTAAGGTTTGAGCTTGATATATACCCAATCACCGTGTTGTAGCTTCTCCTCCCTTCATATCCAGTCAGCAAAATGTTTCATTTGATTCTGAGCTCTCTCGAGCTACTGCTTAAGCTCCTCCAAAATCGCATCTTGCTGCTGTAACCCATTTTCAACTGCAGCATAAGGAGATGACCCAGGTTCGTAGAGTAGCAATGGTGGTGGAGCGCGGCCATAGAGGGTTGTAAATGGGGTGGTCTTGGTCGCGGTGTGGTATGAAGTGTTGTACTAGTAATCCGCCCAAGGTAGCCATTGAACCCACTGTTTAGACTTGTCACTTACAAAACAACGAAGGTAAGTTTCAATTCCCTGGTTCACGACCTCAGTGTGCCCTTCAGTTTGGGTATGATAAGCGGAGCTATGCTTCAATTTAGTGCCTTGTAGCTTGAATAGTTATCGCCATAAATGATTCACAAACACCTTACACGGTCTAAAATCATAGACTTAGGTACCCCATGTAAACGCACAACCTCCCGAATAAACACCGCTGCCACTTTTTGAGCAGTAAAAGGATGCCTAAGGGGTATGAAGTGACCATATTTCGTGAGTCTATCGATGACCACTAGGATGCAGTTGTAACCCCCTGACCTAGGTAATCCCTCAATAAAATCCAGTGTGACGTCATCCCAGACTTGATTGGGAATGGGCAAGGGTTGTAACAAGCCAGCAGGGGACCTGGCCAAATGCTTGTTTCGTTGGCAGACCTGACACTCCTGCACGTATTGGTAAACTTGGCGCTTCATCCGTGGCCAAAATACTTCACGAGCCAGCCGCTGGTAGGTCTTAAGTACTCCAGAATGCCCCCACCTAGCTGCCGTGGAACTCAGCTAGAAGTTTAGGGATAGATTTGGAATTTTCTGGAAAGACTAGCTGATTATTGTAGGTTAAATTTCGGTGTTGCTGTCTATACCCAGTAGTGGTATGGTATCCACTCTTGCCAGTAAGTCTTTTTTGATGGTTCCCAGGGTAGGATCAATATCAACCTCCTCTTGCAGGGTCGGCAAGTGTGGTAGCCATGAGACGGAAAGTTCTGAAATTGATGTAGGTGCTGGTCGTGTTGACAAAGCGTTTGCCACCTTATTTTCATTGCCCACATTATACTCAATGGAGAAATTATAAATCCATAGCTTAGTAACCCACCGTTGGTGCTCTTCCGGAATTATGCGTTGCTCCAGTAGGTACTTTAGACTCTGTTGGTTTGTTCGCACTATGAATTTTTTCCCCATTAAATAGTGCCTCCAGCAATCCAGCGCTACCGCCATAAGTTCCCGTTCATAAACCGACCTGAGTTGTGCCCTTTTTCCTAAAGCCTGGCTGAAAAACGCAATGGGTCGTTGGTCCTGCATCAAAACCGCCCCAATGCCATTACCTGATGCATCTGTTTCCATCACAAACGGCTTATCAAAATTGGGCAATGCTAACACTGGAACCTTCACCATAGCTTGTTTTAATGCCTCAAAAGCTGTTTGTGCCTCTAGGTTCCACCCAAAACTGTCTTTCTTAAGTTGAGCGGTAAGAGGTGCAGTGATGTGTCCATAACAGTGTACAAATCTGCGATAGACGATAGTAACCCGTAAGTCCCAAGAATCCCCGTAGCTCCTTCAGATTCTTAGGAACGGGCCATTCAACCATGGCCTCAACCGTAGACGGATCTGCTGATACCTCGGCCTCGGACACAATATGGCCTAGGTAGTAGTAGGTACCCCAGTGCCTTCTGTCCAAACGAGCACTTCTTAACATTTATGAAGAGTGAGTGCCGCCGCAAATTTCCTAGAACGGTGTTGAGGTAATCCACATGCTCGGCTAAGGTGGGGTTGTACACTAATATGTCATAAAAAAACTAGTATGAACTTGCGTAGATATGGTCGGAATACTTCATTCATCAACGCTTGAAAGGTAGCCGGGGCATTGGTCAGCCCAAATGGCATGACTAAAAACTCGTAGCGCCCTTCGTGTGTGTGGATAGCAACTTTCGGTATGTCCTTGGGGCTAACTCTTATCTGATGATATCCAGATTTTAAGTCCAGTTTCGAAAACCAAGCTGCACCATTAAGCTCATCCAACAGTTCCTCTATAACTGGAATTTGAAATTTATCTGGAACCGTTACCTTATTAAAGGCATGATAGTCCACGCAAAATCTTCAGCTTTCGTCCTTCTTTTTCACCAAAAGCACAGGACTGGAAAATGGGCTTCAACTGGGCCTTATGATACCAGAGCTGAGCATTTCACTTACCAATTTTTCAATTTTTGCCTTCTGCACCTGTGGGTACCGATAGGGGCGTACATTACTGTCCCAGTTCCCGGTTGTAAGGTGATGTTGTGATCTAAAGCTTGCAGAGGAGGTAATCCCTTGGGTATCTCCTAAATATCCCTGTACTGCTCGATGATGTGTTGCACCTCAGGGGGTACAACAAACTCTTGAGAGGCTGGGGCAGAAAAATCCAGCGAGGTGCACTCCAACAATATTCCTTGCCCTTCTTTCCCAACGGTGTGTATGAGGGATTTGATTGAAACTTGGGCTTTTTCCAAGTCCGTAGCTCCTTGCAAACACACAGTTGCCTGCCCTACTCTAAATTTCATTTGCAATCGCCCCCAATCCACTTGCATCGGTCCTACGGTTTCCAACCACTGCATTCTGAGAATCAAGTCCGCACTCCCCAATTCTAATGGCAGAAAATCATCAACCACTTCTAGGTCCCGAATCACCACCCGAAGCCCCTTACAAATCCCCTTAGTCTGTATAGCACTCTCCATTCCCATCAAAATGCCATAAGCTGCTGTCATGGAGATTGGAAGCTGCAGCTTGTCGACTAATCTTGTAGCAATAAAATTGTGGGTGGCCCCACAGTCAATTAGGATCGCCATCGGCTCTTCTCCCAAGGCTCCCCTTACCTTCATCGTTCGTGGTGTAGTAAATCCCAAGACCGAGTTCAACGAAAGCTCCACTCGACCTTCTACCTCCTCGGTCTCCTCCAGTAACTTCATTGGCATCTCTTCGTCCTCCTCGCCCAAGCCAAGCAAGTCATCCACCAACAGAACCTGCAGCTCGCGGTTCTTGTAGATATGCCCTGGAAAATATTTCTCCTCACATTGAAAACAGAGACCCTTATCCTTCCTCCTTTGCAGTTCAGAATCAGTGAATCAGCGGTGACCGGGAGGCCGCCGGTTCATCGACACCGGCGTTGAGTTTTCCTGCGCCTCCCTTCGATGGATTTATGTTTGATTGAGTTTTGACAGGTGTGGGTTGTGTTGAAGGTAACGATACTGACCTGGAATTATAAATGGAATACCCTGTTTGCCCATACCCCCTGTACCCATCAGCCCGACCCGTTTGGTTTGAATGACCCGGTTCTTATCCTCCACCATTTGGGCTGCTTCAATTATCTTAGACAGAGAGTTGGGCCGCATCATGCGGACCTCGGCTTGAGTAGCAAGTTTGAGGCCATTCAAGAATGTGCTCTCGAGCACCTCCCGAGGCAACCTCCCCCTCAATGGCGCTGCTAACAGCTCGAACAACTCAACAAATTCCTCCACTGAAAAGGTCTGCCGCACCGATAGAAATTTCTCACAGGTGGTACCCTCATGGCGGCAACGGAAGCAAGAGAAGAAAGCTTCCTTAAACCCCGACCACGTGGTGAACCTTTCCCCTTCCTCCGCATATTGGAACCAGGCCAATGCCTTACCCTCCATGGCCATTGCTTCAGATTCTAGTTTTTCCATCTCGTCCATGCGATTCAATGAAAAATACCTCTCAATCCTAAACATCCAGCCATCCGGGTCAGTGCCGTCAAAGACTGGAAACTCCAGTTGTCTCGGTGATCTGAACTCTTAACGAATCAACTCGGACTCCCCCTCATTCTTGGATTTAGATACGACGGGAGTAGCCAGCTCATTCACGTCTTCATTCTGCCGCAGTAACGGCCCCTTGTTCGAAGCTTCACCCACCACACTAACATTCTGTACCCCCAGTTTTGCCAGGATCTCGCCCATCCCCTTTTCGATGGTACCCAATCAGACTTCCAGTGCTAATAAACCTTTAGTGTTGTTGTGAACTTCATTAATCTCGGTCCTCACAGTGTCGACCTCTCTTTGCCACTCTTCCCGAACCATTCCCAACTTCTCCTCCAATGCCTCCACCTTCTTTTGAGCCATCTTCCCCGCAACCTGGCTCTGATACCAAGATGTTAGGACCCTGTCACTCCTTCAGCCACAAACAGAGAAGCAGTAACAGAAGGGAGGAATTGAGATCAATTTAGAGAAAAAAGAGAGAGAGAGAGTTTGTTGTATTGAGATAATGAGAAAAAAAAGGTTACACCGTTCCACCAGGAATTCGAGGTCCTGGAAGCCTCCCCCAATCACACTGATTGTCCAGAAAAATTCCCCCCTCCCTCTCTCTCCCCCTTCCCCTCATTTTATTTTACCCCCAAAATAACCGCCTACTGACAGGAGCCTAACGACCCTATTGTTCCCGTCCAAATATTCCTCTCCACCTCAGTGACTACCCAGCCAATAATCAGTCCCTACTATCCCTTGCCTTAACTGAATCTCCCATATCCACTCTTACCTCCCTTCTCACGTAGGTCCACTTAATAATGGGCCTATCAGATTCATTGCTTTTGTTGGGTGGGGGACTGGTTGGGGAAGGGTTGTAAGGGACTATTTGTATTAGTTAAAGGGCCTATCACTGCCTGAGAAATTGGCATGACTTTATTTATTCTGACTTTGCAAACTGGACAGCATGACTTCATGCTGCATGCAGCATGCAAATGGTCATAATGGGCCTATTCCTTCTCTTCCTCTTAGGAGCGATGAATGGTTGAGTGATCTCTGGGCAAGTCAAGTTGCTGGTAGGAGTAACTATGTTATATTGTTTAGCTCTTTCGTAATTTCTATAACTTTATTAGGTTGGATTTTTTTTTGCTGTTTTTGTTACTGGAAGCAAGCATGTGTTTTTAACCCTTTTGCTGGCATTTACTGATATTGATATTTTGACCAAGCAGTGTGGAGGAAAATATTTCATCGTTTGGTGGTGCAACTGGAACTATATTTTCACTTTATCCGAATTGCATTGAATAAGCTTTAAATCAGCGTCCTTTTTGGTAACATAAGTTTGCTGAATGCACTTGTTACTTGCTTTAGGCAACTGGAAACGTGCATATGCAACCCTGCAGCATCTTGTTGAGTGTACAGCTTCAAATTCCGCTTCTCAGCAAAGCTTTACTGCTTCAAAGTCCACTTTAGTGATTAAACAGATAGAACTATCAAAGTATTTTGAAGGAGTGTCCCACATTTCTGATGGCAGTAAAGGATTTCAATGGAGCAGAGATGCCAGCTCAATCAGTTTATCTTCATATCCAACAGTGAGGCCAGTGCAATTCTCGAACTATTCTGATGCTTTGAATGTTGCACCCAGTTCAACTGCATCAAGTCCTGATCCTAGTGGTTTTCTTGCAACTTTGGATAGACTGCATGCATCAGCAGTTATCACGACTGTGGAGAAGATCCAAACCCTTGGAATCATAGATCTTCTTCATGCAATTAAACATTCTCTGTCTGCATCTGCATATGAAAGCCTCGATGAACCTGGTCGAAGGTATACATGAATCAGATAATTGTGTGAGTTTCCTCGTTTTCTAGTGAAATCAGGTCTTCTGACAATGAAATCTTTCCAAATTCAGATGAGACGAATTTTAGCATTCTCTTCTAGCTGTAGTGTCATGATTAGGCTTCATGGAATAATAATTTTGATATTTCCATTGGACTTGGGCTAGGCCCTTGGAGAAGAAGCTAGACCATATACAAGGTCGTATCAAAAGTTACATGCTAAACCAATTGGCAATCGGTAGATGAGGCCACTAAACTTAAATATTTGCCTATCTCATTCTATTTTTTTAATGTGGAACAGTCACATGTGGATTTCTCAACAATAATCCTGGTATTCTTGATGAACAAATTCACATACTACATTTGATGATGCAGTAAGGGTCAACCAGGTTTTTGGTTTTGTGAGCAAGTTAGGTCAAAGCCAACATTGGTTGAAGCAAAAAAATTATTGGGCCCAAGTTGTACGAGACCCTTTTTGCCCTTGTTCTGTAAATTGATATCGGGTTATTTATCTATGGTTTCCAGAACAAGGGAAAATAGATGCATGCAAGCATATCTAATTATTTCTCTACAGAAGCCTCCAAGATCACAAAGTATAAAATAGTATTAATAATTCTTTGAAGAGAGGTGTAGTTTGTTGACTCTTGCTTGTGGGAGGTTTGCTAACTGGGATGAATGCAACGTGCTAGGTAAGTAATATTTCACTATGAGCCATGTCTAATATAGTGATATTGACTCCCAAATTGGATGAGCTGTCATATCCTATACTAACAGCTTATACCAAGTCATCATAGGAACTCTATCCTTTTCCTTGTGAACCTAAAATGGATCGCTTACTGTATTGCCTGCTTATATTCAAGTTAGTTGATTCTGTTTTCTTCTTTTCTGTACTGCTTTCATAGCTCACTTGACAAGCATGCATTTCTTTTAGTTACTTAACCTTGATATGTTTAGTTTTACTGCTCTTATTTTGTCCTTGAAACTATGAAATATTGGTCTTCTTACACTAGATCCTTTTTTTCCTTTCTTTTTTTTTTCCTTCAAGATTTTGGTGTGCAATGAGGCTTCAACAGCTTGATTTTTTCCGGAAAGAGAGTAGAATGCCATCTACAGAAGAGTTGTCTGTTGACTCTAGGCTGATGTCATGGGCCTTCCATTCTGGTTGTCAAGAAAACTTGTTCAGTGCTTTTCTACCGGCTGAACCATCTTGGCCAGAAATGCGGAACATGGGTATTGGATTTTGGTTTACAGATGTGGTCCAACTCCGTGCCAAGGTATTTATGGTTTGTTTGTTTATTTATTTACTTATATTAGTTGCATTTTCAGTTAGCATAGCTGTAGTCGCACTATTATTATTGTTGTTAATATTATTCTTGTATGTATTCAATTACATGCCAATGACACCCTGACACTTGTTGCTGGCAAATTGTGTTATACTTACAAGTTTACCTTTTTCTTCCACGCATAGTAGTTTTTATCTCCCTGTGACTTTTTTCGTCTCTTCAAAAATGTGTCTTTCTTTAAGAAAAATAAATTTCTAGCCTGTCATTTCAGAAGTAACTCCTCACTAGCCTCAAGCTAATAAGGTGAGGTTGTGTAGCTGTACAGCCCCCCTGACCCTGCTAGTGGTGGGATTTAAACTGGGTTGTTTGTTTGTTTGTTTCATTTCTTAGCATCCTTTCCCTTTTCCATATCTGGGTAGCTCTAGTTGGAGGACCTTTTGTGACCTCATAACCGTCACATTAGCACTGTTGAGTATGAATTTCTTGTTGAAGCTATCTGCTTGTATTATGTTTATCTGGATTGGGAAAGACAACCGTTGGATTGTTGCACTGATCTTACCAGCCCTATTGCTTTATGATTTTTACTGTTGGATTGAATATTAGCACTTTTTCCTTTTTGTAAATTGATCAAGTACTTCTGTTTGCCCATATTATCGTTTTTATAGTATATATATACAGATTCCTGTGTAACTGGAGCAGTCATGGGATGCTCTTGTTTTCGCTTTTTGTGTATGTGTGGAAATTAGGAATTTAGGAATACTCACCTTTCATGTATGATTAGGGAGCTGGGTTAATCTTTTCTTATTAGTCTAAGTACTGTCTTTCTTTGTGACAATGATCTCTTCTCCCTTCTCCTCTACCAAAATTCTTGTGGTACTTTAAAGTATTTATTTTTCTAGTTAGGTTTACTTGCAACTGTGTTGGCATTTTGTAAACTTGAGATTGACAGTACCTCAAAAAGATTATTCTCCTAATAGGATAATGGTAGGTCAAACATCAGCTTGCCTTGCTGAGAACTAACATTTTGGCTCCCGAATTCAATTCATTTTGGTATTTGAACTTAAAACACTTAAATTATGAGATGGAAAAGACTGAGATAGGTTTCGTTGCTCGATAAGAACTGACATACAAGGAGGCAATCAATGAGCGGAATGCTTATTAACCAGAGCGGCAGTAACTCAACCACTTCTATATGAAGTGTACCACCAGTGACGATGAGGTGGACATTTTTGCTTTGAAGCATTTTTGGGTAGAAGTGAAATCTGATTTGAAATTAAGTTGGATAATTTACGAGACAACTATTGGTATTACACTAAAAAATGCTTATAAAAGTTTTCTTTTGGTGTATTGGATACCATCCATAAATTTCTCTAAGCTGATGTGATGGTGTACACATTTGGATCTCTCTGTACCCTTCTGAAGGTTTGATTCTTACTTCTTGTTGTTGGTTTTTTGGACTTAAAGAGGTCGATAAGCCACCAATCACTTTATACCATGATTTGGAGTCATTGTAGTTTCATGAATCCCACTGGCCTGCCTGCAAGCTTCCTAAGAGCGGGAGGATGCCTGAAACACTCGTAACATCTTCACCACCATAGATATCTGGAATTCCCAATGCCTTTTCGTATCATCAGTATAGAAGTGAGCATTCATGATCCTCTAGTTACAAGACCGGCATGTATGACAAGAGTAAAACAGTGACTGAGCAACTAGACTTTGAATGGAATCAGGAGGATAATGATCAGAAGATCCAGGTTTATCATTGTAACTTAGTTTCCTTCACATGGTAATAGCATTAGAAGTTAATTTATCAGCAATATTGTTAAGAGTTTACAAAGCTTTCTGATGGTGTTCCTGCTGGAGTGATGCTTGAACTATTCTTATGCGTTGCGCTACAAAATTCAATTAGAAAATGATTCCCCCATCATGTTGAACCTTAAACAAGCTACAAAATTCAATTAGAAAATGATTCCCCCATCATGTTGAACCTTAAACTATGTATTTGTATGAGAAGTTTGCTGTTTCTTTTCAGATTTCTTCTTTATACTGCCTTTTCTATGTTAGGCTCCCAGGTTCTGCTTTTTTACGAAGCATTGTTGATGTTTCATGCCAATTTGTTGTATGTACTTCCATTTATTACCAAAGCATGATGCATAGTCGATGGATCATTTCTTCAGGGCTTACAAGAATTTAGTACTTTTCAATTTGATGCAGATGGAGAAGTTGGCTAGGTTTCAGTATCTAAAAGATAAAGATCCCAAGGCCTGCACACTTCTATATATAGCGTTGAATAGACTTAACGTGTTGGCTGGCCTCTTTAAAGTAAGCAAGAATGAGAAGGATAAGCCTCTAGTTGGATTTCTTTCCCGCAATTTTCAGGTACTATTTACATCTTAAGATAACAGAAAGCATTGAGGATCTTACATTATGGACTAGAAATGAGTTCTCAGTTTTTTATAATTTTGTTAAAAGTAGTACATGTTATGACTAAGCAGTGTGACTATGCATGCATGTTCAATATTTTTACCGCAGGAGGAGAAAAATAAGGCTGCTGCTTTGAAAAATGCTTATGTTTTGATGGGAAGGCATCAGATGGAGCTGGCAATAGCCTTCTTTTTGCTTGGGGGAGATACCACATCTGCGGTTACAGTTTGTGCAAAAAATCTCAGGGATGAGCAACTTGCTCTTGTACTTTGCCGACTGGTTGAGGGAAAAAGTGGACCTCTGGAGCACCATTTGATATCAAAATGTATACTTCCAGCTGGCATGGAGAAAGGAGACCATTGGCTTGCTAGTGTTCTTCAGGTACCTCACTGTCAACATATTTTGATTTTGGCAACATGTTATATGTGCTGATGAAGGACTTGACATTGATATTGTCATGTTTAACTGACAATAAAATTTTGCATGCAGTGGATATTGGGGAATTACTATCAATCCATTTTACTTATGCTTGATTTGCACGAGGCTCATGTTGTGCAGTCAGCAGACTCATTTAAGCTATCTGTGCTTGATGACCCAAGTGTTGGTCAGTATTGTCAAATGTTGGCTGCTAAAACAAGCTTGAAAAATGCTGTTGGAGAAAGGAATGCAGCAATTTTATGTCGATGGGCTATCGTAATTACTGCTACTTCCTTGCGCAGATGTGGCCTTCCTGTAAGTCCTATATACTGTGTCTTGTAGAAGTTGTTTGATGGAATACCTCAAAAATTTTGACTACCCATCTCCCCTTGTGGCAGGTGCTTAATCTCCTACAATTGTGTGCCGTATTATTCAATCCCCAAAACTTGTTCTTGCAACATGGTTATTAATCTGTCTTTCCTGGTTCATTTTTATCCAATATTCTAAAAATGTTTGTGTGTAGAACTGGATTGCTTGTTGATTCAAGATTTTCACTGTTATGTATCTATGCCAGTCACATGTAAAGTACTAGATATAAAAATTTTCAGTAATGAGGTCCAACCTTGTTACAATTGGCCATTGTTGAAACAGTGCGCACATTTTCTGACTGATAAATGTACGCACTACCCTGCTGAACCTATGTATTGAGTTGATCATCCCCTGTTTCCACAAACTTACTATTTTCTCTATGTTTGCACCACTCTTTACATGTTTCCTCCTCACTCTCCTTGTCTCTGTTTCATTCATTCACAGAGCAGTCATATAAACTTAGATGTATGTTGTAGTAGGTGTTAACTGAATGGACATATATATACGCCTGTTGGAGAAGATTGCAGGAGACCTGGAGCAAGGAATAACTAGATACCTTCTGCAGTCACTAAAAGTGGACTGTATTTGTACTCTATAATAAATTTAGATTATACTTTGTCCTCTTGAGATAATTTTATTTCTTTCTAACTGATAATTTTTCTCTCATTCTAAGCATCTGTAATTTTTATTATTAAGTGATACAATCAATTTCAGTGGTGTTCCTTCCTTGCATAAACTTATTTCTGGGTTTAACATCTTGTTTTAAGATCATTCTTACAATTTCTCAGTTTGTATATGTTTTCTATTGTAAAATTATTCTGACACCGATCTATTTAAATGAGTAGCTTGAAGCATTGGAGTGTATTTCATCTTCAGCTGGTCTTGTTGGAGTTGCAGAGGGAAGGAATAATGACGCATCAAGAATTCTGCCCAGTGTATTGAGGCCAGATTCAGCTGAATCTTCAAATTGGCTGTCATGTGTGGTAGCTTTGCATTTGGAAAAGCATGTTAAGTCGGAGCTAGCTATGCAGTATCTCTCCAAACTGTTGTGGGAGCATCCAAGCCTGCTGGACTCCATCACAGCACCAAATGAGGCTAGAGCTATGCTCCAGGGGTATGACATGAATCATTACAGGCCTCTGCATGAAAGTTTTCAGCAAAAGCTGAACTCAGCACTAGCATATGTTGAGCAGAAATTTTCCTTGGGTGTTGGCCTTCTACTTAACAAGGTAAAGAATCACGTGGTTACAAATCATGGATCATAATGCTGTTTTTAATATTTTTTTTCCCTCATTTCTGTTCCATGATGCAGATTGTCGTTTCATCAAACAATTGTGACCTGCTTCTCATTGGATTTCATGTACTAAATGGCTTTGTCTCTCAAGGTCACTTGGCAACAACGAGCCATGTTGTCAGCTTTCCTTTTACCTTTGACCTGGGCAGTCAAATATTGGATGCTGCTACAAAATTTTCCCATTTATTTTTGCAGTTCATTTCTGTCTTTGGTATTGCTACATTTCATTCAACTCCCCCTCCTAATGATGATCTATCTCTTATCAAAAGACATAGCCAATTCCATGCTTTGAGATTTTACATGGATGGCCTTATAATTTCATTGAGCCATCTTAGAGCTGCTCTCATGACGCTGTATTCTACCAGCTTTGAAGACTCCATCAAATCGTCGTTGGTCATTCTTGTTTTGTGTAAATATTGTGTATACTTTACTTCAGCGATGCTGCTTAAGGATTTCAAAGCTCCTTTTCTTATCAGTCAACGTCCATTTTTATCATGTAACAACTTTGGATTTTATTCTGAGAATGATATGGCTAGTACGAGGGGAGTACTTAGCCAAGTTGCAGAATTCCTGGGATGCAAACCACCGGATGATTCTGTTAATGGAAACCTTCAGGCTACTGATTTAATGGGCCTTGGGCAAGGTGCTGAGGGAGTCCCTATTATACCAGATGATGAAAAGCATAAGTTATTCTGTGTTTGCTTGTGGCAGTATATCTCTACACTTATGATTAAACGAGTGGAGCAGTTGTCTGGTACAATGAGGAAGCACAGCGGTCATCCTACACTGGATGATTCTTCTTCTTCTTCTTCTTCTTCTTCTCTATCTAGTATGTTTCTTGAGCCTGGTGATGCAAATCTGTTTCAACATATCCAATTGAGCTATGAAATCTTGGCAGAGTCAATAAGGAACACAATATCAGATATTTCTTGTTATAATGCTAGGCAACTTGCAGCTTTCCTTTGGCAGAAAGTGACGGATGGTGTCCCTACCCCTACTCTGCAATGGCTTGAGGAATTTATCAAGTCCAAGCCAACAGGTTCTCATGCCCAGCATCCAAATAGAAGGGAAGATGCTCCAAGAGTGTTGAATGATGAATCTTCGTTGTCAGTCTCTGAATTGGTTGGGAAGATAGCATCTGATCCTTCATTGGTGATCCAAGCTCTTGCACAATCAGGAATAAATTTGTCAGAACTTGGTTATTGTAAACCATCTATACGATGGAAAGACTTGCACATGGCCATTGTGAGAGGGAATGACTCAACTGAAAATTATAATCATCAACATGCTTTTGGTTGTAGCCCTGTTTGTTATGAAACTTCATCTCCTGCTACTGATTGGTCTCAGCATGTCTGCAGTCCATCACTTGCTGATAAAAAGGAGACCAGTCTTCCTGACAACATTGTTCCTTTCAAAAATCCAAGAGAAATCTTTAAGAAAACTGGGGAACTGTTGGAGGTGATACATTTTCCTTCGGGCACTTATGTCCAGCAGTTTAGCTACATCTTCCTTTTGCCTATTCATCACTGCTTTTGTGTGCTTGATTTCCATGCCCATTTTCTTGGAAATAAGATATTTTTTTCGGAAACAATAAGTAATGCAGACAAATGTCATGTCCTAAACATTTGATTTAATTTCTGAGAAAAGACGTTATGCATCTGATTCCTGACTTGATCTGAAGATATGCAGTTTTTTTTCCTATTCATTGTTTTAGGCGGTTGTGTAGTTTGTTTGTGACCATCTAATTTGGTTGAAAAGCTCACCGGGGACAGAAGGATACCCTTTTTTAACAAACAGTTGTTTGAGAGAAGAACAATATTGTTGTTCACTATGATCTGAGAATACGTGCATTTTTTTGTCTGGATGATTGAATTTTACGTTGTTATTCTGTAACCAATATCGTACAGTCTGGCTGCTCATTATCAACAAATGGACTTGTTTAGCTGGCTATTATTTTACTGGCAATCTGAGATATTGTGACCTGAATAACAGTTTTAGGCTTTTCTCCAGTGATTTGTGCAAGTTTGTTCTTGACCGTTATGCTAAGTATGAGAGAGTATGAAGAGTGGCCTTGATTGGGACAGCTATTCTTATCAACATTTGCCTTACATGTTTTCTTTTTGTATTACCAAGTAGTGAGATATATAGAGTAGGCTCAGCAAGTGTGACACCATTGATTCTTGTATTACATGTTTTTCTCTTTGCTGCTTTAATTAATTCAGTTTTGTAGAAATGACTTGGAAAGTATAAAAGATCACATGGTTCTATGGAAGTAAGACATATAATATGGTTATAAGTTATAACTCTCTAGAGGCTGCTTCTTATTTCCTTTGTTTCCCTCTATCTTAACAGGCCGTGTGTGTTAACTCTGTTGATCAGCGGCAAGTTGCAGTTGCAGGCAACAGGAAGGTATGATCATTGCTGAAGTTTAGCATATGTTTTCAGCTTGTTAAGTCTGATGTTGTCCTTGGTGGCTCCTACTAGTCTCATATTGCCAACTTAGAACCCCCTCCTGCTGACAGTTTTTCGGGGTTGCTTTCAGAAAAAGCATGTTGATGATATATAGACTTATTGACACTCGCCAATATAAACATTATGTTTTAAAAATGGTCTAATAAAAGGAAGCTGGATGTTCTTCTATATTCCAGTATTGAGAGATGAAAGTGATTCTTGTGACATGAATGCATCGCTCTCTTTTTGTAATGTTCTTCTTCATCTTTGCTGCTATAGCATTTTTTGATGATGAATTATTTATCTCATTCTAAACAAAATAGTTCCTGTGGTCTAGAAGAACCTCCACTTTCATCCATAATTAAATTTCTTTAATGAACTATTGTGTACTGCCCTCTTGGTCTTGACAATTTTATTTTTTTCCCCCAGGGAATAATGTTTTTCAATTGGGATGATGGATTACCTTTTAAAGATCAATCAGACTATGTCTGGTCAGATGCTGATTGGCCTAGGAATGGATGGGCTGGTGCTGACTCTACTCCAGTTCCTACTAGTGTTTCTCCTGATGTTGGCCTTGGGAATAAGGAGAGCTTCCACCTTGGACTTGGAGCAGCTACTGTAGGTGTTGGTTCATTAGCTAGTCCAGGAAGAGACTTAACTGGTGGTGGAGCATTTGGTATTCCAGGCTATGCTGGTATTGGTGCTTCCGGCTTGGGTTGGGAAACTCAAGAGGATATTGACAGTTTTGTTGAACCCCCAGCCACTTTAGAGAATATAAGCGCAAGGGCTTTGGCCAGTCATCCTTTAAGGCCTTTGTTCCTAGTTGGATCTATTAATACTCATATTTATCTGTGGGAGGTACAAATGCCACTTGTAACTCCCCTGACGGTCCCTGCCGTGCTGGGGGTAGTTTGTACTGTGTTATAATTCAACTACTATATCCATATAGCTAGTAGAGATGATTGGATGGACTGCTAATTCTCTATTTATAACTGCAGTTTGGTAAAGACACAGCTGCTGCAACTTATGGAGTATTGCCTGCTGCTAATTTGCCTCCACCATATGCCCTTGCATCTGTTACAGCTTTGCAATTTGATTGCTATGGAAACCGGTTTGTCAATGCTGCATCAGATGGTACTGTTTGCACGTGGCAGCTGGAGGTGGAGGGAAGATTTAATGTTAGACCAACAGAATCATCCCTCTGCTTTAATGGGCATGCATCGTATGTGTCATACAGAAGTTTATTTGCGCAAAGATACTGCATGGATATGATTTATCAAGCCTATGTTTGGAGTTACTTATCAAAATTAATTATCCATGATAACTACTTAATTTGGAAACTTTTTAGGCTAAATTTTTCCTAAAATAAGTAATTATCATAGATAATTACTTTTCATAAGTAACTCCAAACAAGCCACAAATTGTTGTTTTTGAACTTCATGCACCATTCTATTCTGTGTGGATGCTCTTTTGTGAAGTCTGTTAATGATCACTTGAAAGTGCTTTTGACAGCAAATTGCTCCATTGTGAGGTCCTGTGCTGATTTGCCAACATGCATGCACAGTTGACCAAGGAAGTTAATGATTTTTCTTATCTGAGAGGCATGGGATGAACTTTGTGATTTGGTGATACCTATTCCTGTGTTGAATAAAAGACTTCAATAGATTTGCTTGTTTAATATCTAGGTTCATTTGTCAGTTCAATATATGAGGTGTTTCACCTTCTATATGCTGGTCTGAGTTTCTCTGGTGTATATTGCAATGGTGGTACTTGTGTCTTTGTCACAGCTGTTCTCTTATGCTCTTTTTTTCCGTTAAAATTGGTGTCTTCCCATCTTTTTTGTTGTTTTTATCTGTGTTTGATTCTTATCGATTTTTATTTCTATTTCCTTTCAGGATAATCTGCAGTCGTATTTGAATTTAATATATCTATTATTTCACTGGCAGGGATGTTTGCTATGTCGCTTCCAGTGGCTGTATCCTTGCTGCAGCTGGCTATAGCTCTAATGGTGTGAATGTGGTTATATGGGATACCTTAGCTCCTCCTTCTACCTCTCGTGCTTCAGTCATGTGCCATGAAGGTAATTTATTTTAATGGAATTTGGTAGAAGTTGTAGTTAACTGCCATGAATATTTCTCAGTTTCATGTAGGATGCCCTAATTAATTATAAAAGCAGTTATGACCCGAGATAACTTTTCCTGGTGCAGGTTAGCTTGTATAAGTTTAAATGAGGATCATACCTTAGTCTTAGATATCAAGAGATCTCCAAAGCTATGGCTTCATGCAATGGGAACCCAAATCCTTGAGAGTTAATGTACTAAAGAATAGGAAATTATTTGTTGAAAAAGTTGTATTATGTACTGTGCGGAAGTGTTCAGGCAATGATATCAGCTTCTTTTTTTCTTTTTGGCTAGCTATAAATGAGGTCAGTTACCAGAAAAGAGATCTGGTGTGAATTTTAGGCAAGATAATAACGGAGTGGGTCAATGAACTTAAATGTATGGTTTTGATGTTCTATTTTGTATGCAGTATATTCAGCCTTGCCAAGCAGAATGTGTGCAGAGATACAGTGATTATATATGTCATTACTGATTTTTTTTTCCTCTCCTCTCTGTAGGTGGTGCATCTTCCATTGATGTGTTTGATAATGATTTAGGAGGTTGTTCTATTTCTCCCCTTATTGTTACTGGTGGGAAAGGTGGTGACATTGGTCTTCACGACTTCCGCTACATTGCAACTGGTAAAACTAAGCGTCACAGACATCCTAACTTAGGCGAACCATCTACTGATGCACCTGCTGTGGATGCGCGATCAGGACGTGTTTCCAACATGGGAGATCACAATCGAAATGGGATGCTTTGGTATATACCAAAGGCTCATTCAGGTATTTTGTTATTGACTCTCTTGAACTATTTATTGTTTTCCCTCCTTCCAGCATTATTACGTTGTAAGAATAATGTAAGATAAATGGGATTACCTCCTGCGCATATGTTTCATTCAATTTTCTTTTGTGAAGGCCCCATTACCAAGATTACCTCCATACCAAATACTAGTTTGTTCTTAACTGGAAGCAAAGATGGAGATGTCAAACTCTGGGATGCAAAGAAAGCAAATTTGGTCTTCCAGTGGCCAAAACTTCATGAAAGGCATACATTTCTACAACGAGGTTCACAAAGCTTTGGTGGCGTCACACGAGTATTCTTCTCTCCTCTATAGATGTTAAAATTTGATTCTGGTCGACCATGTACAGCTTCTACCATTTCCTTGCACAAACTTAAAGCACCATCTTATTTCTTGCAGGTTGCTGTCACTGATATCAAAAGTGTTCCTAATGGTTTCCTCTCCTGTGGAGGGGATGGATCAGTGAAGTGGGTCCAACTCAACGATTTACATTCAGGATCATGAGACATTGAACCTTTTCTTTTATTTGAACTTGACAAAGTTTCTCTATTTATCGAGAAGTCAAGAAGGGATGAATTTGGGTTGGTCAAATAAGAGTATGGTACAATATATCAGTTTGTTTGAGCTTCAAGGATCACTATGAACATCCGATTTCTGGGAATTTCTATAGTTTTTTGTTCTCTGAAGTATGGACTTGTTCCTTCGGCTTTCCTAGTATGGCAATGAAATGGAACCCATTAGTTATTTTATGATTCTTGACAAAAAACTTCATTGTCAGTGCTGATATCCGATTGTGTCTGAGAACTGAGAGGAGCCATTTTGGTTTTGCCCATCTTTAGACAGGAGTTTTGTCGAGCTGAATATCATTTGGCTAAGGTGACTTTCATGTCATAAAGGTATAGATTACATGGATTTAATTCTCTTTTTGTAGAATTTTGTTGTGCAGCTGATAGCTATGTACATACAGTAATTTGTAGACATACCTTCTCAAGTTGGAATAAAACAGAGACAAACAAAATTTTGCAAGAACTTTATGTTTAGTTCATGTCATGAAAATATTGATTGATTGTTTTTTCCACTTGAATTCATTGTATAGATATTCAATTGTCCATGCATGGAAAGAAAATAGACTCGGTGGGGGGTTTTTTTTGTTAGTATTCAAGTCAATGCGTGGGGTGACTTTGGAGGGCCTTGAATGCAGGATAATGAAAAGGAGATTATTTATTGGCCAACACAAGTGGAGAGTGTCTGGGAATGGAAGATTGACGAGCGAAGACAGAGTAAGAATGAAAGACCAAGGCTCAATAAGGGGGTGGTTGTGTTGACCGGCATGTTTGTATTGATCAACACAAGGGAGTTATCTCAACTTGCTAGCACCAGTGGCAAACTTAGGATTAAAATTTCATGGTATTATCATATAAAATAATACTTTTAAATAATATTAATATTTTGTAATCAAATATAAAATTTATAGTTTTATATTAGTATTTGTCGAGTTTTTATATTTTGAAAGCAATCCACCACGACGTCATAATTAATAGAATTAAATACATATTTTTCTATAAATATTACTAAATAATTTTGTAGTCATTGATTGTATATCTTATTTAGCGATGCAGTCTTAATAAAATTTATTATAGAAAATACTCATTCGACGTTTTTAGTTGTTATTAGTAAAATCAGAGTTAATTTTATAAACCTATAGATAAAATTATATGTCTTATGTTTCTTAGTTTGCACTAATTTTCATTAAAGATCAACAAGAACATTAACATTAGAGCAATTATTAGGATAAAACATAGTCAGTATAATTAAAGTTTGTTTGTTAAGAGATTTAAATAATGATGAAGGATGCAAACATACAACACAACTCAAATTCAATGCTCGCCACATCAAACATGCAATTAAGCACCTTTAATTGCGAGTCTACAACATAATAGGGACGATCATATTTATAATAATGTAGATTCGTGGTGATTAGAGCTTAGTGTGTTGATCTCTTCCCCTTAACATATTGCTCATTCATTTTAGGCATATCAATGTCTCTCTTGTTACAAAATAAACTTCATTCATAATACCTTGATATCCATCATCTCTCATCTCTTGCAAATGGTCCTTAACAATTTCAACAAATGTCAAGGCATTCAAAATGTTCGATCATTCTTTTGCAATGCTTGAGATAAATCACTTGCAACTCCTATAACATTTATCATCAAATGTAACATGAAAAAAAGTCAAAAGTTTGTAGTCTATATAATAAGAATTTAGCATTTTCGTTTTTATCAAATGTCCTATTAACTTCCAAGTCTTCAAGTACCTTGATCACAGGAGAAAGCAAATTTATGATACTAAAAAATGTCTTTAGATAAGAATCCCAACGATTATCATCGGCCCTTACAAAAATAGATTTTTGGTTCAATCTCTGACCAGATTCTATCAAGCCTTCTTCCAATGCTTTTGCTATGTAAGTAGCTTATTTATCTCGAAGAGAATCGTGACACTTGTTGGAGGATCCAGCAACATTTACAACACGTGTAACATATCTAAGAAAATAGCTGACCTCATTATGACATTTTACCACAACAATAAGAGCCAATTGAAGTTGATGAGCAAAACAATGAACATAATAAGCACAAGGATTACCATTTTGAATTAATATTTTTAAACCACCAAATTTATCTTGCATATTACTAGCTCTATCATACCCTTGTCCTCATACTTTTGATAAACATAATCCATACTGACTCAAAATTATTTCAAGTGCAACCTTAAGTGATAAAGTAGTATTATCTTTGACATGTACAATTCCAAGAAACCTTTTCATAACAAAATCCCTATGGGTTCCATCTCTAAGTATGCTAATTATTCTTGTTCTTTATCATTTGAAGAATAAGATTGAGAGTGATATATAGATTCTCATGCATTAGACCCTTGATAAACTTAAAATTTTCCATATTTTTACCATGCTTTGCCTTCATTCATGTAATATTGTTTGATATCTTATTTGTGTTACTACTTTCCTAGTAATTGTTTTAAAGAAATTTTGCATAAATGCAAAAATTCAAGGATGTGGTGCATGGAATCAATAAAATAATCAAATATGAAAGGAATTAAATGAAGACAATCAACCCCACATGTCTTTAAAGAAGTGAAGAAAGTTAAAGAGATGAAAAGAGGAACAATGGAAGCAAGAGGAGGAAGAAATGGGTATTGCACGACTGCAACACAACAAGCTTCATAGCCATGCAACTCTTACTCAGTAATTTTGTGAGAGAACGAAAGTTGCACAGCCAACCAGTGCAACCTTACTCAACCGTGCAACTATCGAACAAACATGTCACAACTCAGTTCATTGCACACCCTCAACATAGTTGTGCATGTGCAATCTACTGAGAGAAGAAAAGTTGCACGACTATCAAGTGCAACCTAGCACAACTGTGCAACCAAAAGTTATTGCACATTCGCACGATCTTCTCCCATGTTCTTCCCACTTTCTCTACATCGACACTAAAGGGGGTATAAAAGTGAGAAGGTGGACGACATATTAGGGGGGTCGGAGGCTTTATTTCTCTGCATTATTCTTAAGCAAAAACAACTCATTGTAATTTACTTTGGATTCTTATGCAAATTTTGTTCTTCAAACTAAGAGTAATCAAGTGTGTATATGAACTCTACAGAAAACTTATTTTTATCTTCAATCCATGATTTGATCCATCCATTCACTTTTCCATTATTTATTATATTTGCAATATGCATGTCATTTATATTTATTTTTTGCATTTATTTCAAATCATGAGTGAATAATTTCCTTTTATATGATTGAACTAGACTCTATTTGGTATGAATATGATGACTTAAATTATATGTTGTATGTATGGTTCAAATATGTTGTTTCGTATGTTCAAAGTTATTGTTATGAGCTAGGTTTGATAAAATCTGATTTATATAGATGTCGACTATAATTGAGGTTGAAATCAATGTCAAAAATTAATATACAAATGGGAACTCAAATGATCATGAAAGTAGACGTTTAATTCTTAAGGACTATTGAATCAGTGGTATTTCATAGATTTAGTCACGAAAGTAGTCAATAAATTATATTAGGTACGTTCCTAGACCTTGAAAGAGACTAATAAATCACATTAGACCAATTGTTCATAGTAATTTTGAACTATACTACAATATATTATTGATTCATTTTTTAATACCAAAAGCGATACCGAAGTTCAATCTTAGCTTTTACATCTATAGTTATAGAATCTATAATTTGTTAGTCATTTTATTATTTACTTTTTTTAATTCATAATGATCTAGATAGCTATAATAATAATAATAATAATAATAATAATAATAATAATAATAATAAGTAATCAATGGCAAAGTCCCTGTGGATACGACATTGACATGCTACAATGATCATTATGAAGTATTGATTACTTATTTATTATTTACTTTCAAAGAAAAGCAGATTAGCAACCATCAAGGTTTTTGGCACTATTGTTGGGGACTTCGGCAAATTGATATTGATTTTTTTTATTAAGCTAGACTATATTTTTCTTTACTTTATTTTCTTTGCTTCTACGCTTTTCTTTTCCTCTTGATAGTTTATTGTTTTTTTTTTCTGTCTTCAGGAACCTTATATGCAATGATATCTCTGTTTATGACCTCTGGTTGTGTTGAATCCTAAAATTGAGAGACCTTTAAGTGAATTAAGAACTTGAGTATGTGAGATAGACGTAAGCATAAGCTCCAAAGTCATGGTAGGCACAGATAGAGGAGACGAGTAGAACCACTCTCTTAGGGAGTTTGCATCTCCTAATGCTTATGGAATGCAATCCAGTATTAGGAAACCAAATGTCACCATAAAAAAATTTGAGTTAAAGATTGCACTCCTTAATATCGTGCATCAAAATCAATTTGGTGTTAACCCGATGGAAGACCGAAATTTGCACATTTCAATCTTCCTAGAGTACTGTGATACATTGAAGATGAATGGAGTTTTAGATAACTCTATCAAGATAAAGGTGTTCCCTTTCTCATTGCGGGTAAAGGCGTGGTTACAGTCATTTCCTCCTTGCTCCATCACTACTTGGGATCAACTCTCACAAGCATTCCCTACCAAATATTTTCCTCCAATCAAGATGCCTCAACTGATGAATCAGATAACAACCTTTACAAAGAAAGAAGGGGAATCATAATATGACACTTAGGAAAGGTACAAAGACCTATTGAAGATGTGCCCACACCATGGATTGGAAGACTAGTTGATTGTCCATACCTTTTACAATGGTCTTCCCTACAACACTAGGATGGCTATTGATGTTGTATCTGGTGGCACACTAATGAAAAAAAGTGTCCAAGAGGCACAACAACTCATCGAAGATATGACCTAAAATCAATTCTAATGGTCAGGTGAGCGCTTTTTACCCAAAAAGAGTAGGATGCATAATGTTGATGCACTAGATCATCTTGCATATAAGGTAGTTACTTTGTTCAAATGATATGAAAACTTAAATGTTAATGCATTATCATCTCATGCTAACCAAACATCAGGTGAAATATGTGGAATCATTGTCCATACTACCATAGAGTGTTAAGTTGGAACATTGGTTTCCCCCCGAATTGAGTGTTAATTAGCATGCCAATTATGTGAAAAATTTTAATCAAAAGGAGAATCCTTTTTCCAACACTTATAACCCTAGGTGGAAGAATTATCCAAATTTATCTTATATAAATCCTCTCTAAAATCTCGTGCCTTGATATAATTATGTTCCTCCAGGTTTTCATAATCAAATGTATCCCTATCCTCCTACCCAAAAGTATAATTTGGAAACATTGATAGAGAATTTTATGATGACTCGGACAAAAAAAAAAGTATTTAAGAAGAATACGGATGAGTTTAGACACCAGAATCGAATCATGAGTGGTGCTATTAAAAATCTAGCTTCTAAGGTTGATTCACTAGCTACACATAATAAGATGCTAAAAAACCAAATCACACAAGTGGCCCAACAAGCTAGCTCATTTGCTAGGTCCTCTGGGATAACCCAAAACAAATTCTAAAAATCAAGTTAATGCCATCACATTAAGGAGTGGTAAGGAGATAGAAGGACCTAAGATGATGGAAAGTGATGAGAGTTTAGACAATGATTTTGAGGACCCCATAATTGATGAGGAAAAAAATAATAAGAAAAAAAAGAAAATGTTGAGAAATGTGTTCTACCTGCACCTTATAAGCCTCCCTAACCCTTCCCTCAAAGGTTAAGTAAGTCCAAACTTGAAAAGAAATTTGGGAAGTTTTTGGAAATATTAAAAAAATTACATATTAACATTCCCTTTGTTGAAGTAATTTCTTAGACGCCCTCATATGTAAAGTTTTTGACAGAGATTTTTTCCAACAATAGAAATTTAGAGGAGTATGAAACAGTTTCTCTTACAGAGGAGTGTAGTGCTATTATTCAAAATAAGTTGCCCCCTAAGTTAAAAGATCCCAGTTTATTTTCTATTACTTGCAGTATTGGCAATATTTCAATTAATTGTGCCTTATGAGATTTGAGTGCAAGTGTAAGTATAATGCCATTGTTAGTGTGTGACAAGTTGAAAATGGGAGATTTAAATCCCACCACCATCTCCCTGTACTTGGCCAATCAATTGGTGATACATCCGGTAGATATTTTAGAGGATGTACCCACCCAGGTTGGTAAGTTTTTCATACAAGTTGATTATGTTATCTTGGAAATTGAGAAAGATTCTCAAATTCCTATCATTATAAGCAGGTCTTTCCTAGCTACTGTTGGAGCTATCATTGATGTTAAAAATGGAAGGCTTTCTTTGAATGTTAGGGGTGAGAAGGTTGAATTTGATTTATCTAATGCTATGAAATTTCTTCTAATCGATGATGCTTGTTATAGGATTGATTTGATTGATAAAGTGGTGAAAGAGGACCTTGTTGAATGCTTCTTAGACCCTCTTAATGCATTTTTTATGAGAAGTGGATTGGCTAGCGATGAAAATCTTAAAATCGCTAATTTTTCCAAAATGTTGGAGGCAAGTCCCGTTTTTCCTCAAGGAAAGCAAAAGGCATAAATTCTTGAAGTGGAATTAAGCATTCCTTTCTTTTAAAAGGAGGTAATACCTAAGGTGGAGTTAAAACCCCTCCCTTCTTCATTAAGGTATGAATTTCTTAACTCTGATTCTAAATACCTTATCATTGTGAATGCTAGCCTAAGTAAGGTGGAAATTGAAAAACTTCTTATAATTCTTAGGCTTTATAAAGAAGTCATTGGTTATACTATAGATGATCTTAAAGGTATAAATCCTTCCATATGTATGCATCATATTCTTTTAAAAGAAGGGTACAAGCCCTCCGTTGAACATCAAAGGAGATTGAACCCTAACATAAAATACGCGTTAAGAAAAGAGGTCCTTAAGCTACTTGACGTAGTATTCATCTACCCTATCTTAGATAGTGAGTAGGTAAGTCCAGTGTAAGTAGTACCTAAAAAGGAAGGAATAATGGTCCTTAAGAATGAGAGAAATGAATTAATCCCAACAAGAACCATCACAGGTTGGTGAATGTGCATATATTATATAAAATTAAATAAGGCCACTCAAAAGGATCATTTTCACCTAGCATTTATCGATCTATAAATGTTGACTCGGAAAGATCATTTTCCCCTACCATTTATCAACCTAGAAATTTTGGCTTGATATTCTTATTTTTGTTATAAGGAGAATACTACATTTTTATGTCCCTATGGAACCTTTGCTTATCGAAGGATGTTGTTTGTCTTGCGTAATGCTCCTGCCACCCTTTAATGATGCATGATGTCTAAGGCTGTTAACGAACCAAGATGACTCGTAAGATTTTTGAGCTTGGCTCCTTAAAGGCTTGACTCAACTCGCTTGTTTAGCTAAACGAGCTTAAAAATTAGGCTCAAGCTCAACTCAATTATTACATGATCCAAGCTTGAGCATAATAAATTTAGGCTAGATCTCATTTATAGTACAAAAGCTCGTGATCTCGGTTCATTTTCCATAAAAGCTTACGAGTTGGTTCATAAAAACTCGATTAGGCTTGTTAAAAGCTCGGATTATTTATAAACAAGCCAAGCCCAAGCTTTATTTTTAAGCTCGTTTATTAAAATAGATGAGTCCAAGCCTACTTCGGTTCGGCTCAGCTTGGCTCATTAACAGCTCTAATGATGCCTATCTTTTCTGACTTTATTGAGGGCATAATGGAATTTTTTATAGATGATTTTTCAGTTTATAATAATACTTTTGACAATTGTTTCCTTACAAGATATGAGAAAGGTGCAATGAAGTGAATATCATTCTCAATTGGAAAAAGTGTTATTTTATGGTATAAGAAGGAATTGTTCTTGGTCACCTAGTCTCTAGTCAGGACATTGTGATAGATAAGGCAAAGATTGACATTATTAAAAATATGCCACCCCCATTTCTATTAGAGGCATTTGAAGCTTCTTGGGACACGCTTGTTTCTATCGGTGATTCATTAAGATTTTTTAAAAAACCGCTAAACCTTTAACTCAATTACTTATCAATGATGTGCCTTTTGATTTTAACCAATTGTGTTTAGATATTTTTAATAGGTTAAAACATGCATTGGCTACCACCCTAGTGATGTGGCCTCCTGATTGGAACATTTCATTCAAGGTAATGAGTGACGTAAGTGACTATGTAGTGGGAGCATTCATTGGGTAGAGAAAATATGGAAAGGTATATGCATTTTACTATGCAATTCGAACCCTTGATGATGCCCAAGTTAACTATGCTACAATCGAGGAAGAGCTCTTGGTCGTGTTATTTGCATTGGATAAATTTCAATTGTACTTAGTGGGATTGAAGATTATTATTTTCACTGACCATATGGCCCTTAAGTACTGGTTGACCAAGAAGGACACAAAACCATGTTTGATAAGGTGGGTCCTTTTACTCCAAGAGTTGACCTCAAAATTTAGGATAACAAGGGAACAAAAAATGTAGTGGTTGATCATCTCTCCCAATTAAGGCAGGACATGGATGGATGTGAAGAGGATGATATTACCTTCAATGATTCATTTCCAGATGATAACCTTTTGGAAATCAATAGCTTGTTTGCCCCATGGTTTGTAGATTTTGTAAATTATAAAGCATGTGGGATACTACTACCAGACTTGTCCTATCAACAAAAGAAGAAGTTCCTCTCAGATGTCAAGCATTATTATTGGGATCATCTTTTTCAATATAAGAAATGTGCAAATGAGGTGTACCGAGTTGAGATATACACTTGATTACTCTTAGTTTAAAGAACAAAATTTTCATAAGAATTCAAATTAAATTACAATGAGTTATTTTTGCATAGGAATAATGTAGAGAAATAAAGCCTCTAATCCCTTCAATGTTGATGTAGAGAAAGTGTGAAGAACGTGGGAGAAGATCATGTGAATATGCGATAACTGTTGGTTACACGACTATGCAAGGCTACACTGGCTGGTCGTGCAACTTTTCTTCTCTCTACAGATTACACATGCACGGCTGTGATGAGGGTGTGCAATGAATTGAGTTGTGACGTTTCGTTTGATAGTTGAATGATTGTGCAAGGTTGTGCTGGCTGGCTAGCCAACTTTCATTCTCTCATAGAATTGCACGGTTGTGTAGTTGGTTGTGCTACAACCATGCACCACCCATTTCTTCCTCCTCTTGCTTCCTTTGCTCCTCTTTTTAGCTCTTTTACTTTCTTCACTTTTCCAAAGACATGTGGGGTTGATTATGTTCATTCAATGCCTTCCATATTTGATTATTTTCTTAATTTCAGATCTATGCCAAAGGATGAGGGTGATGGAAAAGGAAGTAGTGGTGAGGTAGGTGCTTCGCCGGCGGTGTTGGGATGCTCTTCCTAGGGGGAACATGTTGACTAAGGTAAGGTGTGGCTGGTGAAGGTAGCCAATTGTCATTTTTGTTACCAATTAGAGTGGTGAAATCTCTATTAGGTAATAGATACCACACCTCTTGGTTATAGAAAAGTCGGTATTGCAGCCCGTCTTGCATAATGAGTTTCATATTTGTCATATTTGTGCAAGTATTTAACCCTAGGTACATCTATAGAAGGTCAATTGGAATACACTCGATGTTGTATCCAAGCCATCGGGTGATGTATATTATAATTTCTCCAATAATAATATCACTATTAATGTTATACTAACATTACTTAGGTGATCTGCCAAATAATATCCTCTATTGATGGCACCATCTCGAAGCATACAATGGAGAACCCATAGCTCTAGCGTATGTAAATTCCCTTGGCTATCTTCCTGTCCACAAAGTGTCCTGGCCAAAAACTGTTGGATGTACCTTAGTGCAAGGTTATAGATCAAATAGGCCTTAGCGTGATGTCTGCTATAAGGCCGAGGAGTACATCCCTACGTTGGCAAAGATATCTAAGCCCAAAATGCCCGAAAATCCTAGAATTAGTGATCCTCTGGGCAAAGTCTTAGCCCTAAGGTAGGAAAATCAAGTAAGGTAGAGAATTGTGTCAATGACATTGCATGTGACTCATTAAAGAGTCTAAAGGACACAAATTCACCAATACAATCAAAATTAAATGAGCTAAGAAACTCATGGGTGAGTCCTTTGCTCATATGATTGTCTTGTGTAAAACAACAGGAGAGTTCGCCTCAAGTAATCAAATACCCGACATCGTCTTTAATCTCTAACTTCTCAAGACATGTTCAATTGACATATCGAGTGGATGTTATGTGTCAAGAAGCTATGGCATCGTAGTGCTCTTGGTGAACAAAACATACAAATACGATGCCATAGGGATTGGATAGTTGCGTATTTGATGATCTACCTCTTCCTCGGGATTATTAGTGTAGTTATCACGAATATTCTCCATTTTTTCTTGCTATAGTTGCTTTAGTGTACTTCTTAGATGCCATTTATGAACAAAGCCTATAGATCTGAAACTAAGATACCGAACATTAAGAGTTATGCAATAAAAATAGGTACTATAAACTCCAAATCTTCTACTAAGATACAAAAAAAAATAAGCTAATAAATTAGAGAAAAAATGGGAATCACACTAAAATTAATCCCAAAACTAGTGCTATTGCGGTGGATCATTGTTGCATGATGATGCTTAGAATGGTGAGAAGATTGTGCAGTAGTGGTGCATAGGGTATGCAATGGTGGTCATCTAGTGTACGGTATGGTGGTCGTGTAGTGTGGTAAAGAATGTGTGGTGGTGATGCACATGGTGTGCAGCTTGGCATTTGATGCACTGTCGTCAATACAACAATTTTATTAAATAAATCCTAACTTCCAAATACGTAGTATATGGAAAGAAGGAGTCGAACCCACAAGGAATGACGTTTTAATCACAGATTTTGTTTATAACCCTGTTTATAAAATTTTATTGATTATAATACTAAATCTAATTATACTAAGTCTTAATCACTAATTGATAAATAAGGGAGGAATGAATTGATGATGGAATCAAAATACCAAACATTCAAATAAGAAGAATGATTCTAAATGATTTAATGTTGACTTTCGGAAATTTATAATAACAAATTCCTTTACTTCCTTTTTACCTTAATAAATTGAATATGCTCTCAATTTATTTTCTAAACATTTAATAACCTAGGTTATGAACACTTGATTCAATTAATGGTAGCATTATGAATGGAAAGCAGCCAACTACAATCATAATCGCTTAAGTTCGGATTATGCAATTGTACGAATTAATGGATAAGATTAACAATTAATCTTCTTACTACTTTAGACAAATTAATTAACAAATACGGGTTAATTGCATTTCCTTAGCAAAGATTAAGTTCTAAACTAAATAGGAGATCAATCTAATTAGTTCAAAAATCTTAATCTATGGTACATAATCATTCAATTTGATCCATTAATTCAATTAAACTTCATCTAGAATCAAATATTCAAAATATTATATTGTATTTAGGATATAACTCCATCCTCAAATCATCCTACCCTGTTCAAATTACTCAAACATATGCATATTTAAAAATCACACACTTACATATAAAAATCAAAAATTAATAACAACACATTCACAGAATCTACTATTGATACAATAAGATGACAATAGAATGAACACAAGTATAATTGCAGATAATCTACTTATATTTAACAAAAATGAAGAGAATGAAATTCATAAAGGAATGGAGAAGACTTATCAATTGAAGTGCAGATTGGAAATTGATCACTAGAATTCAAGAAGATCAAAAAGTTGGAATTGTGCATTACATGTATATTCTAGAGGAATAGAGGAAGAAAAATACATTCCAATCATTTTGAATTGTTCTCTCTGTCCTGAACCCTATTTTGAAATAGAAAATATATTAGAAATAGGTCGCGCGGACAGTTACAAATTTTTAAATGGAAACACGGACCCTTTTTTTTGAGACACAGGACCTCCGTGTTTCATCCCAACTCTTCTGCCGACAGAAATTTTAAAATAAATACTCAAGATCATTAACACGGCCCGTGTTTATGAAACACGGGGGTGCCATGGTTTCGATTCTTCCACTATATTCCTTTTGAAGTTTCAGCACAGCTTCTCTTGGTGTTTTTTCTCCCTTTTCAACTTTGCTCTCCTTGATTCAACATTTCTTGATGTGTTCTTCACTTGATTACTTCTTTTCATTGATTTCTCCTTGAATTTCCTTAATTTTTTTCTTTCCTGTAAAATCTATTCAAAGGAGGAAAACTCGATGAAAAGATTAAATCTTATAGAATTAATGAGAGATAAATGACATTTTTAAGCATGAAAATAATCTATAAATCTCATCTATCAGCGGTGCACAAAACATGCGGTAGAGGACGTGGTGGAGGGTGACTAAGGTGGGTCATGCGTGTAGGGTTAGAAGTGTCAAAGTTGAAGAGGTAATGGAGGTAGAAGAGGGAATCACGGGGCAAAATCGGGTGTGTAGAGTATAAATGGGGAGGGATGCATGGCCATGCAGTATTACATGGCTAGACCATGCGAAAAATTGGCTCTCACATATCTCAGATGTAAAGAAGCACATGCATGCTAAATCAGCATGACCCAATCGTGCGTGAATTTGGCTCTTGCATATTTTAGTGGAATGCCACAAAACCGTGCGATGAACAGTGCCTTGGTCGTGCTATGCTCTGGCTCTTGAAATTTGTTCCCAGGGGTTACATAGTCATCCCTTAGCCATACAACCTTCATTTTGGCTTGTTTTACCACAAATTTAATTCCTAATCCCTAATTTTCTCCTCCTTAACTCGTATCATAGTAGGACCTACCAAAACATTGTGAAGAAGAGAAAAATAAAAGCATAAATCTAAAAGAGAACACAAAAAAATAAAAATCACATAAAAACATGGGTTTCCTCCCATGGAGTGCTTGTTTAGGGTCCTTATCTCGAACGCGTTATTCTCAATTTGACGGTGGATCTGGAAGAGAGAGTGTGCTCATTTTTTCTACTGGAGATCTGACAATGTAAGGCTTTAATCATTGACCATTGACCTTTAAAATGCATGTGAACTCACTCCAAATATCAATAGCTCCAAATGGGTATACCTTTCGAACATAGAATGACCCTAACCACCTAGTATGAAGCTTTCCTGACAAAAGCTTGAGGCGTGAGTTGAAGAGGAGCGCCAAATATACTTCTCGAAACTTCCTTTGGGTAATATGACTATCATGCCTTCTCTTAGTTCTCTCCTTGTATATCCATGCACTATCATAGACATCCAATCACAGCTCATCAAGCTCATTAAGTTGGAGCTTCCTTCTTTCTCCAATGGCTTTCAAATTATAATTGATTACTTTTATTACCCAAAATGCCTTATGATTGACTTCAACAGGAAAATGACAAGGCTTTCCATATAACAACCAAAAAGATGTCATCCAATTGGTGTCTTGTAAGCATTTTGGTAAGCCCATAAAGCATCATTCAACCTCGTTGACCAATCTTTTCATGTGTGAGCCATTGCTTTCTTAAAGATCTCCTTTATCTCATGATTGTTGATTTCTACTTGTCCACTCGTTTGGGGATAATATGGTGTGGCCATTTTATAAGTAACACCATATTTCTTCAGGAGTGTGCCGAGAAGTCGATTGGTTAAATGGGAACCACCATCACTAATACCTACCCTAGGAATACCAAACCTTGGAAACATAACCTTTTGGAATAGTTAAACCATAACTTTTACATCTTTGGTGGGAGATGTCACTGCATCCACCCAGTTGCAGACATAATCCACAATGACTAGAATAAACTTGTTGTTAGAAGATTATGGAAAGAGTCCCATAAAGTCGATTCCCCAAAATCAAATAACTCAACCTCAAAGATGTTATTGAGAGGAATTTTGTTTCTTCTTGATATGTTACCAGTCCTTTGGTATCGATCATATGATGTAACATATTGTTGAACATCCTTGAAGAGTTTGGGCCAATAGAAGGTTCCAGCGAGGGAGGCAAGGTGGTAGTAGGGGACGTTCCAAGGAGTAGATTGGTGGTTGTGGAGGTGGCGAAAGAGGAAGGAGGGAAGCAGACGGTGGTTCAGGGTGTAGGTCAAGAAAGGGGAAAGAAACAAAATGGAGGAGAAAGGAGGCTATAGTGGTGAGTGAAGGTGATGGGGTGGTGCAAGGAGGTTGATGGGGTGTCAGGGAGGTGGTTGCAGTGGTTAGCTGGGTGGCAAATGCAATAGTTGAGGGTGGTGGAGCAAAAACAGGGGAGGAGGAAATAAGGAGAGAAAGAAAAGGGAGAGGGATCTACAGGGAGGTGAGGGAGCTTGAGGCAAGTCCAAAATGAGTATGAGAAGAGAAGAAAAAGAAGAGGGAGGGGAAAGGAGGTAGGCGTGGTCGGTTGGGAGCCTGTGGTGGTAGGTGGTAGAGTGGCGGGTTGTAGGAAGAGGGAAGGAAGAAAAAGGATGGAAGGGGCATACGAGGGTTGGTAGTTTAGGGTCAATTTAGTAGTGGTACTAGGACTAGCTGGAGTTGGTGGTGGTTAGTGGTGGTGAAACTAGCGGTCGGTGGTGGTGTAGGGAGAGGATTGGCCAAGAGGTAGAAAGAAGAAGGGGGGAGAAAGGAGGGGCTTGCTGTGGTGGTTGTGATGCTGGAGTGCCTGCATAGGGTGGCTTCGGTGTGATGGTAACAAGAAGGGAGAAGAAAAGGGGTGGTGGTGGTAGTGCAGCCAACTACGGCTGCAGACATAGGAAAAAGGAGGAGGAAAGGGGAAAGGGTGGCACGATAGGTATGAGCGGGGTGTATGCAAAGAGGGCAGGTGGCAGGATGGTTAGTTAGTTAATGACGGATGGCAACGGTGCTAGAGCTAGTGGAGACGGAGGAGGAAGGAAAAATAAGGATCGATGGGTAGGCTTGTAGGTGGAATAGAAGTAAAAGAAGAGGCCCATGGAGGTATATATAGGCAGGGGAGGTTGAGGGAGAATGGAAGACTACAAGGGAGGGAGCTGGAAGCTCAGCGTAGATGGCTACAGGGGTGGTTGCAAGCAAGTACACGGTAGGGTGTAAGGACAGGGGTAGGGGGCGCAACCAGCATGCATGGCATTACATGACCAAGAGGGGAAAGGTGAGGGAGATGGGCATTGTGCAAGGGAGGGGTGGTTGATTCCAAAATGGAAAGGGGAGGGCAACACAAGGAAGAAGATGGACAGGGAAGGAAGAAAAAAGGGAAAAGAAAGAGAAGAAAAAAGGGAAAAGAAAGAAAAGAAGAAGAGGGAGGGGCCTTGGCTCGCTAGAGGGAGGGGAAGAAAGAAATAAGAGAAATGGATTGGGCCAAGATAGCCCAGCCCGAAAGAAAGGAGGAGGAGAAGAAAGAAGCGAAAAAGGAAAAGAAAAAAAAAAGAAGGGAAAGAAACCTAGAAAAAAAAAAGGAGAAAAGAAAATTTGGGTGTAGAATTTAGGTTAGATTTTTAGAGTTGATTTTTTAATATTAGTAATGATATTTTTTCCTATAATTAATTTAAAATAATTAAAGAAAAGAAAAACCTAGAAATAAGGTTAAATTAAAAAATTTATAAATCGAATTTAGAATTTTAAAATTTTGGAGTATTACAATAACATTCCTCGATACTATTATCATTCGATGGAATAGACTAGTACAACTTGGTCTTGACTTAATGATCTTTCACTCTAATTATTAGTATCATATTAGATTAGTTAGACCTTTAACACCTGGTGAGGTTCCATTTGATTCACCTCCATTAATACTTCCAATTACCATACAGAATACCACTTATCACATAATTCATTCCAATAATTGATACTATTTAAAATATTAGAATTGTGTCAAGGTCGATTAAAATAAAGGTATCACAAAACTTGGAATAATTATACTAGGTACATAGATCACAACCAAAGACAATTTAGAACATTATACAAATAATAATAATAATAATAATAATAATAATAATAATAATAATAATAATAATAATAATAATAATAATAATAATAATAATAATAATAATAATAATAATAAACTAAAATGCCCATACATAATCTTAATTCACACTTACTTTATGACTCCACACAAATAACTCACCAATCCACCAATTTAATGCACCATGATAACATATCATTATAAATATCATATCTAAGACTTAACTCTAACATTTCTCATATAAAAAATACAAATAATGCCTATAAGGTTTCTAAGCCCATTTTAAACCATGTTTACATAATATTAATACTTTTATTAACCATAACTATCCCAAAATAACCAAAAATTAACCAAAATAACACTTCCATAACCTTATATTACCAAAATTAACCCTTAATAAGCCACTTTTCCTTTGGTCCTCTTAAGCAACTTAAAACTTGTCATTAACATAACTTATGCCACAATCAACCAATACCTGAATATACATATATATATATATATATATATATATGAAACTAAATGCAACAACATGAAGGATTACCATGGCATAAGCATTTCTCCATGAAAATCATCAATTGACCCAAATACCCTTAAGGACAATAATTTCCCAAAACTTATGAAAAACACTATGCTTTCCCAACATCACCAGTGTTTCCAACCTTAGCATAAATCACAACAATATTTATTCATATTTACCTCCACTCCACTATGAACTTATTAAATCAACAAATTATACCAATAAGCTTAGTATTTCATGATAAAGTTTAGCACGACCTGCATATAACAACATCACATGAGCTCATAATTACACATAAAAATCATGATTTTGCAATGTGATACAATAATATAAATTAAGTAACACTAACAACATAATTTCAAGAAATAGGAATATGCTAACATAATATTGCAGAAAAATAACACATAGCCTCATGACCCTAAAATAAGACATGTATCCTTAAATAAACTTCTTTGGTCTCTATGCAAGGTTCTCTTAATCACCATCTTGCTATACCTTAGGATCACCTAACAAAAAAATAATAATGGTTAGGGAAAAACTAATAAAGACCAACATAGATCAAGGTATAGAATGAAGGAAAAATAGAAAGGGGAAACCAAGGTGCGTTGTGGCTGTTGGGAGCTATGTGAGACCTTGATGTGGCAAAGGAGGAGTTTCAGGAGTGAAATACTCCAAAATTTACTACTAAAAAATTTTGTTTAGTGGAAACATAATAATAAGATAATTGGATGTTACCACTATACTCCACATAAGTCTGACTAACTATACCATCCTTATATTCAATACAAGGCAAAACATTTAGAACTTAAAATAAGATAAACATATAATGAGAGAGATTTCCATAAACTTAGATAAGAGTTAGAGTTTAACTCTGAGTACAAACAATTAAAAATAAAACCAAATGGGATCCATTAGAACTAAGGTTACAAAAAGGTATATAGGATAAGATTAACTCTACATACATCCCCAAATGATAACATAATCACTCCTCCATAGTTAGGGTATCATCAGCAGTGAAATCATCTAAATAATTCTTGGTGAACTACATAGTGAAATTTGGGTCATTTGCTTATGGGAATGAGTGGCAACCATGAAAAAATGATCATACATTACGTATTGAATTATAGAATGACATAGCCATTATAAGGGCATACAAATATATAAGGTCACATGGAAGAATAATTATATGCATTGATTATACATGATACGATACATGAGAAGATCCAATCCAGAGTTCAATTAGTAGGTATACTTACAATTCATTTAGTTACATTAAATTCAGAGAGCCTACTATTTTTAATTTGGTGGAATGGATTGAAACACTTCATAAGACAAAATGCGTCTGACCATGATTATTAAATTGGTGGAACGATCTTGATACCTCCTATGGCAGTATACTCTTGCCCACCATTATTAAACCAATGGAGCAATCTAAAGCACCTCCTAGAAAAAACACTCATGTCCACTATACTCGTCTTGTGGAACAGACTAAAACACATTGGTCTTAACTCACGTGATATTTCACTTTAATTATTAATGTTTTATTAGATTTTTTTTATCTCAATGTCATCATGCAAACATAACATAAATATGAAGAGCACATGCACCACAACCAAATGTGATTTGGGTCAATTACTATGAAAAAATGGACATACTCTGCTAGGATGTATTCAAGATCTGACTCAATGGCTCAAAGTGCTTCATTGGGCAATAGAGGGAGGAATATTCCCTAAGATTAGAAAGCAAGTAGCTTATGCATTAATATTTTCCACCATCTACCATGTATCGCGAGAGAGAAACATGAGAATTTTTGCAAATGAAAGCAAGGAAAGAATAGACTTGCAGAGGAAGATTATATCTAATTTGGCAAGGAGGATGTCAAAATTCAATCATTGTAAATCTTATAATAAGCTTATGGAGTGTATAGATAATTTAGCCTAGTATCCATTTTTTTACTTTTTAAGCTTTTTGTTTAGTTGTTTTTCATCATTTGCTATGTAATATAAACACTTACTTGGAAGTAATAATATTTTAGATTACTTACCAGAAAATATGTCCTCACTCCCCTATGAAACCTTAATTTCATAAGACAATCATAACTTCTCTCATAAGTCTCATCTGACCACCAAATTTATTTCTCCACCTAAAATAACATTATTGACAACATATCAGATAATCAATGTTTAACTCTAATGTCTTATACATGCGATAACAAGCCTAGTTCTGTAGTTACTCTTCCTAATTTAAGCTATTTTCTTATTTTATTATCCTTATGCTACTTATAACTACCCCAAGTATTTCACATAACATAGAATATTTTAAACCAATATCACATTATAAATACCAAAATTTCTATATTTTACCCATATTAACCAAAAAGCCCTCATCTTACATAAATACCTCAAAGTCTCATTTTAGATAACGTGTATCCTACTTAATCACCATCTAATCATATTAAATATGAAATAAATTATAAAACCATCAATAATTATCATGTTATAATTATTTTCCACATTATCATAAGATGTCCCAAATACCCTCAAAGTAGCCACAACCCTCAAATTTCCACAAAACCCTACGAGTCCGACATCATTAGTTTTCAAGATTTAGTTATTCTATTACCATACAACTTGGTCATATTCATTAACCACTTTCCATATTTCATCACTAACACACTTAGGGTTTCAAGATAATACTTATCATAAGGAATTTCATATAAGCTCATGCTTTCACATAATACTCACTTTTCCATAATTCAATACAACATTATCCTAAAAGGACATTAACATAAGAATTATGAGATATAATAACAACAAACATGATATTACATATAAATTTACACATAACATTCAACAACCCTAAGATATATATCCTTAACTAACCGAAATTAGTCACTAAGCACAAATAAATCCTAATGTATCCTTCTCCAATACCATCAAAAAATCACCTAAGAGGGAAGAGGGTAGGATATGATAATTAATCCAATATTAAAGGTTGGGAAAGTATTAAAGAATAAACACTCAAAAAGTAAGGTTAGCAAAATTCATGATGTTATAAAAGTTTTGGAGGCTAATTTTTAACCTACCTTAAACTAGGTTAAGTCCTAAAAGAAAGTACCAAACAAGGTTAACTTAAAATGCATCTCTATTGATCTCATGTATCCTCCATCCAAATAAACTCTAAAGGTTGAAAAAAAAATAAAGAAATAAAGATGTGGAAGATCAGTAAATGTATAATGGATAAAAGGTTAATCAGGGAGATTGAATTGAAAAATATTACAATGGAGGTTAAGGAAAAAGAGAAGAGAAAAATATGAGTGAGTGTATGTGTGAAGGAATCTAAAAGTATAGTTTTAATGGAGAGGGTTAATAATGAGTAATTTTAGTTTTCTTTTTGGATAATACTCCTTTGTGTGGAAACCATTAGCAATGAGGCATATGATGAATTGCAAGAACCTTAAAGGTAAAAGGTGAGTGTGTCAAACCTTAGAAGTAAGTTGATAATTTTTTCCAACTACAAAATATAAATAAATTATCTTGAGAACTACATTTCGTTTTAGTATTATTTTTCATAAAATATTACATAAAAAGAAAAAAAAAATAAAGCACAATTCTAAATAAGATAATACATATAAGTTTGTTTTTATCTTTATTTTATCAAATAAAGTACCAAACAAAGTGTTATTGTAACCAAAATACTATGGTAAAACTGGTTACACCATCCTCATATGTAACCAATACTATAAATTAAGAGAAAAACGCATGGTGGCACAAAAAATGTTTCTAAATAGATAAGATTTAAATTTACTTATTATAAAGATATAATAATTATACTAAAGCTGTTGAGATTTTTTTCTATAAATATACACTTATTGGTATATTTTGACGTATTTTTTTATGGTGAAACATAAAGATCTGTGCAATTATTGTGTGAAATTAATGATAATAATGGTGAAACATCAATAGTAATAAGGGTAAAACATAATTAATAGTGAAATGTAACAACAAATATAGTAAAATGTAATGACAACTATGGTAACTATAATGAAACAGAAAACGTTAGCTTTGTTAGGAAACATTATTACTAATATTGGTGAAATATAATAATTATGATAAATTATGATGGTAACTATGCTAAAAAAAACAACTATGATAAAATATTAAGGCAACTATAGTAAAATATCACAATTAAGTATTAATGAAATATAACAATTAAGATGAAACATGAAGGCAACTAAAACTTTATGTCAAAAATTGATGAAATATAACATTTATTTATTAACAAATTATGAAACATTAGTTGTAATAATGGTAAGTTTTTAGTTTAATGGTGAAATTAATTCAACTATAAAACATCATAACACCAATAGTGTAGGTGGAGCATAACTATTGTAAAAACACATAACAATATTTTACATAAATACAAATTTAAGCAAAAAACATACTAATATAAATCTGTATTTGTAGAAAAGTAAATTAATTATGTTATGACCTAGTAAGGAAGTAAGAAATAGAATATATATATGATGCCACCATCGACCGTCTTCTATTTCATCACTAAGCCAATTATTACTTGGATGCATTTTATTTAGGCTGCATTTGGCAAACTTATTATTTTCTCATTATCTAATATTATATATATATATAATCACTTTTTTATCTTATTACTTTTAAATTATTATAATATCGTTATCTACAACTTATAATTGCTGTATAAGTAGGTCCTACTAATTCAACTAAATACCAAAAAAAACTTAGACTACTTATCTTCACTATAAAACACCTCTTATTGATTATACGGAACTAAACCCATCCATACGTCTAAAATTATTATTTTACAATAATTTATTTTATTTTAAATAAATTATTAAATGTTATTATTACTCATGCCATGTTTATATACAAATAATTTTTGTTTACCAAATATTCTCTCTATTATATTATCACTTTATATATTATTCCTTTATATCATATTTTATTCATATATAATTTTTCCCAAACAATTCCTTTGACACATCAGTTAACTTAATTTTTTTTCAATTATTATTTCATTTTAATCCATATAATGTATCCTTTTAATATATATATATATATATATATATATATATATATATATATATATATATATATATATATATATATATATATATATATATATATATATATATATATAAGAACTATAAAATTTTCAACGTCAGTATACATCATTTATTTCATTTAACCAAATTAATTTTTTTAAATGCTTATATGCTCACCATGATTACAATCACTAGGTAAACCTAATTATGTCATTTATTTAGTGGCGTTGAGTAAAGAAAGATAGTTCTTAGTTATTTACTTGTGTGATGCAAAATTAAAATTTACGGATAAATTTATAATTTTAAAAATTAAAACGGATCGGTCAATCTTACGAAAAAACTAGTGAATCGGTCAAGTCATTGGTTCGATCCTATGTACCAACCTTAAAGAATATTGAAGCGATCAAAAGTAAAAATTAATGAATTGACCGTTTCAGTTAAAAAATCAGTCAATAATCAATTAAATTTATATATTATTTATTTATTTATTTATTTATTTATTTATTTTTAACTTAATGTACAATATCTTTTTTAACTATTAAATCAGTGAACAAATTATAATATCAACTCGACGGTCAATTTGATTTTGTAAAACTATGGGTAAACTTTCCGCATTTTTACTCCAATTTTATTCAGACTAAAAATCAATAACGCTAAGGATAAAATTGGCGATGAGGTCATAGACACGTGAAAAAACCAGTGGGCCGGGCGACGTTGGATTCTTTTGTTTCAACTACTGCCGTATATTTCTACGCGTCATACCTTATTGACCACAAACGAACCAACCATAATGAAACTTGACAAATAAACCAGCCATGACTTTCGTCGGATGATATCTTATCGTGCACTCATTTGATGCTCATGCATATATTAATATTTATTTATTTATTTTATTCTTACCATTCTCTGGTTATTGTCGTTAATGCCACATGGTTAGGTGTTAAGTTGAAGTAACTCCGATGAGATTGAAAAGTAAAATAAGATAATGATGCACAAAACATGTGTGATTGAAAGGAAGAGGTGACTTCATATCCAATGAATAACTTGCTTATGTTTGCAAATTACATGTATATGTATAGTACAAGAAACAATTGTTTCTGACTTGAAAGCTACACATTTCGATCATTTCTTTTGAAAGTGACGCTCAAATTCTTTTTCTCTATGTGATCATAACACTTCTGTTCGATTATACACATACATACTAGACTCGTGGTTAAAGAAAACTGGAGTAAATAGGCTATGAAACTATAGTTTTAAGTATTAAAAAAGTGCATTATTTTTATAAATATTGTATATTTATATATTAAGTTACTAAACTAGTTTTCGTATATTGTAAAAATAACTCTTAGTATAAAAAATGCAGTGAGCTTTAGTATTTAAATATTATAAAAAAAATACAATGTCAATTTTATAAATATTACGTATTGATATTTTATGTTAGAAAACTCTATTTAATAAATGATGTAAATTATATTTTAATAAAAATAAAATAAAATTGTTAGTAATTTAAAAAAACTAAAAAATAATCATATATTTTCACGGGTATATATAGATACCAATAGACACTTAAAATATAACACTTTTGTATGTGTCCAATTTTCATGATAATCGATTTTCATTTCTCTTAGTTTTGGTATGAAATAATATAATCTCATGAGAAAAAAAATGGAAGAGGGGATCGTCTCTATAAATTTGAAGCATACAAATTAAGCTATTAGTAACCTAAAGTAAAGTCATATATATTGATATTTTTAGTATGAACCTAAATATATTTCGTCTAAGTAATTTAATAAGAAATCACAATAAGATTTAAGAAATAATTTTAAAATATATGGGTTATATGAGAAAAAGAATCATCTTGTTTCTTTGGGTTCTCTCGATCCTCTTCCTTCCAAACTTCTAAAGTTTAAATTTCTTATCCGACATAAGTGTCGATTAAGAAATAAACATTTGATGTTGGTTCTAAATTAAAAAAAAAGGAATTATAATTTACATTAAAAACATAAATTTATGACATTTATTCCTATTATGCAATTTGTTTATTAAAATACTATTATTTGTGTATAAATATGATGAACACATATTTTATATCCTTTTACTTTTAACTTTTAGTTATTTATTTGCATAATATGTGAAGTTATTTATATTAATTTTAATTATTCTTTTAATTTATAATAATTTCATATATTTAATTAATTTAAAACTTAAAGTTAGTTTTTGGATAGTTTTTACATCTTATCATATTTTAACCTAATATTTCAACTAAAAATATATCTTAAAATGAAAAAAAAATTATTATGTAAAATAATTTTAAAAAGTTAATTAATATCTACTTAATTTTATTTTATAGGTACTAATTGATAGTATGTATACGGAGTAAAAGAAAGCCAAAAGTGCATGTAGGACAAAAAGAAAAATATATAAAAAAAATATTATATGAAATAATTTTAGAAAATTAATTAATATTTACTTAATTTTATTTTATAGGTACTAATTAATTGTAATGCCCCCAAATTGAGTAGAGTGTTATAAAGATTGATCTAACTACTTATATCAATATAATATACCATCATTTTGGTGATTTTGTCCTAAGAACTCCATAGTCAAGCATGTTGGTAGTAAAATAATTTTTTAGATAGGTGACCCTCTTGAAAAGTTTTATTTTTTTTTTAAATATCTCGGGAAGCACGTAAGTGAGGATAAAGCGCGCTAGAATGACTCGTATTGATCTATGGGGCTAACCAATCAATCTGAAAATGCTCTACAGTAGCTCTCGCATGGTTGTATCAATTTGGGGGTGTTACAAATGGTATCAAAACAAAACCACGACCGCGATCTAAACTTAGCTGAGCCAGTAAGTTGCCTGGTGAGACAATTCTTGGGATAAACTATAACACCCCAAAATTCACTAATTTTTTTTAAAAGCGGAAGTAATCAAATTAAAACCCGTGAATTTTGGGAATGTTACCACCACACTTAGTACCAAACCGGTTCTCTCCAACTATTTCAGTACCAAGTGCTAAGGCTAGAAGAAAATTAATAATCAATTATAAATCAAGACAATCTAAATTCCAAATCAGTATTAAACGGTTGTAAAACAAAAATCAAAGTATGCGTAAAAGAATTATAATTCATGTCCAAAAAGGGAAATAATTGTACAGTGGTTAAACAGTTTATCTCAAAAGCTCAATATAGAGTAACAAATTGAAAAGGATAGATCCGATACAAAAGAAATAATGAAAGGAATATAAAATAACGAGAAGAGTGAATCCGGCCACATATATGCTCAATACTCAGCTCCACCTGATGTCTCGCCCACCTGCAAGTCAGAAGGGCATACTACTCGTGGGAATGAGCAGTACCCATAAAAAGGGTGATCAGTACACTACGTACTGAGTAAGGTAACCGAGCACTGAGGCCAACACATAAAATCACATAAACCATGCATAAGAATAAAAGAACATAAAGACCATCATGATAACATAATATCGAACAATCATTCAGGTAGATACATAAAGGCCCAATTAAATTCCGGATTAATTATTTAATTAATCTCTTATTAGAACTCGTTTCACACCATACTTTTTATCAAATCCATACGAGTACGGGAACCCCACTATTATAGCCGATGGATCGGAAACACACAGGGTATAAAGCTCTTGACCACTATTATAGCTGGTGGACCGGAAACTCACAAGGCATAAAGTTCCTGACCACTATTATTCATCTGTGGACGGGCCTGGCCCCTTCTCGCACGGTATTCCACTGTAAGTACTTAGTGTCTTTCCCATGTCTTGGCACAAATATGTTCGGTTTTGTTGAGCATGGAATCCCCCACTATTATAGCCGATGGACCGGAAACACACAGGTACAAAGCCTGACCACTATTATTATTGGTGGACCAGTTACACATAGGACATCATGCCTTAACCATTATTATTCGCCGGTGGACCGGTCTGGGCCCGGCTCAACAATCTTCCACTTTAAATGATTAATGTCTTAAGTATCTTATTCAGAAAATTTTAACCCTAGACATGCATGACTCACTCCCTTACACTTATCCTCCAACTGATCCGTATTATACCATGAGGAACCTGCACCTTCTAACTTCCCAGAAACCCTAATTTTGACCTTTGTGGTCCATCTCACTTCGCTTCACACAACCCAAATCATTTTAACACTCCACACATCACAAATCACAATTACCATCCTCATAATTACACGTTAATCACCAAATACACATGATACCACAAACACCCTAAGCAGCCACACCAAACCCTAATTATCCACACAAACCCTAGCTCGGTCTCCTACGTACCCTTATATTGTTCCACGTACTATTTTTCATCCAAAGTGTTCAAACACCCAAACAAAACTTACATCCCAAATCAACTTTTCATACGTAAACTTTACTCCCATGTAGACGTTACACATCCCATGCAAACCTTCGAACTTTTTCATGCAAACCCTAAATCCATCCATATAAAACCCTAAATTCTTTCATGCAAAACCCAAGATTCTGTCATACAAAACCCTAAATTCAATCCACACAAAACCAAAGATTCATCCATACTAAACCTTAGATTCAACCCATATAAAATCTAAAGATTCATCCATACCAAACCCTAAATTCAAACCATATAAAACCCAAAGATTCATCCATACCAAACCCTAAATTCAATCCATACCAAACCAAAGATTCATCCTTACCAAACCCTAAATTAGATTCTCCCATATAAAACCATAGATTAGATTCTCCCATACAAAACCATAAATTAGCTTCTCCCATACAAAACCGTAGATTAAATTCTCCCTCACGAAACCATAAATTAGATTCTCCCATATAAAATCATAAATTATATTCTTCCATACAAAACCATAAATTAGATTCTCTCATATGAAACCATAGATTAAATTCTCCCTCGCGAAACTATAAATTAGATTCTCCCATATAAAACCATAAATTATATTCTCCCATATAACACCATAAATTATATTCTCCCATACAAAACCATAGATTAGATTCTCCCATATGAAATCATAAATTAGATTCTCACATACAAAACCATAATTTATATTCCTCCACACGAAACCCTAAAATTCCCCATTTTATTCTTCCACTCATGGATCATTAAAATACTTAGATCAACTCACATCACTTGGTAAACTTTTTTCCCCATTCTCCTTTTTCATACTTTCCCCCACACCCATATTAACATCCTCACATGCATGTCTTACAAGGTCACAACACATAACATCATATAACACAATATTTCATCACATACACATAGTACACATGCCATGTAAACACACACAATATACCCCAACTCCACGTTATACCACATACGAGATAATTACAATAATAAACATAGGATGCATAACATACATATAATGCACATCAACACACAATAGGCCTGAGTATCACCCTTACCTAAGACGACACTGGTCTTGGAGCACGCTCATACGCCTCCTTAAGGCTTTGACTGGTCTCACCTATATGAGGGAAAAGCTAAAATTAGATTCCCTCCTACCAAAAATAATATTAATTACTAACTTATTCTAAGACTAGGTTTTTGATAAAATACTAAAATAATAATAGCAAAAATACTAGAAATAATATCAATGTTAATATTAACAAGAATAATAAAAAGGGCATTACTCAAAAACATAGTGAAATAAGGGCTTCGACCCCTTTACCAAAATAATACTAATAATAACGTTAGTAAAATAAGTAAAAAAATTTAGTAATAATAATAATAATGAAATAGTAATAATAATAATGATATGAACAATAATAATATTACAAAAATGATAATAATCATAATTGTAATAATAGTAAGGATAATAATCGAAGATAAAATAAAGTAGGGTTTCTACCCCACATTGAATAATAATAAACTTATTAAATAATAATAATAATAATAATAATAATAATAACACTAATAAGAATAATAAATGCTATTGATAAAATATTAATAATATTAATAATAAAAAGACTTAATATCTATAATACTACTACTATAATTCAAAATAGGCACAATAGGGTTTTAGCCCTATATAGAATAATAATATTAACATTGAAAATAATAATAATAATAATAATAATAATAATGATTATAATTGCATAACAATAATAATAATAATAGCAACACTAATAGTAAAATAGTTATAATAATAATAATAATGGAATAATAATAATAACAATTTTGAAATAGTAATAATAATAATAGTCATATATTAATATTAATAATAGTAATAATAGAAATAATAAGAGTAATAATGATAAAATCAAAATAAAAATTACAATAGGGCTTCGGCCCTCAACAGAAATAATAATAATAACATTAATAATAATAATAATAATAATAATACATATTAATAATGGAAATAATAATAATAATAGTATTTATATTCAAATAAATGAAATAAAATAAATTAAGGTTTGTAAAAATAGGGAAAAGGGTTGAGAGGGTCTAGGGTTCAACTTTAGGCTGGAGGTGATGGGCGGCACCGGCGGTGGTGCACAGCGGTGGCCGGAAAAAGAGAAGAAAAAGGAAAAAGTTAAATGCTGGGAAAAGGAGAGGCGGAATGGAGGTGAGAGTTGGGGTGTTTAGGGTTGCCCAGGTGGAGAGGGACATAATAAAGGTGGTGGCGCAGCAAAAGGTGGAGGCGCATGGCGGCGGCGGCGGTGGCTGAATGGGGAAGAAGGAGAGAAAGAGGAGGAGAGGGAGGGAGAGGAAAAGAAAGGTAGGGGAGATAGAGAAGGGTCTGGAGAATAATATGGGAGGTGAAAGGAGCGGTGGTAGCGGCGTAAGAGGTGGCTAATGGTGGTTAGAAGGGTGGCGGAGGTTGAAGAGAGGGTTGATCGAGGAGCAAACTTTGCACAGCCGGGGTGGCTTGTGCAGGAAGAATCGAGGGGTATGGGTGATTTGATTAGTTAGAGGGTGGTGCAGGGAGTACTCGGTTGGCCAGAATGGGCGGCGTTGTTGGCCGGAGGCAGCGGAAATGGCATCTAAAGGGGCGACGGTGGAAAGGTCAGGAAAAGCTGGGTTTTGGGAGAAAGCTCGATTGCAGACCGGGTAGGGGGTATTTATAGGTTTTAGAAGAGAGGGTAGGGTTTTGTGGATCGGCTAGGGGGTAAGGCAGGTAGGGTTCCGGTCACCGGCGGCAATGGTTGGCCAGTGGGAGTCAGTTTCGGGGCAGGGGAATGTGTAGGGAAAAAGAAGGGAATCGCGCAAGAATAGGGGAGATTTGGTTGGGTGAAAAGGTCGATGGCTCAGCAAGGAAGAGAGAGGAGCGAAATGGCGTGTCAACGGGGCGTTGACGGCGGCAAAAATTCAGGGCTGGGGTGGTGGAGTTACAAGCGTCAATGACGTCAGGGGGGAAAAGGAGGAAGAAGAAGAAAAAAGGTGGGGCGGACCGGCGGTTCGGGGAGAAAAGAAAAGGAGGAAACGGAATCGGGCGGTCGGGCACGATCATTAAAATGGGGGAATAACACACAGCATCCAGGGGGGAAAAAGAAGCAAAATGCGGCGCGACAAGGGAGAAGGAAGGAGGCGGTCACGCGGGCTGGACTTAGGGATGGCAATGGGTCTAGGACCCGGCCCAGACCCGACGGACCCGACCCGTTAATACAGGGTCTGGATCTGTAATTTTTAGACCCGACGGGTCTGGATCGGGTCTGGGTCTGGACCTAAATAAACGGGTCTGGATCTGGATCCTATTATTTTAGATCCAGACCCGACCCAAACCCGTTTATATATATATATATAAATATTTACATAATCCATTAAACCCTAATGTCATTACTCTTACTCTCTCGCCGCAGACTACTCACGCAGCCCTGAGTCCCTGACTTGTGCCCCCTGTGACTCACTCACGCTCACGCGAAGAAGAGACTCAAAAGAGTCTGTTCTGTTCTCTCTCTGTAGCCTTTAGGTCAATAGTCTTCTTCAAGACTTCAACTTCAACAATCAACACTCAACAGTCGATACTCAATACTCGATCAGTCGATCGTGCTCAAGCTCAACAGTGGAGTGGAGTGGAGTGGCGACTGGCGACTGGTCGAGGACAACGGACGAGTCTCGATCTCATCTTCCGACACCGTCGACGTCGAGGACAACAGGTTGTCGCTGGCTCGCTGCACTGCACCCAGTTAGGCAGTTACCAACCCGACTCCCCCCACGGCCCCACGCGTCCACGCCTATTCGAAGTTCGAACTTCGAAGTTTCCATTGCACCCCGAGTCCCCGACCTCCCCACGCGTCCATATTTAAATATGATAGTTTAGTAGGTATAAAATAGATTTACTATTTACAGCATGAATTAATATATTTTTAGACATAAAATGTCTAAACCCGTTTAGGACCCGATTACCCGACGGACCCGCCGGGTCTGGGTCTGGGTCTGAAATTTTGAGACCCGTTGGATCTGGACCGGGTCTGGATCTTCTAAAATAAACGGGTCTGGGTCTGGATCTCGATGGACCCGATCCGGACCCGACCCATTGCCATCTCTAGCTGGGCTGGCCGAAGGAAAGGAAAAGAGGAAAGGGGGACTGCGCTGCGAGCTAGCCCAAGTCATGGGAGGAAAAAAAGAAAAAGAAAAGAAGAAAGAAAGAAAAAGAAAGAAAAAGGAAGAAAGAAAAGGAAAAAGGGAAAGGGAAAAAGAAAACTAATGGGTTAGGTTAATTAAATTAATTGGGATATTTGAGATATTTAAAAAAAAAATAATATTTAAATCCCTTTTCAGGCTAAATTAGGATTTATTAAAGATTTTTCATAAATTCTATTTTTATTAGCAAAATACCTTAATTTTCTTCAATTAAATTATTTATAAAATTCATATTAATTTGGAACTATTTTCTCCTTCTTATTTTAAATAGAATAATTTATTTAATTAATTTCTAAAATAAAATCCTTAATTAGCCAAAATACCCAAATTTCTCCTAATTAAAATACTTATAAATTTCTCCTTAATTTGCCCTAATTAATTTTCTTTTATTTTAATAAACATAATTTATTAAATTAATTTTTCAATTAAAACCTTATTTAACTATAATTTTTAAAATTATAATTTTAGGGCATTTCATAAACTATAATAAAACAGTTAGTGGTTGAGGCGTAATGAAAACGTTGTGTTCTTTGAGTGAGGGTAATGCCCCCAAATTGAGCGGAATATTATAAAAATTAATCTGACTACTTATATCAACATAGTATATCATCCTTTCGATGATTCTATCCTAAGAACTTCATAATTAAGTGTACTGGCTGTGGAGCAATTTTTAGGATGAGTGACCCTTTTGGGAATAAGATTGTTAACGAATAGAGTTGGCTCGCTAGCTTTTTGGGCTCAACTTAACTCATTTATTTACCTAAATGAGCCAAACTTGAGCATAAAAAAATTTGGGCTCGAGCTCATTTATAGTGCAAAAGCTCGTAAGCTTGACTCATTTACCACAAAAGTTCGTGATTTGGCTCGGCTTGGCTCGGTTCATTAATAGCTCTACCTAGGAAGTTTAAAAAATTTTCTAAAAATATCTTAGAAAGAGCATGAGTGAGGATAAATCGTACTGAAAAGACTCGTCCTGATATATAAAGCCAATCGATCAATCTGAAAGCGCTCCATAGTAGCATCAGCGTGGTTGTATCGACTCGGGGTGCTACAAATGGTATTAGAGAGAAACCATGATCGTGATCTAAACTTGGATGAGCCAGTAAGTTTCCTAATGGGATAAACTGTAATGAGACAGTTAGTGGTTGAGGTGCAACAAGGGCATTGTGTTCTTTAAGTGGGAATGAATGTAATACCCCCAAATTAAGCGGAGTGTTACAAAGATTGATTTAGCTACTTATATCAACATGGTATACCGTCTATTTTGTGATTTTTTCGTACGAACTCTATAGCTAAGCGTGTTGGCCATGAAATAATTTTTAGGACGTGTGACCCTCATGGACAGTTTCATAAATTTTTTAAAAATATTTCGGGAAGCACGTGAGTGAAAATAAAACGCGCTGAAAGGACTCATGTTGATCTTTATGGTCAATCGATCAATCTAAAAGTGCTCCACAGTAAATTTTACGTAGTCGTATCGACTCGGGGCATTATATTAATTGTATGTGTATAGAGTGAAAAAAAAAAGCTAAAAGTGCACGTAGTTTGAAAAGGAAAAGAAATGAAAAGGAGTGGGGTGAGGACTAAAAGGAAAGAAAAGAAGAAGAAGAAGAAAATCAAAGTAAAAAGGCGGCGGCGGCAAAGGAGATAAAAAGGAGAGAGACCGAATGATTAATAGGAAAATGAGATTGATAATTGGTGATAAAACTATATAATTTAAGAGAGTGCGTTAGTTAAATTTTCTTATCGACATATAATTATTAATTGAATAGATCACATAATTAATTAATTAGTCATTATAATTTGATAATGGTGAATATGGATTTCTTAATAACTTTTATTAATTGATTGTATCTTTATTAGATGTTATTTGATTTCGTTTTAGTTTAATTTAGGTGATTTAAAATTCTCAATTTAGAATTGGATATTTGATTCTATTTGATTCGATTGCCTAGGCCTGATTAGAGTCTTTAGTTTATTATTTAGCTTATGTGTCCTGTATTACTTGTGATCGGTATACTTGCCGATAGATATATGGACGACATCAAAATACCTTACTTTATATATTGTATACAAGTATATACAATTAAATGCATTAATATTTATCTATCATACTAGCTAACTTTATATTAGTTTAGTGTGCAATTATTTTACTATTTGTTTTTTTTTCTTTTTTATAATTTTAAAAAAAATTAATAATCAAATCAAATTATCAAAAATATTAAGAAATTTATTTACTAATATTATATTATTTTAATGTATCCACCATATCAGATATTCAATTCGCGTTCCTTGATAAGATATCTAAATTCTTAGATATTCAAAAATGCAGATCAAATATCGACTAGATATCTAATATATCTAATATTTGTATAAAAATATTATTCTAACCATTTTAATAAATTTTACAATAAATCTTTAAAAATGAAGATTGTATATGAGTTTGTGTGTGTATGTGTATATATGTTCATATAAGTTATCTAAAAAGAATATTAAAATATTATTATAAAATTTTAAATTATGAAAATAAATAAAATTTCAAAACTTAACACTACAAGAATATGATATTAAGATATATAATTTTGAAATAATCAACAAACTATTAGATATTTTCACATATCAAATAATTCAATCAAAATATGTATATCATATAGTCGGATATCACTTTGACAAAAAAAAATCAAATATCCTAAATATCATATCATAACTTTTTTATACCAGATCAAATTTTTAAATATCAAATTTTTTACATAAGCCAAGAAAAATGGTTGGAACTTCTTTTATTCATTTTTGCATTTAGTTAGTCTAAATTAGCGTAACTAAAAAGCTCTCAGCCCCAATTCTAACTTCCTCACCAGTCACCACCGTCACCATCGACCGATACGGGAAAAAAAAAAGGTAAGCGTTACCCATCACATAATTATAATGATGAGGTGGTGAATCCATATAATAAAATCTTTACACGTATATTATACTTATTGTACAATTAATAAAAATAATTTTTTTTATATCTAGTAAGACGGTAGGGTCATAACTTAATTAATGATTATAATTAATAGCATAATAAATGTGGCACATGCGTTAGAGTTTTATTGCGTTGGACCGTTGGTACACCAAGTCATCATATTTTTGTTTAGTCAAATTTATGTATTTGTTCTCCATTATATGTCCTAAATATTTTTCTACCACCATTTTTCCAAGGTCATCTTAAATATTTTGGGATCTTGTTCAATAAATTAAAGTTATTCACCAAAAAATTACACACATGTGTGTGTGTGTGTAACTATTAAAATATAACATATATTTTATAAGAAAATCATAGCGATATTGTTTTTATATGAATAAAGTACCGAAAATTCTTTAAATTTTCAAATAATTTCATTTATATGACATTCATATATAAATTTTTACATTTGTAAGAGTTGAACACACCCAACCTAAAGAAACTAACAAAGCACAAGTTACCAATGAACCATGCTAACTTCTACTTTTTCAATAAATAATTGTCTCTCTAAATAAAATCACAATATGTTGTTGCCACTCAGCCACATCTATATTTCCTAGAAAAAATGGGACTAGCAAAGTACATGACTATCAGCGACATTACATTTTTCTTCTCTTATTCTTGAGCAACTTTCCTATTTTTACCAAGTCCTCTAATTTTAATCAAGTTTCATCGGATATGATGCAAACACTTGCTGCAAATCAAATGTCTTCTACCAATTCTTGAGATGACGAAGATCCATTGGATTGGAAAAATCATTAATGAATAAGATATATTCCAATCACATGTTTTGCTGAAATAATGGAAGTTACGGTCTGAGAAGAACTTCCAAATTGATATGATGGAAGCTTAATTGAATGAATTAGAACTTTTCTTCTATGATCAATCAGTATAAACACCTACAACTCTGAATTTGATTAGTTTCTCCTCAACAAATAAGTACTTGGAGGAATATGGATCAATAAGTATGACCATAATGTCTTCAGAATTAATTTGATGTACAAGCGGTCATTGAAAAAGTTAGCCACAATGCACCTTGGATTATTAATGAAGACCTTTTAGCATTCAATTCCTTCTAACAAAGAGGACAAGATGTCATAAATTAGATTGGGCATGTAGGGTGTTGGGGTTCCTCGACAAAAGAATTGAAGTCGAGATGTAAGACTAGAATAAAATCGGTCGGCCAGACTAAAAAGGAAATCCATTAGATACGATAGGGCATCAACCAAGGGCGTCGATTAAGGGCAAAGGGTCATAGCAAGTCAAGGGCGTCGACCAAACAAAGGAAAATGGTCATTCAAGGGCATCAACTAGAGAAAGGGCATCGACTAATGAACAATTGATGAGATCAATTGATATGTTAGACTTGAGAAGAGTTCAGGTAGGACAAGAACAAGGGAAACTTCTTGTTTAGGATGACCTAGAGGCTAAGGCTAAGGAAGAAGACGCGGACATTGACAAAGTGAAGATGGGATGTATGGAAGTAGTTAAAAAAATCCCTTAATATAAAGGATTTGGTACTCATTCGCATAGCAACTTATAAGTTAATAAGAATCAACTCATGGTGGCAATCATTATGTGGCAACTCATACGCTTCCTCTTAACTTTGATTGATTTTAGATAGAAAGTTATATTAAGTCTATTCGCCAATGATGGTAGAGTATTTTTGTCAAGAATGGGGGAGGGTATAAAATGTTATCTGCTGACCATTTGTAAAATATGTATAAGCTCTCATTTTTCTCTCAATCTTTATACTTAGTTAAAGTCTTCAATTTTTCTTTCCCATAAATATTTATTATTATGCTTACTATCTAATAAGTAAATTTAACACTCCCCATTTTTAGCACTTGAAAGTTTCATTTTAAAGATTTAATTGCAAAGGCTAAGATATTAAAATGTAGTGTGTTACTGCCATACTTAGTATAATTACAGTTTCTTCTACCATTCTTATACCAATTGCTAATGCAAAAAGGTTAATCTGCTTAAATTACTAATACAATTATAATAAACATGATAGAGATTACATTACAAATTGAAATAGTTCCAACAATACAAGATCGAATAACGGTTACAAACGTCAAATGAAAATAGATACAAAGGGAATATAAGAGTCTAGGAATATATAGATCAAAAGATATCAGAAAGGACACCAGATAATTCTAACTCTCAACCTATAAATACTAGCCTTTGAGCTAAACTCACAAACAATTCTACAAAGTCGCAACTACCCATTAAATAGGTAGGGGACTATGAAAGGGAGATCATCAGTACAACGGTACTAAGTAATCCACTATAGAAAACTATGCATATAAATGTCACCTAGAGTACATAGAAGGTGATGAAATCTTGTTAGGTTTCGAAAGAAAACACCGGACCGTAATTCGAGCGATGTGTTTGGCAAAGCAAATATAGATCAGCCTAAGGATTAAACCGAAGAAAGATCAAGAAACTTAGGGCACAGTTGATAATCAACGGCAACTGAGATTTATCACAAAGATGGTGAATCAAGCAAGAAGAATTAAGCAGAGAAGAGTTCGAGCGAGAGAGAGAATTTCGCGAGACAGAGAGAGATCGAGAGAGAACTCCAGAGAGAGAGAAAATGAGTTTGTGCAATGTATTTCTGTCCAAAAGCTACTGTACAAGCTCCGTATCTTCCCCTATATATATATGCGTATACATACACCTATACAAATATAGACGGTGGGCCTGATCGAAATAAGCCTTACACCAATCAGCCCAATACACACAATTATTGGTGCTGATTATAACTATTCGACCCAAATACAAAGAATTATAATTATTCCCAAAGTAATTAGTATTAAAATTAATTTCCCATCAGCTAAATTATGTAGCTAATTGTGAAAATTAAGGGTTACATAATCTGCAGTCCTTCTAACCCTATTATGGGTCGGGTGGCTGACCATGCGGCCTACTTAATCCCACTAGCCATGATTTGCTAGCGAATGCATCATATGGGAATAATAATTTTCCCTCACTGATATTAACAAAACATAAACCAATTTATGCAACAATTCCATGTCAGCAACAACAGCAACCATCAACAATCACTCACAGCAGCCAACAACATGCTCCATTTCCATTTACCTGAGCTTTTCCTAATTATCCACAGAATAAGAAAAATAATTATATGTACAATGCAAATCACAGCAACCAACAAAATTATCTAAATAAAAATTATTGAGATACACATCAGAAGGTATGACGGGTAAACATGGTATAAAAAAACTGGATCATATATGTCATAACCAAATACGATAACCATGCCAGATAAACATTTACTACCGAGGTCACATGGTCATCATACCATTTCATTTAAACCATAAAATAAAACTAAATAACCAAAGAATATCTAAGGTGCTTCTCAAAGGAAAAATACTAAATAATTCTTAACCAAAATCCATATCAGTCACATTATATCTCATAAATCTCAAATGACCATACCATTAAACTCTACAACCACACAAATAGGTAAAACAACCCAGAAACATATAAAGTACCCTGGTCATACCAGCACACAAAGGCACCACGGTACCCTCCAACTAGACCATCACATAAATTATAGTTAAAGCTAAAAGTTCAATGATAACCTGGGGATGTATAAATTACTCTGGTCATACTGGTGCATAAGGGCAACACAATACCCTATCAAAAATTCCATTAAATCAAACTATATAAACCTTAGGTAAACACAAAGGAAACTACTGAACCATTAATTAAAAACATTACCGATAACCATACACATTAGTTACTTCCATTTTCATTGCTCGAGGGAATACAAGATATAACCTGAAGACGTATAAAGTACACTAGTCATATTAGTGCACTCATGGAAGCACAATATCCTCCCAACCATACAACTCAAAGATGTATAAAGTACTTCGGTCATACTAGTGCACTCATGGCAACATAGTACCCTCCAACCTAGGTTACCTAATTATTAAGTATTGATATTCCTTAAAGGACCCATAGGTGATCTATAGAGTATGTTAGAGCTTTATTAGGGCACTAAGGCACACTAGTGAAACCAAATCCAAAATAAGAACTCCTACCTCATCTCTAGGGTAGTTAACCCTAGATAGTAAACCATTCTCAATCTCAAGGTCTTCCACTTTAAAGATTAGTACTTTATTTGGTGATCACTTATAACACATAATACACAACACTTCTAATTTTTTTCAACCTTTTTTTCTTTATTTTTAATTATTCGAGTCAACTCTTAGGTCAACGGTCAAACTAAGGTCAATGTACAATCTACTAATGCCATCCTAGATTCAATTGTACACTTTTAGGTGCATTGGGTCATAAATGACCAAAATGCCCTTAAACCATAATTACCATGATATAGTCTCTTTTAAAATGCTAATTTCATTTTATTTAATAATATCATGAAAATGTTAAAATACGATAATTAAATTATTTTAGCATGTAGGTAAATTTTCAAGCATGGCTATTTTGCCTTTACATATGGTTTAACATATAAAGTCCTAACATGCGTTCCTAAATCATCAAATCACATACTTCCATACTTAACATTATACATTACACATTAGGTAATTTTATTGGAATAAGTTAAACATGATACACTTAAAAGACCAAATGTAACCCTAGGGCATAAAATGATAATAATCATATGAAAATACACCTAAATATACTCAACCTATCATATTACACACACACACACACACACACACACACACATATATATCATAAATAATTCATTCTTAGCATTAACCTCTTCCAGCATGTTATCGTACCCATAATATTATAAATAATCTAACATACTCCATTTTACATAATTTCATGCTAGCATTATTAGAAAAATAAATACAACATAACAATACATGGTTAATGCAATAATTACAATTTAGCATGCTAGAACTCTAATATATTATCATGTGATATTTAACATTTTAGTAAATCATATGGGCTACCTGATTTTCAACAAAAATTAAAAATATAATTAATTTATTATAAATTATTAGGCTCCAGCAATCCGCCTCCCTTACCTAAAAATAAAATAAATCAACACATTAGTCACAAACATAGAATGTATCGCTTAATCATCAAAATTACACCCAAAGACCCAACCTCAGTAAATCGTGCATGAACCTAAGTTTATTTTGGTTATATTAGGGTACTCGGTCAAAAAATCAATATGAGAAATGATAACCGGTTAAGGTGAGGGTTAAAGAAAAAGGAAAAAGGGAAATAATTATTAGGATAAATTATTTAAGAATTTATTTGGGTTAAGGATCAAGGGTTAACAAAAATAATTAAGTCATATTCTAGAGTTAGGTTTTGAATAAAAGGCTAAATATCCACAAATAAAGGTTATAAAATTTTGGAGTATTACATTAAATCCTTAGTGTTTCGAACGATTATATTTTCCTTCATCAGATTGGTTGATGGACTCAACTCGGTAGACCAATGGGAGTTATTATCCACAACACAAAGCTTATACTATTATGAAATACACGGTAGTCTCTGTAGAAATCCATTATTTTGGTTATTCATCAATTATTATCATGCTGAAATATGTAAGGCTCCTTAGTTTACTTATTCTGTTATGGACTTAGTCCTGTGATGAAATATTGTTTATCCATGCTAGATATTGCTGTAACACCCCCCGTTATTAGAACTAAAAATTTTCATTTAAAGATTTAATTGTGGAAGCTAAAATAATAAAAATACAAGGTGTTGCCGCCACACTTGATACAAGTCTAGTTTCCTGTACCATTCCCATACCAAGTGCTAAGGCTAAAATCATTATTCCACTTAAGTTAATGACACAATTACAAGAACTATAATAGAGAGAACAAATAGATGATTAACATTCTGAATAAAAATAAACGTCAGTGGTTACATAACTCAAATGTGAGGAAAATACAATAGAACATAAGAGTCCAAGAACACATGGATCAAGATATCAAAAGAACACAAGACAATCCTAAGCTCTCAACTTGAACTACTAGTTTTCGACTAATCTCACAAGCTATTACGCAAAGATCATTTCTCATTGAATATGTAGGGGTCTACAAAAAGAAACCCTTCGGTACAATGGTTTGAATATATAGTGGCTCATAAAAAGAAACTCTTCAGTATAATGGTTTGAGTAACCCATTATACAAAAATAATATGAAAACCCACATCGAATACATAGAAGGCATCACAATAATACATGGTATAAAACATGAAAATATACATGCGATGATTGAAATAAAATAAGTATATCAGATAAATAAATACCACTAAAGCCACATATTGCTCAAACTAGTTCATCTAGAACATACTGATACTTACCAACCAAACACCCAAGGGATTTTTTCTGAAGTAATGATTAAAATCAACCTCAACTCAATAGCCATAACAATCTTAATGTATTACATATCTCATCATCGATACCAATAAATTCCTTAATATCATAGATAGGGCTTGCAGACACAATACCAATAAAAATCTATAATACCATGGGTGGGCACGAAGGCTACTAGCAAATCACAGGTAGATACAAAGGTTACTATGAACCATATGTATGCATAAATGCTATTATTGAGCCATAAGTAGGTACAAAGACTACTACGTATGTAGGCATGAAGGTTACCACCAAACTGATCCAATAATCATTTTGATATAACATTAATCAATTACATTTTTATTTACTCGAGGGGATATCATATCAATATAAAAGACATTAATGTACTCCAGTCATACCGACACACAAATGCACCACATTATCTTAGCGACTATCACCCCAAAGACGCTAAGGTACCTTAAAGACACTAGAACACAAAGGAAATATAGTATCCTACTGACAACGACACCTAATCTATAAGTGTCCATATCCTCTATACGTCTACAGAGCTAAATAGAATAAGATGTATAGTTTGGTTGGGGCATTGAGGCACACCGGCAAAAATCCACAATCAATTGTAGGCTAAACTATGTCTTTAAGATAACTACTCCTAAAGTGCTACCATATTTAATTTTGAGGTATTTCACTTTAAATATTAGTATTTTATTAAGGTGACTATGAAATCACATGATACTAAATAGGTTCGAATTCCATACTTTTCCATTTTATCCATTTTCTAATTATTCAAGATAACCATAAACAAGGTTAATACTAAAGTAAACTCAAAATTTACTAAGGCCATTTTAGGTCCAATTATTCACATCAGGCGCATTAGGTAGACAATGACTAAAATACCCTTGGGACCATAATTACCATATTCTCGTATATTTTAAACAAAAATTCCATTTTATTTATTAATTTGTCATGAAAAGGCTAAAATACCACAATTAAATTAATTATCATGCAATTAAATTATCACACATGTCAAATAACCATTTTACCCTAACACATGATATAGCACATAAAGCCCTAACATACATATATAAACCATCTAAAATCACATATTTTCATGCTCAACAATATATATTACACATTAGGCATGCTTATTAGTACAAATAACATGGTATGCTTAAAATAACAAATTTCCCCTAGGACACTCCCCTGCTAATAATCATAAAGAATACGTATAAGCATGCTCAACCTATTATTTTATATGTACATATCATACATATTATCTTCCCAACATTAAAATCCTTTTAACATAATTTTGTATGCTTAATACTTTATACAAATCAACATGCTCCCATTTGTCTATTTTTATGCTAACAATATTAGGCAAATAATTAGAATATTCTTAACATAATTTATACATCAAAATTCTATTGTAAATAACCTAATTTAACCAATGATTAGCTAATTTAACCTAATTAGAATAACATAATTTATGCGATCATACAATATCTATCATTTTAGTAGGGTACAAGGATTACCTAATTTTTTACAAAAACATAAATTATAAATAACCTACTAAATTTTATTAGGCTCCACTAATCAACGTTTCGTACCAAAAAATAATACCACATTCACCATATTAATATTTAACCAATGAAATAACAAATTTTATAAAATTATTTATTAATTGAAAATTTACCAAAATGCCCCTAAGGTTAAAAATGGGTAAAATTTTATGGGGATCTTATGCTACATGAGCAACATAAGTTAGGCATTACATAAAGAGCTTCGGTAGAGGTTGGTTGGCTGGGTGGAGTTAATGGCTAGTGATGAGGGAGGTAGGTGGTGGCGAGATGATGGAGGTGCTAGGCTGCTGGCTCAGTTGAGGAGTAAGTGGGCATGACAGAGAAACGAGGAAGGTTGGTGTGGTGATGGTTTGTCAAGGCAAGGTTAGGGAGGGTTTAGGAGGAGAGGGTGCGATTAAGGGGCACGAGATGAGATGGTGGTGTTGGTGGGTTGTGTGGGCAAGGGATGTTGTAGGCTGGAGAGTTGCGAGGGAAGGTAACATACTGGAGGGAGGTCGCAACAAAGGTTGTCGTAGTAGGGGAAGCAACAATGATACTTGGTGCCATTGATAAGGAGGGGCAATTGGGGAGTCAATGAGGGCAGGAGAGGTTATGATGGTGTGAGAAGATGTTGCAAGGAGAAGGGTGAAGTGGTGGTCGTTGGTGGTGGCTGTGAGCTGTGAAGCATGGGGACGACTGCTGCCCTCCATTTTGTGCCCTAGGGATGTCTCGAGAATAGTTCCTAATGTGGGGACATTGAGTTAAGGTAGCAAATATTAGGTAGTAGTGGATGATAGATAAATTTTCCCCTACAACTAAATATGCTTTGTTGCTGGAGGGTCTACTTGTGTTGATAGCATATTGGATGTTTTAGGGGTCTTTTGGTGAGTTGAGGATGCTATGTAGTATACTTTAAGTAGTGATTTTAGCTTCTTTTTTTTCTCACTTGATTTTACTAGATCGTGTCCATTTTTTTACAACATATAACAAAATTTAAGTAGAATATATATGTATGTGCACACACACACACACACACATACATATATATTGTTAACTAAAAAAAAGAATACATACATTTATTAAAATAAAATAAATAACTAAAATATGCATCCAAATATATTCATTGAATATATATATATATATATATATATATATTCATCCTTGTTTTCATGTTTCTCTCTATTCCTATTTTCCCATCCCCATCCATGTCCCTGTGCAACACTGGCTATGAGCTTGGGGAAGAAAAATGGGTAGTGGTTGAAGGAGGTGAAGGTTGAGATGTAGAGGAAGGGCATGGGTAAGGCATGTGGTTGGAGCATAGTTGTCTAGGTAGAACGACGCGCGATTAGGTCATACATGAAGGGCATGGTCGTTCATTGAACATAGAAATGAAGTAAGGCTGAGAGGAAAAAGAAGGAGAAGGAAGAGATGAGTCAGGTGATGGCAGAGAAGAAGGAAGAAGAAAAAGAAGGGAGTTGGGTGGTGATGGTGAATGGTGGTGGTGTTGACAATGGTGATGGTTGTGGATGATTTTCATTAAGGGATTTGGGGAATAAAGAAGAAGAAGAATGAAGGAGATGATAAGGGGGTTTAGTTGGGAAAACGAACAAAATGGAGAGGGAATGAGTTGGGTATATAGCTGGTTGAGGGGTGAGGCATGCAACTTGAGGAGAGGAGGGAGACGGGGGCATGTTTGATGGAGAAAAGAATGATATGATAAGGGTGATGTGAGAGAGGGAGTTGGAGTGAGAATGAGAGTTGGAATAGGGGCTATGCGAGATAAGGTGGTGGCAAGGATATGATAATATTATTTTATTTTTCTTATTTTAGGTTTAGTTTGGTTAGGTTAGAGTACCAATTAGAAAAAATAAATCTGATAAAAATAAACCAGTTTAGGATATGTTTAAGAAAAATAAAAGTGATAGAAATAATTAGAAAAATTATTTAAGAAATTATCTAGGTTAAGGGTCAAAGGTTAATAATAAAATAATTAGACAATTGTTTAAGGGTTAGGTTTAACAAAAAGGCTAACACGTGAAAGCAAAGGTTACCAAATTGTGAGGTACTACAATTGTTATCAAAGTTGGAGCATCAACTTGTTTCATGGGCCTATATGTAATCATTAATAAAGGATTCACAAAAGATCATTGTTGAATATGGTTTCCTCTGCTACTCACAACTACCCTATAACATGAAGACTAAGAGGATTATTTGGTTGGCGTTAAGACAATGTTCATTGTATTCTAAGATCTTGTAATATAATAGCTCTTACCTTTGCTAATGTCATGACAAGAAACTTAGTTTTCTATGTGTGGATTAATCCTTGACCAACTTGGTAGTATGAAGTTGTGGTTTTCAATATTAATCATCAATACAATCTATCTTTAAGCATAAAAGAAAGGGATAAATTTTACTTAAATATCCCAACATTTATGATGAAAAATTAATTGTAGATTTAACAAGACCACGTGCTAATTCATCAAGATTGATAGATTCAAATAATGTAGAATCATACATAAATTCACAACGCTATAATAATTTGATACCATTGGATTTAAAAGGATATACTATGGTCTTTCAAAAAAGGTACGTGTTCGTCTATTTTTATTGACCGATAAGAATTAAATAGAACAAAGTGCGTGTCACCTAGATATTAGAATATCCAAATTTTTTACATATATAGATCCACATCCAATTACATACATTAAACTCAAATAATTTATACTTAAATACGATCAATTTTATACAAACTTAACTTATATAACAATCCATAATTCATATTGTTCATATATAAGCCTAACGTTGGATAAAACCCCCAACAACTTCTAATAACTTGCAGGTATTTTATGTTTTTGATGACTTCATATACTTTAATATTTGGCTTAATATTTATGCCGCCATATATTTTAATAATTCTATTTAGTTTCATCCATATTTGATTTTATTTTCAATCAAGTAATGAAATATAGACATATAAGTAATGCTAAATTATAATGTAAAAGTATTTAAGTAAATTTATTATAAATACATAATACTTATTAGCAGGGGATTATCTAAGGTCAAGTACCGTGAAAAATAATGCATAGGTCCCTGTCTTCTTAAGGGCTTTTTACCGGTATTACAACAAACAGATTTGTGTATTGTTAAAGTGACATATTTGTGTAAACATATTTTACGACTAGTATTTGCTAGAGTGATGTGCACTTTAGTTTTTATTTTATATTATATTAATATTTGTATTTAGTTTAAAATAAATCATTCCTCCGTTAAGTATAAGGTTGGGTTTAATAAATCTAAACTTTAGAGAACTAGAAGTTTACATAGGTGGTTTTTTTTGTTCTTTTCTTTCATTTTTTGAATTATCCTTAAAATATCAAAGAATTTTTTTCCCCATTTTTATAATAAAATTATGTTATTGTGCAATAAAATGTTTCATTAGAATTTATTTATTTGGATAAGGAACTTACATTACGTATTGTAGTTATTTTGTTATATTTCATATTTATTTATTTTTTATTATTTAAGGGCTTAATTTTTAATTTTTATATAGGATCCCTAAAATTATTGAGACTACCAAATTTAGTAATTGCGGGAGTGGTTAGGCTCGCTATCCAGACTTTACGATGATAAGCAGCAGTGGGCAGCTGCGTGTGTAAGTTTATAAAGCCGCATCCTATTCACTCCTCCATGAAATAGTCTTTCTTTAAACCACCACTCTACTTACCTGGCTTTTACTTCCTGCCGTTTTCCTGCGCCCGCAGACAACAAAAACGGGCGAAAAAAAATATCCACTCTTATTATTACTAGGAGAAATTCCATACTAACTGGTATCTATACACATAGGACCCACAGGACCCACACCTTTGAATCGATGAATCTTCGTTATCCATCTCAAGTTCCCAGCCCCGCGCCTAACGACACCGTATCCTTGATTCAAAACAGAAGAAAAATCTCAAACACCGTCGTTCTAACCCTTCTTCTTCCTACCCTTACCCAGCCACAAATGGATAAATTCCACTGTGTTACTTAGGGATTTCCCTATATTTCAATAAAATAATACCATTCATCATGAAAGTTGGAATAGAGGAGGACCGACAGTGGAATTAGAAAACTAAAGAAGAAAGATAACTGCAACAAACCACCTAATCTCCCCCAGATCAAAGCTCAAAGAGACAGTTAGTACAACGAAGGACCCAGAAACACCAGTGTTTTCTCTTCTTTACTATTAATCCATTATTCCCCCCCTCCCACCTTCTTTGCCCTCATGCCTGTTAAATTTTTGCGATCAATTAGTTAGATCTATGATACAATAACTCTCTATCTCACCTGCCAACTTTCCCAATTTCTCCGTTCCTTTTCCTTTATGTCCCCCTCTCTCAGGTGCCTCTTTCTCTCTTTTTCTGGGTTTTTGCTAATTTTCTTGGGTTTGGTTTTCTGGGTTGTTTATATATGCCTCGATTCAAGTTATGTGTCTTTAATTCCAATTTGCCATGTTTCAAGTGATTATGCTGTTGTTAAGTGGCGATGGTATGTCTAGATGATGCTATTACTTTGGGCTAGTTGTCGGTTTTTCATTGATTTGCTTGTTTAGGTTTAATAAATTTTAATCTCACTGCTGCTTTTGTTTGGGTTCTGGAATCATTCTGTTCTTCACCCTTTCTTGTACTACTTCACTCAACTCGCATGATTTTGGGTGTTATTGCAAATAGAAGTTCCGCTCCTGACATGATCTGTTGTTAATTATTATCACCTGTGGTTTAAATTTTTGGTCCTCATAATGAATTCCATTTTGGTTCTACCTCAACTTCATGATTCATGAATACCTTTTTTTGAATCCATCCTACCTTTTTTGTTACGTTATATTCATTATGCATAGTTCAAGATTTTTTTTTTCTTTCTCAAATTCATCTTGATTATCTCATTCCTCTACTTGAGCATGATCTAATCAAATTAGATTTCGTTTCGTGCATTCTTGTTTTAGTCGGCTAAACAAACGCTTTAATAAATTGATAGCATGACATGTGTGATGAAGAAAAGAGATACGATGCTATTTCTCTGCTTGAGCAGGATCCTCATCTGTTTGTTGGTAGCACGATCCTTTATCAAATTAGTAGCGTGAACATTCCACTGCTTGAGCATGATCCTTATCTGTCGGGGGGAGGAGGGGCGGCTTTCCCAGAATCCCCGTTAAGGTTTTTTGTGCATGGCAAGCAATTGACCTCATTGTTTCCCCATACCGTTTGTGTCTGTACGTTGTATTCTAAATGATGTTATTTCCTGCTACAGTATAATGAGTGATGGCTGCAGCAGAAGCAAGAGCTGCTTGGCAAAGAGCAGCTAACCGTTGCTTTTTTCAAGAAGATGCTAAAAGAGCTCCAAAGTTAGCTTGTTGTCAATCGTCATCTTCATCATCCAGACAAGTAGAGACAGGAGCTACTAATCCAGCGGATGGTTCAGATAATCATCCTTTAGGTTTCATGCCATTTAATAGGAAGCCCTCATTTTCTAATGTGCCTCCTGATGCAAGGTGGTGGCTCCAAAAGGAGCCTAACTGTGTCCACCACAGAGGGCTCACCTATGAGCAGTTGAATATCTTGGCTTCTGATTCTCGCATGAAGGAGACTGATTCTGAAGAAGTCCAATCTTTGAATGGAGAAGGCGCATGTGTTCTTAGCTACTTGGACCTGGAGTCTTCTGGTGACATGAATAGCAAGACATCCGCTGCTTCTTTGAAGAAGCATCCAGAAGTCATAATGGAAGACCTGAATGATGAAAAGATCAAGATTGACCAAGATTACCTTGATGTCAAGGAAATGACAGATTATTATGAATATATGGAGATGGAACTGGTTGGGGGGTCGGTATTTAAGCGATATAACTCATATGATTCGGACTCTTCTTGGGTTGGAGGAGACAAGGTACCTTGGTGGCGCAGGACAGACAAGGATGAATTAGCCTCCTTTGTTTCACAGAAATCAGTTCACGAAATTGTTAACTGTGATCTTCCCCCGCCTCAGAAAATGCATCCAAGGAAGGAACCGTTTGGCCAAGTTCAGTGCTTTGGCAGGCAGGATGAGATCTTTGTATCTTCTCATGAGCAGGATGTCCAAAGTTATGATGTTGTTTACAGTCCCACAGCCATGGATACTCCTATGTCTGTTGGCGCTAGGGGAAGTAATTTGGGATCGAGCAAAAGAGAAGGCCAAAATCAGAGTGGAGAGAGCGAGCTTCAAAGGTAATTCTTTGCTTTTATATGAATTGTCTTCTAAGTATAATGAAGCGTCTTTCATATTATTCTCTCCAAACTCAAAGAAAAAAGAAAAGGAATCTTTTGTTTAAGTCAGAGAATTATGAAACTTCAAAGCATGAAATTAGTTTGAGGATGCCAAATTGAAGTTTATAGGATGATAAGATTGCTGGATTGGTTTTTCTGTTGCTATCTTGTTCCAGGGGCATCTTTCAATTGCTGTGTATTCTGGTCACAGCATCAAAAGTCACATAATGTTGAACTCTACAACCTATGCTTTGAATTCTCTAGATCATTCAGTTAGTCTGTATGTAAGCTTGTTGTGCTGCAGATCTTATGCAATAGATCTTTGATGAAGGATATAGCGAAGCACTGATTGAGACTAAAAAGAAAAAGAAAAAAGTAATGAAAGGGGAAAAAATAAAAATGAACGTGAACGGCAGGATTCGAACCTGCGCGGGCAGAGCCCACATGATTTCTAGTCATACCCGATAACCACTCCGGCACGTCCACAGCACATGAAGAATACAGATTGAGTCGCTAGTTGAGATTAAGAGCACATTATTAAATTCTTTAGGTGAAACCAGTAAGTCAACCAACCATATATTATAGTGATAAATAATAAAATTTTGCCTGATCTATGGGGCTAGTGCATTTCTGAACCATAACTATTTGGTCCTGGCCCCAGCACAGATATCGTGAAGTAAAGATGGGTCCATCTTGAATTTCCATCCTGGTTAAAATGGGTTTCCTTTCAATTATGCAACACCCCTAGGAATTTTGTCGCAGTTTATTTAAGACTGTTGGACAGAGTTTGTGTCACTCCTTTTTGCAGCTTCATTCCTTGTGTAGTTGTACCTAATTTTTGTTGAAGTGACAGCTCCCTCCTCATCTCCCTATTTCATCCTAATGATATTGTAGCTTTGCATGATCATTATGTCAATAATAAAGAATCAAACCCTGTTTATGAAAAGCTATTTGCTCATCAGATAACATAGCTGGCATATTGTTATATGCAAATATGCTCTGCACCACAGTTCGCTTCTTATTGTGCATTCAATATGCGCTCCCAACTCCTGATACTTCTTTCGATCTCAGTGCAAGTTACATGGACGTGTCCAGAAAATCAAGCATTTCTGACAGTGATCCCTGCAAAGCTCAGCTTATTGAAGCACTGTGCCATTCTCAAACGCGTGCAAGGGAAGCAGAGAACGCAGCAAAGCAAGCATACACGGAGAAAGAGCACATCCTCAAGCTCTTTCTCAGACAAGCATCCCACCTCTTTGCCTATAAGCAGTGGTTCAGGCTACTCCAACTGGAATCCTACCTCTTAGTTAAGAACACAGAGGCAACTCCATCTCTCTTCCCGATTCTCGCTCCTTGTACACCCATGACAGCTGGGAAACGGCATAGAATCTTCCAGGAAACTGCTAAACTCAGGAGACGCAAGCAAAGGAAGCGGAGGTTGAGATTCGACCTCGGTAGATATGCTGTTGCTTTTGCTGTAGGTTTGGGTCTTGTCGGTGCTGGCTTGCTTTTGGGTTGGACTGTTGGGTGGTTGTTTCCAGCTTTGTAGAGGATGAATATTTACTGATTTGAAAGATTCTTTTAACGACAGAGTCCTGGTTTATTAAGCTGTAGAAATGTGTTGTAGCCTTTGTGGTTTATGTAATCAATTTGCCGGATAATTTTAGTAGTTGTATGGAAAATGTAATGACTCGTCTGCATGGTGTGAATATTTATGTAGTTCTGAAGTTTTATTTTACGTTGACATTGATCCTTGTGCTGTATATATTAGATGGATATATGGCAAGCTAATCCTATTAGCCTCTTACTCTGTTGGTTGTCTATAGTTTTTGTTCTTTGTTCTTGTGACTAGCTTTGAGATAATTTGCACCCGACCGTGAAGAGCTTGAAAACGATCGATGCTGCAACGATTTATGGAATGTAGTGTAGTTGCGAGGGCATTGCTACTGGCATCAGCATTTAAAGGAATTTCAGAGAAATTGGAGTGCGGAAGTTGCACTTAAATTTGGCGATGTCATCTTTAGAATTTCGGGTGAAATGGAGGCCAATTTACTTGGGATAAGAGCAGCATGTATAAATTCCACAATTGGATGAGGTGGATGTACATTTTTTTTTATATCACTTATTTATATGTAGTCTACCAAATCAATTTGTCCAACTTTTTCAAGAATATAAATGAGACAGATTTTATCCGAAGTCCAAAGAGCATGTATATAAGAGTATAAGGAGCTTTTACCAATTGTTTAATCCCGATTGCCAACCTCCTATACGAGTAAGAACATTTACTAACTTTTTCATGGTGTTGCACTAAAGGAAAAAGACATTGAAGGGTTTATTTATGTTGGCAAAACATGCAACATTCATTTGGCAATACCTAGATCTTTAATAAATAATCTTTTGTCACCAACTTTTTATGTACAACAAGCCACAAGATGAAATATCATTTAGGGATTGTAAGGTTCTTTCAAATTGTCATCTATCATGGCTTGACCGGATCTTTCATTTGAATTTAGTTTTAGACTTTATTGATATCATAAGTCTCATCATCCAAACAATGGCTTATAATAGGAAGAAGAGGTGATTGAAGCCGGAAAATGCAATAAGTGGTTCAATATTCTTCCTAAAAGATCTTATAACCGACCACATCTTGATTTTTAATATATATTTCGTTAAAATAATTATACTTTTATATATTTTTTTAAATAAATATGATATAATATTAAATTTAAAATTGTTATTTCGATTAAGTCAAAATAAATTTATTTGTTGGATAATTTATCGGTAAATGAGTTAGTTATTAGGTAATGGATATCCAAATAATATAAATATTGGTATAAATGTATTAACAAATGTTTATTTAGGTATGAATGTAAAATATATATATGTATTTTATCAGATACAAATGTGAATATAAGATTATTTAGGTCCCTAAACTCATGTGATGCGACTTGAAAATAAACCAGATTTGCTTGAAGCAGCCCTGACACAAAACACAAATACAACGAGGCCCGGACGGTCGTAACCATTCTTTACAACTCGAGGTCAGAAAGTGCTAGGGAAAGACACCGAAGAGCAAAGCGGACAGACAAAACCTTACCGGCGAACGTAAGCCAGAGCGAGAGAAAGGCAGGAAAAATGCCGGTGATGGAGAAATTGAAGATGTTCATCGTTCAAGAGCCAATCGTGGCTGCTTCTTGTCTCATTGGGGGCATCGGTAAGCCCATTCTGTTGAAACCCTTACCTATCTAGTGTCTATCGTAAATTTTCCTCGAATTCCTGCTTAATTTCACTCAACTTATGCTATTTGCTTGCCTAATATTCTTTCGTGACATTGGAAATGCGTTATGTAAAATATTATTTTACGAATTGACCTGGACTTCCATCTGTTTTATCTGTTGTTTTCCTCAACTGATGTTCCGTAATGGATATGTTCGCTCGTGGATCCATGGTTGCTAATTAAGTAATTGTAATAGTTTTTGCTAGCTGGTCTAGTGAAAATTGTCAAATCGAAGGATAATGTATGGGCTGGTTGGATTATTTCACTTTTAAGTTGTATGAGGTTAAATCTGCTGATACTTGGGTTTGATTAGAGAGCTGAACACGTGTGATTCTGAGATTTGAATGTAAGAGCTAATAATTAGATTAGGTGAAGCAAGAAATGTAAGGGTCGCACCCTCTTAATTTACAGGCTTAGGACTCTGTAGGTTGTTTCAGTTGTGTTAGATGATGCGGCCTGATCATTCATTTCAGTGAGAATATCCTATTGATGTTCTCTGGTTCAACGTTCTGGGAAGTTTTTGTCAAAGTAGACTTGAGATTCATGACTCGCACAGTATGGTGAGATGTAATATCAAGGGGCAAGGGAAGTCATTTTCACATTTTGACAGTAATTGTGCCCTTGGGCCTTTAACTTTAGGTCTTTATGATCTTGAATGCATGTAGTTTGCTAGCTCTGTTTGAACTCATGCAGACACTAGCATCGGAACTCAGCATCCTATTGTACCTTGTTATATATCATTCTCTTTTTGGTTCTGCATGCTTATACTCTTCATGTTAACTTTATATCCTTTCTGGGTATTCTTTTTTTCGTAGCTAATGTGATGTATTTGCTGAATGGCTATATTTTTATAGGATCATATTGTTGTCCATGACTAGAGCTATGCTTTAGATCTTAGAAGCTAAATCTCATTGTTTTCCTAATGAAATTTTCACTTGACCACTACTGTGGTCTACTAATTTATGAATGTAGGATATTATGACATTGTTTCTCTGTGCTATTTGATTATCCTTCTTATTAAGGAACAATATCTCTTTATGTTTCTTGTCTTGTAATTTTCCAGGACTCTTCCTTCCCGCTGTTGTGAGGCCTATATTAGATTCCATGGAATCATCAAAGCAAGTTCCTCCACCTAAGTTAGATGATGTGAGTCTTCATTTAAACTCCTCTTACTGTTCTTTTCATCAATCTTGTGTAGTTTTTCATGTACTCCTTCTATATTGAAAAAGTCATCATTTTAGATTTTTTCACACAAATTAAGAAAGGTAGTTTATTCTTAATTAATCTACATTTAATGCATCTTCTAAGTAGTAAAAAATAAACTAAAGAAAAGGAATCCCTATGATCCTTAAAGTCAAACGGATGAGATATGATTTACCAAGGAGAACAACAATTTATTGACCTCTAGCTATTGATTACTGTGCATTAATCCTTGAATGTCATTTTTTTGGCAACAAAACTGAAGTGTCAAAATGTCAATTATTTAAATACTGAGGGAGTATTTCTTATCTGTTTTCTGCTCCCTGAGCTGGTTTCCTGAGATTTGTGATATGCTGGAGTATAGTGTCCTGGAAGAGAATGTCACCCTTGTTTTATGTAATTGCTATGCTTTTTTCTGGATCTATCTAGAATAGAGTAGAATAGTCCAATTGAGAGACCGTTTTCTGTACTCTGTTTCCCATTTGTATGATGGCATCACTTGTGGAAAAATTAGAAGGACGAGTCAGACAGGGAAAAAAGATTGCTATATTCTCAGCTTGGCATTTTTTAATCACGTTGACTTAAAAAAAGAGAGTAAAGATTCCAAAATCCTCACAACCTCCATATATGTCTCGAAATCACCAATAAATTATTTTGTGGAATAGAAGCTATCCCTTACATAGTGATATGCTATCATTATGATTCCTGGCATTTTCAGTTATGAAATTATTCAGAATTGCTATAATACCATTTGTTTAACTAGATATATATACCTATGTACAATTACACACACATGCACTCCCTCTCTCGTCTTTTTTTCACACTCGCTTGCGTACACCTTTTTTTTTTGGGGTAAGTAATTTATGTTAATATACTTCCGAAAGCTTGCATACACATTTTTTTTTGGGTTAAGTAAATTATGTTAATATACTTCGGAAAGCTTTCTGTACAACCTATGATAAGTCTCATATCCATAAGGAGTCTATACAGTTAGCAAGAGAATTTAAGCATCTACAATTTTGAACAGACATGATTGTACTTGCTACTTCAGCTGTTATTATCTTCAAAAGCTGCTGAGGTGGTCTACTCTTCTGTTTAAAAATTAGTGCATTTCTCTCTTGCCAAATGTGTTGAACCACTGCTGCCAAAAAGTTCTTCAAAGCATCACTCTTTGCTTTGACTGTCCTTCTTTGTTGAGCCACCCAGTCAAGTTTCCTCTTCTAGCTGTTGAACCTGTGTCCTGGGCCAGTGTGACTAGCTAAATTGCTGATCACGAAGCTCCAAATTTCTGATGTGTAAGAGCAGTTAAAGAACAGGTGCTCCACATACTCCCTATTCAAAACACATACTGAACAAGTAGTGTCTTGGAAGAATCCCAGGTTATGCAAATAGGCTTCAATCACCAATCTCTTATGAGCAGCAAGCCAAAGAATAAATTGATGTCTAGAAATTACAAGCCTACCCCAGACTGCCTCTTTTGGTCTGAGCTGTTCATATCATTTAACATACTATATTGCCTCTGCCATTGGCCACATGACTCTGTTATTGAAAATGCCTATCAGTAGGGCTCTCAAATTGAGAACCTTTTGTTAGGAGAATCCCCTAATCAACGAACAATATTCATAGCTCGAACAATGGTTAGTAGAATAGCAATAGGTGAGTAGAGGAAGGGACATAGTTGAGAAAGGAAAAAACAATGGCCACCTCCCCTCCTACATCCGATATAATCCCCCTGAACCGATTCCCCTTTCTTTCTCTTAAATAGGAAAAACAGATTCTAATATCTACGACTCAATTCAATAGAAAATTGAGTGACACAACAAATTCTAAATAACAACCCAACCTGCTAAAAGATAGAAAAATCCTTCTAACAACAACCTAAAGGATAGACTATCCCCTGTTAGCTCATTTTTCTCCCAACCCACTTCTTAGCCCTTTTTCCCCTCCAAACATATGTGTATCTGATGATGGGTCTATCATTACTCCTCCCTCAAACGTTCACCTTGTCCTAAGGTGAGATGTAGGAAACTGTTGGTTGATGAGGTCAAATTCCTCCCAGGATGCCTCAAACTCCGGTAACCCTTTCCACCTAATAAGGGCCTTTTGAATTGTAACGCAAGTCCAATGCAGCTTTAGGTTTGACCTGAGGACAAAATAGGGGGAAAGGGTTGGGCTTAGCTTCCTTCACCTATTGCTGCCTTGAGTAATGACACGTGAAAGATAGGGTGAATGGAGGAATTGTTTGGTAACTTGAGGTGATATGCAAGCTCCCCAATCTTGGCCTCCACTTTGTATGGACCAAAGTACCTTAGGGAAAGTTTTTCATTTAGGTTCCTAGTCAAAGATTGGTGGTAGTATGGCTTAAGCTTCACAAATACCAACTTTCCACCAGAAACACCTGCTCTCTTCTCTTCTTGTCAGCTTGTTGTTTAATTCTTAATCGTGCTTGTTGGAGGCGGTGATTCAATTCAGCTAGAATTGCATCTCTCTCTAGAAGCTCTTGACCCACAGTTGCAAAAGGAGTATTCCCTAACATAATACTGAAGGGGGTTCTCGGCCATATAAAGCGGTGAAGGGGGTGGTCTGAATGATAGAGTGATAAGAAGTATTAAACCAAAATTCTGCCCACCGGATCCATTTCACCTGCTATTTGGGTTTGTCACCAGCAAAACAACGTAAGTAGGTCTCCAAACTGCGAATTCCCACCTCTGTTTGGCTGTTTGTTTGGGGTGATATGCTGAACATAACTGGAGCTTCATGCCTTGCAACTTAAACATTTCCTTCCAAAAATTACTCACGAATACCTTATCCCGATCCGACACTATGGACTAGGGAACACCATGCTAACGGACTACTTCACAAACACAACTGCCACTGTACATGCCATAAATGGATGCCTTAAAGGAATAAAATGGGCATACTTGGTAAACGATCCACTACGACCATTATACAATCATAACCTTTTGAAATGGGCAACCCCTCGATAAAATATATGGATATGTCCTCCCAGACCTGCTAGGGCGTTGGAGACATCCTGTTGGGCTCAAGGTCTGGTGCTTATTTTGTTGGTGTACCTTGCAACATAATCTCGGACCTCCTTTCTCATACCTTGCTAGTACACCTCCCTGACTAACCCGTGGAATGTTCTTAATATGCCCGAATGACTTCCTATCCCTCTTCCATGGAACTCTGCAAGCAATCTTCCCCGCCACTCAAACTTGGACAGTATGACTGTAATCCTTAGTGGTAGCCTCACCTCGTCGAATCCTTTGCACAATGGGCCCCTATTTCTAGGCTGGTTGTCACTTCAGATTGAATAGAGCTTAGGTATTTTACCCAAACAATAGTAAAAGTAACAAAATTAGGAGTTGATTTCATCCATGAGAGTGCATCTGCAGCTGTATTCTCGTCCCCTGGTTTGTATTCGATGGTAAAGTTGTAACTCAACAACTTAGTGGCCCATTTGAGATGCTCTTCGGGTATCACTCATTGCTCCAAAAAATACTCGAGACTTTTTTGATTAGTCCTCACTACAAATTTATGCCCCATAAGATAATATCGCCACCGTTGGATGACTATCACCATTGGAATTAAATCCCTTTCATGCACAGATTTCAGATGTGCTTGTTGGCCCAAAGGGTGTTGTTGCTGCATCAAGACTACCCATATGCCGACCTGTGAGGCATCAGTTTATGCTACAAAGGGTTCGTAAGGCCAAATGGCATTACTAAGAACTCATAATGGCCCTCGTGTGTGTGAAAGATAGTTTTTTTTATATCCTTAGGACTTACCTTGATCCGACGGTATCCTGATTTCTAATCTAACCTTGAGAACACGGCTGCTCCATTCAGCTCATTGAGCAATTCATCAATGATAGGAATGGAAAATTTAATCGGGATCATTACCTTATTCATGGCTCTGTAATCAACACAAAATTGCCATTGTTGTCCTTCTTCTTTACCAGCAACACTGGGCTAGAGAACAGACTATGGCTGGGCCTTATCACTCCTGCTGCCATCATTTTGCTTACTAGGCACTCAATCTCATCCTTTTGCACTTGAAGGTACCGGTATTGCCTCACACTGATTGAATCAGTGGAATTCGATGGTCTAACCCTCAAGAAGGGGGTAGTCCCCAAGGGTCTCTTGTCATTTTAGGAAATTTCAACACAGCATCTTATAGTTGGGTAATAGTTCCGAATTCTTGTTGGATACTAGTGCACAATACTCTTAACAAATCTTAACAAAATTCCTTAACCTTCTTGGCTTACTGTCCGAATTAGAGATTTAAGGGACACCTGGGTTTTACACAAATCAGCATCTCCCCATAGAGTGATTGCAGTTCTATTCATCGTGAACTTCATGATTAAGTTCCTCTAGTTGATCTGCATCATACCTAACTTTTTCAACCAATGCATACCCAAGACAACATCTGAATTGGTCGGTTTTAGTGGCAAGAAGTCTTCACTTACCTCAATCTCTTGTAGTGCTAATTGGACCCCTATCAGATGTATGCCCATGAATACCCCATATGAAGTTGTCCCCATCATCAGAAGCCCAAGCCTCACCATCAGGTTGGTTGAGATGAAGTTGTGGGTGGAGCCACAATCGATCAGAACAAGCACTGTCTCCCCTTGGATAGTCCCTCTTAGCTTCATGGTTTTGGGTGTGGTAATCCCATGACAAAATTCAGACACCTCCACCTCACCCTTGACCTCTCCCTTGCACTAGTAATTTCCATTTCCACTGTATCGTCCACTAGCAGCAATTGGAGCATGTGATTCTCTTTGCATTTGAAGCATAATCCCTTCTCCCTCCGACACAACAACTCAACGTTTGGAAGTCTTACTTGAGATTGTTTGAATGGAGGTGTGCTGCTGAAATTTGTTGTGGGCTACTTCAAATTTGAGGTCGCGAGTCGCAACACCTGATTTGGTCATGCCGACTCCAAGTGAGCACAAATAAGAACTCCTTGGGTTCGAGATTGTCTAGGCTAGAGAATATGTAATGGTCTTGGGCCCCCCAGCTCTGCTACCTTGCTTATCCCTATTTGGACGACCCAATTTTTATCCTTCACCATCTGGGCTGATTCCATTATTTCTATCAATCCATTAGGCCGCATCATCCTAACTTATGCTCTCACCCCTGGCTTTAGCCCATTCAAGAAAGTACTAATGAGTACCTCCTTTGTTAGTCATCCTTGGAGAGGGGTAGCCAGTAACTCAAATGTCTCTAGATACTCCTCTACCGATGCAGTCTGATGTATAACCAATAATTTCTCACATAGTAAGCCCTGTTGCGTTGGTCAAAATCGTGTGAGGAAGGCATCCTTGAAATTCTTCCAAGTCGTGAACCTCTTCCCCTCTTCAACATATAAAAACTAGGCGAGAGCCTTCCCTTCTATGGCTATTGCTATGGCTTCCAGTCTATGTGCTTCAGTCAAGTTAAAGTTAAAGTATCGTTCTGCATGCAACAACCATCCATCCAGATCTGAGCCATTGAAGATCGGAAATTCAAACTGCTGGGTGGGGTGACAATCAACTCGCAGAGCATCCTCATCTACTATGTGTGCTGCGGTTGACCCAGCAACAAGGACCTCTCGCTCCGCCTCCTCCTACCTGGAGTGAGCTGAGGATGGGTCTTGGCCTCTTTGCCCAAGCAACTGATTCAACCTGTCCAGTACCTCCGTCATATTTTGTTCCAGCTGGGAAATCTTTGAGGTATCTCCTTTTATCCCATTAATCTCCTTCTGTCACTCTTCTTGAACCTTTGTCAATTTCTCTTCCAAAGCACCCATTCGTTCTTCTACTGCCTCCATTTTCTTTTGATCCATTCTTCCCAATCACAAACGACTCTGATACTAAATTTAGGAGAATCTCCTAATCAACGAACAATATTCTCAGCTCAAACAATGATTAGTGGAATAACAATGGATGAGAAGAGGAAAAAACAGAGTTGAGAAAGGAAAGGATAATATAAGAGTTACATTCAAGGCTCTGGTCACCTCCCCTCCTACATCCGAAATATTTCCCCTTAACTGATTCCCCTTTCCTTCTCTTAAATAGGAAGAACAGACTCTAGTAGCTACGACTCAATTCAACAGAAAATAGAGTGACTTGACAATTCTTAAATGATTCTAAATAACAACCCGACCTGCTAAAATACAAAATCCCTCCTAACAATGACCCAAAGGATAGACTAGCTCCTGTTAGCTCATTTTTCTCCCGGCCCACTACTTGGCGCTTTTTTTCGCTCCTAACATATGTGTATCATCTGATGATGGGTCTATCATCTTCCTCATTGCTCATGAAAACCATTTAGTGATGGGGGATATCCCAGACTGTGCCATTTCTCAAGTAATCTCACCTATAGTGTATCTTTTTTCCTTGCCAGGTTCCACAACTTCCCTCCAACAGCTTTGCTCCAAGTGCAAGTATCAAGAAGCCCCAAACCACCATCTAGTTGTGGTGTACAAACTGTGCGCCAAGATATCTGAACTTTTATAGTAATATGAGCTAATCCAGATCTTAAAAATAACCTGCACGACACGTAGCCTATCGAGGCTTAACAAATTTTCTTAGCTGAGATGGAGGTTTGGCTTCAATAAGCCAGAGTACAGATCAGTTAAGTTGCAGGCATCCAGCATACCTCAGTAGTTATGTCCACATTGTGAGCTTTTTTGGTCATCTTTTCAATCCGCTGAGACCATTTGTTGACTTTACGTCTACTGCTAGTTAATGGCACACCAAGATAGAAACTGTGATCTTGTTCTGGTTTCCATGCCTCTACAATAGCGCTGATTTTTTTATTTGTTGAGTGAGACCAGATTGAGCAGAGAATACCTCAAACACTTCAAAGCTTGAGAACTGATTTGGTGTCCACATGAGAGAACAGCAGTAGATAATCAGTAAAAGAGAATCCAATGATCTTTGCTTTTTGCACTTGGGGCGTCCTTCAAAATCATTGTTATTCCATAGCCCCTCAGCATTCAATTGAAGTAGCCCATGACAATAACAAACAAGGAGAGATGGGATCTCCTTGTCGTAGGCCTCTATGAACTGAGAAAGGAAGGCAGGATGAGTCATTGAAGAGAATTGAACAACTCTCTGTGCATGTGCATTGCAAACTTAGCTTAAAAAACTGCAATGGAGACCCAGGCAATGAAGAACTTGTTCAAGGAAGCACCATTGAACTGAATTGCATGCTTACCTAAGGTCAAGATAGAGCATGAATCTAGGGTGTATGTGCTTTTGATTGTAGCATCTGACCTATCCTTGAGAAAAGCAGCTTGTGAAGGATCAATGATGGATGAAAGAACTAGCTGCATTTTATTATTGAGCACCTTAGATATTATTTTATAAAGGACATTACGACAAGCTATATCTTGCAACTGCTAAATCTTTTCAGCTGTATCTGCTTTAGGCACAAGGGTAAGAGCTGTTACGTTGAGGCTCCTTGGCAATCTGCTTGTGTTGGAGAATTCTTCCACCACCAGCCAAATATGTTCCCCAACAATGTACCAGCATGCCCTATAGAAAAAAGTGTTGAAATCATTCATCTAGGGGCTTTTTGGTTGCCCATTTCGACCTATGCTTGACCTCTTTTGTAGTGAGAGGAGTAAGTAATTGCTTTTATGCTCAGTAGTAAGAATTTGCCCCTTGAGAAAACTTCTGGTCTTAAATGGACTTCAGATATGCGGAAAGATCCCATGAGACTCTTGTAGAAGTCTATAAATAGCTGCTGGATGTGTCATGTCTCTAATGGTGTGACTTGTGCATCTTGCAGTCTATGAATGTGGTTTTTCTGCCTCTGGTTGCATGAAAGAGCTTTGTATCCTTGTCTCCAAGCGGAGCCACTGCATTCTAGAATTTTTCCTAATAGAAATTTTCTTCACAACTCGAATAATGCTAGAGCTGTTGCATTGCTTGTGTTTTCTCCTGAAGCAAAGGACCACTTAAAGGATCGTGGATGAGAGCTTGTTGAATATTTCTGAGGTGTGATCTTGCTGTGATTACTTTATTTTCAATTGATACAAAATTGACCTGATTCAACTGTGTTAGTCTAGTTTTTAACTGTTTCAATATCCTCTGGAAGGTAGTAATGGCATTACCAGAGACAGGAGTTATAGTTATAAAGCCCCTCATCATGATGATGGATCTGACGCAAAGTAACATGGTTCCAATATGTCTAAACATAGTTCACCATTTGAGAAAAGATGGATTCATACCAAAAACATAGCCTATGAGAGAACATCACCATTTCTCATCCTCACATAGCTTTAGGGCCATTAACTAACACCGAAGGGATGTAATTCAATTGGAGCACATGACCCAGCTTTTGGTTATTAAACAACTTTTCCCTCTTAAGTTGGAGGCACTCAAACTGATTTCTCCACAGGTGTTGGTACTGGAATATTCTCCTTTGCTGAATCAATTTCCACATTAGGTGTCAAAGCTCGTGATGGAATTCCTAATCCTTGTGAAGATTTTGGGAGAGCGAGCTTCCTTTGTCACAGTTGCCGCCATTTTGCTGCGTTGTCCACTATTTCCAACCTTCACTTGCTAGTGTTTGAATGAGCCAACAGAAGGGACAGCATGAAGAAAATTTCACTTGTTTCTTGCTGTTGACAATTAGGGAGTTGTTATCATGCGTGCTTCAGTGCATTTAACATTTCTTGTATTTCTCTTTATTCTCTCCTAAAGTAGCTGCATACACTCTTGTCTTTCACCACCACACGCTATCTAGCTATTGACTATATACTAAGGGCAATGTGGGGAATACAATTGGGGAATTATTGTAAGTACAACAAATTCTATAACTAAACAATGATTTGGGGACGGGTGGCTCCTAAGCTTATTGCACAATCTAAATGAAGGTTTCTATAGGACAATTCTCTACTAAGGAGCGGTTCTGACCTCACAATGCATAACTCAGAAGTGCCTAGTATGGCTCTCGACAATATGCCATGCTTCACAAACTAAGAGGCAGTTTTTACCTTGTAATCGGAGCTTAGAAAAGCTCAGTATGGTTCTTGACAGTATGCCATGTGTCAGAAATTAGCAGGTGGTTTTTACATCATAATTTGAACCCTGGAAGTGCCTAGTATGGTTCTTGACCATATGCCACACATCATAAACTAAGTGGTGGTATTTGTCCCACAAGAAAGTTAAGAGGTTGTTTTGAGAGGCTTACGGAAGTTACTGGTGGCTTTGGAGACTTTGCCTTAAAAAAATAAGTTATACTCCTTATGTTTCACATTGTTTGCATGTTAATCCATTTGAAGTTATCCCAAATACAATATATTTACTTTCCTTGTGTACCCCTATATATTAAGAAAAATCACATATGATTAATTTTCCAATGAAGAAATTCGTTGATAATGTGGGGAGAATAATGAAAATAACTATAAAAGCTTTGATGTGGTAGTGTAGTTAATGTTAGTTCGACTATTTTCAAATATGAGAAAGGGAGTAATATTTAGTATTTCTAAGATCAACTCATGCAATGAGTAACAATTTCTGGAGTGACATTTTTTTTTTGAAATTCTTGCATGTATAACCTGTTTGTAACTCGAGTATATTGCGAAGCAAGTGGTACGTGCATTATTCGTGGCTTGTGATAGCGTACATGAATAGGGATAATTGTTTGAAAATTTACCTGTTGTTATTTGTGCCTGGTTGCAGGTAGTTGCTGGTATGACTGGGAAAAAGTAACGTATAAGGGAATCATGGGTGTGAGTTGTGATGTTTTAATTTCCTCGATCATTCAGCAGACGATTTAGGCATTCACTTCACTTGGGAATAATTAAGTGCCAGTGCACTTGTCTGTGGCAAGTTGGAGGATGCTATGATTTATGTTGGTTACCATTTTTTTGTTACGCAAGTGGTAGATTTTGAACATCGTCTGTAAGAAATGACGGAAGATATGACTGCTGAATCATGTATATTGTTCTTGGGATGGCTCATGTGCGGCACTGATTTGACTCAATTATTCTGTGCTTCGTCATTTTCATATTGTCTGACATGTTCAAGGGTATATTAGTTGTTGCTGATTCATCATATTACCAGACACCGGCGTGAGTTTATTACAATAGTTGCCTAGCTAATTTGATGGGATAGTATTTATATAAATAAGAACTTGGGGAGAGATCTAAAACTGGATCTGGTGATCACCGTCATCCGGTATATTGGAGTTGGTGGAGACATCAGGAACCGGGTCATCATAACCCGGGCATGGATATTCTTGGCGGTACGCTTCTTGTTTTGTTTCGTTTCGTTTTCGTCCAAGAGAGATGCATAAAAGTTGATTTTATCGCAATCAAGACCCCTTGAACTAAGGGAAGGCAGACACTGACTTATAGAGTAGCATGGGACAAAGTTACGGTGTCGTATACAGGAGCATATTTGTCGGAACTGAAACTGGCTGGCATGCTGTGAGATAATGTTCTTTCTTTGGTTTTTCCCTTATGAGGCTCTCATGAAGTTGCGCCCTAGAAAGTTAGTTGCCCTGTTTCCTGGGTGCAGAGGGAGTCGCATCCAGCAAGGCAGCGATGCATAAAACCTAAAAAGGGGTACTAACAGGAGACGAGGAGATGGAAAGACCAGGCCCGGGGGGGGGGGTGGCACAAGCAGTGAGGGGTCCAAATATGATACAGGTATCGTTTTGATAAATTCTAAATAGTTAATGTATATAAATATTTTTGGATATGTATTTTAATATTAATTAATTTATTTAAAATTATTTAACAAAAATTTGTGAAAAAAAAAATAAAGATAGTTTAAAAAAATCATTTATAAAAAGTATATAAATTTTCTTTATAAGAAAAAATGAATAAGTTGGAAGTAATATAATGATTACTATTCAAGAGGATCCCAAAGGATAACATGGATGGGCCCACAAGGAACAGCGGCACGCCAACAAAACTCGCAGCTTGAAAGTAAGGATTTAAAATGCTTTTTTGCACTCGTCATGTTTTTTACACATGAAATACAAGTCCTCGCAAATAGGAACAGACAACCCCATCCCCTTTCGTTACACTTGAGGACAGCTTTGAATAATATTTCTATGCCACGTTATATTTTATATCATTTTTCACCTTCACTACCAGCGAGCAAGTAAGTACTACATATATACTACAATAACCCAAATGAAGACTGAGCAGGTTATGCTTGTGGGAAGCCTGATCATTTTTGATTCGGACACGAACATACGTGTACAGCAAAGAAAGAAACACCCGGTCCTTTAGATCATCTTTAATTCTTCCATTTCGTACTACATCTTCTGGGGATCACCTGCTTCAAGGCCCCATATATCGCTGCCTGCAGTACGATCAACATTATGAAGATCATTAATAATAATAATTAAGTGGTTAGTTAAGTCAAGCAAGTGCTGATGTTAAAAGCTCATTGATATGCAAAAAAATTAATAAATCACTTCACCTAATGTGGGCCTAAACAACACAAAATTAATGATAGAACAGGAATTTGTTTAATCTTATCGACAGCAATTTGTCACCTTGTTTTTTTTTTCTTTCGACCTTGCCAATCAGTCCACCGACACTTCTCTAATCATGTAACGGCGACAGATTATCTAAAGATTACTGAGGGAAGGATTAGGTTCAGTAGTAATCCGAGTCAAAAAAAAAAAAGAAGCTCAGCCTACCCAGATCAATTATCAAGCCAGAGACGGATGTTCGTCAGGAAAGAAGCATATAAAGCCGAGTGTTTTCGATCAAACCGTCCTTAGCTGACATCACACGTTTCATGTGATTATTAGTCTGATAGTCTATGGACTTAGATATCCTGAGGGACTCCCTAACAACAACTACTTTTAGTGTGATTTTACGAGCAGAAGAGGGCACGTCCACTAAGAAGATGGCGGTGGTATGCCATTATGGTAATGTCGGTTTGCGGCTGCACAGAAGACACAGAAAGATGTCAAGCAGTCGTTAAATGCATATCTGAGACTATTCGAGGAAGTATCGATTTTATAAATGCATCTGGAGATTTCATCCGCGGACCACAATTACAACCTAACGTCACCGTACGGAATGCCAAAGTAAATTCAACAACTATGCTCCCCATTTTTGCCGAACGTTTTTTTACAGAAACTTTTTATGTTTATTACAGAAAATCCTTACCCTAAATGCTTTCGACACAAAAGAGGGAATTCGATAGTGGAACATTTGGTATCTAAAATCTCAATGTCGGCTGCTAAGCTATTACTTCATCTTATATATGAAATTAGTAGTAATTGAGAAATATTGCAGCAGTTATGGAACCGTTTGGTATCTAGAATCTCAACCTCAACCTCCGGCCCTCTAACACTATTATGGTAAGTATGACTATCTATATAATAGTTTATGTCCCCTTCTTATAAATAATAATAATTATAATAATAAAGCAAACCACTTTGTTTCCTTTTTCTCTCTTCTAACCATAGTATATATGAATGGACCGCCTCATGAAAAACAGATAGAAACCAAAAAAAAAAAAAAAAGGCATTTCCTTCACTTTGAAGCAACTACATAAGTTACACATCTTTGAGACCTTGTCCTCTCGAAAGCGGAAGATCATTGTCACTTCGTACCCAAAAACGGATACAAGGTACAAGAAGACCATCGTCATTGTTACAAGAAAGAAACGCACCAACCAATTTCTGTGAACAGTCTGTAATTCTAGCTCCCCTTTTAGAATGACTACCCCCTTTCAATCTCCTACTTTCCTATGGTGTCAGTGTTAGGTCAAAAGTAGAGGGAAGGTAGTGGAGGATGGAAATCAAAAAAGAAGGATGCAATATGGAAAAAATAAAAAGAGCGAAAGCTGGTTAACAAAGGCTGAGGGCTGTACATGGAAGCTCTCGCCCTGTCTTCTTTAAAAAGAGTAAAAACAAAAATGATCTGCACTTTTGAATGGGCACTCAGAGAATAAGTACAAAACGGCATGCGTAATGTCAATTCAAATTAATTTGAATTAAAGGCTTTCTTCTTTACGCGGAGCTATGTGTGGTCAGGGATAATGTCCGCCTAGCTACGCTAATAAGGTCGTCAATGGCAGATTATCAAACTGACCTTTATTGTTATTGTCGTCGAAGACCGACTTTTTCCTTCTTTTTTTGTCCTCCCTCCCCCTCCCCACCCCCAACTCCAAATATTATCGCTGTTTGCTCAAATATAATCGAGAATCTCATCTAAATAGCTAATACATTTAGGCTATTGCTTCAAATCAGAGACAAAATTAGAGGAAATTTGAACTATCAGTAGTACTATGCAGCAGATACGAAACATTAATTACTAGCATGATTTTCTTTCTCAACAAATAATAGCGTTCCAAGGAATAAAGAGTCGTTACCCAGAAATGAGGCCTAGCTTGTGAAACCCCCCAAACGCTCCTCTTCCTCGAAATCCTAGTAACGTTCGCCCTTGTTGTATCATTCCCTCCACCGCTATCGCCGCCGCCGTCCACTGGCCCGTCAAAATCCTCAGACACAAAACTGCCCAAATCAAAATCCTTCTGACTTTTCGAACCTAACCCAAACCCATCTTTCTTCCTCCAAGACCCCAAGAGCCCACCACCTTTCCCTTTTTTACTAACCGACGCCATTGACGTCCCAAGCAAGCCTCTTTCTGGGCTGCAATTACTTTCCCCATCATAATACCCTTCGTGCCTCCCACTCCTTATGAGCCTAAAAGAATGTAATATTGACTTCCCAATGATATAAGGGCCTTCGAGTACCGTAGTAGGCGATGGTGTTTTGGTAAATTTTACCTCGTTTAGTAGCCTTGGAGGTAACTCTAAGCACTTGAAATCGTCATTATTTTTGGTGGCTGTGGTGGAAGGTAAAGCAAGGGTTTTACATGGCCTTGGTTTTCCGGGTTTTTCTTCCCATTTGAACGGGATTGATGCTAGAGCATGGTGTGGTGGTGTGAGTAGGAATTTTGAGGAATTTTGGGTTTCTACTGTTAGCGGTGATGATTTTAATGTTATTGACGGCAGTGACGAGAAAAGTTGTAGCGTTGGTGTTCCCTCCGTAGCTTCTGCTTCAGATCCCATGTCTCTCTCTCCCTCTCTCTCCCCGGCTATGTCTCTGTTTTGGGTGGGAAATGATTGAGTGACGGAGGCGGAAGGGAGAGAAGGAAACGTAGAGGAGGCGGAGGAGGGAGAAAAGTCAAAAAAGCAGGGGCGGAAATGAAAGCTGTGAGTGACAAGTGATTTGTTAACGCGACTCTTCCTCTTCTAATTTTATATATTGATACTTGCCTTGCCTCGCCCTTTTTTCCATGTGTGACGATGTAATATGGTACTCCACTGCCACTATACTCTCTCTGTTCCAAATCTTTCTCGGAAATAAAATACATAAAGATGTATTAGACCGCCACCTAGGGCTGTTCATGTTATCCGATATCTGTTTATCCGATCCGATATCCAAAGCGATCCGATCCGAAAAAATAAATATCCGATCCGATTTTTTTTTCAAATCAAATATCCGATCCGGTCAACGAAAAGTCAAACAAATAAAATATCCGATCCGACAAATACAAATAATATCCGATCCGAAGAAAAAATATTTATATATTTTTTATAATTTTTTATTTTATATATAATTGTATATAAATAAATTTAGATGTGTCTGTGTATAATTTTTACTTACTTTATTTATTATTTGAGGCAAAATTTAATTTAATTGAAATTATATTTTTAATATAATCCCTTTTTAGATATTTACAAAAATAAAAATAAAAATACTCTGCATACCGATATACTTCATCCACTCCTTTCTTATTTTAGTTTTAACATTGGATATTTGTTGAGTACGTCGGATATTTGCTAAGCGAATCGGATATTTGCTCAGCATTCGCTCAACAAATCGGATAATATAAAATATATTTGTCATTTGGTAATTTTTTTATATTTGAAATTGTATTCGAATAATATCGGATATATTTGATATCCGATGATATCCGATCCGAAAATTCAAATATCCGATCTTCCGGATATCCGAAGTTTCAAATCAAATATCAAATATCATTTTTAGATATCCGAAATTTCAAATATCCGACAATCAAATATCCGAAATATCGGATATTTGATCCGTGAACAGCCCTACCGCCACCCCATTCAGCGGTACCAAAAACCGGGTCTTTCTATTCATTCAAATCAAATATACATGCCTTTATTCTCGAAACAAATGTACGAGTGTATTTATACTCGATTCATCCGACCGAAAATTCAATAAATCAATTCAAATTATTAGACAAGCCCCAAAAATACACGATTCATTTATTCCAGAATGACAACAGCAAATTGGAATAAGAATATACAGGTTATTCATGATAAGTGTAATACAATATATTATACTCTAAAATATGATACAGTACATCTATATCTGTATGCTTTCCACGCATGTTATGATACAGAATACTACATCATATGCATAGTATATTTTGTCCAGAATAAAGTTAATGTACATAAAAGCTAGTATTATAGACTAAATAATTGGATATTTGATTGATCTTATTAATGGATCAAAAATCAAATCAAATATTTGCTTTGGTGATAACTTAGGTATCTCCCACTTAATTTTTCAAATGTCAATAGGATTTTTATTACCCATTCCCCCCCCCCCCTTTTGTATACACCTATGACCTTAAATTAGCTGTTAACCGAAGACTTATAAGGAGTAAAGCTATCTATCTTTTATTAGAAGTGTTAAGAAAAACTAATTGTTTGCTTGGTCAAAAGTATAAAATGAGATATAGAGAAACATATTTGCATATTAATCCATAAATGAACTAAAAAAATAAAGTAGTACACACAAAGATATATATATATATATATATATATACACTCTGATACAAAAATAGAAATGTATGACATAACATGTAAGGTTGTTCTAATGAAGATAACCCCATATAACTTTTTCGGTAAAAAAAAAAAGAAAAAGGGTTGATAGAGGCTTTATCATTTGTAAGAATATAGATAGTTATTTCAAAACTACAATCATTGTCTAATGTTGAACATCCTTTTTTTGCTTTTTTTTTGTAGGCTTTAGACAATAGTTTCTAGCTACAACCATCATGCCTTATCGATATATATTTTTCTTAATTTTTGTAGGGTATAGATGATAATTTTAGCTAAAGCTATTGTATATGCCTCAACCATTTTATTTATTTATTTTATTTCTAAACTTTTAACCTACCATATCTCTACTTTACCCCAACATTTGCACAAACTCATAGAGAGTTGTAGCGAATTAATTATTTCCCTTGGTATTTCATCATTATGGCTTCTCCACATCCTTCTTCTACCTCTCAACTGATCACCTCTACATCCACCAACGTCATCCATCTGCCTTCTTCCTCTCTAGTTAATGTTACATGTCATTAGATAAATGTCACAATTCAAGAAGGCTAAGGTTCCTAATAAGGTATTGTGATACTTTCTAAGCATACCAAGATTATAATGTATGTTTAGTAATGGAGAAAACATAATAAATCTTATGTGACATATGAAAGAGAGGATTTATAATGTAAAGTTAAGACATCCAATTGATTCTCCTCAATGGAAGATGATTATACCAAATTCATTGAATAAGATCATGAAGCTAGAATTTTGTATCTTTCACTTTATTCTAATGGAACAAAGCCTTTCATTGGGAATAAAAACTATAGTTTATAGTCAATTATTTTAGTGATATATAATTTTTCCTCCATCATTATGCATAAAGTGAAAATAAATGATGTTATATTTACTTATATTGGGTCCAAATCAGCTCAATAATGATATTGATATTTATATAGATTTCTTTGTTAAGGATTTGAATTACATGGTATAATGGAGTTAAAGTATTTGATGCTCATGTAACACCTTTATTTTTCTCAATTTAAAATTTTTATTTTGAAAATACAATGCGAAAGCAAAAAAACCCAAATGAGGGATGTCACTACCACATCTATCATGAGGAGAGGTGTGCGCATTCACCTAACTTATGACATATACAAGGCTAGGTATAACAACAATGTACCACAAGATAATAAATAATACTTTAAGGTAAAACTCTTTATACTAAAATTTCAATACATGGTTACAGGCTAAATAAATCCTAATAAAACAAAAAAATAGAAGCTCCCAACATGAGACAAAACACTGAAAATCACACTCTCTTATTCCAACTCAAGATTCAACAGTATCTAGATCACCTGTGTCACAACCACTTAAAACTGATATCTTTAGTACAAAAGTAGTGAATGAACACACCTAATCCTAAGAAAATAACATGTTCAAACAATTAAATAATATACGAAGGTATAAAATCATGCATAACTAGCAATCCACATGCAATACACTACCCTCTCAAACACGTGACATGTGTAAAAATTTCAATTCCAATACAAATTATTAAATCTCAGATATTTTATCAATTTAATATAGTGTTTTTGCTTACACTAAACATTTCAACATGATATATCCAACTAAAATAAAATAAGAAAACCACACAATCAATTGTACACCAAATTCAATTACCAAGCCTTTATTAAGGTAACCAAAACATTAAATTCAACCTAACTTTGATAGGAATACAATCTCATAATCCAAGGCAATGATCGGTAGGGATAAATCATCAACCAAATCTCCAACCATCACGATAGCTAATCAAGGAAGTCACATAACGTAAAGCTATGTCTACACATATATAGGCACCCAAAGCCATAAGTACACATACTCCCTAAAGGGTTGTGAATCCCTAAGAGTAGAAGTGAGCCTCTGACCAAAGATCCAACTATATACTCGAGGGCCTAAGTTTGAAACATGAGATTCATTTCCCAACTCAAGTTATCTTTCACTTTACATTATTAGAGTTTGAGTCAAACCATCCCATTTCTCTATAAGGATACAAATATCCATTTACACAATCAATAAAGTCCTCCACAACTTGACCACTTAGGGTCACAATGAACTAGGTATGAAAGGCCTTGACCACACAGGGTCAAATAATCAACTAGTCATGAAAATGCTAAGGTTAGGCATTCAACTATAACCTCCAAACCTTGACCACTCAAGGTCACAATTAAGTAGTCATGAAAGGTATGAACCCCTCGGGGTTAAATAATCATCTATCCATGAAAGCCTAAGGTTAGGAATCCAACCATAACCTCACACCAACCTATAAATTTATTCCAATTTATTCCTTAGACTCTATTATTCACAAGTCAACATAGGGTTGAATATTAAGAGGCGATCAATGATCAACGCTAGGGTCAACTACTCAATACATAGCTAATAGAAATTTACCAACACCTACCACACACAACCACATAAGATGAGTTCCAACTCATATACTATGAAAACTACTCTACAAAGGATCCTAGAGATCCACAATAAAACCAATACTTGAAGCCCCAAAATAAGTCAATAAAACCCAAGCCAAGAAATCATTACAAGATTTCAACTAGGCCATAAGTCAAACCATAAATCTAAGGGCATAGCTCAAAACATCAAAACTAAAGGCATATAAGCCAACCTAGTTAAAATAATACTCTAAAGCTCAAAGAATCACCTTTGCGGCCCTAAATTACCAAAATACACTTTAAAGATCTGAAATCCTATTTAAAAGATTCAAATATTCCCAAACAAAGGTAATATATATATATATTACCATTAGCACCAAAATTAGAAAAAAAAATTGTACATATAATTAGCTTAACCAAGTTAGAACAATGTCTCACATCAAATTTGGAAAAAAAATATACTATTCATAAAAATTATATTCCATTGCCAACATAAATGTTATTTTATATCAAGAAGAGTAAAAATAAAAAATAAAAAAAATATTATTACCAAGAATTACTATTCACTAGGGATAATTAGTCACACTAATTTACTGATCACGAAGGTAAAATGGTTAAGTATAAATGATTGTGGTCAACATTTGACTCTAAAGTCAACTATAGCTTTTTAAGGCTATTTTAGTCTTTTTTATATTTTACCATCCAAAAACATGCATAACACAAGATCAAACCATAATTAGGATACTTAGGGCATCTTTTGTCAAGAACACTTTGAATATCACAAAGAACATGTGAAGAACGTTCTAAAGGCTTTAAAACTTTAACCAAAATAAAAACCTTCAAAACTTGATTATTACTAAAAATGTTATGTAAAGAAATTGGTCTACAAATCACAAGGATTATCATGGTATCATTTTATTCATAAAAAAACAAATAAATCATCATGAACCTTCAAGAACATCTAGAATGCCATAATAAGCCTCAACTTGCAAATATTTCAACCATAAATTAAACTATCAAAACATGTTAGACATCAAAGTTTATCTATATCATCAAATATACAACATGGTATAATCAGTTTAACAAAATAAAGATAATATCAAAAACCCTAAATTAACCTAATTTTCAATAATAATAAAAACATGATTATGATCATCAAATCATAACATATTATGCATAAAAATTAATATACTAATTACCAAGATTAACATAGCATCACTAATTAAAAAAACAAAAAAGAATTAAAAAAAGCCCCAAATTTGGACCTAAATCCACATCCACCAAAATCATGCTAGCTTTGAAATCAAAGCATATGACACCTGTTAATTATATTTACTTAAGGTTTTGGAGGTTTAATTTTAATCTAAATATTTCACTCTAAGAAAATAACAAAATTAAACCTAGAAAAACCATATAATAGATTAGGAAAATAAGCTCACCAAATCATAATCAAAGGAGAAATAATTAAAGAGAACTGATTAAGAAACTTATCCTTAAAGTTGGAAGCAAAATCTAGCTTCAACAATGGTGGATTATGATCATGACAGCCACGAAATTTGAGAGGAAAAGGAAGGAAAATGTGGAGTAGAAGGGAATAAGGAGAGGAATAAAGATGGCCATATGTTAGCTAAGTTAGAAAACTTAGAAGTTAAGTTAAGAATATAAGGGCATAATGGTCATTTTAATTAAGAAATCAATACAAATTTGGCTACCACGAGCTCATGGGTGGTGACACATGAAAGGTAAGAAAATTATTGGATCACCTTGATGCACCACAAAAATGATATGGGTGGAGCATGAAGACTTAAAAGAATATTAGCTAACCTTAAGATATATATGAAAAATATCTACAAAGAAGACAAAACCAATTTTTCTTCCTCTACCAAGGGAAAATGAAATTAATAAGGTAAAAGTGAGATTTTATCATCCACAATAAACAATAATGAATAGGTAGGATCAAGTATCACTCATTTTGGATAAGATTTTATGAAGAAAAGTGTGATTTGGTGACTTTTACGGTCCAAAACTATTTGTAATTTTAAAAAATGATATGAATGGTATTAAAAAAATATTTTTATCATATTTATCTCAATAATAATAAAGAAATATTATATCAAATTTTTTTTACTTTTTAGTTAAGTACAAAGGGCTCAGTGGAGCTCAAAATACTAAAATGTCAAATAGGGCATAAATAGTGTATTTTTATCAAAAACTTGATTTGACATTTTTAAAAATCTATGAAAATAATAAAAATATTAATATATCAAATATACACATAAATTAAGAATTTTTAAATAGTTTAGACACCAAAAGTTGTTCACAAGTCTCACGGATTATAAATACGTGAGAAAGGGCAATAAGTCCTAAATAAAATGTTCTAAAAACACTACTAGGGTTTCAAAACTCTAAAAATATATGATGAATAACCTAGATAATAAAATTTAATCTCCACTAATATCAATCCTAAATAATTCTAGTTTCCCAAAATATCAAGGGTATTATAGCACATATCCAAGAGTCATTTAATTTGAAAGCTATGTTATTTTAGATGTTAAATTTTTTTCCAATAAATGATAATCTTTCTAGTTATAGTGTGTGGGTACACTATGTTTGTATTATTTGTGAAGATAACACAGACTTTTTATAGGAAGACTACTTATCTTAGATAACGTAAGTTCTTGCTTACAACTCAACATTATCGTAGGAAATAAAATCTTTTAATAAAAAAAATTGAAGAAAGAAGATCTCTAAATATGATAATGGGGCTACACGTATTCAAAAAATTTAGGGATCAAACCTCCATTTTGGAATAAAAGAAGAAGAAGCAAACAATTGTTGTTTACAAGTAGGTGGAAGAAAATAATAATATTTTGGACCTTCTATATTAGAAAAACTTTTATATGTGATATTGTCTTGATTTGATGCACATTGAGAATAATGTATTTGATAGTATAATTGGTACACTTATAAGTGTGTCAAAGAAGATCAAGGATAGCATCAATGATAGGTTGTAATTTATTTAAATGTGCATTAGAATATAATTACATATGTAGAAAATGGAGAATAAAACTTTTTTTACGTCCCACATGTTATGCTCTTTGTAAAAAAGTAAAAACAAAATATGTGAATATTTGAACAAACTTAAGGTTTTTAAAGGATATTAAAAATCAAGAGTCTTTTTTTTTAATAAAATATTTAAAGTTAGTGGATATGAAATCACATGATCATCATTTTCTCATTCAAGATCTATTGATGGTTGATATACACTTTATTTTACCTAAGTATGTGTGTGTTGTTATCACTTGATTTTATTTCTTTATGAGGAAAACATGTGTTTATATAATTGACCCTAAGATGTTGGAAACATTGAAAGAAGCAATTTTGATTATATTATTCCAGATAGAGATGATTTTAATAATGAAGTTTATACGCAAGATGATCACACAGAAGACTCTTATATATTTGTATCAAACTTTGTACATAAGAAAGGTAGTATAAAATGACATAAATAAATGATGTATGTAAACATAATATAAACCATTTAAATTTTGTGAATTTTGATATGTATTCCTCTATTTAGATATTAGATATTAGAATAATTAATTAGTTAAATATTGTTAGAAACTTCATCTTGTTAGTTTGAAATTTCATCTTTTATTCCTTTAGTGTGTGCTAATTTTTGTGTGTTTATATTTTTATTTATTTGCTTATAGATTTAGATTTGATGATGTTAGTCTTTTGATCACTGATCAATCATGATGGAATACAAGTTATAGGTTTGAAACTATAATCGGTTCTCCACATGAGCTTGTTCTTGATTATGATTTTTATGTGCTTCATATTCATTTTTATCTATTCAATTTTTATGTGATTTGAAAGATGGAGTTTATGTTCAATTGAAAACATTTAGACCCCCTTAGACCGTCCATAATAGCCATACATATTTAACCCCAAATTCATCTTCTTCAAATTCAAACCCTAACCTTAATCCTCTTCCAAAGTCGCATTATTTCTCTGAAATTAATACATAATTCAATTTTATTCTACCTTAAATAATTAACCCGTCATTATCCACTAATATTTCTATTAATAAACCCATAAAACTGGTCACTTAAAATCCTAAACCCCTTCAAAACCCCACAAAAAAGAACCCTAATTACCAAAAATCCACCCCCAAGTTCTATTCTTTCTTGTTTGAATCTTGCTCAATTGATTTCAATTACATTGTTTTGTTTTTGTATGATTCCAATAGGAATAAAAATTAGTTTCAAATCTAATGTTTTGCAACCATATTCACATGCCAAAGTTACATCAATCAAAGCTTAAAATTTTTCCTCCAAGAATTTAAAGTTTCTACCAATAATTTATTTATACTCTTCCAAGATGCCATAAAAATTCCAACAAGAATCCTTTGTGAATGAATTTTTTTTATCCATATAAAAGGAAGTGAAATTTTTAATTTTTTATCTTAGTAATCTTATACATGTCAAAAACTAACCCTAATATGGAGAAGGATGACAAGTATGAAGCTTTAGTGGCTCAAATTCAACCACTTACTTCTCAAACTACTAGACGAAAGGCAATAGAAATGATATTTGGAATTTAAGAAGGATTATTCAATAATTTAGATACATGAAACCAAGGTAGAGGATAAATGGGAAGAATATCATTTTGGAGAGGAATTACATGCCATATCGCCATACGAATCATATTAAAGATGATGACAAAGAAAGTGTTGGCCACAATTGGAGAGGTCATTTAAAATCAAGAAGACCTTATGATGATGTAGATAAAGATCTTAGATTCTATATCCCTGAATTTGAAGGCAATATAGATCTTGAGGTCTATCTAGAGTGGTAACAAACCATGGAGGTGATATTTGAGTTTAAAGAGCTAGATGATGAAAGAACATGTAAGTTGAAATGTTTAGAACTCAAGGAATTTTCTAGGTTATGGTTTGAAAATTCAAATAAGTAGAGGGATAGAGAAGGTAAAGTAAATATCAAATCATGGGAGAAGTTGAAGAAGAACCTTAGAATGAAGTTTGTGCCATGAGATTATAAATAAGACACTTTTATCAAATTGATCTTACTCAAGTAAGGGTTTTTGAGTGTAGAGGAATATCTTCTATAATTTGAGGAGTTGGAATTGGTTTGTGACATTCAAGAGATAAAGGAACAAACATGTGCTAGCTTCATTGAAGAAATCAATTTGAATATGAAAGCGAAGGTTGAAGTATGCATTTATGTTACCTAGGAGGAATTGGTGAAATTAGCTTTGAAATTCAAGAAGTAATTGAAGAAGGCCAATATGATATCCAAATCCTCATATTAATCACTTTCCAAACCCTATGGTGATGGTTGTTTGAATTTATAAAATAAATTATATGGAGACCCAATGGAAAAGGGTAAGGAGAAGACGCTAAAAAATTCCAAAAAATAATGCTTCTAGTGTAGGGGATATGGACACTTTGAAAAGGATTATCCCAACCAAAGATCCACGCCTTTGAAAGATATTTTGAGTATGGAGCCATATGATAATAATGAGATTGATGTAGAGGATGGAGAGAGTGTCAATGTAGAGAGTACTTATGGTGAGGAAGGATAAGAGTATTGCATTGTCCAAAGAGTTCTATAAGTACATCCATGGTTATCTTCAATTCAGAGAGATAAAATTTTCAAGATCAAGTGTAAGGTGGGAGACAAAGTGTGAAAGGTCATTATTGATATTGGCTTGTGCAATAATATATCAAGTGAAGACATGGTGAAAATTCTTAACTTGAATACCACAAATAACTCTAGACCCTATTCTCTACAATGGTTCAACAAAGGCAAAGATTTAAGAGTATTTAAACAAGTGCTTATAAATTTTAAAGTTGATGATGTGTTATATGGCATATTACCAATGGATTTATGCCATATCTTGATTGGGAGGCCATAACAATATGACAGATAAGTTTCCCATGGTGAAGTACTCAATGAGTACATGGTTTTCAAGGGGATAAAGAAGTTCAAGGTGAATCTTATTCTTAAGCTAGCAACCAAACCTAAAAAGGTATAAGAGGAGAAAATTTTTGAGAGGTTATTTATCTAAGAAAAACTAGTGAATAAGGCCATAAAGAAATAAGGTGTCTTATAAACTTTGGTGGTGAAAGAAGAAGCACATCATAGGGAGTTGATCAAGCCAAATTTTATCATTATAAAAGTTATTAGAAGAATTTAGTGATGTATTTCATGAAGAGTTACCACCTGGATTACCACCATTGAGGGGGGATAGAGTCTACTATTGATCTTACACTAAGAGTTTCTCTTCCAAACAAGGTAGCTTATTGATGCAATGTTTAATTGATAAATGAGCTGCAAAGATAAATTCAAGAGTTGTTGGATAAGGGTTATTTTAGATAAAGTATAATTATGTGTTTGTTTTGGTTTTATTGATGTCTAAGGAGGGTGAAACATGGAGGATGTGTATTTATTCAAATGTGATAAGCAAAATCATGATTAGGTACATAGTTTCTTTGTTGAGATTGGAATATATGTTTGATGAGCTATATGGAGCAAGAATATTCTCTAAAATTTATTTAAGAAGTGGTTAACATCAAATGATAATTAGATAATGGTATGAGAAGAATATGAATTTAAAGACTAAGTATGGTATTTATGAGTGGTTGATGATGCCATTTGAGTTTTGCAACATACCTAGTTCTTTTATGAGATTGATGAATGAGGTGTTGAGACCATTATTAGGATATTTTGTGGTGTTGTACTTAGATTACACAATCATTCATAGCATGATCGAAAAGGATCATCTACTGTACTTGAGGAGATTATATGACAAGTTAAGAGAAATGAAGTTATATGGAAAGTTAGAGAAGTGTAGTTTCATGATATATAATGTATTATTCCTTGGTTTCATCGTGAATGAATATGGGATATATGGGTGTCCATACAAAGTTGAAGCTATTCAGACTTGGCTACAACCAACCCATATGTATGACACAAGGAGTTTTCTTGGGTTGGCATAATTTTATAGAGATTCATAATTTTATAGAGATTCATGGAGAAATTCTTAACCTTTGTGATTCTTTTCACCCAACTTATGAAGAAAGAAGAGTTCAAGTAGAATAAAGATGTTACAAAATCTTTTGAAGAATTAAATACCTAGATATCTAATGCAAGGGTACTTGTTTTAACTTTTTTGATAGATTATTTGAAGTAACTTGTGATGCTAGTGGTATGGGCACTAGAGGTGTTTTGTCACAAGAGAGGAGGCTAATAGCACTCTTTAGTGAGAAGTTGAATGACGCGTGACTCAATTACTCAACTTATTATAAGGAGTTATATTATGTCATAAGGTGTGTAGAAAATTGGATTCATCACTTGAGATTGAAGCCATTAGTTCTTCACTCAGACCACGGGAGTTTGAATAATTTACATAGGTAAAAGAAGATGTGCTTGAGACATGTCAAGTGGGTGAGATTTTTGGAATCCTACGTGTTTTCTACTAAACACTTAGACAGTAGGGAGAATGTGGTAATGGGTGCTCTTTCAAGAAGGTTCATGATACTTATGATTATGAATGTTAATTTACTAAGGTTACATATGTTGAAAGATCTATGTTCTAAAGATGAAGACTTCCTGGAGATTATTGAATCTTTTGGGAATCATGGGAGTAGTGGATATTATGTTGATGGACTTTTATTAAATCACAACAATCTATGCATCCCAAGATATTCTATTCAATATTTTTTTATCAAGGAAGTGCATGAAATAAGTATTGTAGGACACTTTAAAGGGTACAAGAATTTGGATTTACTTCAAAAGCACTTTCATTGCCCAACTATATTTAAAGGTGTGCAAGCTATAGTGGGAAAATATGTTACATGCCAAAGGATCAAGAGTTTCTTATACAAAAGGATCTATATTCCACAACCGGTTCTTAATTCACCTTGGGTGGGAGTTAGTATCCATTTCATACTTGGTTTAATAAGGACTCAATGGGGCAAGGATTTTATCATGGTGGCAGTGGATCATTTTTCAATTATGGCACACTTTATACCATGCCACAAGATGAATGTTATTACTCATATTGTAGATATGCATTGTTGAAGAGTGGTGAAGTTGCATGGAGTGCTAAGAAATGTTGTGAGTGATTGAGATGTGAAGTTCCTAAGTTAATTTTGGAAAACCCTATGAAACTTTTTAGAAACTAAGTTGTTATTTAGTACTTGTCATCATCCACAAACCAATAGTCAAATGAAGGTGACTTATAGGCCACTTGGTACCTTTATAAGAGTATTCGTGAGTAAAACTACTATGTATTGGGATGTGAAGTTGTCACATGCAAAGTTTACTTACGACCAATGTACCAACCAAAGTTCTTCCTAATCAATTAGTTCAAGTCTTTTTAAGATTGTCTATGGTAAGAACCCATGCCTGCTTATTGACCTGGTACCATTGAATAATGGAGATTTGATGAGTTATGAATCTCAAAAGAGAGTGGATTATTTATAGAGTTTACATGAGTATATTAGAGTAAACATAGAGAAGAGTAATGCTACTTATCATGCTTGAGCCAATAAGCATAGAAGTCAACATGTGTATGCTCCGGGAGATTTAGTGCAGTAGCACCTCAGGAAGAAACATTTTCCTCACTTGAGGAAGAATAATATCATGCCGAGGGTGGAAGGAATTTTCAATTTTCTTTGAAAGTTTGAAGAAAGGTCTTATGATATTGATTGGATAAATTAATATAGAGGCATTTGAAGGATGTTTAGTTTGAAGAAAGGTCTTATGATATTGATGAAAAATTCTTCTCAGCAAGGAGAGAATAATGTGGGTTCATGTCATACTATCTCAACTAGTCAAGGGTTGACTTATTTCATATTATATCCCATTATTTTCATAATGGTGGAAGGTTTGGGTTAAATTAGTACAATTAGGCCTAATAAGGAGCTTACTTACTTGCTCCTAAATTAGAAAAGGACTTAATGGTCATTATTGAGATCTTAATGAATCCCCATTCCTATCTCATGATATGGAAAACAATTAGGATGGGAGAAATGGACATTAGATTTATATATTAGATATTAGAAGATTTTGATATTGTTAGAAACTTCATCTTATTAGTTTGAAATTCTATATTTTATTCCTTTAGTGTGTGCTAATTTTTTTGTGATTATCTTCTATATTTTTAGGTTATATTTCATTAGGGATTAAGATTTGAGGAGTTTAAAATTCATGCATAAAAATGTGAGTCTTGTAATCCTTGATATTAATCACAATGGAATACAAGTTACAAGTCTGAATCATCAATCTGTTCTCTACGTGACTTCCTTCTTGAGTACATTTTTTGTGTGATTCATTTTCTCTTTTTAATTTCTATATGATTTGAAATATATAGTTTTCATTAAATTGAATACATTCATACCCTCTCCACAACAATTGTCCATAATAGCTATACATACATCTATACACATTTAACCCCAAATTCTTCTTCTTCAAATTCAAACCCTAACACTAACTCTCATCCAAAGACCCATTTTTTCTCCACAATTAATACATCATTAAATTATATTATACCTTTCATAATTACCCCATTACTATCCATTAATATTTCCATTAATAAATCCATAAAAATTTCCACACAAAACTTTAAACCCCACAAAAAACAATCCTAACTACCAAAAATTCACCCATGAGTTCTATTCTTTCTTGTGTGATTATTTCATAATTAATTTTAGTTACTTTATTTTGGCATTGTGTGATTCCAATATACATCAATGAAGATTCCTAGTAGGGTTGTAAATGATTCAAGCTGCTTGTAAGCCAACTCAAGCCTAGCTCATTTGTTGATCTTTGGCTTTTGCTTGGAATATAATTTACAAACTTGATATCCTTAGCACTACTTGACTTAGTTCAGTGTTGAATACTTCAATTTTTACTATAATACACGTGTACACTTAAAAAAATAATTCAAATTCATAATTAATTTTTTTATCATTAAAAAAATGGTTGATTGACATATGAGGTCAACACTCCACTCTTTTAAAGCCTCTTCTAGTCACCTTTTAGAGGCCATAAAATTTTCCCTATAATTTTGCAACAAGGACCGAGATAAAGCTAACATTAGTATTAAAAACTAAGGATTCAATAGCTAAGGTGATATTGAGTTACCCCTCCTACTGCTATTTTTCGGGAGTTGTGCAACACACTTTTTCTAATAGTGATGTTTATCACATCTCAAGGTGGAGTTTTCCATCCTAAAGCATTCGCTTTGTATGATAAAATTGTCACACCTAAAAATTTAGTTTTAAAAGAGAATATAAAATCTAAAATGTTGCAAATGTAAGATACTATCACCACACCTAATATAAGATAAATGTCTATCATTTGTTTTATGTTATTTGTAATGCCATTAAAACAATCTGTTATAGTGAATAAAATATTAAGTGCCACTAATTTAAACTTAAATAAGTATTTTACATCACTTAAACATTCCAAAGTATAAAAAAAGAGGTCTGATATGAACAACATGCAAATATATCAAAAAAAGAGACATAAGAGCCCATAAAATATTTATATCAAAAGGTGCCCAATAGCTATACAATATATAGTCCTAACTCTTAACCCAAACCCTTACAACATCATACGATACCCTAGGTCCACTCCAGCCAAGCATGATCATTCTCAATTGCTCACCCAAATAAAGTTTGAGGTCATCACAATGTCTAAAATATAATTCTACAACCAAACACTAAGTATACTAAATAAACTCTAAATATGAAAAGGCCTCATGGTAAACATAGAAGTGGAACATAAAAATCATGTCAACATTTTATATAACTAACAAGAATTAAAAGACAAAGCGTTAAAATTTCTTATCATGCTCAATAATAGCAATAATAACACCTACACTACTAAGAGTTATGCTCATTAACACCATCAAATCACCAAAAGAGAGGCCACACACAACGTATCTTTCCACTCCAAAAGGTAACTATAATCATTCTATACGTCTTACACAATTTATTTTCACATATCAAAAGGGTAGTATACAACATTAGCTACCAGTGGTGATATATAATGGTAAATATTCCAACCAACAATAGTACACAATGGTACAACTAAACCACACACAAAAAATGGAAATTTTACTCATATAAAGGCTAGCACACAGAGGTAGATAGCAACACCACATACAATCCATTTTTAATTAATTTATTGGGAAGGATACAAAGAAATATAATACAATAATGTTCCAACACTCAGTTGTAATTGCTATTTGGTGCACAATGGCTAACCAACACTTAAAAATATACCTTAAGATTTAGTCCTTTAATATCAATAATATGACACCCCTGATTTTAAAAACTAAAACCATTCAAGAAATAGGATAAATAATGTGGAAGCTTAAAACTTTTATTGAAGGCGTTATTACCACACTTAGTGCATAATTGCGGCCAAATAAGGATTTACAATCATCCATGATCATGTTAGCAAGTTCAAGATACTAAATAGGGGAAGACTATCTCATATAAGAGCAGAGGTGTGAGGATTTCCCATGAGATTAACCAAAAATTCATGATACAACATATGATCACATGAAACAATAATCAAATGAGGTGAGGAGGACAACTCCATTTATAATATGATCATAATAAATACATCAAATTGATAATATTATGAGATTGAAAGAAGGAGATTCATGAGATTAAAATTAAATTCATGATAAAAAAAAAATTGGTGAAAATGAGAGGAATTTACATACTAGGTGTTCCATAAGTTGTTATCATTTTAGAGTTATCAAAATAAATCCATAAGGTAGTGTATGAATTCCGCAAAATAAATTGAAAGTATGGAAAAAAGAGGTAATAATAAAGGGTAGCCAAAGAATAATAATAAAATAAAAAGTGAAGCCAAAAAGCAAAAAAGATGAGTGTATTAAGTTACTTTATGAAAACATAATGATAGTAGAAAACACAATAAGAAAAAAAAAGGAGGTTATAACGAGGACATATAATAACCAAAGGGAATAACAATGAAGGATAATAGGTAAAAATAACAAAAGAAGATTAAAATCTAAAAAAGGTAGTACATATATAGATAACCAATAATAAGGAAGAAATACAAGACAAAAATGTCATTAACAAAGTTAACCATAAGGAGAGTATAATAAAAAAGAAATAGAAAAGAAAGAGTGTTTCAAAGGAGGATATTAGTAAATAAGGTATCAAGGATGTTCTAGGGAGAAAGTATCTCTAGAAACCATAAAAACATTTAAGGCTTTAAGGATAAGACAAGGCTTTGAAAATACTTTTATTCCAAGGTATATACCGAAACCTTGTAAAAGCATTTTGAAACACGACTAATGAACAAGTATAATTTAAGGAAAACACTTTTAAAGCTCTCTTTAAACACAACATAAGGATAAACCAAGTGACTTAATAAATTAAATACACAAGGCTAAAGACATATGCTAATATAGATTTCACCACATTTCAATACAATACCAAAAACATGTAAACACCACCTCAAGTTTGTTACATAATAATTATCACAAAGCTATGCATGTCATAACATAACCATCCAAAAATCCAAAATAACAAGACTAAAGTAAGAAATGGGGGTACTACCCCCTAACAAAGAGGAAAACCTAGGGTGTACTATCAAACACTTAATCACATGGGATATATAAGTCTAAAAATCATGTTCCTAGGCTAACTAAGGTATACACTTCGTATCATAATATAGACAAGGCTCAATTCACATGCATATGCAACTCACATAAAGCACATTAGCACATAACAAATAATTTCACATGAAAACATGCATTATAAGATCCCTAACTCATTTCCTCACTTAGTGGCTTTTCAAGTAACCTTCTTAGTTAGTTGGTTTCCCATACTCACAATATTAAAACTAATATTATATGCTATATGTCCATATAATATAAAGAAATAAAAAAAAGGGTTATTGGTACTTTTTAACTTGTTATGAGTTAGTGTTGGTTTGCATATTATCCTCGTGTTTTGTGTGTGTCTATGTGAGTATTATACTCCTTTGTACTTACATGTTGCTTAGTTTTTTTTGTAACTAACTAATTACATGGTTTAAATAAGGCTATGATGATTTATGATGTACATGGTAAGAAGATAACCTAGTACAAATTAAGTGTGGTCTTATCCAATGTGTTGATGATATGTATGGTGGAAAAGAGTGAGAGGGATGGTCATTTTTGAAGTTTTGTTTCTCATTATTGACTTTTGTTAACTAATTTCATAATTTGCAGTTGTATTTGACATTTTTATTTATGTCCTTTTGGTTAATTTTTATTTCCATTGAGTTTACTAGAAATCAATAGTTCCTATTGTCTTAAGTTAAAAATAAAGTTTGGAGTGTTTTCGTATTATTACTAGCCTTAAAAAATAGTGCAGGTGGGGTAGTGGAGCCTCCTTGTATTAGTTACGGTGTTAGCACCTCGATTTTATATTTTTTTTTCTACTTATTTTTAAGTATTAGTATTTTATTCAATCAAATTATAACCATCATCACACTAAGGTCCACACTTGACCACACAACAATATCACTACCTAAACCCTTATCATTTATTAATGTTAATTTCAATTAATCGAGTTTGAACTTAAAATCAAAGGTCCAACACATTATCAATCCCTAGGGTCTACCCTTAAAAATACAAAAACACCATAGGGGACTAATGGAATTTTCCCACAAAACTGGTGGGTTGGCTTAAGACTAAAACTAAAAGAAAATGAATTATAATAGACAAACCAATTTAGTAGTGTTGGGGAACCAATAGGTTGGTGAAAGGTTGAAACCAAAAAATTAGGAAACCAACTTACTAGCGGACTTATTTCACTTGAAAACCCATAAAAAAAATTTAAAACCTACTCTCACATTTTAAAACCATTTATAACGCTTTTATTGACCCTATAGGTCACTAATCCTTTTCTTGATGGTAACAAACTTAGTTAAGGGTTTAATATATTTGATTAAGTGTGCAAGTTATGTATACTTTGAATTCATGATCAACACACTCAATAAAATTTTCCAAAGAACAGTGAAGTGTCTAACATAAATGAATTATGGTAAAAAAAAAAGTCTTTTGTTTAGATTTTCTAATTGTTTATCTTTGAGCACCTTGAAATTATATATAAAATATGTTTAAAATCTTATTATAAATTTTTTAAATTTTTTTTAATCAAGAAAATGAACTTTAAGTAGTTAAACTTGTCATTGTTTTTAACAATACTCGTAAAATTGCTTTGGGAGAAATTATTCAATTAGTTCCTTATGGAAACTAGGGTTTTAGTGACCTTCTGGATTAAAAAATCAGTTAACTAGTTGTTTGTTTCCAAAAGTCACTTGGTCTTAACATATTTCATCAACTTAATTATCGTTTAATGATTTAACTGGTTAGAACCATTCATTGGTTATTTTGTCCAAAATTTGTTTGAAATTAAGTAGTTATCCAAGATAATCACTTATTTTGAAAAAAAAATTAGCTTAAATTTTTTTAAAATAAGTAATTATCTTAGATAACTACTTTTGATAAGTAGGTCCAAACAAGCAATAAATGGTTAAATTGGTTAACAAGTAAATTAATTCATTAAAACCACTCAACTAATTTTGCATAAAACCATTATAAATTCTTACAATGGTAACTTCCTATGTTAAAGAAAATAGGAAACTAGTCGACTAATTTTGCGGACAAGTCAAATGGTTTTGTATAAATATTATTGTAACACCCCCAAAATTCACTACTGAAAAATTTTGTTTTATTAAAAGATAATTGGCGGAAGCAGATAAATAAAATGTGAACTTTGGGAGTATTACCGCCACACTTAGTACCAGACCGGTTCACTCATACCGTTCCAGTACCAAGTGCTAAGGCTAAGAAAATGAAATACAATTCGAAAGACATTCAACATGCATAAATCAGAGTAAATTGCAAGAACTTCAACATATTTAAATCAGAGTAGCGCATCAAATCGTTTTCAGGAATGAAATCCACCGATGGTGGTTAAAGTACAAACATAACATCAAAACCAGGGAATTAAACGAAGAAGGAGGGAAAAATCCTAACGATACCGGATAACTCCTTACTCTCTTTCCTGTAGCCCACTTGAGTAGCACCTGAAAAACCTGCAAGGGCACTGCCCATTGAATAGGCAGGGGCCCCATAAAGGGAATCCCTTCAGTACTACGGTACTGAGTAACCCTTTAATACCACACTTAAAGACAGGCCCGCATAAGGCACAAAATGCAAGTCACGCACATAAATAATGAGAGGTGCATACATAATAATAACACGTAATACAAGTTATAATTCACGATCGATACTTTGGGTCTTAAGCCATTATTCCGTCATTAATCCATCAATATCATATTTTATATCCATGTGAGTACGAGAACCCCACTATTATAGCCGGTGGACCGGAAGGTATACACTCAGGGCAGAACGCCTCTGACCACTATTATTGCCGGTGGACCGGAAGATAAACACACAGGGCAGAACGCACCTGACCACTATTATTTGCCGGTGGACCGGTCTGGCCCCGACTCACATGGTGTTCCACTATAAGTGATTAGTATTTTTCCATAATCTTATTCACATACATAACCTATTTTATTGAGCTCGGGACCCCCACTATTATTGTCGGTGGACCGGAATATATATGTAATCATCATCCAGGGCACAACACTCCTGGCCACTATTATAACCGGTGGACCGGTACTCATAATCACATACCAGGGCAACACGCTCCTGGACCACTATTATATCCGGTGGACCGGTACTCAATATCATATACCAGGGCATCACGCTCCTGGACCACTATTATAACCGGTGGACCGGTACTCAATATCATAATCATCTGGGCGCGGCTCATGAATATTCCACTTTCAATAATAGTATCTTTCCTTTATTTAATCAGCACGTCAATCATATTTATTTGCCTCGAATGGGAGATCGATAACCCGGGACACAAAGGTACACCGGTCGTACCGGTGCATATCAGCGACTCAGTACCCTTTAACCATGAACCTAATGACGCAAAGGTACCCTGGTCGTACTGGTGCATAAAGCTAACTCAGTACCCTACCGACAAGGACACCTAATCCATAAGTATGCATACCCCCTAACTAGGTCTGTAGAGCTAGGAAGAGTAAGATATAGGGCTTGGCTGGGGCACAAAGGCACACCAGCAAATACCAGAATAATCGTGGACTAAACCACGTCCTTAGGGTAGCGACCCCTAAGGAGTCACCATTCCCGATCTCGAGGTCTTTCACTTTAAGTAATAGTGTCTTAATTAAGGTGATCACGAAAAACACGATAATCCGATACTTATTCACTTTCAATCATTTGGATATCATTAATCGTTTCTTATTCAAAGGATTATCCAGGATGTCACAGAGAAACCATCAAGGCCATACTAATTATTAGATACTCTTACTTGGCTAATCAGCATTATTTAATCATATTAATGTTCCACAATCTCAAAGGCATGTCAGGTACAAACCACTCATTTGCCCTTTACTTATATAATTGTTAAGTATCAATTCCTTACTTGATAGATTACCACATTACCCTTAAGGTTGCATAATTACCAAATTACCCCTTGTCCACTTTAGATTACCAAATTGTCTCCTACACTTTTTAGATCACCATTCACCCCTCATAATTACTACATTTATCATATTTCCCTTTTGGTTGGTTATATTACCAAATTTCCCTTCTCCTTTGTTATAATTACAAAATTGCCCTTGAGTTGGATAAATTACCAAATTGCCCTTCTCCTTATCGTAATTACCATTTTACCCCTCTCAATTATTTTAAATGCCATTTACCCTTTTTAATTATCACAAATCCCAAATTACTCTTCTTCGTAATTACCAATATTAATTTACCCTTTTTCATAATCAAAATTACTATATTACCCTTCTCCATTATTAAAATTACCATAATGCCCTTTAATTGGTTAATTTACCAAATTACCCTTCTATAGTATCATACTTATCCAATTGCCCTTCTACAATCATAATTTAATTGCTAAATTATCTTTTATCGTTATCGTAATTACCAAATTACCCCTTACTCCCAAGTTTACCATAATACCCTTTCATTTACAAAATTACCATTTTACCCCTTACATCCAATTTTACCATAATATCCTTTTATTTATGAAAATTACCACCATACATCTTTTACTTTACAAATTACTATTTTACCCTTTTACATCCAAGATTACCATCTTTATCTTTCCTTACATAATTACCATTTTGCCCTTCTTTTCCAATTTACCATATTACCCCTTTACTTATAAATTTCCACTTCGCCATTCACTTATAAAATTTACCATATTACCCTTGACTTATGAAATTACGATTTTGCCCCTCTACCTCCAAAATTACCATAATGCCCTTTTTACTTGAACAATTACCATAATGCCCTCCTTCATCCAAAATTACTATTTTACCCCTACTTTCAAAATTACCATTTTACCCATCTTCCTCACAACTTACAATTTTATCCTTTACTTGTAAATTATCATTTGACCATTTAATGATAAAATTTCCATAGTATTCTTTTATCTCAAAAATTACCGAAGTACCCTTTTCACTTATAAAATTTCCACTCAACCCCTTTATTCACCATTTTTTATGAATTTACTAACACTACATAAAATAATGATATTAATACTTCATTTTTATCATCTAAGTCCACCAACTTGTCATTTTTCAACATAATACTCATTAGCAACTACACACATTGATTTATATACCTCATAAGCATAATTACTAAAATACCCTTAAACAATAACATCATTCATGCATTAACAACATGGTACATCATAAACAAGTATTTAACATTTCTATCCATATTCCAACTCCTTCTTCATTTAACATACCTACATATGGCACAAAAGTTATCATGCTTTTTCTTTTTAACAAACAATATAAGAAACCATAAACATATCATGCTAAGCATACAAAACATGCATAAAATCATACTAAACCCTAAATGTGCTAGCATGCGTTTTTCCATATATTTAAGGGAGGATTAACGGTTACCTTAATCCCGCAAAATATCAAATCTTACCAAGCATAATTAGCAACTCAACACCTAAAAATAATATCCATCATATTTATGTTAGAAATAAGAATCCAAGTATAAAACTTTATAATTTTATTTAATAAAACACTTAACATAAAATACCATTATACCTTAAAAATTATCCAAACAATTTTTAAAATGAAGGGGAGCTCACGCTGCATGAACAGCGTGAGTCTCATGCAAAATTATGGGGAGAAAAAGGTTCGAAGGGGGTGAAGGGAGAAAAATAAACCATTTTCGGGTTAGGGTCTTTAGGCTAGAAAAGAAGGTGAATAGGGGAGGTTCTAAGGCAGGGGAATGGTGCAGAAGTGTAGAGGGGGTGTAGGTGGAGGCTAAGGGTGGTTTCGAGGCGGCTCAAGGCGACGGAGAGGCGACGAAGGTCGGCTGCCGAGAAGGGTCGAGGGAAAAGGCTGTGAAGGAAGGAAAAGGAGAGGGAAAAATGGAGGGGTTCAAGGGTTTTTTTTGGCTAACTAATGGGTGGTGATTGTAGAGGAGGTTGCAGGGTGTCGAACGGCGGGTTAGGTGGCGACAGAGATGGCCGGACGGCGGCGGTAGAGGCGGTTGCAGGTGGCTTGACGGTAAAGGGAAAAACTGGGGAGGAAAAGAGAAAGGGTCGAGAAGGGAGGGAGTGTAGGGCTCGAGGGGCGCGCGTGGTGGTGCAAGGTGGTAGTAGACGGTGGCAGAAGGCGGCGCAGGGCTGGGCTTGGTGGTTCGAGCGACGGCGGGCGGCGGTGAGAAGAAAAAAAAAACAGAAAAGGATGGGGAAGAAGGAAGGAGAGAAGGGAGAGCTCGGGGGAGGGATATTAGGCTCGAAAAATGTGGGAATGAAGGGCTTGGGAGCTGAAGAAAAGAAGAGGGAGAAGAGAGGGGGCAGGGCTGGCCGGTGGTGCTGCAGTGGTGGCAGGGCTGTCGGTTGGCAGAGAGAAAGGAGGGGAAGAAGAAGTAAAGGGGAGAGGCATGCGGGGCTGTGGTTCAGGGCCGGTTTGGCTCAAAAAAGAAAGAAATCGATGGGGGAAGAGAGAGAGGGAGAGGGAGGAAGGCACGGAAGCTGCAGGGTGGCAGTCGGTGGCAGCGGGCATGGCGTTGAATGTGCAGGTGGTCGGGCGTGGGAGCGGTGAGAAAGGAAGAAGACGAAGGGAGAAGCCGGCCGGTCGAAGGGAAAGGAAATAAGGCTAAACCGGCCGGTCAGGAGAAAAAAAAAAAGAAAGGAGGCGGAAGCTGCTGGGCGGGTGTGCGAGGGAGAGAAGGGGTGAGGCGGGCCGAAGGCCCAACGCGCGGGGAGAGGGCTGGCCTAGCGAGGCAGCCCGAGGGAGGAAGGAAAAAGAAAAAAAGAAAAGAGGAAAGAGGGAAAAAGGGAAAAAGGGCAAAAGGGGGAATGGAAAAATAGGAAAAATAATTTAATTGAATTTATAAAATCATAAAATATGATATTCTGGGTAAATTATTTAATTTAATAATTTAATTTATTATAATCTAATATTTTAGTTTAAAAAGGATAAAGTTGGTAAAATATTAGTTTGGAAAATTATTTAAATAAAATAATATGATAAATAGAAAATTATTTATTTTTAATTTATTAAATGATTTTATCCAAATTTACATACTCTAAAATCCATAAAATAATTAAAATAAATAATCTAAAAGCAATTCTATTCCAAATAAAAGTAATTTATTAAAATATAGGTTTTCGAAATTTTTGGGGTATTACAATTATATTAAAGAGATTTTAAAATATTTTTACCACCAAATTTTATGAGATCATTAATTATTATTATTAATTCTCTTATTCTCTCTTATTCTCATGCATTTATTTACCCTAACTTTCATTCTTTTTTAATTTTCTTGAATATTTTTTATAATCATAGTTCACACATCAAAGCTAGAGTGTTATTAACTTTCATATTTGTATTCTCTAGCTATATTACTCCTCACAAAAATTCTCAATTTTATATCATGTAATTTATGAGGAAATATTATAATAACAACACTTTCTTTAAAACTCATTACCAAGAGGCCGTTTGTGCCTAGCACTCTTGTAAAGATTCTTTAGAAAAATTAAGAGGAGATAACTAAGTAAATATATTGTAAATTATATCTAGAGACATCACTATGAAAGTTATTTCATAAGCTTAGAATGAGAGATCATCAATAAATAAATAAGGAAGTTTTATGATTTAAAAAGGACAACCTTTTGAAAGTAAATAAGGAGAAACTTATCTTAGATTTTCTTAAAAAAATCTAAATTGTGTGTTTAAATTTTTAAATTTACATTTTTCATTCCTAAAACCCTAGGGTTATTTTAATTGATATCAAAGCTTGACATCTCCCAAATGATCGAACAATCTGAAGTAAAAATATCAATTAAAATCAATGATATAATCGTTCTGAATTAGGGAATCTCTACCACTAAGCTAACAATTTTTAGTGGTGAGAAATTCATATATTATAATAGTTTAATAATTTTCTTAATTAAATATAAAAACCACAACATGTGGTATGTTGCCATAGAAGGCACAATCTAAATCACCAAAGTTGTAGAAGGTCATGCTGATAAAATCCATGATGAACTCATAGATGTAGAAAAGAGAAGGCCTACACTCAATAACAAGGCTATCTGTAACACCCCCAAATTTACTCCTGAAAAATTTCGTTTAATTTAAAAAGATTTATCGGAAATAAGAGACAAAACTGGAAAAAGTTCGGGGGAGTTACCGCCACACTTAATACCAGAACGGTTCACTCCTACCGTCCCAATACTAAGTTCTAAGGCTAAAACAGATTAACCCAACATATACGAGTTGATAGCATAACACATTCATAAGAAGACCAAGTAATACAGATTCAGAGTACGGAAGTTCAAAGTACAATACAAGATACGGTTTTTAAGGGCTTTTGAAAGTTGAACATCATACACTCAAAAACAGATAACTTAAATACATAGAAAGGTGAAGTGACAACGGAATCCGGCCATGCCTCTCTCGAATCCCACGTTAGGTCCAATCAGCTCTCGGTCCCGCCCAACGCCTCATGAGCGTCATAGGCGTCAAATATAGAGTCACCTACCTGCACTAGATCAGTGGTGCCTTCTGCTCGTGGGAATGAGCAGCACCCATGAAACGGGTGGTCAGTACGCTTCGTACTGAGCAAGGTAACCGAATAACTAAGGCCAAACAAACAAATTACACAATGCAAGCATGATCATGTGGCACATAAGATGATGCAAATAGTGAGGCCGATTATATTCCGAATAGACTGATCCTTTAAATCATTTAATGCCATGCTCAATTCCACATACTCTTTATTAGTCCATGTAAGTGCAGGTGCCCCACTATTATAGCCGGTGGACCGGAGATATGTACAGGGCAGAACGCTCCTGGCCACTATTATTTGCCGGTGGCTCGGTCTCCAGGGCAGAACGCTCCTGGCCACTATTATTTGCCGGTGGACCGGTCTGGCCCCGACTCACATGGTATTCCACTGTAAGTATTTAGTGTCTTTCCCGTGTCTTATTGCTTTTATATTTGGTTGCTGAGCAAGGTAACCCCCACTATTATAGCCGGTGGACCGGAAATCAAGCGGGGCAAAACGCTCCCGACCACTATTATTCGTCGGTGGCACGGTCTCCAGGGCACCCCGGCTCCTGGCCACTATTATTCGCCGGTGGACCGGTCTGGGCCCCGGCTCAGCATCTTTCTCTTTAAGTGATTAGTATTTTATGGTATCTTATTCAACAAGTTTTCCACCCGGGACATGCATGGCTAACATCATCTATACCCATCCCCCCAAGAGGGCCCGACTCATATCTTGAGACCGCTGCGCCTCTTAACTCGACCAACGTCCCTCCCTTACTTAGCTTACTCATTCCGGACCCATCTCCTACGTGTGTGTGGGTCTGGCCCACCACCTTTTTACTCACTACCTTCCCTTAGGGTTTTCTCTAGAAAACCCAACTTGGGCCTATGGGGCCCACTCTACTTCTGCTCCGTGCATCCGGAACTGTCCTAGCACCCCTACACCTCATGGCCCTTCGGTTCAACCCCCATTCCATGCCACCCTCATCCTCACTCATCATTTTAACCCTTCCCCCTCTTTTTCTTCCTGTCACCCTCTAGGCTCTAGCCTAGCCTCTTGTGCACTCTTATTTTGGTCCACGTACTATTTTTTTTCACTCTGAACCCCCAAACACCCAAACAACACCTCTCTTACCTTCCCCACACCCCGAGGCACCTTTCTACACGTAAGGTTTTGCCCCATGCAGACCGTAGCTACCCATGCAAACCCTAGTTCTCCTATTCCTTCTCTGACTATCTTATTTCCCCCTTTTGATAAATTTTTTTTCCAAATATTTCCTTCCATGTCCCCAAACCATGTCACTACACCAAACTCCCTAGCATGCATGTCCTAAGGCCATAACACACCATAAATTGAAGCACATTCACATTATCACGACACATGTAATCACACAGACGTACCTGGATCCATGCTGCGCTACACGTAAGGCACATAAGATAGTGACATTTAAACATAATATAGAAGTACATCACATGAGCATAGAAGATAGTCACAACCAATAGTTCACATATCACACAAGTGGCCTTAGTTAAACCCTTACTTAGATCGGCGCCGGGCTTGGAGCACGCTCCTACGCCTCCCGAAAGTTCTCACTCGAAGTACCTGGCTGGGGTGGCGGCGGCGGCGGCAAAGGAGGGATAATTGGAAAAGGTGGCTATGGAGGCTAAAGGAGGGGATATTAGGAAAGAGTGGAGGTGTGGGGTGGTATAGCAAGAAGTCCTGGTGTTTTTGGGGGGTGGTGAAGGTGCTGTACGTGGCGGTACAGCCGGCAGCGGCGGCGTGAAGGTGGCGTAGTGCTGGAAGGGGTCGATTAGGGGAGGACTTTTCGCACGGCCAGGGCGGCACGTGCGGCGCAGGGCAGGGAGTCGAAGGGGGTTGGTTGCGTAGAGGGATGTGCAGGGAGGACCGTGGTGGCAATGGCAGGCAGTGGGGGTGGCTGTCGGCGGAGCAAAGGCCGTCTGAAGGCAGGGCGGCGCGCGACCTTTCTCTGATTGGGTTCCCAGTTTTCGAACCCGATTAAGGCAGTGAGGAGGGCTATATATAGGATAATTTGGACGGAAAATGACAAGAATCAAGTGGGAGGTTAGGGGTTAGGATTAGGTTAGGCTTTTTCCGGCGTGCGTGGCCGGCGCAAGGCCTGAATTTTTCAGGCCATAATTGCCTGAAAAAGGAGGAGAAATTTTGTGTGGGAGAAGGCTGCGAGGATTGGTCACATCTAGGGGAACTCAGTCGGGGAGAGAAGGCGAAACGACCGGAGCTGGAGCTGTCATGGCAGGCTTTGCGTCTCCGGCGAGGTTTCGTGTTGCAGGCGGAAATCGGCGACGGCGCGAGGAGGAAGAAGAAGAAGAAGAAAGGAGGGCTGGACCGGCGGTCCAGGGGAAGGGAAAAAGGAAGGGAGAAACCGGCCGGGCGCGGCAGTTTATTTTTCCCATAAATGAAACGCGGAGTTTTGGTCTATTTTTGGGCAAGACGCGGCGTTTGAGTCGGTCTAGAAACGGTTACTTACTTCCTTATCGCGACGTGGCGTTTTCGCGACTTCAGCGTCGAAACGCCGCGTTTTGGGTCACAGACGGCCGGGCTCGCTGGGCCGCGGCGAGAAGAAGGAAAAGGGAGGGGGTTTTGGGCCAGCGGGCCGGCCCAGGCCGGGGAAATAAGGGAGAGAAGGGGAAGGAAGAAAAAGGGAAAAAAAAGAGGGAGAAAAAGGAAAAAGAGAAAAAGGAAAAATAATGAAAAATTAGTGGTTGCCTTAATTAGTATAATTTGGGTAATTTGGGGTATTTAATAAAATATCATTATCAAAACAATAATTAAATTATATTTTTAGGTTAATTTAGGGATAAATTTCCTAAATTCATTTTAATTAACAAAACCCTTTAATTTTTCTCTAATTAAATTATTTAAAAATTTTATATTAATTTGAAACTATTTTATCCTCCCTATTTTATATAATTAAGGTATTTAATAAATTTCCAAAACGAAAGCCTTAATTAACTTAAAATACCATAATTCCCCCTATTTACACTCTTATAAATTCCTTCTTGATTTATCCTATTAATTCCTTTTTATTTCACTAAAAGTAGTTTATTTTAATAGATTCCCTAATAATATCCTATTCGGCCATGATTTCCTAAATTAGGGATTTTGGGGTATTTCACTATCATGATTCTCTAATGCAAACTTAGTAAAAATGAATACCACTCAATTAAATACTGTACAATTGGCAAGAAAGTATGGGATAAAATTATGGTAACACATGAAGGGACAAACTAAATGACACAATAAAGAATCTCTCTCCATACTAAATAGTATGAGTTGTTCTCTTTGAAGCATGGGCAATCAATCACCACTCTCACTAATATTTTCACCACTATTTTCAATCTCTTAAAGGAATTGGGAAAAATTTAGTAGCAAAGAAGATGTGTTAATAATCCCTCTTTAAGGAATAAAGGCCTAAGGTAACAATTATCTAGGCAATTAATCTTCAATTAAGTCTCATTCTCTATCTCAACCTTCCACATCTTGATCATCATAATAACATTTTGCTTGCATTTTAGAAATTAGACCCATATCTTTTTACTATAATAATAAATGAACATGACATAATACATAGAGCCTCCAACTGATAGTACTAGAGTAAGGTCCCACACATCTATGTACACTAAATCCAACCTTTATACTTTAGTCAATCGTCTAGTCTTATTGAAACCAACCTTCTTTTTCTTTCCATAAACATGCCTCTCACAAAAAATCCAAGTTGGCATCATTTAGATTAGGAAGACCACCACTTGGAGATATAATTCTCTTCTTCTTATTTTTTTCCCTTTTGCTGTTTTGGCCAAGACTATAATGGCACAATATTGAGAAAAATAGGTCTTTAGTAGCAACTACTATGTTCTTCATCCTAGCTATGGAGTACTTCCCTATATTGGATCCCCATGCTATCATCATAACACCCTAGATATCAAATTTTTGAGAACCATCCCTAAACGTGGTCTTTTAACTTGTACTATCTAACTAACCAATAAATATCATGTTCTTTTTCGATCCCACAATGAATCAGACATCCTCAAGCTTCTGTTTGCAAACATTAAGAGTTTTGAAACTTTTAATCACTACATCACTCTAATGTACACTCTTCAAGTACTTGTTATTTGTTACATATACCTTCTCAAAATGTCCTAGAGAAAAATTAGAAAATAGGTTCTTGCTATCTTGGAATGAAATGAAGCCCCAAAATTTAATGTCAATGAATCCAATGAATCATCCACACTAAATATTAAAGCATCAAAATCGTCACCTAAATATGCTGGATTATCATTACCATCCTTATAATGTTGTTACTTCTTCTTCTTGGGTTTCTTTTATTTTTTTTATTTTAAGATATCCCTTTTGACCATGATTCTAAAACATTTCTTGACTATGAATTTTATGCTTGCCTTTGGACTTATTACTACCACGATTACGTGTGCATTTCTTGAATCTCATTCCTCTATCATCAATAATCAAGGCACTACTTGCAGATTTTTACCCTAATCTCTTCCTATGAATGCTCTCACTTATAATCTCTACAATAGTAACTACTAATTACAATAAAAATAGTATCTAAACACTTATGCAAAGAAGATAACAAGGTCAAGGCTATTACTTTCATAAGCAAAACACATAACAATATAGCTCAATTAACTAAACACCACATTAAATTTATTACTATGATTTGCGATAAAAACACCATCATGCATCTTAATATTAAACAACTTTCTTATAAGAAATACCTTATTCATTGCAAAATGTTTTTCATACATGTTGGTAAGTGTTTTTTTCCACTTGTAGTCATTTTCTATTTCATGACGTTGAATGTGACATTCCAAGTAACACTCAACCGAATTGCACTTAGAGTATTCCTCTTTAAAGCATCCCACTATAACTATGTATTGGCTATTGATTTTGGCCTCTCACCTTCAAGGTGTTGATGAAGATTCTTCTCATACAAGTAATCCTTAATCTATATCTTCCAAAAAGCAAAATCGGGACCATCAAACTTTTCAATTGGGGTATTTTCATTTTTGATTGCTCATTACCCTTGATTTGATCACTTGGGCTCAAATAACTATTAATGTGATATATAATCACAAATCAAAGAAGAAAAATAAATCAATCAAGTAGATGAAGTAGAAAAAATAATAATTTTTGTATATGGTTAAGCAAATCGCTTAATCTATAGCTTGGGATATGAGGTTTATTAATGAATTTGATGGAGTACAAATGATTTCAAGATCAGTATGATCTAAATATATAACCCCCTCTCCATTCTCTTAAGAACAAGGGCTATCCCTCTCTCCTTCCCTCTCTCTCTAGGTGTGTGTATATGTTAAATACCATAAGATAGACAAATATAATGCATATATATAGGGTATAGAGTATATAAAAAACATTGTATCAGAAAAAAAAAACACCGGGATTATGTGAAAAAACACGCCCTGTCATTTTTCTTGCAAATTCACCCATTTTAAATTTGGTATAAAAACACACCCTTTCATTCTTCCAAACACACCTATGCTTTCTTTAAATTGGAAAAATACACCCATGTTTTTTTGTGCATCTCTGTTCAACCCAAAACTCCATAAAACTCTTCCATAAGAATCATGCACTATTAATCTTAATTTCTTAGGCTCCTCCATATAACACCCTCAATTCTCAAACATGATTGTGAACCAAAGACTAATATAGGTGTAAGTCATATAGCCCACTTTATTATTCCATCTCAAAATGCACTAACCATCCTTAAACAACTAGAGGTTACAAATGACAACAAGCATGCAACAACTTATTGATTCATTTTCTATTCCAAATGTTGATTAAGATTTTAAAGAAATCCTCATCATTCTCTACCCTAAGGCTGAATAACTCTCATAATTCTCATGTTTTACTTGCCTCCTCATCCTCATATTTTTTTTCTTAAGTACATATATACTTTTTTCACAAGTTAAGAACTTATTAATTGCAACAAGCTAAGAAAATTACCATGTAGCAAAATAAACTATTTTAATTAATATTAGAAATCTGAATTATACACACACACACACACACACACACATATACTTATGTTAAATATAATGACACTAGTGAAAGTAACTAAAGAAACATTTGTTTGAAACTAAAGATCTATCGTAAGCGTTTAATTATCTAAGAAAACTATTGTATCTAAATATTTTTATATAAAAAAGTGACTATGTCTTTATAATTTACTTATGCCATAAGTTCAAATTATAGTACATTAAGTTGAAGGAACTATCCCAAAAATAATGGAAACTACAAAAAGTTTTTTTTTTTACCTTAAGAGGTTGTTCACTAGATGTGTGTGTGTGTACACACACAAAAAATTCTATGACACTTTATTAAGAAAGAAACAAAATAGCTAGCATCCCATGAATACTTTAGTAACAGGTAATGGTGGAAAATAAGTCATATGGACGGCCTCAATTTAGGTTGAATTAAAATAGGATATATTATACAATCATATAAAGTTTAGGTTTGGGTCAGGTGACCTTTAGGTTTGGTCACAATAATTTGGGTCGAATATGTATTAAATTAGAACCTTTTAGGTTAGAAGAATATAGAGTTAGGTCCAAGTCTAACCCTTTAGATTTCTTAGAGTTTAGGTTTGATTCAAGTTTACAGATTCCAAGTCGGATAGGGTTGGGTCTAGTTGATTCGAGTCTATAGACTCTAGGTCATATCAAATTTAGATCAAGTTAATTTAGTTAAGAACTTATATTAACATTGATTGCTATCAATTTAATACAATTAATAAATTAAATTTTATAATTTATTATTAATTTTTAGAATTATTATAGTAATTTTTATCAAAATATATGTAACGATATATCAAATTGTTATTATAAACTATGTAATATTAGTATTATTATTATTATATTTATTGTTGTAAATAAAATTATAAATAATATTATATAAATAATTATAGTATTTTTATGAATGTATAATTATCATATAAATTATAATAATTAATCTTATTATTATCAGTAATGATCATAATTATTATTGTTACTATTATCATCTCTAGAATTATAGTAAGCATCATTATTATTAGAAATACAAATATCTTTTTTTAGTAGTAGTAGTAGTAGTAGTAAATATAATAATAAAAGAATTTGTTGTAGTCTAATCTTATCGATGTTAATATGATAGTAAAATAAAGTAAGGAGAATAAAGTCTTACTAGTTTTGTTTCATTTGGGTTAGTTAAATTAATGTTTGTTTCAGATTAGTTTGAGTTGATATGGATTGTTTTACTTGACATCGAGTTTAATTGTTTTGGTCGAAATTGAATTCTAGGCCGACTTATTAAGTTTGGGTCAAGTTTGTCGATCTTGTAACAAGTGACGTCAAGATAAGGATTCCTATTTATTTAAAAATTGTTACATTAAATATAATTTCTTGTATCAAAAAATATTGTCACATAAAAAATGTTGAAAATTAATTATATTATTTACCCTTATATCTTTCATTCTTTAATATTGGTAACTTTCACTTTCGTCTTCTACTTGAAGAAATAAAAAAGTACGGGAAATAAGAATATAAGGTTTTATCTAACGAGAGTGGAAATTTTAAAAGTAACAATCTTTTTATACACAAAGGGAGTGTTTTGGCCCATAAGGAGGAGAGGGAGGGGGGGGGGGATCAAATACGTACTTCACCGGTCCCATGTATAGTTCCATAGTAGTTGTAGTGTACTTCGTTCTAGTAGGAGAAAATACTTAACTTCCAAGTCAGAGTTTTCAAACATTGCATATGCTCAAAATTTAATTTAGTTTTAATAAATTTACGTTCTAAATGAAGTACATCAAATAACTGCAATAAGTCCACAACAACTAATAGCAAACATTTAATGACAATAATATTCTCGAATCAAATCGAAGATAACCTTCCACTTGTGGTTGACGGTTTAGATCTTCAATGTGTGGATGAGACTTTCTGACGAGATTGACTTGTATTGCCAACAAATTAACAGGGACGGACGGACGGAAGGATAAGCCTCTTATGAACGTCTACCTTCACTGGGTATTTGGGCACCAATTTGACTCTAAGGTTAAGAGATCTAGACATATCAAATCTACAACTACTGTATTTACAACTTGCATTTAATCACTCCCATAATATATGGACCTCACACGCAGCGTTTGTTAAAAAGATTGTCACTGGTATTTCAATAATAAAATTTAATTATTAATAATTTTTAATATACATATATATATATATATATATATATATATATATATATATTATAAAAGTATCATAAAAACATTTTTTAATATAAATATAAAATTTATATTTTTATATTATAATTTATTATATTATAAAAAAATTAATTTAAAAAATATACAACAATAATATTTTGAATACTTTAATATACAAACAGATTATATATAAAGGACACACTCAATATATGAAAGAATTGTAAATATTTAATTGTAACCGTAACGTTAGGGTGCATTAGAAGAAAACATACGATGAGATTATAGATATTAATATTGAGTAATGAAAATATATTGGAATTTCTCTTAGTTGAGAAAAAAAAAATTTTAGTTTAAAGTAAAAGCATAAACATTTAATCTTTAATACAACTAAACAAGCTTTCTATTAAAATGAGTATTATTTTTATATAAATACTATATATTATAGATTATATACATACTTATTTGATTATATGTTATCGTTATTTACGTAATGTACTAATGAACTATTAATTAATATGTATTTCATTATTTAAATAATATTTTAATATAATACAAAAAAGAGGGAAAAAAAGCTAAGATTTAAAATTTTAAAATTGTGCAATAGTTAAACTTCCATAGCCCACTAAATCGGTCGTCAGTCATGCAAGCTGAGGATACGCAATTTTCGATCCCCAGCAGCGACACTCCCCAGCGTCATCTACCACCGCGACACCCAACGTCGGCAGGCCGTCGAGGGGCAATCGCCATCGCATTCTCCGCGCACTCCTCGCAGCAATGGTAAGTGTAACCCACAACTCCAGCTGCTTTCGGACGGCGGCTCAGATTCTGCGTGGAGCCGGAAGCCACGGTGTAAAAGAGTCGTCTGAGAGGCGGGTACGGAAAATCGCCGCTGGGGAATTGAGGGAAGGCGGGCTGACCTGGCTTATTCTTTTCCCTTGTTATTGTTGCCATTGACCTTGTTTAGAATACTATTTAGGATTTTTTCGGTACGGGATTAATAGTGGCGATTTTTTTTTATATTTTTTATATTAAGTATTTAATAATAATAAATATATTTTTAATAAGATATTTATTAAAATAAAAATATTTAATTTTAATTAACTTATATAAAATATATAAAATATGAAGGTAATTTTTTTTTATCTTTATTATTCCTAACCAAACGAGCCCTTAATTTAATTTGTTGATGTTAGCTGCTATGATGTTGCTCATCAGCAAGATTGTGAAGACGGACGGTACTGTAGTCCTTTTGGATTTGTGGATTTTGGCCGAGGTAGGTTATGGAATTCAATGTATTGTTCCCGTCTTTCAATGGATGAATGGAGTCTAAAAGACCAGGCAACGGTTGCAGATGGCAAGAACGCCGAGGAGTGGTCGTTGAAATTCAACATTTTATATTTTAATTTTAGTTTTTAATTATTTTTTATTTGTAGTAAAAAAAACATAAGGAAGCCAATGTAAAAGAAAAATAAGAAATCATTTTTAAATGTAAAAGAAAAGGAGATAATAAAATAATAATAGTGTATATCATTAATTAATAATAATAATAATAATTATTATTATTATTATTATTATTATTATATGTAGGTCATATCTAGCGACTATCACATTTTGCAATAAGAACCGAGAACCAAACTAATTTTTTTGACATATTTATACTAGTTTCCATCACCTAGTATAATTACTTTCCTAATTTGAAACATTAATATCAATATTTACAAGAATATCATATTTTTTTTCTTACACTCAAATAATGTAGTTTTCTAAGAGACTTGCATTAGTTTACTCAACCCAGTAGAAATAGTTTTAATCACCTACTATATATAGTTTCATGATTTGAAACATAAATATCTTATATTTACAAAAGTGTTACCGTTTTTTTAACACTCAAATACTATAGTTTTCTGAGAAACTTATAGTAGTTTATTCCATCTACTAATATTAATTTTCTAATAGATAGTTTCTAAAGATGAAATATAAAAATATAAAATTTACAAAAAAAAAATGTCACCATCTTTTTTTTTCTTCTAATACCTAAATACTATAGTTTTTTCTATTTATTAATCATAGTTTCTACCATTTACTGTAGATAGTTTTTCCAACTCGAGATATTAGTTCTTGATTTATACTAAGATAACTAGTTTTTATTAGACATTCCATATATATATATAATCCGTAAAATATTATATATCTATAAAAATAATATTATTGTAATAAAAAATCTTTAATTAGAACAAACATTCAGTAGGTATGCTTTTATTGTAATGTTAAAGACCTTTTTTTTTTCTTTCTTATTTGATAATTATCACTCAGATGATACCGCGTACCTTTCGGCTAAAGTTTTTTCCACTTACGAACGATGGCACCACATGTGTATATATATATATATAACAATCAATAAAAGGATTACGTACTACGTACTTTGTGAACATGAATAGTAAGAGACGTATACCATATTGATCAAAGGGCAACATGCAGAGGAGTCCGGCATCCATCGGTCAGCTCTAAACAGTGGAACTTCTCACCTTATGCATATTTGGTTGGTGGGACTGGGGGTGCTTGACGTTCTAACTCGACGAGCGAAATATCTGGTGTGGGGAACATACTTGTCTAACTCTAACCTTCAAGTCCTACAAGGTGGGACTCACCTCATCTAACCTACCAGCTGAAGGATCTGAACAACTTTTGCAATGGGGGTGCGTGCATGCATGTCCGACCTTTTATCTAGTGGTATGAATCTTTTTATTTTTTTTATTTTTTTAAAGTCATGACTAACTCATTATCTAATTAATTTACCCATTGATTAGGACTATTTAAGTAATATAATTTTAATTTCTTAATTTGTTTTAAATTTTAGTGGACTAAAACTTTCATTCCTTTTTCTTTATTGATAACTAATGATATCTTTAGGTAAATTGCCGTAGTTTTTACTTTTAACTTATTTAGAAAATAAAATTATTATAATTTATTTAATTCTTTAAAAATATATATTACCAAAAATAGCTATTAAAAAATGATACGCTTTTTAGACAAATCCTAAGAAGTAACTCCAAGGAAGGTTTATTTTTAAAACATATTAATATTATTCCGCACATCGATCTAATATAAATATTTAGGATACAAATATGACTACTCAAAAAGTATCTATGAATGGCAAGAAAAAAAATAAAATCTTATTAATTACCCTATCCTTCTCTTTGCTTAATTCTATTTTTTCCAACTTAAAAAATATTTGAAACAAAACGCATTTTTGTCATCTTCTATCACTCTATCACTAAAGCTAGGTTATCAGTATCGACAATGCATGAGTATTTTAAGGTTATGTGTGCGCGTGTGTATTCAACAATGTAATTTAAATATTTGTTAGTGCAAATAAATTGTTGAATTTTAATAATGATTACAATTATAAAAATATATATCAATTTGTAGATTCTAGACACAACAAAAGTTGTGAGTAGAAAAAGGGAAAAAAGATAAATGATTAAAAGGGGTAAATTCTATAAATAAATAAAAAAATCTTACTCTACTTTAATTATAGTAGAGATATATTACACGAAAGTGATATATTGTGAGCAATAAATATGAAATATTCTTTTTATCCAAATGTATTGTTTATTATTAGGATTGTTAATCAAGGGTGTTCACCTATCCAAATCCAGATTGGAATGGATTAGCCCAAAACCAAATAAAAAACTAGTTAAGGTCCCTTCTTTTTTTTTTTCAAGATAAGATAGAAGAGTTACCTAGAATCAAAACATACATGTATTTATACTTATAATGTGTGTGCTTTAGTAAATTATCAAAGTTTTTAAGGTCAAATCATATAATCAAACCATCTTAGACCATTTTTTTTATTACATTCTTGTAAAGATTGGAGTTCAAAATAAAAGGCTTTATCTAAGCCAAACATTAAGATTCTTGAGTAACCTAATTTCATTTTCTAATCTAGACCCATTCATGCATATGTCAAAATATGAATTTACATTTGTCTTGGTATCAATTGGAAATGAACATGGAATTGAAAATCCATTCATGTGAGTGTGATTCACATTTAAAGTATTTTGTGGCATAGAGTAGCTATGTGTGAACAAGTACATAAGTTTGGAAAAGTTTGGAGTGACCAAGAGTGAACACAAGCTAGTTGCGGAGATGGGCACATGAGTGCCATCAGACACGAATGAAACACAGAGGTTAAGTTGAAGACAAGGATTAATACGAGACCCTGTGGTGGCCACCACAACCATTTTGATAAGAGATCTACACTGCTTTGAAATCATTCATTTTCATTGTCTTTTCCCAAATCCCTATATATAGTTTACTCCCTTCTTATGTGATACTATATGAGGTGATAATTCTCAATCACTTCTATATTATTCTTAGGAGAAACAAAAGAGAAAACTTATTTACCGAGTGATAGATTCTTGATCCCTCTTGTGTTTCTTTGATTCACACATTAATAAGATCATTAATTTCCCCTAATTTTTGTTATTGATTATTTTCTCTATCAAATCTTAGAAAACCTAATTAAATTGTATTAGATCATGTGAGTTCACACTAGTTGATTCCCAACAAACTGATATCAAAGCTTGGATTCGAGTACGGACTGATACAAGATGGTGCCTACATGATTTGATATTTAGAAGTTTGATTGTTCTATGAACTTTGGCTTGTGGAAGTTGAAGATAAGGGTGGTTCTAATTTAGAATGGATTGGAGAAGGCATTATTCAAGAAAGTGAAGAACCCTGCAACGATACTAATGAGAAAATTGAGGAGATAGATTTGAAGGCTCTATCCACCATACAGTTGTGTTTATCCTATGAGGTCATATGAGAGGTGTCTACAGAGATAATTGTGTCCACTTTGTGGTTAAATTTGGAATATGTATACATGAAAAAATTAGTAACAAATCATCTATTACGGAAGAGCAAGTTGCATGATTTGAAAGTAGGTGAGGAGCAATATTTGAAATCCAATATTAATAAATTTGACTATATTGTTATGGATTTGTAAAATATAGATGTCAAATTAGATGATGAAGATATTATCATTTAATTATTATGTTATTTTAATGATGATTATAAACACTTTTGTGATACCATGTTGTATGGTAGGGATGATTTATTTCTTGAGGATAGCAATAATTCCCTATTATAATGGAAATTTATTGATAAAACAATTGATTAGGAGGAAATTCAAGTAACTCACATAGTGAGGGGCTTGTAGATAGGGGAGAACTCGGGAACAATGTTCTAGTGACATGAAGAAGTCTAGATTGATGTGTAAAAATAAAAATAAAAATATAGTTTGTCATAGATGTCACAAGAAGGCTCATATTAGGAAGTTTTTTTTTCTAAGAAGAAACCTAGAGATAAATCTAGTGATTCATCTAGATCAAAGGATAATGTTATTATTGCCCAAGATGATAGGGTTGGTGATGTGCTGATTGCTACTACTAGATAGACTATGATGAATGATAGGTGGATCTTAGATTCTAAGTGCTCCTACCAAATTCCCCCCCCCAATAAGAATTGGTTCCAAACTTATGAGACAACTCAAAGTGGGGTAATTCTAATGGATAACGATGTTTAATGCAAAATTATAGGGATCAAGATTGCGAAGGTGAAGATGCATGGTGGTTTAGTCATGACATTATCCAATGTTTGATATGTCCCTAAGATGACCAAGAACCTTATTTCATTGAGGTTATTGGATTATAATGGATACATTTATGTAATCAAGGATGGTATGATAATGATTACTAAAGGGGCTCTTATTATGATGAAAGGCAAGAGGGTTAGAACATTGTATGTGCTCAATGGTTCTACTATTGAGGGTGAAACTATAGTTACATATGCAAGGTTTTTTGATTTAGATGTTACTAGACTTTTGCATATGCGGCTGGGATACATGAATGTTAAAGGCATAACTGAACTTTCTAAGAAATGGTGGTTGAATGGACAGAGCACAAGTACTATAGAGTTCTATGAGCATTATGTGTTTGACAAGCAAAAGTAGGTTAGCTTTTTAGTGGCCACTTATAGTACAAAGGAACCTCTTGATTATATCCATTCATATTTGTGGAATCTGCAAGTGTTGGTGGCAATACTTGCTAAAATTTATTAATGAATTTTTTAGGAAGGTATGGGTTTATTTTATTAAAAATAAGAAAGTGTGCTTGGCTTTTTTAAGCGTTGGAAGATCCTACTAGTGAATTTGACAAGGAGATAGATCAAATGTCCTAAATGGATAATGGTCATGAGTTTATGGGGTGGAGTTTCATTGATTATTTTGAGGACCTTGGGATTGGTGGCACCACACCTATTTTGGAATACTATAGTAGAATTGGGTCAATAAGAGGATGAAAATAACCCTATTAAAAAATACTGAATGTATGTTATCATATGTTTTATTAGGCAACAATTTTTAGGTTGAAGCAATTCATATGGTAGCATTTTTGGTGAACATGTCATCCAATTGTTCCATTGAGTTGAAGATACCTAAAGAGGCATGGTCGGAAAAACCAATTTATTATTCTAATTTGCATATTTTTGGATGTCCTACCTATGCCTATGTGAATGATAAGTAGTTCAAGTTTAGAGCCAAGAAGTGTATCCTTTTTAGCTATACATATAGAGTAAAGGGGTATAGGTTGCGGGACTCTACTATATCCAAAATTTTGACCAGTAGAGATATCACCTTTAATGAATGTGTATTCCTGTACAAGACTGAGTCTTTCACTGATATATTGTCTAAAGAAGTGGATTAGAAGAATCTACTTGGTATTACATGATAGGTGGAGGTGGAGATTGATTTGGATTAGATAGACCCTTCTAATAGATCCATTATCCCTAGGGTGAGTGGATTTAAGCAACAGGTGGAACAAAGAGGCATTGCTCCATGTAGACCATAGAGAGCTACTAAGTCTCATATCAGATATGGCTTTGAAAAGTTACCATGTTATACTTTGTCTAGTGTAGAGAGTGTAAGAGCTAGTATCATACACAGATTCCATACTAATTCTAAAGGAAGAGATGCATTCTCTATGGAAAATCAAACATGAGAATTCATGAAATGGTTTAAGATTTTTTGCATGGCGAGCTTAAGGAAGAGATCTATACACACCAACAAAATGGTTTCATTATTAAAGGCAAGAAAGATTATGTGTACTTATTGAATAAGTCACTATATAGTTTGAAGCATTTACACGGACAGTGGTATTAGATGTTTGATTAGTTCATGATTGAGCATGTGTTCTCTAAGAGTGATTACAATGAGTGTGTATCCTTGAAGGATGTTGGTATTGGTTCTCTAGTGTAACTTTTAAGGTATGTTGATGCTATACCTGTGGTAGAATTATAGTCGTATGAGGTTAACAAGGTGTATATAATGTTGAATAATGAGTTTAAGATTAAGGATCTTGGAGCTAGAAAGAGGGTACTTGGCATGGAAGTCATTTAAGACCACAACTAGAAGTAGTATATGAATAAGGTTCCATGGAGGTTTCACATGACAGATGCCAAGTTGGTTACCATAAGGAATATTTGGCTTTGGATACTCACTTCACATTGTCTGCATTGGATTGTTCCAAATCTAAAGGTGAAGAGTTTATAAACACATTTTCGTATTCTAAGTCTATAGGATATATGATGTACACTATGGTTTGTACCAAGCTAAATATTACTCAAGTTGTGAGTGTAGTGAGAAGGTATATGGTGAATCCTTAGGAAGGCTAGCTCACTAGTAGCAAAAATGATTTTTAGATGCTTGAAGCGTACTACCTTGGCTTGTTTGAGGTATAGAAGGAAACTAATGCATTAATAGGGTTTCTAGATTATGATTATGGTGGAGATCTTGTCAATAGGAAGTCCATCGGTAGTTACGTGTTTTGTCTTATTGGTTCTTTTATTAGCTTGGGATTGTCCTTGTAAGAAGTGGATGCATTGTCTACCACTGAGACTGAGTACATAGCTATAACTGAGGCTTTTCAAGATGTTGCATGACTTGAATGGTTAGTTTGCGAGCATATGTTTGATATTGGTGATCTGATTGTTCAAAAAAAAAAATACTCTAAATGCTATCTATTTGGTAAAGAATCAGAATTATTCCATTTTCAAACAAAGCACATTGATGTTAGGTACCACTTCATCCTAGGCGCCATTGTTTCAAGCAAGGTTGTGTTGGAGATGTTGGCTATTGTAGAGAATCTAATTTATATGCTAACATAAAAATTGATTGTGAGCAAGTTCAAGCATTAGTTTGACTTGGCTAGTGTTCATGTGCTATGAGACCTTGTAGGCTAGTGTTTTTGTACGGTGATATTGTGGGTTTTTTGCTAGCATCTTCAAATACTCATAAAGGTGGAGAATTGTGAGCTCTTTATTCATAATTGAAATATTTTACAGCATGGAGTGTCTATGTGTGGATGATCAGAGGAGTTTGGAAAATTTTGGTGTGACTGAGAGTGAACATGAGTTTTCCATGGTCATGGGCATGAACATGCTATCAATTACAGAAGAAATAATAAAGAAAATTCAAAGACAAGTGTAAGACCTTAAGTCGACATGACCATGCAAGGGCTACTTTAGAGTGCTTTTGAATTGCCTGATTGACCCCACAGATCAACACGAGTCTTTTCAGGGCGCTTTATCCTCACTCATGTGCTTTCTGATAAAATTTTTAAAAAATTTACGAAACTTCCTGAGAGGATCACCCATCCTAAAAATTACTTCATGACCAACACGCTTAATTGTAGAGTTCTTAAGACGTAATCAACCAAAAGATGGCATACTATGTTGATATAAGTAACCAGATCAATCCTTATGACACTCCGCTCAATTTGGAGTATTACATTCACCCCCACTCAAAGAATGTAACGTCCTCGTTGTGCCTCAACCACTAATTATCTCAATATAGTTTATCCCAATAATCGTCCTGCTAGGTGGCTGACTGGCTCATCCAAGTTTAGCTCATGGTCGCAGTTTCACTTTAATACTATTTGTAACACACCGAGTCGATACAGCCACGCATGGACTACCTTGGAGTGCTTTTGGATTGCCTAAATGACCCCACAGATCAAAACCAGTAATTTTAGCACACTTTGCACTCACTCACATGCTTTTCAGAAACTTTTCAGAAAATATTTGGAACTTCCCAGGAGGGTCACTCATTCTAAAAATTGATTCACTGCCAGTACGCTTAATTGTGGAGTTCTTAGTACAAAATCACCAAACGAATGGTATACCATGTTGATATAAATAGCCAGATCAATCCTTATAACACTCCACTCAATTTGGAGTATTATACCACACATGTGTCGATGGAAGATTTGTATCACCTCAAAATTATTTATTTCCATAGTATTTTCCCAAATTCCTATATATAGTTTCTCTCTTATTCAATGGTATAGGAGGTGGTAATTACTAATTGTTTCTCTATTGTTGTTTAGAGTAACTTGAGAAAAAAACTTGTATATTGAGTGATTGATTTTTGATTTCTATTGTATTTCTTCGATTGACACATTAATAAGATCATCAGTTTTTTTTCAATTCTTTTTCTTGATTTTTTTCTCTATTGAATCTTAGATTACCTAATTCTATCATATTGAGTTTTGTGTGTTCACATTAGTTGATCCCCAATAATTTCTAATTCCATAAATTTAAAGTTCCATTTCTATTATTTGGAATATAATAAAAAAAAGATGGAGAAGTCATTGAAAATCTTATTTACTTCTATATACCAAACAAGAGTATTCTAAAAAAAAGTTTAAAATATAATTCCATATCCTAATAAGTAGTTAGTTCTTTAGTTACCAAGCTTTGCAACATATTGTAGGCTTCCTTGCATATGTACTATTCATGCACACATTGTTAATTATCTCATTGTTTGATATTTCTTACAAAAGGTGATTATCTTATATAGTTACTTGTTTTGGATACTTTCTATATTAAAAAGTTTCTAAAAATAAAGTGATTATGCAATATTATCATTTTTCATAAGTAGTATTAAACTAACTATATACCCTTGATGCACCAAAGGATTTGGGTTATGTTGTATGAAAACATATAGTTTGTGTTATTTCCAAGCTTATGGTGTGTTTGACATGATAAAAAGTAGCTTATAAGTTAGGTGTTGAAAAATATTTTAAATAACTTATACCTTATAATTCGTTTTCTAACTTTTAAGTTACCTTTGCTGAACATACTATAAATGTATAGGGGGGATTACCTAAGTGGATCAGTGATTTCTTGATACAAATTATGGATGTAGTAATGCATAAAATGGTGATTAATAAAAGTTAGGACAATGTATTTATGCTTAAAAATATATAAATTTAGTTTTACAAAACCTTACTTTCTTTCTAACCATCTTTCTGAAAGGGTGCATATAAGTTAAAACTTGAACTTAATTTCTAAATTATTTAATTATAATATTTATTATAAACGCACATATTAGTTGGTGTTACTGATATTACTTTTTCTAATATTAGTAATTAGAAGTTACTAGTACTTCTATAGTTTATGTCATTGATAGTAAACTTTTCCAGGAACTCGTCCAATTTTGATAAATAATAGTTATGCTTTTATAGTAACTTACCTTTTTAAAAAAAATAAAATTGGTTGGCTAACATATGTCGTTGGGCACATGTTTTAAGTCCTCATTTATTAATTCTTTTAATACAAACAATCAATAAATTCATATATGGACAAGGAAAAAAAAGTATTGTAATCTATTTTATTTTAATTACTTTTTCACATCTTTAAACTATTACAAACAATGTTAAACAAAGAAAGTTGTATTTGATTTGATTGGTGACTTCAGTTTGGTATTCGGTTTGGCTTGTTCTTTTTTTTTTATCCTAGTAAAACATTAAAGAGAGATAAAAACCCATTATTCTGTATTACAATCTATCAATAGTAACTTTTTTCAACATTTGCCGTCTATCTACTCATGATGTTTTACCTTCTTTAGTTCTTATAAATAACTATGAATATCAGGAAAATAGTAATTAATTCATGTCTATTGTCTACTTCCTCCTATTTAGTGATGACTATGAGCCGAAAACAAGGAGCCCAACCCCATCCCCTTCCCCAAACCCAAATGTGAAATTAATCTCAATTCCTAGCTTCTACTAATATGAAAATTTCTCACTAATCTTCATTGGAAGTTGATAGATATGGATTATGTTGGTCACGTGGAGCTTTAACATAAATATTTAGTGTGGTTTTGTGATATTTTACATACTTTAGTCCATTTGTTCTTGTTTACTACTCGTGATCATATTTTATAGTTATTTGAAGAAAATGGGATCAAACGGAGCTAAAACACTACATTTGGAATGAAATGGAAGCAAACTAGTGCTCAAAGTGTGTAAAGGTAAAAAGATGTTCAAATACAACCATGATGCAATCTGAATTTGAAAAGTGTTAAGCATAAATATCGTAGATCTTTTTGTTAGCTTTTCAACGCATAACAGATCAGCTAAATCAAAGGTCTAATAAAAAAATTATGGTCTAAATACTAAAATATGTCAAAAAAATGTAGTTGAGAGTGATACAATTGGGTGTTGTTCGCAACCACGACTGTGGGGACTTGGGACAATGAAAAGAAAACACAAGTTTCGCTTTAAAGGGGGTTTGGGGGCTTACAACGAAGATAATTTTTTGAGACACAAAAGAGAGATCTAGGGTTCTTCATTCCCCCATCCATTCCTCATCCCTCTTCCACATTCTCATCCATCTTTGATTCACATTTCCATTGCAAATGTAATACGAAGGGAAGGCGATTGATTGGAGTTTGTTCAAATTACAGTTCTAAGAATATTATTTATCATATTCAAAAGATATATATATATATACATACATATATATATATATATGTATGTATGTATGTATATATATATATATATTTTGAATATGATAAATAATATTCTTAGAACTGTATATATATAGGAGAGTTTCGAGATAGAGACTCGAAAATTGTTCCTTAAACAATTCCAATAAGGTTCCCCAAATCCAGCCTAAAGAATTTCCGATAATCCTTATAGACTATTATCATCTCTATTCTAGTTATACCTTTAAAGTTTTAATTCGTCGCATATATATAGCAGTTGATGTTATTAAAACTGAGTTTTATTTCTAATTTTAGTAATTCTTGAGTGCTCCAAGTATATATTGTTCTGTTTATAAAATTTTTAATGTGAAATTTTAGTTTTTCTTCCTAACGCTTTTAGAACATTTACCCTTAATAAGTGTCTTAAGAATGAAACTCACATTTAATAACATTAAGTATTATGTATGTATGTAATTAATATCTTAAATAGTATTTTTAGACAAACCGATATTTATTTCAGAAATAACGTTCGACCCTCCTACATGTAACGACAAACCTGTCATTAACGTTTCGTGTTTGCTATCCAATTAGCCAGTAAATTTATGCATGCATACGCTTTAGTAGGTGAGCGTATGTGCTGAGATTTGAGACCACGGGTGGGATTATCACCTGACAAGATATTGACTTTTGTGGTTCTTTCTTGGGAGTCAAAGCATAGGATGCCAAACTTATAATGCGGTGCAGCAAAGCCCGTCTTCCTGATACTTCATTGGAAGCAGATCAGCATCCGACATACTGTTTTGACAGGGCAACATTGCAATATATCGGAGAAGGCTTTTAGGTAAATTGGACGCACCTAAAAGGCTAAAACTCACGCGTATAAATTTGTAGAATGCGTCTATTATTCTATTTTTATGTAAAACAGTTTATGAAGTTAAATTTACCTAAAAATTTCTCATATATTAGTATTATTGCTTTGTAACTCAGTTCTCTATTTTATGCCAATTAATAAAGTCAATCATTGATTTATTTCTACATAGTAGTAACTCATCAAAGTCTGTTGTAATTGTACATTTTTAAAAGCAATCTTATCAAATTAGATCAAGCTAGATCAACAAAAATGATATCAGATTAAATCAAATCATACAATTAGATTGATCATATTCAATAATAATAATAAAGTGATAATAACAATGAAAACAAAGTAATATTCTCTCTATTTCAATATATATATATATATATATATATATATATTATTTTAGAGTCTTATGCAAGTGTAAAATTTGTCAAATATATATAGTTAAATGATGGTAAAAAGATATAAAAGACTAATGATAAAGGATAATTTGAGAAATATTGGTTATTTATTGCACTAAAAATCTAAAACAATTATAGTTTCGAATAAAATATATATATGTATATATATGCTCAAATGACACATATTTTGAATCGAATAGAGTATTAGTATCAATAATACCATAGTTATTATTACTATAACTATTATAGTTATATTTTTTATAATTATTTTGTTATTATTAATTACTAGCAAACTATATTATTATTATTATTATTATTATTATTATTATTATTATTATTATTATTATTATTATTATTATTATTACTATTATTAGTATTCATAACTATAGCTATTATCATTGCTATTTGCAATTTTAATAATTATTGTTATAAATGTTTAGTTTTATTATTGTCATTATCATTATATGTATTATCAATATTACAAATATAATTATTTTATCAGCTATTATTATATATTATTATTACAATGAATAATATTATAAATATTATGCATTCATATTATGATAAAACATATTAGCATGTAAAAAAATAATTGATTATAGTTTTATTATTTCAATATTAGTTTAACTTATAAAATTAATAATAATACTATTCAACCGAAGTTCAAATAAAATTATACCATATCATATCTGAATAAATATGATCAACTCAACTCATATAAAAAATTAAATTAGGTTGAATCATATACAATTAAGAAAATAATATCAAGAGAACCAAGTATTCGGCCTGGTTTCCTAAACTTATTTTGCTAATTAGATCTAAACTAATCTCATTAGATCTAATATGCTTTTAATTAAAATTTTCAATGAGGTATTATTATTGTTATATTATTGCTATTTTCATAATTAAATACATTTTTTTATTATATAGTATCACTACAATTATTGTTATATTATTGCTATTTTCATAATTAAATACATTTTTTTATTATATAGTATCACTACAATTATTATTATTATTATTATTATTATTATTATTATTGTTACTATTATTATTATTACGATAATTATAATAAATATTATCGTTAATTTTAAATTTTTTATTGTTAATTTTTGTTTAACTGATCCTATCTAACCTGATAATCTTAAAAATAAACTAATGAGAACATACACTTAGTCTAACAATTATCATAATATACAAGTTTGGATTTTTTTTCGTTTATTATTGTCTATATTGTCCGATTTTGCCGATAGACAAGATTTATAATTGATTGGTGGGGGTTCCTCTGTATTTGCTGATGTTTTTATTGAAACCATCTAAACGGAAAGCCAAAGATGTTAGATCTATCATGTAATACAAATATTTTCCCTTATTTTCTGATATGAAATCTCTCACTCTCCTCTCTTTAACCTTTGTTTTATTTAATGGTAATTATATATTACCAAAATCAAACCACGTGAGCAACTTGGCTCTAGGATGCGCTAAACCAAATCAAGATCCTTCAAAAGAATCAGCCTCCCAGTATGATCTCATTGTGCGTTTTAAATCTTGTTTTGTTATAATGGTTAATATCATCAAATCACCACAAATATGATCGATTGATGTTGTCCTTACACTATGAGCTTAAGTAGTTGTATTAGCTCACTTAAATGCTTTAAGCAATTATATTAGCGCAATTAAGGTTAGAGGCACCAAAAATGTCATATGGGTTGGGTTAAAAATCAGGTTGTTATGTAATTGAGCTGGAATCGAGGTTGGGTTTAGACGTCTTTCGGGTTCAAGTCAAATTTGAGTAACGCTGATTCATATCAAATCTATATTGAGTCAGATAATTTTAGATTAGGAAAATCTTGGGTCGGGTCCATGTCTAAGCCATCAAGTTTCTTCGGATTCGGTTTTAATTCGAGAGTGTACAAACTCTGGGTTAGGTTGGTTTTGGGTTGGGTAGATTTGGGTCTATACACTTTAGGTTGTGTCGGGGTTAAGTCAAATTAATTTAATTTAAAATCTATATTAACATTGATTGTTATTAATTTAATATAATTAATAAATTAAAATATGTAATTTATTGTTATTGTTATGATTATCATATTAATTTTTATCATAATATATGTAATGATAAAATGAATTGATATCATAAAATATGTATAATAATAATAAAGTATTATCATTATTAGTATAAGTATGAGTATAGTTATTTTTATAAATACAATTATAAATATTATTATACACATAAGTATAATGATTTTTATAATAATTATAACTATCATGTTAATTATTATTATTATTAATTATAAATATTACTATCATCTTTAGAAATATAATAATCGTTATTTACAAATATAATTTTAATAATATTATTATTATTATAATTATTATGTTTACAATTATAATTTTTATGTTTCTAATAATTATAATTCCTATTCTAATAATAATAATAACATAAATTTCAATGATCTAGTTAATTGATGCTAATATGATATTAAAATAAAGTGAGGAGACTAGAGCCTTACTGATTTTATTTCATTTGTTGTTATATGGGTTGCATATTTTAGTTTATATAAAATTTTATTAATAAAATAGTTTATTGGTATTTGTGTAGCAATTTATATGAGATAAAATGTTATCTTTGTTGATCAAATTTGATTTTAGTTCGGATCAAGTTTGAAATTATGTCCGGGTATGTATAACACCTTTATATATGTAACCTTTTTTTTTAAGACGTTTAGCCTTTTATTCGAAACATAACCCTTAAAATTTGGCTTAAGTATTTTTCTTAACCCTTGACCAATAATCTAGATAATTAATTATTAACTAAATTTATCTTAATTATTTTTATCTTTCTCCTTTATTAGTAAACCCACCACCTAAACAAGTTAAATTTTCTCTGGTTGATTTTTTCTAACCCAATACACTAACTCTAGATGATTGATAAATTAATTTTACCCTAAGTTTTTAATCCTAAATTTATACCTAATTTTAATTCTAACTCTAAATTTCTTTTCTTTTCCCTTTTTCTTTTTTCCTTCTCCTCCTCACGCTGTCCCTTGCCCAACTACGTCATAGCCTTACTCTGCCGCCCCCATGTATCGTGAGTTGGGTTTTTCTCTTGTACCAAATCAGAGGGTATTTTAGTAATTCTACTTTGATAAATAATTTATTATAAATTTTTATTGTAAGATTATATATTAATATGGTTAATGTTGGTAGTATTTTGAGGTATAAGAGGTTGATTTGTGGAACCTAATAATTTTAAGGAGGTTGCCTATAATTTACGTTTTTGTTGGAAACCATGTAATCTTTATACTTCACTAAAATGCTAAACATTACATGATATCACATTTGGGTTTTGATGCATAAACCGGGTTAAGCATGTTTGTTACATTATAATCCTTATACTCTACTAAAATATTAGATATCACATGGTAGCATATTAAGGTTTTAATTTATAAATTGTGTTAAGCATGTTCATTACAATATTGTAATTATTTGCCTAATAATGTTAGCATGAAAATCGGTAAAAGGGATTATATTGATTTGTATAAAGTGTTATGTGTACGAAAGTATGTTAAAATGGGTGTAATGCCAAAAATACATTGTGTATGTCGTGTATATTTAAAATGATAGGTAGAGCATACTTAGGCGTATTTTGGTATGATTATTGTTAGTATGTGCCCTAGGGGCAATTTGATGTCTTAAAAATGCATGTTAGGATCTTACGTGCTAAATTATGTGTAATGAAAAAATGGTTATTTGTTGTGTCTAGTGATTTACTTGCATGCTAAAATATTTAATTTAGTGTATTTTAGCATTTTTATGATAAATTATTAAATAAAATAAAATTAGTATTTAAAATGGATGATAATGTGATAATTATGATCTCAAGGACATTTTGGTCATTTTGGCCTAATACGTCTAAATGTGAATAACTGAACCTAAAATGGCCTTAGTAGATTTTTGAGTTGACTTTAGTGTTGACCTTGTTTATGGTTATCTTGAATAATTAAAAATGAGCAAAAATGGTTAAGTATGAAAATTGGATCTATTTATGTATTATATGATTCCGTTGTTACCTTAATGAAATACTAATATTTATAGTGAAAGACCCCGAGATCAGGAATGATAGCTCATTAGGGTTAGCTACCCTAATGACGTAATTTAGCCTACAGATGATTATAATTTTTTTCTAGTGTGCTTTAGTGCCTCAGACATGCCTTATATCTTAATCCATTTAGCTCTACTGACTTATGAAGGGTATGCACACTTATAGATTAGGTGTCTTTATCAATAGGGTATCATGCTTCCTTCATGTGTCATTATAACTATGGTACGTTAGTGTTCTTGGGTTGATAGTCGATAAGATATTGTGTTGCCTTGGTACGCCAGTATGACTAGAGTGTCTTAGTGTCTCCAAGTTGATATGATCTTCCCTCGAGTAAATAAAAATGGTAGTAATTATTGCTAGTTTGAATGCTTATTAGATCAGTTTGATAGTAGCCTTCGTTCCTACCAATGGTTCTATAGTAGCCTTTGTACCTACATGTAGTTCAATGGTAGCTTTTGTGCCTACCTATGATTCGCCAGTAGACTTCAAGCCTAGCTGTGTTTGGTAGTTTCTTTTGAGCTCTACCTATGGTGTCATGGAATTTGTTGGTGTTGATGTTGAGATATGATATATATTGTAAATGTTAAGGTTATTGGGTGAAGATTGGTTCTAATCAATACTTCAGAGAGTATCCCCTTGGATGCTTGGTTGGTAAGTGTCATTATGACCTAAATGAACAGGCATGAGCAGTATGTGGCTTGGGTGACATTTGTTTATTTGATATTATTATTGTAGTTTGGTCATCGCATGTATATTTTAATATTTTATACCATGTCCTCCTGTGATACCTTCTATGTGTTCTATATGAGCTTTTCATATAAGTTTGTATAATGAGTTACTCAATATCACTGTACTAATGGGTTCAATTTTATGGGCCCATGCTTATTCAATAGGTAGTGGTCTTTGCAGGTTAGCTTTTGAGATTAGTTGAAGGCTAGTATTTTGGGTTAAGAGTTAAGACTATCTCGTATCCCACCCATTGCCTTTTAATCTATATATTATTAGACTCTTATGCCCTTTTCTATTTCCTCTCATTTAAATTTTTTAACCACCAAATGTTTGTTCTATCAAAATGATACTAATCCATTTTCGTTCTCTCTATTATGGTTATTATAATTATGTTATTGATTTAAGTGGAATAATATTTTTAGCCTTAACACTTGGTATAAGAATGATTGAGGAAACCAAACTTGTACCAAGTGTGGTGATAACACCCTGTATTTTTACTATTTTAGCTTCCACAATTAACTCTTTAAACAAATATTTTAAGCCCTAAAAATGGGAGTGTTACAATATGTGTTGGGTTCAAGTCGAGTCATTTTAGGTTGGGTACATTCGGGTTAGATCATTATCTGGTATGTGTCAGGTTTGTGTTGAGTTTAGGTTTATATCGGGTTTTGGGTAGAGTCGATTGGATCAAGTCAACTTTGCCAAGTCTACTTCTGGTGCTTAATCTTCATTCGAAGAAAAAAAACTCTCATGCTAAATAAAATTCCACTTTCAAAACAAACCATCCAAACAACTCATATTCATGAAGAATTTTTGCAAATATAATGAGAAAAACCTAGGAAAATATTAGAGATATTTAGAGTATATGTTATATTTAGACAATATACTGATATAATATCATTTTTTTTAATTGATGTGAAATCAAAAGGCAATTACAAAGCCAATACTCAAACTTAGCTTGTTGAGAAAAAAAAACAACCATACAGAGGTGGTGAAGGAAATAAGAAAATAACTCAATTTCCCAAACCTATTAACAAAACCATTACTAAAAAACTAATAAAAAACTCTCGAATATTGCAACTAGGCTCCTAGAAAGACCCACAAAAGGGCGAAGAATCGGATTCGTACCTTCCTATAGCGCCTTATAGCTTAGCTCTAAAGCACACCCAGCTCTGATTATTAAGTAATTCATGAACCCTATACTTCCTCAGTTACACATAGCCTTCATAGGAGGATTTTATAACTTCCATTAAATTAGAAACCAATTTCTAATTGGTCTAATGTGATAAGGAACATGAGACCACTTGACATCCTCTTTTGAAGATACCACTTGCTTTTTCCTGTACATAAGTGAACAAATAACCTAGAAAAAATATAGCCCTTTGAATTCTTTTCTCACAACCTTAGGAGAATAATGGAATCTACCTATAAAACAACTACTTATGTGTATACTAAATTAGAAAGCACACATCCCACAATTGATGAAATCTTCTATGCGATTAAATAAAGATTGTGAGGTGTGTATACAAGCAAAACAATGCCAAAACACTTTTCCTTTTAGTGAAAATAAAACATCGAGTATTTTATAACTTCCCAAAAGGCAATGCTCTTGTCTTAGGGGTGGCACGAGTATTTTATAACTTGCCCCAAGTGATATATGGGGTTCGTATAAAACTTCTTATTGTTGTGGACTTTTGTATTATTTTTTTACGATAGTAGAGGATTTATCTATTTATTGAGAAATGAGAACTGTCTCATACATTGATGAATTTGGTGGTTATGGACCTTATGGTTGAATGATAATTTAATAAAAATATCAAAAAAATTTCCAAAATGACAATTGAGCTAAGTTCACCTGTGTGCAAAATTATTTACTTGATTGTGACATTAAATTTTAGGCTTCTTATGTTGGAACACCTAAATAAAAAGGTTGGGTTGAAAGAGAACATAATAATTTTGTCTCATCTTTGTGATTTCAAGGTAATTTTCCCATCAAGTTTTTTGGGGAATGCTTGTTGATACTCACATATCTCATGAAATGTACACCATAAATTGTTCTTAGAAGGAAACGTTCTTATGAAACAATATATGTTAGATCCTCTAAATATAATCATTTGAGAGTATTTAGGTCATTTTGTTATGCTCATAACCAAAAACATAGTGCAGACTAGTGTTAGGGTCCTAAAAAAATGACTAATGCCGACAACCAAGGGCCACAACCAACACTGTTAGCAAAACAATGTTAACCAGGGGCTGCAACCAGTTGAAATACCCCAAAACCCTAATTTTAAGAATTATAGCTAATTAATGATTTGTTATGGAAATTAATTAAATGAATTATTTTATTAAAATACGAGGGAGTAAATTGTAATCCCCTGAAATTTTAAAAGCCTATAATTTAATAAATAACTTTTATTTGGGATAAATTAGCTTTTAAATTTATTTAATTTAATTATTTTATGGATTTTTGAGTATATAAAATTGGATATAAATATTTAATAAATTAAAATAAATATTTTGTTATTTTATCATACTCTTTTTATTTAAATAATTTTCCAAACCATTATTTTACTAAAATTATCCTTTTTAAACTCATATATTAACTTATATTAAATTAAATTATTAAATAAATTTATTACCCAAAAATATTACATTTTATTATTTTGTAAATTATTTTATTTTATTTTTTTTTCCATTTTCCATTTTCCCTTTCCCTTTTCCCTTTTCCTTTTCTTTCTCCTTTTTCTTCTTTCTTTCTTTTTCCTGATTCTTCCTTTGGGCCGCCAGCACCTCGGCCTGCCTTGTCTTCCTCGCCCCTAGGCCGTTGGCCCATTTCCTTCCTTCCTTCCTTACCTTCCCTGCCCGCGTCATCCGGCCCAAACCCTCCTCCTTTTCTTTTCTTCCTTCCTCCCTTGTGCGAGCTTGACCCATCCTCCCTTCTTTCTTTTCTTTCCCTTCTCCCCGACCAGGCCAGCCCACTCCTTTCTTCCCTTCGCCCGGCCTGCACGCAACACCCCCCTTCTTTTTTTCTTCTTCTTCCTTTTCGCCCGACGCCATATCCGACCACCTCTACCATCTCCGGCCGCGCTACCTGCAACCCTTCCCCCTATTACTCTGCCTATCTTTCTCTCTTTTGCCGTTTTTCCTGCCCCATCTCGGCCCCACCACCTCTCTCTCTCTTCGCCCATGCCCCTCCTTCCCCTTCCCTCTCCCTGCAACTCCCATACTCCTACCACCCTACCGCCACCCTACCGAGCCCCCTATCCCCTCCCTTTCTCTCCCTCTTATTTTTCTTCTTCCCTCCTTGCTTCATCCTGCCCATTTTCGAGCCTTTATTCCCCTTTCCTGACCTTCTTTCTCTCCTTTATTCTCCTTCCATCGCCCTTCCTATTTTTGCACCACTGCCACTTCCACCGCCGCACCAACCACCTACAACACCCCTTGCCACCCTCTACCTCACCCCTAAACCACCACACCACCCTTCGAGCTACCCTACAACCCCCTTCTTCCTCCCCTCTTCATTTTCTCTTCTTTCCCTCCCTTCTCAGCAACCACCCTACACCTCCTCCTTCCGCCGTCGTTCCGCCACCTAAGCTACCAAACCAATCCCTGCAACCTCCTCTACCACCTCCACACCTCCTTTGGCCGAAACAACCACATGCAGGCCTTCATTTTCCTCCTCCCTTTTCCTTCCTTCTTAGCCCCCTTCATCTCCGCAGCCACCTTCACAGCCTCGCTGTCGCATCCCCGACCACCACCTACACCCCCTCTCCACTCCTACACCCTTCCCTTGCCCTAAATCCTCCCCCACATGCCTTCTTTCCTAGCCCCAAAATCCTAACCCGAAAACACCACTCCCTCCTCCCTTTCTTGCCATTTCAAGCCCTCCCCCTCATTTCTTTGCATGCAGCTCATGCTGCATGAGTAGTATGAGCTACTACATGCCTTAGTATGTTTTGTTTAATAAGTTTTTAAGGTATAATAATATTTTAAGTTAAGTATTTCATTAAGTAAGTGTTATAAAGTCTTATACTTTTGGTTTTCTTATTTCTAATATAATAAATATTGATATTATTTTTAGGTATTGGTTTTGCTAATCAAAGCTTGAATCTTTAACTGAAATACTGGTAAGGTTCATTTTTAGTACTTGAACTGTAATAGTCTTAGCTGGCCCGCCTAGAAACATAACCAGATCACTAAGAAATAGGACACTTAATCACTTAAGTATGTATACTCTCTATAGGGTCGAAATATATCAAGACACCTATATAATAGAAAAGGGCCTCTCAGGACCTCATAAGGCACCCAGGATCATAGAAGAGAAAAACACCGAAATGGTACCAAGTGAATGTCAAACCTAGGTTGGATAGCTGCCCTAAGTGGTACAAGTCCCGACTCAATATCTTTTACTTTAAGTGATTAATGTTTTATTTAAAGATTCAACCAATCATAGATCAGGCCCACATAGCAGCACTTAACTCACTTCCATCAACACAATAAATTTCCATTATTATATCAATTCCAAGTGGCATTAAAGTCGATTAGTTTTAAGTGGGATTATGATAATTATTCTAATAATATGATGTGGGGTGATTGGAGTGATTATGAATGTCAAAAGTTCCCCAAAATAAGAAAATTGTCTAATTTAGGAATAGTAACCTTAAAACGGTAATATTACTATCATATGTATAAAATGTTAAATTTAGGCCACAAATTTTGGATATGTTGTTAATATGGGTATTTTAGGGATTTATGTTGAATTTGGTAATTATGTGAACTTTATGGAAAAAGTTATAACTTACATGTGAAATTAGGGTTTTAGGAGCTTTGTAAATAGTAACTTTTGAGATAAGGCTATTATCACATGTGTAAGACGTGGGAGTTAGAAATTAAATTTTAGGCATATTAATAACAATAATATTTGAGGAAGATACACTAAATTTGGTGGGTAAAGGACTAATATGGGGAAAGTTATGTCTAACTTGTGAATTTAGGGTTTCTAAGGGAAAATAAGCAATTTAACCTTTGATAACGGTCTTTTATTAGTATTTTGATGTTTTTATTGACTTAATTATGTTTTTTACTTATTAGAACAATCATGAATAAGATATCACTCATTTAAAGTGAAAGATCCCATGAGTTATGACCAGTTGTATATGTCTGTTCCATCGGACGAGAATATTAATTGGGCGTGTTCTACCCTAGGGTTGTATATTGATAACCATTCCACCGGTTGAGAATAGTGGTTGGATGCATTTTTCCTGGGGTTATATATTATTACCGTTCCACAGGTAAGAATAGTGGCTAGGAATATTTTACCTTGAGGTGAAATAACCGTTCCACCGGTTGAGAATAGTGGCCCCCCTGAACTCAATCTAAAATGAATTTTGAGAATGATCATAATCATTGATAAGATACTAAACACTTATAGTGAAAGACTATGTGAGTCAAGACTGGTTGTACCTCTTTGTTCCACTGGAAGAGAATAGTGGCCGGGGGCATTTTGTCCTAGGATTGTATATATTGATAACCGTTCTATGGTAGAGAATAGTGGGGTCTCTAAACTCAACATAAATAAAAGAATGGATCATGTTATATTCTAATAGTACGAATCCAAAATCAGTAATTAACTTGCATTGATTATTGTATCTTGCATGTATGCTACTTTCCGTTGTGAATGCATGTATTTATATATTTTTCCTGTTTTGATTGTATTGTACCCTTAATCAGTACATAGCGTACTGATTATCCTTTTCACGGGTGTTGTTCATTCCCACTAGCAGATGACCCGGATATTTATGTGTAGGTCAATGAGGACCCAGTTGATGAATTTGTATCTTCTGATGCTTTGTATAGGGCAGAGTGACTTTGTGTATTAGGACTTTAGGCGTAGAGTTATGTTATCCGAATGGTGGTTTTATCCAGATAAGTTTTTGGACATTTAGATCCATGGTATCCATTTTGTTGTATTTTGTTATTGTACCCCGGAGTAAATCTCCAAACTCGCATTTACATTTATAAACCTTCTCTCATTTCTATTTACTTTATTCTACTCTTAATGGTTTTTAGCCTTGTGAAACCAAACACACATCAATTACGGCGGTACACCCGGTTATTTTGATTTTGCTTCCGCTGTAAAATAAAATTTTTCAGTAGTAAATTTTGGGGTGTTACATTAATGCTATTTTGATTATTCACTATTCACATTATTTTGAGGTTACATTTAGATTGATTTGATTTGTTTATGTTGCTAATCTAATCATTTTTTATAATGATTATTCTGCTATACAATAACTGAGGTGGTATCTCAATGATTTTTTCACTTGAAATATCTTGGTGTTCTCAAGTATTTTGGCATTGAAGTCACTAAGAATCATATGGGTATTTTTCAATGTCAATAGAAGTATGCTTTAAACATTATTTTGGAGATTATCTTTCTTAGAGAAAAGTTTGCGTAGTTGTCAAGGAAGTAGAATCATAAGTTTTTTGTGGTTGAGGGACGTCTACTTGATGACCTAGAATCCTATCATCAATTGATTTGGTGATCAATTTATTTGGTTGTCACTTATCGTGAGATAGTATATTGTGTGTATGATCTCCTCTCAATTCATCGAAAACCTCATCAAAAGTATTGGGATGTAGCCTTGTGTATTGTGAGGTGCCTGAAGGGGAAGCTGAACTAAGATATTGTGAAGTGAATCCAATTAGGCAAATTTTCCTCTCACGTTGTAGTCTTTGACCAATTGGTTTGTTCTATTAAGAAAATTTTATCTCTTTTTTAAAATCAAAGAAACAACATAAAATATCTCGGTATGTGAAACCAGTCAACCAGCACCATTGGAAATTAACATTTTTAACTAATTCTAAGTCTTTTCGAAAGCCAAAACTATTATATTTTATATCAACATAACACATTTTGATGAATTTTTGGATGGTGTATTATAGTGGGGTTTGAAGCCTTTGATCATGTGAGGTTTCTTAGCAAACTTATTTCACATTGATTACATCTTTAGGTGTACACTGATATTCGGAGATCGCATGTAAAATTGGCGAAGTTAGGGTAAGTGTTGAGATTTGGGTGAATTATGTTATATTGGAATATAGGGGTATTTTGGTCATTTTAGTGAACTTTGGAGGATATGCAAGTATGACATTATGAATTTTGGGATTCTAACATAAATTTTAATACATAAAGTGTTTGGGTTTGACATTATTTGGGTTAATTTATGGTTTTCACAAGTATTAAGGTGTTTAGGAAGATAAAGGGTAAAATGCTCATTTTGGGTTAATTCTAGAAATTTAAGGTTGGGTGTGATAAGTGTTTATCTTGGGTTTATTATGATTATTATAAGTAGTAATCATATGTAAAAATGACTTAAAATGGGATTAGATACCCTAAGGATAATATTGGTATTTTAAGTGTAAACATTAGAGTTAATTTCTATATTTTGATATGGTTCTTAGAATGATATTTGGGGATGGTGTACTAAATTTGGTGGATTGGTGAGTCTTATAGGTAGAGTTATAGTGTGTTTTGTGAATTAGGGTTTCAATGAGGGCATTATAGTTTGTTCTATTACGTAATATCTCTTTTGTGGTTGTTATCTCGCTTTATGTCTTATATTTGTTTCATGTGATTATAACAAATGTCATTTGATTAACCATGATGCAATTCTAAGTCTTTTAAATAAATATAATTGTTAAAATGATGTAATTCTATGTAATACTCGACATTTTATGTCACAATAATAAACAATATCTCATATGATAAGTCAATGGCAATATAAGTGAAAGTGTTATAATGATACGTAAATCAAATGATACTTATTAAGAATGGAGTGTGAATTATGTTGGTCGTAATGGTTAATAAGACATAAATAATTAAAGTGGAAGATTATTTGAGTTAGGTTCGAGCTGAACAAGTTATATTGTTGTTTTTTGGGTTGATATGGTACTAGTGATTCCTGGTTGTTGTGATAACTAGAATGACCCTAGATTTACTCTATATTGATTGTTCTACATGCTTATAGATGTATGCATACTTAAAGACTAAGAATCTAGTTTTGTGGTTCCTAGGAGAGTTCTACCTTAGAATAAGCTATGTGTCATAATCCATTTCACCGAACAATAATAGTGGCCAAGAGTTTTCTATACTATAAGTTTTATGTTTTGATACTATTCCACTGGTGAAAGATAGTGGTTTCTGTGATCTTAATGTGACTAAGTAAATGAAATATTATGATCACTTGATATTAAAACCTAATTTAGTTTTCTTTTGAGTCCTCTCGTATCATGAACATATATGCATGTATAATATTTATCTTATCATATGTTTCATATGTGTTATGAATTTCTTATTGTATTGATATATGTTATTACCTTATTTAGTATGTAGCGTATGGACCATCCTTTTTATAGGTATTGTTCAATCCCACAAGCAGATATTTCCTTATTTTACAAATAATTAATGAATTAATGTGTTGATGTAATGTCCTATGGTGAGTGTTTATTTAGGTTGGTGTCACCATATGATTAACTGGATATTTCTTTCTTTGAACTTTTAGTCTCTTGATTTTTATTGCCTCTATTTCATAATATTGTATTGTTGTAGGACTAAGTATTTATCACATCCGATCTCTAGACACAAATTACTTTTAACCTTGCACCCAACATAGATTGGGTATAGGAAGTACCTTTTTTATATTGGATGTGGCATAACACCCTATATTTTTATTTTTGGCTTTCACAAAATTATTTTAAAAAGAAACATTTTAGTTCATGAAAATTTAGGTGTTACACTAAGTCGGTCACCTAGTTTTATGGGATGACACTCTCCCCCCAACTAGCTAAGTGTGGAATGTTGGATAAAAAATCACCAAGAATTTAATCCTTGATTCAATAACACAATTTATAATGAAATATATGAGTAAATTGCAAGCACAAGAATGATTATTCATAGGAGGAAGAAATGGAGGCTTTTATTGAGTGTGAAGAATAAGGAAAAATTGAGAGATTACACACAGATTACAATTTTATAAGGAAAAAAGGGTGAGGATGTTGGTCAAGTCAACAAGGCATCAAGGTTATATAAGGCATAAAAAAAATATACTTTTTTAAATTTTTCGTTATCCCACAAGAGCTCAAGAAGGATGTGAAATAATACTCCATCCATTTTTAAAAGAACTTTTTTTTAAATAATTTCAATACTATTTTTTGAGGTAATACATGTACTCTTAATATAACAATTATACCTTTCATTGAAAAATAATATGACAATTAATGTATAGAATAAAAAAGAGAAAATATGGGTAAAAAAATGTGAGTATTAATTTTTCTTAAAGAACTTTCATTTTGAAACAAAAATTTTGAGTTAAAAAGACTTTTCTTAAGAAACGGAGGGACTAGTTCTTATTTAGGTTATTTTTCCTCCTTATATGGCTATGCCAAACATTTCCTATGATTCCCTTATCGTACATAATATATTAAGCGTTATATAATTAAATAAAGTGATGATAAAACGGAAATCAGGCTTTAAATTTTATAAAATAATTATTGAGGCATCAAAGTCCTAGTTCCATGCCATGAAATGCCCAATAAAAGCCTGATTTTAAATTTTATAAAACATTAATTTTCAATAATAACGTTGGCTTTAATTTTTGCGCACTCTTCCCTGCAACGTCTTGTTCTTCTTTTAGGTCATTTGGAATTCCTACCAAGTGGGCCTGCCACAGCCCATTCAAGACACGTCCGATGTATCCTGGAGGTTCACACGTGAAAGCTTGTGCAGCCCGGGCTAGCCATAATCTTATGGTCCGAGACTTTACACATCCTCAAGTAAATTAACGTAAGAGGGGGGAAAACGATATTATCCAAGCTTAAAATTATTATTATAAATTATGAATAAATATGTTTTAAATTATGATTATCCTTAAAATTGACAAATTATACCATAAAATTTGTCCTAATGTCCGCAGTTTATAAACTGTGTATACCTTTCATTTACGGTTGAAGAATAATAGCAACAAATGGTCTCCTTTCCATTCGTACCATCAAACGCAGTTTGCCGTCCTCACTAATACTTCACCACCGTCATTGCTCTCCTCCTCCACCACCGGTTGTTAATTTCTGCTTAATTTACCAAACGATTTGTAAAGCCGATGGTGATCGAGAGCTTTGGCAAAGCCCTAATCGAGATCGAGTCGTGCTTCAATTTATCGTGTTGTGGAATTTTCATAAGAATTTCTTAATATTAAACAAAATAAAGCAGTTACCTCAAGCATCGAAATACACCGTTTGTACGTAAAAGCTTCTTCATTTTTCCCTAAGGAATGGAAATCGAACTTAATGGAGGATATTGTTGGTACTTGGTGCCTTGATCCACAAGTGAGGGAATAAAGATGATCCCACTAATAAATCTAATTGATTTAATGAGATGAATATCTTTATTGTACTTTTCGGTCAGTATATATTATTATAGTTTATTGTACTTTCATTAGTTGTTTATGATTAGGAAGTAAAAACTAAAAAATAGTAAATGTTGTTTACCATATGGTTTTGAGCTTCCGGATGCAATTATAACTTTGATATAGAATTTCTTGTATGTATCTTTAGGATCATATAAATTCAGGAAAATAGTGGTAAAAATATACTTAACAATAAAAAAAAATTATATGCATTTGTGGTAAAAAAATACAGAAACAATGGTAAAATATAATTGGATCAATATTGAATTTTTTCAATAAATGATGGTGAAAAGTATGTTAAACATTGGTGAAATTGAAGTAGATTATAGTGGCTGATATTGAAACTGATGGTAAAAGATTAAATGTTGTAAAAGAATGGTTAAAGTTAAGTAATCGTGGTAAAAGACATGTAGAATTTTGATGAATTATATATGTCTTTGTGATGAAAGACATATATAGAAATAGTAAGATATAGTTAAAGCAATGTTGAAATTTTCATAAAATAATGGTGAAATATATGTTAAATATTGATGATATTTCTGACAAACAGTGATAAATATATATATATATATATATTAACAATGAGGGTGACAGATACACAAATAATTGGTGATATATACTTAGACTAATATTGATTTTTTTTAGTTAAATAGTAGTAAAAAAATACATTTAATAGTCATAAATAATACTTAGATACATGATAAAATATGTGGATAATTGTAGTGAAAAAAATACACTCAAAACTAATAATATATGTTTAGATTAATGTTAAAATGTTTTAGAAAAATACTGGTGAAATTTTTTATTTAACTTTGGTGAAAAATACTTAAATGCATAGGGATATATATATGATTATGGTGAAAGACACATACATGACTTATATCAATGTTAAAATTTTTATTAAAATAATGGTGAAAAATATATTTAATAGTGGTAAAAAAAATCTCAAATGCATGGTTATATATATATATTTGTGGTCAAAATTTTAGTAGATGTGGAGTGGTAAAATATACATATAATAATGGTAAATTATATATGTAGATTATTTTCTAAGCTAAAAGTATAGCAATATGAGTGTTTTTTTTAAAGAAAAATTCAAAAATATTATAATATATATATATATATATATTCTTATTTTTTAAAATTTTTTTAGTAAAACTACGTGCATAGTGTAGGTATTGTTTAAAATTAGCACAACAATAAAGGTGTAACTGCATAGATTGTTTAGACCAACTTTTAACTCAGTTGATCCGGAAAGAAACATTATTCGACCAACTTTAGTTTATTATACATATCAAACTCATAATTAGTGCGAAAAAACACATACCATTACTTGGATGGTATTTATTTTACTTTAGAATTTATTTTATCATAAAATCCCTAAATTAACTATCGGAATAATCTTCTTGTAACCTTTTTTTCTTTTAACATTTTTTGTTTAATTAATCAATTCAAATATACTCTTTATTTTCTAAGAAGACTTATACATATATAAAGTGAGCTAGAAGAAGAATAGAAAATATTTGTTGAATAAATTAATTCGAAGTGAAACTAAAATACATAATTAATAATTAGCTGTTAGGTATATGTATTTAGTTAGAAAGTGATATTTTGATAATATAGTATGTTTTATATGTGTAATTATATATACGTGTTGTACCATAGAAATATATATAATATATTTTAGTAAAATTCAAACGAAAATTTAAAATTTAAATTCCTTTGTTTAAATAAAAGTTGAAAAAAGTTCATTCTTTGATAGTAATAATATTAACATAAGCGTTCATTTTATTGTTGCATTCAACTTTTATTATTTACTAAGGGTTGCTCTACTTTGCAATTTATTTTATTTATAAAAACTTCTTAATTATATTAAATTTATTATAATTTTTTTTAATGGTCGAGCCTCATAATGATGGAACAAAAGCCGCTCTTACTATTATATACATCCACTAAAAAGTCATTACTATATCTATATCACGCTTTCTCAATTAGTGGATTTTCTTTTAGACTTTTTTGTATAAAGATTGCCACTAAGCAATATCAACTTATTTTATAAAAAATTGTATGGTACTAGTAGGCATGCTTCATGCACATTTTAACCCCGATATAATAAAAGCGTGGCCAAACCTAGCTACACCCGGTTACTAAAAGAGAGAGTCAGAGCTATACTATATTTCGCATAGGGAACGATACAGCCCTATGACCCAATGGTTTTAATGTAATGTTTTTCGAAGCTATGCGGCAAAATCTATAGGAGGTTTTAGTGACGGAACAACCCTCTTGTTCTTAATGTTACCATAATTACGGGTTGTTTGACTGAAAATTAGTAGAGGAAAGAATTGGTAATTGTTAATAAGTAATAAAAGTTGGATTGTTTGGTTAGTAAGAAGTTAAAGACAAAGGTAAGTGGTACTTTATTTTGACCTCATTTTCTATACATTTTTTTCCTTAGTAAGTAACTTACTCAGGTATATATATCTAAGTAAGCGCTACTTTCAGAGTATTCATTTATATTTTTACCCTTATTTTTGTAAAAAAAAAGGAGGTACATGCATCTATTATTAAGGGTGCTATTGTAATTTATGTACTACTTTTTTAAGAAGTGTAATAGTAAACCAAATATAAAATATAGTCATTTAAAAAAAATAGATATACATACCAAACACAAAAATTTATTACTTCCAAGGAAGCATTTTTCAGTAATTTAATTTCATGGAAGTTTCTTCTTTCATATCAAATGATCCCTTAATGTGGTGCCTAAAGTACATATCATAGCCTAAAACAATAGGCAACTATCGACCGCTTATTGCAATACTACACTCAAAATCATTAGTAGGGTCTTGGTAAATCTCATGCAACCTTACTTGCTTCCATTGATTGGAGATAACCAAGAGGCTTTTGTTAAAGGTAGGCATACGAGGGATACCATTTTAATGACACTGCAACTGCTTCATGGCTACCAAAATAAGTATATTTCCCTTAGGTGCATGATGGAGCTTGATATGAAAACAACTTAGGATTTTGTGTGCTGGGATTCCCTTGAGATGTTGTTGTTGGGTTTTAATTTTTCTTGTGCTATACAAAGGCAATCGTGGCCTATGTTAGAACAAACGACTATTCGCTCATGTTGATATGAGTAGCCATATCAATCATTATAACAAGTCCATCAATGTTGAGGTATTATATTCACCCCCACTCAAAGAATACAAAGTCCTCATTGCACCTTGACCACTAATTGTCTCAATATAATTTATTCTAATAATCGTGCTGCTAAGTGGCCGACTATCTCATCCAAGTTCAGCTCGCAGTTAAGATTTCACTATAATACCAACTTATAACACCCCTAAAATTTTCTACTTAATTTTTTTTTCTTACAGAAGTGTTAGTTAAAAAAAATAGTGGGATTTACCGCCACACCTTACATAAGTCTGGAATCATCTACCATTCTTATACTAAGTACTAAGGCTAAACCTTTCTTCACTTAAATTAATAACACAATTATAAAAATTAGAGTAAAGAGAGACTCAAAGCAACTTAACATCATTCCAAATAAACCAACTGTCAATGGTTACAAAATCTAGTAAAAAGAAATACATAAGAAAATAAGAATACATAATCATCTTGATTAAAAGATGTCGGGAGAATCCCTAAATATTCGTAACTTGCAACCCATACCAGAAGTCTTAACTCTCAAAAATAAATAACACATATTATACATACTTATCAAACTAGTTATTATGATATGATTAAAATGACTAAAATTCCCCTAGAACATATAATAATAATAATAATAATAATAATAATAATAATAATAATAATAATAATAATAATAATAACAACAATAATAATAACAATCACGCTAAAACATTTGTTCTAAAATATCAAATTACGTATTCCCATACTCAATATTAAACAACACATATTTGGCACACCTGTTGGGATAAAAATATGATAAGCTTAAAATGATCAAAATACCTCTAAGACATATAACAAAAAAATGCTAAAATATGCATTTCTAAAATATAAAATCACATATCTCCATAGTTAATAATAAATTAAGATATGTTAGGCCTTCATAATGGAATAAACATTACACTATGCATAAATAACCAAATTACCCCTAGGACACACTATAGTAATAATTATGCTTAAAAAGCGCCTAAGCATACCTAACCTATCATATTAGACATACATGACATACATAATTTATTTTTGCCATTTCACCCATTTTAACCAACTTTTGTACACATAATAATTTACACGAATCAGTATGCTCCATTTTACCAAATTCCATGCTAACACTTTTAGGTAGCTAATTAAAATGTAGCAATCATACTTAATATAATTTATACATAAAATATCTAATGTGCTATCATGTGATGTCTCATATTTTAGTAGAGTATATAGATTATAATGAAATAAATGTGCTTAACACGGTTTACACTTCAAAATCCTAATGTGCTATCATACAATATCTGAAAATTTTAATAGGATATAGAGGTTACGTGATTTATAACAAAAGTACAAAATATGGGCAACCTACTAAAATTTACTAGGCTCTACTAATTAAAATTTTGTACCCAAAAATAATATCAAAGTAACCATATAAATATTTAACAAATAAAATAACATTTTTTATTAAAAAATTTATTAATTATAAACTTACCAAAATGCCCTTGATTTTGAAAATGTATAAAAATATATTTATACACACTCACGCTGCACGCATCCTAAAGGGGGGGGGGGAATGTTGGTCAATCGGTGGGGTTGAGGGTGAGGGTGAGTGGTGGTGCAATGGTGGTGAGGATACTGTTGGCTGCGAGGAGGGCGATGGAAGGGGAGGAGGTCATGGTGTTGGACAGGGAGGCATAGAACAAGGGAAGAGGTGGCTGGGGTGCTGGTGTGACAGGGAGGGTAGTGTGTTGGACAGTGTTATGCGGCTCAACAAGGGGAAGATATGGGCACGACAAGGAGAAGAAGGAGCGAGCCATAAAATAATAGAAGGGCACCACCACTCATATGACTTGACGCAAAGTTTTGTAGTTGTTATATCATTTAAGGATTATTGTCATATAATTTTAAGTATTTAGTATAAAACTAATAAGACAATTTTATATTTTTTTCCTTGTGTCCACGAGAAAAAGATGAAATCATTTGTCGATACTATGTCTTGAGATACATGAAGCAAATCATTTGAAAACATTGGATGGGACAAGGAGAAGTTTTTATTTACTTTGTTAAGTTCATAGTAATTATGATTAGTTAGATGGACCTATATACTTTAATACTAACATGATACTTTAAATTATTTGTGTAGGTCTATCTCCCTAATGAACGAGGTGGATATGATCCAACCAAGATTGATGAAATTATGAAAGAATGGTTAGACTTTATGATAAACTCTCACGATAGAGTTAGTCGGATCATAATTAATGAGCCCCGAATATCAGTTCAACACAAGCCAAATGAAGCTTAGAAAAAAAGAAGAAGAACAAAATCACAGATTTCAGCAAACGATGTAAATATGACTTGGCGCATTGTCGTCCGTTTTAAAATGGCCTCCGAAGAGTGGTGATGAGAAGGAGGGACGACGGTGCGTAAATTCTACGTAAAGTACATATATCTAATAATGAAGATGACATATGGGCTTTCCGCTGGACCAGCTCTTTTCAAAACGGATAAATTAGTGTATGATACTTTCTGTGGGCTTGTCCACACAAGAAAGGAGCAAATACTTCGTATGCGATGCTTTCATCTTCCGATCGAAGGAGGCCCAGCAAGAAGGCTGTTGATGGCTTCTTATATACGTTTGAATTTGAGTAACGTTACTAAATTCGTGTTGCAAAGCAGGTGTGCGACACATGTGATCACGGAAAAAATTATAATGTAAATCTGGTGCATTGAATTTTTAAGTGTATCGCTCATACATTAGTATAATTATTTTGTAAATTCCATGCATCTAATTTTTTAGATTACCACTCGTATATTTGGTACAATTATATTTAATATATTTTATAAATATCCCCTAAAATATTTTGATATAATTTTAGTATAATTTTATAATTATATATATATATATATTAAAATATTATTAAAATCACACTATAATTATATTAAATAGAGAGAGAACTTTTTTTAGCTAGAAGAGGAAAGAAACGCTTATCCTCGTATAATCAATCTTTCTCAGATTGCGCATAATCCTATCCACCTCCGCCCGGGGTATCTTTTTCAAAATCCGTCCGCACCGCACTCATCCGCACGGGTACGTAAAACTGCTACGAATGAAATTTTGCGTCACCCGCGAATAATGGAGGGAGGGCTTTAAGTATTGAGTCTCGAAATATATGAAAATAAGAGAAAAGGAGCGTGCGCCAATAAAAATAGATGAAACATATGTTTGCCAAAAATCGATGAAGCAGGATAGCAATATTTGGTTTCCTAGATTATATATTGGACTAGACAGATGTATAGGGAAACAATAGCGGCTAAAAGACAGGAACAGGAAGAAAAAAACAAACAAAATACTTCTAGTAGATGTTTAGTATGGTACAGGAATAGTGAAACTTGGCATATAAGGTGGCCTAAGTTGTCGTTTCGTTTTATATGACTCGTGAAGGTTCGAGACTTTCTAGTCAATTTAGTGTCTCTATGGACTAAATCCAAACCAAATTTTCCTACCTGACATTTTGATATAATAAAATGACATATATTATTTTTATAGTATGATATTTATGGTATATTATACTTTTTTATCTACTAATTTTCCCTACTTTTTCAACAATAACGTAATATGAATACTCGCGGCATATTTAAATATATAGAAGTGTAAAAAGTTAAATATTTAGTTACTAAAATATAAGTTTATAGAATTATTATACAATATATAAACATTGCACCGCAGATATTAAAGGCAGTCGTCAAATAAATTACTATTGTGGATATCGACTTAGATAGAAAGCAAGTTAGGTTGACGTTGGATTTGATTAATTTGGGACTTAAGATTGACAGAACTAGTGAACTAAATTCCTTTCGGACATGGTTCAAATCGGATCGATAGCGGATCAGATATGTTCCTATAGCCATTAATTGTGTAAAAAAATATTTAATAATTAATTAGTTCAATACTATAACATTTTTATGCTGTTAAGTTTTAGATTTTATTTATTTATTTATATAATTTATACTTTAATAATAATATTGTAATAATTTTATAAGATAAAATAAGGTATAGCTATGAATATTATTTGATATATAAAAAAATATTTTAAATTATAAAAATTATTAAGATAGTATTTACGTATTAATAACGAAAATATCCTTCATTGGATATCCACTCTGTATCTTATCCGTATATTTAAAAAATTTAAGCAGTGGAGCAAACATCTGATGTGATCGCTGCCTATATCAGGCGGACGAAATTTCTTAGGTCAAATCACCGTGTACCGGATCTAGGTAATGGTAATCAATCCATTGTTTCTCCCTTACGTAAGGCACCCCCCTCTGTCGCACTATGATCATGGCTATTATTATTTCGGGAGATGCTCTCTGTTGCACTATATATTAATTGAAACAGACTCAACCTTTTCTTTTTGAAAAAATCAGTGTCAATGACGTAATTTATGCCAGAACCTACCTTAACCTAGTCTCAAATAAAAAATATATATATATATATATTTAGCAGGAATTTAGTGTTACTAACTATTGGGTGAATATGGGGTATTCCACTGAAAGAGGAGTTGTAATATAGTCGCCCATACCCTGACAGGGGAAGCTAGAAACATGGCAGATATGGATTTGAGGAAATACCCACCAGCTGTACTTGAACATGTTGGAAGCCACATATTTATAAATAAATAAATATCTATTACGCTGCTGAAAAAAGACAAAAAAAAAAAGAAAGAAAGAGAAAGAAGATGACCCTCCAGAAGAACCTAATAGTCATTAGTCAGTCCCAGTCTCAGTCACAACACAACACAAATATATATGTATAGTTGGTTGAAGATTGCCGGCCATTCGTTCGTACACATCTCAATTTGTTGTTGTTGTTGAGTCTTGACCAGAGCCTAAGATGGAACGATGGAAATAATAATGGCATTTTCTTTCCCTACTCAAAATCCTTTGAAACAGAAGTCATCAGGGAAAATAAGACAAGACTAACATCACATCAGTGTACCAACACGTCAGGGTTTTAAAAACTATCCGGGGAAGGAGCCCTTCTTTCTTTCTTTCTTTCGAAGATGGAGGAGGAGAGGACGGGTAACCGGTTAAGCAAATATTTATTAATTATTATTATTAATAATAATAAGTGAATCCACCGAAAAGTATTGACAATTGAATCGAAAAAAGATTTAGGTATGTGGTATATTACACGGCCCCATGCTTGCATGTCCCCGACCCAGAGCAGAGCACCTGCACTGATTCAGTCAAAAATATACAGGAAAGCAGCCAGAGACAGTCATAGTCCTAGAGAGGAGGAGAGGCTTTCTTCCTCCCAGTCCCACTGCATGGTGTGGGGAAATGGAGATCTTTTCCCTCCATTTCCTCATATGACAATTCATTGCACAGAATATGAATAAAGTTTGGAAGACAGGACAAAAAAAAAAACAGAAAATCAAATCATGCGTCCAAGTCTTGATTAGTTGTCAGAATTCTTTCCCAAAATATTTTTTTAATTACTTATTCTTTAAAAATGTATAATATATATTTATTATATTTAAACTTAAAAGGTGCATTAAAAAATATTATTCATATAGTTTTAAAATTATATATTAAAAACATTAATAAATTAGAAACAAAGTACTTACAGTTACAAGGGGGAGGAGTATTATTTTTGGTTTCCCCTTCTCGAATTTTTTTTTTTCTTTAAAATACTTAATTTCGGTACGATACATTATTGCCAATCTTACTAGATGCCTAAACGAACGGGAAAAAAAAAATGCTATATAATATACCTCTATCAAAAGTCAAAAACAATATGTATGAATGTACGTACGTACTACGTAGTATGTATGTATAGTAGGAGAAGGAAGCCCTTCGGACAGAAACCTAGCTATGAAGGGGCATCATGATGATAGCGACCCTCTCTGCCATGCTATGCTGATCCTAGGCCAAACACCTGCGCAGATCTATCCGTCCCTAGCCCCTGCTCTACTCTCTCCCTCTCCCTGCCATGTGGCCATCGATAACGATACTCGGTTGCCCTTCGAGCGGGGCGGGTTTCTAGATTTAAATTTCATTGGAATTTATTCAATAAATAAATAAATAAATCTATCTATTTACAATTTTCACGTCGGTAATAATTTTATTCTTACTCTATACCCCTCGCCCCCCACACCTAATTTACCTAATGTAATTACTTTCGCACCCCCACCCACCTAAAGATATTTTGGAAGCCGATTATATTATTGAATATCGGATTTTTCTTATTAATTCAAAAACAAAAGTTATATATATGCACATATATATAAAATAACGGGAATCAAAAAATAATTAAGCTGGATGAATCTCACGTAATATTAGACCGATCAATTAAGTTGTGCATTTGAATATTCAATTAAGCATCGACGAAAGACAAAACAGAAAAAAAATAGAGCAAAATGCTATTAAAAAATATTTAATAATTATAACGGTTCGATCTACAATTGTTGGTTTAATATATATATATATATATATATATATGTAATATTAATTTTATGTCGATTACGTATATAATTTTGTGGTTTTGATTGTAGATCAAATTGTAAATATGTAAAATTATAAAATAGATCGACTTTGATTTTTAATTTTAAGATTATAAATTTTCATTTGTATAACGAGCATTAAAATAAATAGTAAGATTTAAATTGTAAAAATTATACACTACATTGTGAAATTATAGCTTATATTAGTTTTCGTGTTTAGAAAATAGTTTGATTTTATTTTTATTTTTTGAAAAAAGAGGAAAATAAAAAAAAATTTATAAAATTAGTTTGGTTTGACATAAAAACTACCCTAAACCCTAAGGGAGACTGACGCAACAAAAAAAATAAAAATAAAACTACAAACAGCAGGAGCAGCAGCATTCCTAAATTTGGCCCAAGCCCAAATTGTATATTGAGGTCGTCTAAGTTCAATCGAAATCGCAATATAACAAAACAAAAAGGTCGCCATCAAACCAATCAACATGTATAGCCCCCGCCCCCTTCCCGCGCTTCGTAGGAAATGATTTTGTGGTAAAAATAAGTTACCGAGATCACAGATGAGAAGTGAAGAAACAGACATATTGTATTTGTAAGCGGAGACGTTCGAAAGGGAGGCTCATTTTTCCACCACCAAGAAACATCATTCATCTTTCCCTAGGAGGGGAGGGAGACTGTGAGAGTAACAGATACCAAAAGAGCTTAGCCCCAGACGAATTGTGTGTTATAGTAGCACTGCACTCTACCTGGGAGGGAAGTAACACATCATCTACGTACGGTGCAGCATATAACCACACGATACCTGTGCTGTCTATTACGATTCACCCCCCCCCCCCATTGGCAATCATTATTTATCCCACACTTTTTGTCCATGAAATGAAACTACCACGGTCGGACACAATAGACAATAATAATAGGTGGACTTCAACTAACATTTGGAATAAATTAACTATAAATATATCAAATAATACCTTTTTATTATATAAAAAAGATATTCATCGTGTCAATTTATACATTCAAAAAATAATAAACTTATCGACATGATTTTGCCAAGACACAATATAAAAAGAAATGCTTTTATTTCATTTCAAAGACTGATAACCTACTACTAGACCATTACTACTCGCATTACCATATCATTAAACATGGTTACAGGCAGATCATTCTATTTTTTTTTTAAAAAAAAAAACAAACAAACAGACCCCCTCCACACACAATATACATCATTACTCATTATCATAAGCTACTAATCTAGAAATGAGCATGGTAATTTAGAGCCCCCCCCCTCCCACTACATCTGAAGCAAAAGCCAAGACAGCTCCTTACATTTGGTCTTGCGTCTCACTATCCAACTACGCTACTACTACTACTCCAGTACTACTACGCTTCGAACGACTTTGACTCCAAGTCCAAGCTTCCGACGGTGCCTTCGCCTTCTATGGAAGAACCATGGTGGAGACTGCAATTAGAACTCATCCTCTTAACCTCCTCAATTGGACAAATTAAGATCTTCCTCACCATTTTACAAAATTCCCTGCAAACACAGTCGACTTCGTCATGCAAAAACCCTGCCTATGCAAATGCAGAGCTGCTGCTATTTAATTGGTGGATCAAAACCACCACACACATATTAAATGAAAAGTAAAGAGGCACAACTACACAACTACTCACGTCCATGGGTGATCGCCCATAAGCATCTTATCTCCTTCATCGTCGGTAAATGTGACAGCCCAATTCTTCCTAGTCTGAAGCTCTCCTTCGATATCAAAGATTTTCTCCAGCTCCCTGATGAGTTCGTTGTAACCTTGCAACACCGTTAAGTCTACAGCTCTACCCACTGCAAATCCATGCATTTGCACCTGCCCCGCGTGGTTGAATCAAACACCCACATTCAGGAAACCTCACCTAACAAATATAATTAAATATATACAAACACCCTCCACAATAATAAAGACATCTGTGTGATCTAACCTTGGTGCGACTTCTCGTGGAATATGTGTGGCACTGCTTGCCTGCACTATCCTTTTGCTGTGGATCTGCATTTGCTCGCATAGGCTCCATCAAAGATTCCGCTGGCTCACCAGCCTTAACCTGCTGACCGATAGCAGGAACTGCCCCTGCTTTACCACCATCCAAGTCACCGCAGAAAACAGCTACCTTTTCTGGTGTAGGAACCTGACATTGGCTCTTCAGTTCAATTCCAAACAACCTACAGCTTGAAGAAAACCCAGCGTTCCTCCTCCCTTCTCCTCCCTGCTCTCTAGTGTTTGGATTTGGTGATACACGAGGAAGTTGACCATGGAAGAATGACCCAGTAGTACAGTCTACTGCTGAGCCGGGGAAAACCCTCATCGAAGCGCTTACATCAATAGAAGATGGAGAAATCACGTCTTGCTGATTCTTTGTTCCATATATATCCATGCTTGGGCTAGATCTGTACCAAAAGGTTGATGCTGCTGACCAATCGTTAAAACTTCCATTAGAGACAATTTCGTAATCAGTTCCAAGTCACCAGATCTGTTTAAAATTGAAAGCCCTGCTTACCAGATAAACGAAGATCATTAGGTCTGGGCCTTTTGCTCTTCACTGGGATAGGAGGCGCAGGGTTTGTAGGAACAGAATCAACAACCGGTTCTATCTCCCATGGGGAGACCGAGTCCGGCCGTTCAATTGAAGCAGGTTCATCCCATCGAACCTGAAGCACAAATTAAATTGGGAAACGAGTCTGAGAAAGGAGGATGAACTAATAAGCAAACAACACCAGTTCAGGTTTCTGAAAAACTATATTTAACCTTCAGTGACCGCCATTCAGAGCCTTTCCACTGCGAAGAAAGGTCTCCAACTCCAATGATAGTGCCTGTGAACCTGATTGAAAGATAGAAAACCTTTGATTAAACCAATTCTCCGGCATAGTCCAGCCGAATTCCTGCAATTTATATATGAAGACATAGCTAAGAGTACCGTCTCTCTGGCGAATCTTCACCCTCAAACCTCATATTAAAACGCATGCCAACACCAAAACTACGTTTAACAGCCTCCAAATACTTGTTCACACTCACAATGAACTGGCTAGACCTGCAGGGAAGATAGACGGCTCCCAAAAAAGGAAAACACGATATTAACGCCCTCCCCCTAGTACATATAATTAATGCAGAAAAATACAGGCCAAACACAAAAAATAAAGAAAGAGGCAAACCTTGGTTTGTAAAAGACGATAAAAGGAGTAACTGTCCTACAAGCGTGAGAAGCAGTAGCTAGCACTCCCAGATGCATACTTTGGCTGGATATAACAGATGAAGGCATCAGACTTTGATGGCGTGCCAGCCGCCTAACACCTACACGTAGTTCTCCATTCTCGCCCCTACATTCCATTGCAAATCAAAGAACTAAGCTCTGCCCAGAATATATGTATATATAAGCACCTGAAGACTTGAAATCGGGAATGTTCTAACAAGTTCATGCTCCAATACCTAAGAAATACAAATGCATCCCCAGCAACTAATCGCTTAGAAGTAACAAATGTACTCCATCCAGTTGTAAGCAAATGTCTACGGGGTTGTCCTGATGATATTAAGAGGTAGAAGCACAAGTATCAGGCACCAGTTAATCCAGGGTTGTTTAACTTTGTTCTTTATGACTCACCCACTCTCAGGTAGTAGAATTCAGATTATCTTAGTCCGACTGTTAAAATAATAATCACTCCAGTTTAACTGATAAAAATAAAACCAAAAAATATTGCAGAGGCTACTAACGATCTCTTACCTCTGAAAATGTGCTTGAAGTGCCACTCATATCCGTGAAGATCTGCTGCAATCAACTCTTGCGTTGGGGTCGCTTGGCTCATATCCTTGAGAGAAAAAAGAAAAAGAAAAAGAAAAGAATGTCCACCTCAATATGAATAACATAGCACTCAAGTGCTTTAAAAATTCCCAAATCGCCAACCAATCACACTAACAGGAGAGAAATACCAAAGGAGGCAAGCATTCATTGGCATGCTTGCGAAGAACTGAGAACCCTCCGTGCGTGCTTGTATCAGAAGCTGTCAATATCTTACAAAACGAATAGACCGTCGGCCTCGGAGGCTCAGGCGGGCATGCCACAGGACTTTCATGCACGGACTTCTCGAAGGAGCAAGCATAAGAGGGAAAAGAAAAGGAGAAAAAGGGACAACACAGATTAATAAAATTTCCTACGGCACAGAGGAATTCATAACCGGGATGACAATTACGTAGTTCCAGAAAATGACGTGCTTACATCTTTCAGCGGAAGCAAAGTAATCTGGGCATACACTTCATCCGTCTCAGACTCAGCCTATGAAAGAAGTTCAGAAAATTAACGTTCAATTCACTATGAAAATTGAGCATTCAAAACACAAAAAGAAAACGGAACAGACGGGACCGTCAAAACAAAACGGGAAAAAGCAAAATTACCTTTAAACTGACATGAACAACTTGACAAAGTATCTTGGGTGACAGATCGTAAGATTCCGGAATGTTCTCGTCTACCTTCTGATTTGTTGAATCAGCGAGCTGAACAAACCAAATCACATTGAACACACAATACAAATACCGAACTAAAATTGCTTTAAAAAAATTCCGGCAAAAGCATGATTCCCACATTAAATTGAGGCCGAACTCTTCTTTATCGGATTGAAGGGGATCAACAAAATTAAAATAAGACATAGTAATAATAAAAATAAAATAAGGCATGCAAAACAGAATATATAAGTGCAGGGAAATGAAGTGAAGTATTAATAATGAGGAAAAGAAGAGGGAGAGAAGGAAGCAGTAAGCAGTACTTGCTCCATGTGACCCTGTGGAAAGTAGAAGACCGTCTCTCTCTGGCGAGGAACATCCACCAGTGGACCCGCACATGCCCTCCATAGTTCTTCATACATCGGACCCTTGCCAAAACCGCCGCCAAACCAGCCGCCGCCACCTGTGGCCACAAACACCACCGATAAAGTAAAACGACTACCGCCAACCGGGGCAAACAACGCCGTTCCTTGAAGAAAAAAGGTAAAATTGAACGGAAACCTACATACATATCACAATTCAGCTTGAACTAAAACAGGATTTACAAGAACGAAAGCCAAATTTGAGTTCGTTCGAAATTCGAAACGCCCAACAAAAGAATACCAAAAAATAAAAAATTGGCATGAGCCAAATGATAAAATTAACTCGCTCTAATTCGTGTTTGATTATATAAAAGGAAAATTCAACAGCAGAGAATTTATTTAAGTTTCAATTAACGGAAACATAAATCAAAATAACACACGACACGCCATTAAAAAATTATGTCCAGAAATTGATTGACAGAGACATCAAGAAATGCATGTGAGGGTGGGTCTGAGCAATACCTGTATCAGGCCCTTGAGGTATGAGGTGCTCAGTCTGTGCCGGCGCCATTAAAAGAGCAGCAGAAGGTAACCCAGAAATAACGGGAGACTGATAAGCTGAGAAAGAATTAAACCCCAATCCACCAGAAGCAGTAGAGACAACAGGCAGACGAACGATCGAACAAAGACAAAAATATTTCTGAAACCGATAACTCTTTCTGTTTCTGTAGAATGAAACGAAATAAATTGATAAAGATGGAGCTAGTAATAAATCTCCCTGGAATTGAATGAAAGAGAATTTAATCAACCACCATTTGAGCTCAAACCAAATAAAAATTTAATATCACATTGAAGAACAGTTGCGCCCTCATTGAAAATCATTAAAAACCCCTTCACCTTTCTTATCCCTCCTTTTCCTCTCTCTCTCTCTCTCTACCCTCGCTTCCTTTTCGTCTTTCCGCTTATTCACTTCGTAACGACTCTTACATACTATTCTGCTCCTTATGTGTATATATATATATATATATGTTATATGTATTCGGTTACAAAACCACTCACCTTCTTCACCCCTTAAAATACCACTTCTGCATCAAAATAAAACCGCCTTTTTCTCTCTCCTCTTTTTCTATCTATCTCCTGAGAAGTTCTTACCAAATCCCAATGAAGAGGTGTGTTTCACCGCGCTTTATTATAATCCCTCGCTCCTCCCTCCCTCCCTCCCTCGCGGGTGGTAAAGTTAACCGTGGTAAAGTGGAATAACCATGGTCGGGTTCGGAACTGGAGGATTTATAATTATATGGCTGAGGGGGAAGGGGTAGATTAGAAGCCGAAGAGTTTTTAGCCGCGTCCAGGGAGTAACGGTGGGTTTAATACACAGGGAAAGAAACCATTTAATGAGAAAGCTGTAGTCACAATGAGTAGTCACTAACAAGTATCTACTGCCCCTAACCAGTAACTACAACTAGTAACCGCCTGTATTTTTGCCCTTCGCATCTTCTTTTCCGCATCTTAATTTCGTATTAGATTAAGTAATGGGAATTAATATCGGATTAAATACTAATTAAATCGAATTAGATTAAATGATAGTAATTATTATTAATCATAATAATAAATTATATTATTAATACTTTTATTATCAATAAATAGTGTTATTGTATAATTTATAATAATATTTTTGTTGTTGTAATAATTATGTATAATAATAGTATTTACAATATTATTATTATTATTTATGTTATTATAATTATACGAATAAATATGATTATGTTTATAATAATAATAATAATAATAATAATAATAATAATAATAATAAATAAGGGATATTAGAGACCCTAATTCTGCTTTTCTTCTGTGAAACAAAAGCAAAAGGCTTTGTAGGGTAAGGTTATGTAATAATCAATTTTTATGTTTCATTTTATATATACTATTCAGCAAGAATAAGACTATTTAAACATTATCATTATTTATCATGATGTGGTGAGACTCATAAATATAACTAAAGTAAAGCGACACTTACCACCCATCATTTACGATCCTTCTTTTCTTTACTACAACTATCTAATAATTTTACATGTAACTATTTATTAATAATAATAAATCAATTTGAACGCCGTGATTAGTTTAGTAAAAATATCATCTTTTTTCACATTCTCCATCTGAATACATATGAACACACCAAACTTGACCCTGATTTCGTCCTAATAATATAATTTTTTGGGAATCTATTAGGGTAATTTGGTATTTGTAATTTATCTTTAGGAATAAATTACTTAAATAGGGGAACCTTACTAACGAAAAAATTTCACAGGTCATTTCAAATATATATATATATATATATATATATATATATATATATATATATTCCTATCTACAATTGGTTATATGTAAATCACAAATTAATTTTATACTTATTGGTATATTTTTATAGATAGACTAAAATACATTCCTACTAGATGCAAGTATTTATATATGCCACATGAAAAAAATAAAAAATAAAAAATTGGAAAGGAGACTTTTAGATGTCATATAAAAAAAATAATAAAACGAAGGGACAATACAACAATAATCAACCAAATAGTAATAGTAAAAATAACTCCTACTAGAAGAGGATATACACTTGCGAGCACGAAAAAATAACCAACATGCTAACATTAGTTAAGGGTGAATTTCGAAAGATGCAAGAATTCATCGCCTTCCAAACACATATCATACGCACCAACTGTTAGAAGAAGTGGTGGAGCGAAAAACCTTCAGATTATTGATATCACATCCCCATCTCAATTTATAAAGAAAGTTGAGCACCATGCATCCTTCCCGTGGGACTCGACCCGTGTGATTTCAAATGCAACAGGTGCACCGCTCGTTTCACTGTCGCACTTTAATGTACGTATGCATTTTATATATGTATTTAGCATAGGCTTCATGGTGCCTTGGAGCACCATACAAATACTCCGACTCCGTCTATGGTTAAAAAGTAACCTGTCAAAGCTAATCCAATCTGGCCAAGTGATTTAAATAATTTAATTTAAATTTGAAATTTAAAATCTAATATTAACCCGATAATTTGAAACGGCGTGAATTTAGCTAATCTGATAGTAATTCGTACATGAAATGAACCTATCCGAACAAACAAATTTTGATCTAAACCTGTCTTATATATATTCGAATAGAAATATGATAATGACTCAATCCAAACTTACCCAACTCGAAATGATTCAATTTGAACTCGACCCATGTCCCGACATAATTTTAAACTTAATCCAAAGTGAAGTCAAATTTGATCAACAAAGTTAACATTTTATATCATATAAATTGATACATAAACGCAAATAAACTATCTTATTAATAAAATTGTATGTAAAAAAAAAACAATATGCAACCCATATAAGAACAAATAAAACAAAACTTGTAAGGCTTTGTTCTCTTCACGTTATTTTAATATCGTATTAACATCATTCATATTAGATCATAAAAATTTCTAATATAATTATAATTATAATTGTTATAAATATAAAAATTATAATTGTAAATATAATAATTATAATGTATATTATTATAATAACGATAGTAAATTTGGTATTTGTATTTCTACTAATAATATTTGTATTTCTACTAATAATAATGATCATTGTATTTTTTAAGATGATAATAATAACAATAATAATAATAACCAACATAATAATTATAATAATTATAATTACCTAAATTGGATCCAAACTCGAATAATACCTGAATCCGATTTGATTATATAGCAACTCGATTTTAAACCGGCCCAATTTGACCGAATTTAAACCAAACTCATTTGCTCCCTCTAATTAAAAGGACTTTCATGATCAACGCTGTAGATTTTTCCTGCCTAGGAGTTTCAAAATATGCCATATAATTATAAAAATTGTGATCGTGAAAAATATATTTCGCTATACAGTATCGCGTAAATTAAATAAGAATCACATAAAAAGCTTTAGTTGGTATCCAAACCGTAATTTTATAATCGGACGGGGTGGTAAACCAATGCCCATGCCGGTTGGATTAGCAAATAGGACTAGTTTTGTAAGAGAGCAGGTGGAAAAAGTGGTCAGATCAGCAGGGAGGGGGTGACAAAAATAGGAACCAAGTACCAACTGACTAACGCAAGAACTAGGCTGGTTTTGCAAATTTCCATAAACTTCCACTTTTGCCCAACTTTTTTTTTGTTTTTGAAACACTACAACCTAAAATACAATGGCATTGTTGTCTTTTTATTTCTAAAACCTTTTTTTTTTGTCCCTTTGCAAGTGTTGGAAGCTGCCCTGCTTATCTGTGTTTCTTCGACCATGAAGTGAAGCCCTCAGCCCCTCAGCGGACGACCGGACACCTCTCACTGAAGCTTTCTGCCTAGCCGTCGATCACAGCTTACAACGCCATTGTTCGCTCTGTGTTTTTTTAATCAGTCGTCCTCACCTATCCGTCATCTTCATCATGCTTGCAGGTACGTCTTCCATTTGAATTTTATTTTCGGTTAATTGAAATATATTATGTGTGTTTTTTTTCTAAAAGTTCTTGTTTGCCTCGTATGTTTGTATGCTGCTGTTAAAATTAAGATATGTTAATTTTTGCGGTCGATTGAGCTCATATTTTGTTTGCCTTGCTTTGTACTTGGGCAGCAGCAAATTGTTTGTTTTAATTAATTTTGGCATTTGTTTTTATGATGTTGAACTAAGTTGCTTAGAGATTTATGGAAGGTAATATTAATTATTAGATTATAAGACTGTGAAATATATATTTGCATAGATTTTACTTATTTTTAGTAAATTATTTGAGCCACAATAACAAGAACAATTTAGTGACAGATCTGGTTAAAATATTATGATGATACATACCATCACATTGAAATTAAATCCTATACATTTTAGTAATTTTTTTTTAATGTAAACTATTTGAAAGACATAGAATATACTATTTTTTCTACGCTGCCCATTGACTTTACTACATGTATATATAAAAGTTACTAGAAGGGTTAAAAATCTAAAATTATCGTAGGAAGCACGTAAAGAATTTACTGAGTCGGAATATATATTGTCAAAAAGTGACAATTATGATGAAGACTACTATTTAATTCAATCGTCTCTACTGCTATTTCTTACAATAGACAAAGGTCCAGCACATTTCCTGTCAATTTGGTTTCATAGCTCTCATGGACTTTTGTGCGACTGAAAATATGGCGTTCAGGCCATCGCGTTGTGCGGTGCGGCGGTGCCCGTACGTGTAGCAACGAGTCAACGACTGCGAGGACGGGAGAAGCCTAGCCGCGCCGAACGCTGGGCAGGAGCGCACGGGAGCGGCTAAAGACGGATGGATCGACGGATGGATAAAAACGAAGAGTTTCCGCCGGTCCCACGACTATACTATATAAGTATATATATCCTTCATGTTCCTACGACTATTACTACGAGTTAACGCCGTTACAGGTTGGTAAAACCATGCCGTCACTTTCGTTGTCTGCTTTATGGCAGGCAGTCATTCATATTAGCTTGGATTAAACCAGGCAGAAATATCAAACCTATTCCCGGCCTGTGATTGAAATTATTTTTCCCATTTTTCTGGTCCTGGTTTGTCCCTGTCGGTTCAACTAAATTACGGCAGAACCACCGACTGTTGGGGTCATTGCCACGTGTATAGGTGGCAATCGGATTAAGACTATCAAATTACTTATGAGTTATTATTTATTTATTTATTTTGCAAGTCGGTTGTATATTAGGTCCGGTAATTTTATTATTTGGATCGAGCCGGATTTGCATTTGGATTGTTATAGTTTTAGGTTATATATTGGATTAATTTACCTTGTCCAATTAAATTTTGGTTGAGATAGTTAAGAATTGAGCCGTATTATATTCGAATGATTTCAAATTGGCGTGTCAGGTCGGGTCAAACTAGGTCTAGGTATGTAAATGAGACATATTTCATTCGAAACTAGATGGGTTTTATTCGTCGAATAGTTAAACGAATATGAATAAATAGATATAGATGATAGAAAAAAAAATATCCATCGGATTTGAATACGGATACACGCACGGGATATCCATATCCGTACCCGTAGCAATATCCATACTCATTTACCAAATACATAATTATCTATTTACCTTTACTTTTAAAATAAATATAGTATAAATTAATGTTAGAATTGTTATTTCACTTAATTCTAAATGGGTGAATCCGTCTGATAATGGATTTATCCGCTAGATAATGTCCTTTTAATGAATAAACGAATTATGCATCGGATAATAGATATCCAACGGGTGTGGATATGTGTGCGTTAGTGGATACCCGTTTAGAGCATAGGTACGAATTTGGATACGGATTTTCTTATTGGGTACGAGTATGGTATGGGTATAGGCGTACCTGTCTTAAACCTATCCCTTTTACATCCCCATTAAGTTGAGTTTGGGCTGAGCAAGCTTATATTCAAATAATTTCATGTTCGAGTTAATTTGACAGATCCGATTTTGATTAACTTGACAAATCATGTCTTTTTAGGTTTAATGGGACGGGTTGGATTCGAACTGAGTTAATCCTAGATTGAATCGCTCTGAATTTGGGTCAAATCGAACATTGACCACCAAAATTAATATAACTCATTGACCTTGCAGACAAGCATTAAGTTTAATTTCATGTAAGCATATGATTAATAATGTGTCATTAATTGTTATTTGTTTGTTATTATAAATTTTTAATGTTATGGTTGTATGTGAAAAAATATGTGAAATTAGAATATCATTGGTGAATAAATAAGTTCACAATAAAAGTAAGAAAAATAAGTAAAATTTAAATAATAATATATTTTTAAATTATTAAATAAATAATAAGACATGTGATTTATTTTGTCGAGTCTGGTCGGATTGATAGGAGATTAGGTTGATGGGGGGTCGGATTGATAACAGGTTGGGTTGATGTTGGGTTATGGGTTGTGGTCAGATCAAGTCACTTATATTCGAGTCGACGTTGGGTTGGGTCAGTTTAGGTTGGGTTCAACTGAAAAGTTTATTAGATTAAGTCAGGTCAGGTTTTGTGCGAATCAAACGGGTCAGGTTAACTTTTGTTTACTCTAATTGTGTGAGATGCATTGGAGAGGACACTGTGTATATTCATATGTATTTAGATGTGTATCTAAATTTTTTGTTATATATATATATATATATATATATATATATATATATATATATATATATATATATATATTAGCTAATAATAAATATATTTATATATGATATCTAGATTTTATTATATGCATTCCAAAAAAATAGACTCAATTTAATAAAATTAAAATAGAAAAAAAATTATTAAAGCCACTACCTAAGTTACTCTATATTTAAAATTCATATCCTCATCGTCCTCCATACTTATCCTCTATCTTCAAGATTGAGCTTTATTTTTTTTCCTTTCATTTCCCTGTCATGTTACCATCCACAAACATGTCGGAGATGAAAAATGTCAGTTTGAGGGTGTCCCTGTGCTCCTGTAGTTGGAGGTCTCAGAAGTAATCCTCCAAATTTTGTACATCAAAATTTTATTTTTACCGAAGTTAATACATAATACAAGTCTAATTATCATAATAAGTACAATGATAAAAAGTTTAATATTTAAACAGAATAAATAGAAAATGAGAGACATTGCATAAATTATACCACAAGAGTTTAGTAGACAACTCCAATAAGTGTTCAAAATACAACAAAGGAGATATAATGGATCGTAGAGTTAGAAAGGTTAATCATTATAAAAACTACTACTATTAGATAACTATGACTCTATGCCCACAAACCCACAATATAGTCATCTCTCCTCGACACACGGAAGATCAAAGTCATCAATACAATCATCAAATATTTGCAAGCCAACAAAAGAGCCATATGTTCATTTGAATATAAAAGGAGCACACAAGGATAGTTAATATAAAACATACCAAGACACACAAACACTTCAGAAGACAAGGCATGCATGACACATACGATCATACAGATGGTATAACATATACAACATGCGATGACATACTCATGATACAAGATAACTTGAAAGAAAAGACGTATTAGGATATGTCCCTAGTGATCACCTATTTTTAATTACTCATTCACTTGAAAATAGGAACCTCATTATTATCTCTCGTGGAACAGACTACTATAATACCATGGAAGGGCCTAACACACTATTCAAGCAAAACAATCTTGAACTTACAAATAGACACTTAATCCTTAAGTACACGTACCTCCTATCGACTTATAACATCTCCATTTTTACAAAAACAAAAATTATTTTGAAAAAGAGCTTGTTGAAAAAAAAAAAGTAATATGTTACCACCATATCCAACATCAAGAAGGTATAAACAATACCTGACCCAAGTTGGATGTAAGCCTAAAGTATCCCTACACTTCAAGGAATTAGGTGTGATTGGCACCTAACTAGATACTGGTATAAGACTTACTAACCTAAGAATTAGAGTGTGTGAAAACTCTTTAAATATAAAAAAAAAAAAATATATATATATATATATATAAACATAGTAGCATTAAATGTTCACCTTTTACAACCAAATTTGTAAAAATAGATATAATGGAACAATGAAAGAAAATAAGTGTGAATAACATATGCAAGGACTAATGATACTCCCCTAGATATGACAAGGCTAACTACTACCTCGATGTGTTAGAATCGCCATAAAGGACATAATATGGTTAAGTACTTAGTAAAATCTAGCTCCTATGAAAATTTAAAACATAACTTAAGCAATCACATGGTGTCACATATGACGTTCACACATGCTAGAATTTTCGAGCATCCTATGCATATAATAACATGTTGTCTCAATCTAGAATTTGTTATACACATCCAAAAGATAATGTTATATAAGCATTTTTAACTAATAGCTATACACACCCTCCAACGAAGATCTTAGCCAAGGAATCCTTTTAAAAATTTGAAGAGTCTTATGTTTAATGACCAACATGGAACGGTAATTAACAGTCTAAAGACTCGTGTTTAACGAGAAACATGGTAATGATAATTATTTGATAGACACAAAGTTAAGAGGCTTTCAAATGGGATACCACCCACAATTTACTTAGTTTAGTGTGTACAACGAACTATGTTGGTAGCCTTCAATGTTTAACGACTAACATACAATGATATTTATATGATCAACACCAAATCTAAGAGGCTTTCAAAGTAGATACTACACCCACCTTACATAGTTTAATGTCATGACAATAGAGGATATCAAAGCAAAGAGGCTGCTAAAGAGGATACCACACCCACCTTACTTGATTTAATGCCTCATTTCAACCAGGTGTTTACAAAGAACACCAAACTTAACATGACATAACATACAATTCAAATGGATATTTAAAGATAACACCAAACTCATACCATATACCATATAATGAATGTTTATAAATTACTCCAAAATTCTACATAAGTGTTTTTAAATGGCACTAAAATTTCACTTACGTGTTTATATATGACACAAAACATAGCTTATAATTACATTGGTTAAAGTATTATAAAAGAACCACTTTATAACTCAAAAAAACCACTTTAAGGCCAAATGGGGGAAATATCAAATATATTTTAGTCCAAAATTACAAAATACATTTGTATGTCATTTTAAAAGAATATCTATTCATGGTTGACGGTCAAATTCAATGGTTAAGGTCATAGTTAGTAATTTAACTTTAACTTCTACCATTCACCTATTCAATATTTTATCATTTTAAGGTTAATAAGGTCATTTAGATCTAATCATGATTAATCCATACTTAGGCATATTAAACATGATTAATTCTTACTGACCCTACTAATGGTTATTAGTGAGTAATTAGTGAAGAGTACTTTGAATATTCATGAAGAACATTCAACTCATTTTTACTAAACTTGCTCAAACTTTAATCAATCATAAATTAGGTTACATTAATCCAAATGATATCATATTATATATCAAATTTAATCAAAAAATGTCAATAAACATAATAGAATTATTATATTAACCAAAAATCAACTCTATCATAAAAAATGAGCTCAAACATGAGGCTAATATCAAAAAAACATGCTTTAGCAACTTTGTACACTTGTGGGAAATTAATCATAGTTTTTTACATGCTTAAAATTTTTGACATCCAAAAGATGAATTAGAAAATATGCATCCTAAGATTTCATATGCCATGTTATTTACATCAAAACACTTAGCTAACTGTAGCAATTTTTATACGCAAGTTACCCTAAATTTGGTGATCTCAAAAACACTTCCATAGTCATTTGTGTGTCAAATCCTTTATATAATAATCTCTCATAATTCTCATGATCATGAAAACTTATTAGCATAACATGTAAAGCTTACCAACAAAAACAAAAACATCATATGACCTATTTTACAAAATCAACATGAAAAATATGTCAAATTAAACATTAAATACCAAAATTCAATGAGACAAATGTGATAATAGAAAATATCATGTTTTAGAACAAGAAAAATAGATTTTACCTTTCCTTATAAGCTTATGGAGAGGCCATAAAAATATGAGGGACTCATTTAAGGCTTAGCATCCAAAACAACCCTTGAAAAGGTAACAAAATCAAGCTTGAATCAAGATAAGCATATAACTAAAATTAAAAGAGATTGAAATCAAATGAAAACTAATATGTATCACACCATTAAATATGATTTAGAAATCTTTAAATAACTTGAATAAATAAGGGTTATTATTCAATCGATATCACTTAAAACCAAGGCTTGACTATTTGTTTAATCAAAAACACTAAAGAGTTAAACTAAGGTTTATTTTTTTATTTATGGAGGCTTGATTAATGTGCAACAATGATGGAAGTGGGTTGAAGAAAGGAAGGAGATGAGGATGAGACATGAAAGAGATAAAAAGAAAGGAAGACAGGATTGTTGATGGCCAACTCACACACACACACACACAATTGTGCTAAGGTAACTTGTGGCAATTGTGCACTTGTTTTCATGATTGATTTGGTGGCTCATGGGGGTAATGATTGATGGAAATTAAGTCCTTATAAAAATTTCTACTAAAGTCTCCAAGGGATGTGTATTTTGGAACACCACAAAAGGAATAAGGGGATAAGGATTACACATGGAGAAAGGTGGTTGGTGGAGGGGGATTTTGTGATAAAGTTAGGGATAGTTTGCAAGATAAAATCAATATATGGGGAGGAAAATGTGGGTAAGGCTACAAACACAAGGAATTCAAATAGGACAAGCAAAGTGGTGTGATAATGGAGTAGGAGATAAGGGGGACCATTAGCATAGGATAACAAGTGTACATGGTTTGTTAATATATTTATCTAGGAATATCCCAAGAAATATTCCTTATGATATTTATGTGTCAAGGACACACGCCAATCCAAGGGTAGTAATATGATAGATTCAGGGTTAGGATTATATCTTGATAGAATTCAATGGCTTAGATTATGTTTCATAAATGTTACATATTATTAGAGTTAAGAAAGATAAGTTTTAATAATCTATTATGCCGGAAAATAAATAATAATAATAATAATAATAATAATAATAATAATAATAATAATAATAATAATAAGGTCAAATATTTTTAATTTATTTTTGTCTTATACACATGAAAACATGTTTATCCGTCAAGCTTCATAATTTTATGATAAAAAGAAGGCTAATCTAGAGGCTTAAAACTTGAATCGTTAAACAAGATGTAAATAATTTTTTTTGTAAACCTCGTTTATTAGTTTACACATGAATAGGAAACTAAAAAAAAGACAAGGAATTCAAATGGATAGATTAGGATAGTTTGAAAGAATTTGGGTAGCCAAAAGTGACTCAAAAGTCTTACCAAACTTAACTGCGAGAACGGTCAAGTGAATGATAACGAACCTAACTAGGGTTTTCAATTCTTTAAAATCATAAAAATTATATAAGAATCAAGATTTTTTATATATGGGGTATTTCATGATTGGTGGCTTAAATTTACATAGGGTAAACTTAGGGCCTCTTAGGTCTTAATAGAAATATGTCACTAATCACTAATAGACTTTGTTGGTCCCGATTTATATGATCATTCACTTTTAAATATTTATATCTTATTAGAATTAGTCAAACACTTAACACTAAAAATCCACTCTTAACACTTGACATATTATACACCCAATTCACTTTCTCTTATATTCTACTTTCACTCATGTTACTACTTATCATTGATATTACCACCCATCACTTATTGTCAAATTCACATGAAGAATTGATACTAATCACGAGGATTGAATGATATTGAGGTATATCAACACATCAAACCAAACATAACATAGATTAATGAACAAGGCCATAAGAGACCAAATATGGACCAATGAAGACATAACATTAGTAGAAAAACTATAATGTCCTAATGAAACCCTAAAACCCATATGTCTCATAAAATCACAAATTTAGCTTAACAACTCACCAAATCCAAGATGACACATAAAAAAATTATATTAAATATTATTAGCGCAAAAATATAAACAAAACCCTTAATTATGCATATAAAATGATGATTATACTACTAGGCTTTCTAAGACCATTTTAAGTTGTTTAAACTTAGAATTTTAACGCATATTACTTATAGTTAATCCAAGTAATTTGCTTAACTCAATTTCATCTCCACTACACACATACAATCCAGTTTTCCAAAATTATTGTAAGAAGACCAAATTACCCCAAATCACTTAAAACAACTCAAATATCATAAAAATCATAACTTAACTCAAAGTCTTCCAAACTATAACACATTATATGCCAAAATTTATGTAAAATTCCCATTTAACATAATGGTCAACTCAGTTTCCTCTAAAATACACAAAAAAAATATTTAAAAAAAACACGACCAATTGCAACCTAAAATTACCCAAAACTTTTCCTACTTTAAATCACACATAAACTATTACAATCTTTTAGTTATCACATGGAATTATTATCACAAATTAAATTAATCAATATCTCTTCCAAAAATCCCAAGTTTGAGGAGCTTGCTAAGGTAAAAAATCTCCAAAATCTTCCAACAGCATGATATTCACAATACCACTCAAAAACATGATAGTATGCCTAAAAGCATGGTGACTTAAAATAAATCAAGGCAAAATTAACATGCTCATAATTTCATAGAAACTCTAACATGACATATCCCATTTTTATCACAAAACTAATAAAAGCTTCTCAAAACATAGATCATGCTTTAATAAAAATAATCATGCTATCAAGGTAAGAAAAATATAATACAACATATATGTAGCATAAAAATTCTTGATCTAGAGAAGTAGAAAATTTTACATAAAAGCATTAAGCTTTTAGCAAAATAATACTTCTTAAGAACACAAATTCCTTTACCCTCAACTTGATCACATAAAAAACATAATAGGATTATAAATTAAAGAATATATTAAGGAAAATGAAGAAAAATAATGAAATTAAGAAAGGGAAGAGCATAAACCAATGTCTTGAGAAAATATGGATAAAAAAGGATGAAAAAAACTTCACTAATCCTTGAAATTTTAATACAACTTTGGTTAGTATAAAGGACAAGTGAACTAAAATATAAGGTTCTATAAGTACAAAAGGAGAGAAAATGAAGGAGAAGGAGAAGAGGAAGACTCAACAACTTCAAGGAAACAAGAAAAAATTAAACAGGAAGAGTGTAAGAGAAAATTCAAGAGGAGATGTAAGAGAGAAAAGGAAGAAAAGTTTAGAATTTGTTAAATGTTGAAATGAAAAGCCAAAAGGCCTTACCTTATTAGCTGTGTCAACCTAGAGGATAGAAAGGGAAGAGTGATTAGATTTGGTGGTTGCTTGCAAATTGAAGGGCATGGGGTATGATTAGAAGGAGGGATGAGTTGTAAGAAAGTGGTTGAGAGGTGTAAGAAGAAGAATATGACAAATTTTGTGGTTGATTGATAAAGGAAAATAAAATGCAATTGGAAGGTATGGGGTGAATTCCGTGGTCAACCCTAACCTTAAAATGGTCAACATCAAATAAAATAATTTAGGTAAGGATAACATCCAATAAATATGTAAAATTTAGAGAAAATATCAAATAATTCCCAAATGTCAATTTTTTTATGGAAATGTGTGGAAGGAATTTAGTATTCCAAATATTTAAAAAAAATACTAGACATAAGAATTGGTTTGAAGTAAAAATGAATTAAAATTAACAAGTTTGAAACAAATGCCCAATGATTGGTTGATTGAAGGAAATGATTGGTAAACCAACAACCCCCTAGAACAAAATTACATTTTGTTTGCAGGTCAATTGACCGCCATTCGAGGAAAAGGAAAACTAGTGTTTTAGAAGGTTGAAGCATAAAATAAGTAGATTTTTGATAAAAGTAAGATGATTAATTAAGGTTAGATGGTTGAGGAAGGATTCTGATGCTAATTGCCTAAAAATTAGGGTAAGAAAAATATGGGGATATTACATTGGTTAGTGTGAAGTCTCAAGTTCTCTTTCATTCTCCTCCTTGATCAATTATCTTACATATTTTCTCCTTTCCATCCCTTATTGATGTGTACTTTGTGTACTATGCATAGCCTTGACATTTTTCCCCTAATCAAAAATGGTAATAAAAGAAATTATGCCATTGGAAATATTTCTTCTACTCATACAAAAAAAAAGGATTAATTCATCCCGAATGAAAAGAGTACTCTTTAGATATTTTTTACCTCATCCTTTAAGCATTTATAGTTCAAACACTCACTAGTATTGCAAATGATAAAGAACAAAAATACTAAATATCTTTATTATTATTATTATTATTATTATTATTATTTTCAAATTACCAATGTCTCCTCAATTATTTTAAAATATCTACTATATAGACATCGAAGTCCATTAATTAGCCTATGCAAGTTGACCACTCACACAACACCTTTAAATTCCTTATGACCCCAGCCTTTGTAGTACATATTCTATTAGTGTTGGATATCAAATAAAACATGGTTATAACTTAGTGGCTTGGTTGTATATTAGTGGTCGTGTTGTGCATTTGGTTTCATTGTAGTGTACGTTTGAGTTTTCACACATTTCAATTTTTGTTTGTCGATTTCTTTCTAAGGACATTTTGTATCTAAAAGCAATTAATTCGCCACAACAATAATAGGATATATTAATGACTTTTTTTCAATAGTTAGAGCCATCATAGTAAAAGATTATATTGCAATGATAAGTCATTGTTATTGATATAATATGATGATAAAAAAACTTGGGATTGTCGTAATAATAGTACAAAGATGACAAAAGTATTTGCTATATGTATTTAATTTTATCATAGAATGTTTGTAAATATTTTAAATTTATTTCATGAAAAAAAATGTGACAATTAATCATCATAAAATATCATCAGTCATTGTTGTCATACTCTATTTTTAGAAACCTTAATTTAGAAACTCTAATTATAAAATTGGTAATTATGTGTAATTAATTATGATAATTATTGTTGAATATTATATATTAAATGAATTATTATTATGATTATTATTATGGTGATTTAGATATAAATTTAATTAGGTTAAAATTTGGATAAAATTTAGGTTATTAGTTTTAACCTTAGGTTAGACCTTAACCTGAATTGGTTTTACCCTAGAACCCTAGCTCTAGTAACTGGATCTTTTTCCCCAGTTTGATTACTCTAATTAGCAACCCTACCCTATTCTAATTTTTTTCCTTCTCTTTATATTCCTCCCCTATTGTGTTTTGCTCCCCTGTCCTTTCCCCTCCTCTTCACCTCCTGTAATACCACGTTTTTGAAAAATTCAAATTATAAACCGATAATTATGTGTATTAGTTATAATAATTATTTTAGTATGTTTGGTATTAAATATATTTTTAATATGTGTACTATTATTATTATTATTATTAGATATAAAATTTAATTAGGTTAAAATTCATTAGAGGGTGCGTTATTAAATTTTAAACCTAAGTTCGATCTGTTGCATCGAGTAAACCGTAATTCTAGTAACATGATACTTTTATCCGAATATTTTAGCCTAATTATTCACCTTAATAATTACCCCTAACTTATTTAAGATTTTCTTACCTCACCCTACTCCCTCTACTACATCGTACCTCCCTCTCCCCTATGGTTTCCTCTCCTTGTTTTGCTCCAAAATTTCCCTCACACCATCCCCTTCTTAATGCCTTTTCCTCTCCCTTTTGTCTTGCCTTAACCTCCCGAGAAAGCCTATGTCACACACAAAAACTTGTCCATTTCTCCATTGTTGCTCTCGTTGTTTGCCTTTCTTATTCACCATTCTTGCTAATAGCACACCCCACCACTAGCCACCTTTCCTTAGCAACAACAACTCCTATTGGTCCCTCACTCCCTACACTAACAACTCCTATCAAAATCACCCCAACAATAATGCACAACCTTATACAAATCCCCCCTCTCTCATCCAAGCACACCAAAACTTCTCCCTTCCCCTTGGCATTAGCCATTCCTACCGAATCCACCACCATACCATTAGCCCTCTCAATTGTTCCACCCCCCTCTTAATTCAATATAAACCACTACACCTCACCCTCCACCACCAGCCAAAATCACCAATCACCTCTTCTTTGACCAAATTTGTTGAAGCTCACCCCCTTGGTTGCCTGTTATCCTCTCCCTAACACCATCTATTCCGGCCAAATACACCTCCCTATCAGTTGTCAAAGCTATTGTTGCCCTCCTCTCCTTGTTGGAAATATCTACCGAAGTCTTCCTCTTTTGTTGCTTGAGTTTTGTTTGGCTCCATTTGCCTTGCTTCAACCGGTTAGTAATCTTTGAGTTGTTTCAGGAATTTTGGGTTGTTGTTATGTTATATTAAATGCTAATATATATGTATTTGGGTGTTAAAATTTTAGGTGATTCTTGAGGATTTTAGAGAAGACTTTTTGAGTGATCTTGTATTAGGTAAATCCAATCACCAATATGATGGTAGAACTTATGTGCAAGCATGCTAGGATTGTTTAGACCTAGAATCATGCTAGGGTATGCTTTTTAAGTATTATGATATGCATGATAAAATAGCAACATGTTAAATGAATGATACGTACAATTGATGTAAGTTAGTTATATCCATGAGTAATATGTTGTATGATTTATGACCTCATGTCTAGGATTTTCATTCTTATCAAGTTATGATTTAAAATCCATGGTAAATGCCTCGTGATTGCTAATGCATGGTATTTAGGGTTACATTGATTTGCATGTAAGTACATACGCATGATTATGGTTAGCTTATGATGATTTATATTTGCATGACCTAGGGTTAAAGATATTTTCCTACATGTATTGCGATGATAATTTCCCTATTAAAATGATTTATTATGCTTTATACATGTTGCATGGAAAATGTGATATGGGAGAGTTGTATGATTAGGGTTTTGTTGGCGCAACCCACTTAATGCATAAAAAGTAAAAAATATAGTTAATCGCTAAAATACAAAGATTACCTATGTGCTAAAAGAATGTGATTAATTGTCTTTTATCCTTTTCATCACAAATTTCTCATAGTAATAATGTTTGGTATGGAAATGAATAAAATAATGAAACTAGGGTTTAAAAGGGCATTTTGGTAATTTTAACCTAATGTATCTTTTGTGAATAATCAAATGTTAGGATGGTGTTAGAATTTTTATAGAATGACCTTAGTGTTGACACTGACATTGACATAGGCTTTACCTTAATAATTGGAAATAAAAGGAAAAATAGTTGAGTATGGAAATAGAAATTGTGGTGCAGTATGTGACATTTGTGATCACTTCATAAAATATTAATACTTAAAGTGAAGGACCTCGAGTTGGGAATAATTGTTCTCTACGATTAGCTATCCTAGAGAAAAGGTGTTTGCCCTCATTAATTTTCGTTTGGTGGTGTGTTGTTGTGCCCTAATGAGGCCTTATTCTCCTCTATAGGTGACTTACAGGGCCTATAAGGAGTCTTGATACTTAAGACTTAGGTGGATGAGGTTGTAGAATATTGTGTTACCTTTGTGTGCCGGTATGACTAGGCATACCGTTGTGTCCTTGGATTTGAGAGTAAGGATATAGGGACGCTTTTGGGTGCCAATATAACTGGATGTACCTTAATGACCCTAGGTTGATTGTATCCCCCACGAGTAATTTACACTAAAAGTTTCTTTTTTGTAAGAAAATAAAAATGAATTATTTGGATGTGTTGGTTCAATAGTTGCCTTAATGCCCTACCTTGGTCTTATTTTAGATGTGTTGGTATAGTAGTTGCCTCAGTGCCCTACCTTGTTATTGTTTTAGATGTGTTGGTTCAATAGTTGCCTCAATATCCTAACTTGGTATTTGGAATTATTTTGTATTTGTTGGTTTTATAGTCGCCTTAGTGCCCTACCTTATTTTTTGGAGTTTATTTAGTTAATCAAATATGTCTATTGAACCTTGAGATGATGTAAAGTGAACTAGTATGTTTTATTGTTGAGCTTGAGACTTGATGTTATTTATACTATTCTATAATTATTGCATGTGGTTAGGGTACATGCTTTATGCTCAAGTACGCCTTTCAGATTTGTGTGACTATGTGTAATATGGGTATGTTACCTCTTGTGAGGTTTTTGTGATTTACTCATTAAGAGGAAGTCATATTTATACTACATTTGCAGATGACTATGTAAAGGCCATAGAGTGACATGAATCGTACAAGAGTGGAATGGCCAAGTGGATCCCTTAGAAAAATGTCCCATTTTCTAAATGGGCTTACGGGTCTATGAGTTAAGAAAAACCGGTGTCATACCTTTGGCTATTAGTTTATTTTGGGTTATAATTGGTATTCCTTTGGACTATTATCTCCCTTGCTGTATTTTAGTTATCTTATTGTACTGATAATATTTATCCATAACTTTTATCTATATATGGTATTTTATTTCCACTGATTCACTTTAGTGATGGTTTGTTTTAGCCTTAGCACTTGGCATAAGAAAGGTGAGAGAGTTAGGCTTATGCTAAGTGTGGTGATAATACCCAGTAATTTGGTAAATAATGCTTTTGTAAAATAAATTTTTTAAGTGGTAAATTTAGGGGTGTTACAACTCCATACATCTACTCCTGACTCCCATGTTCCTCTCTACTGTTCCTGCTCAACCATCTCTTCACACACCATTGTTCATATAAGCCTCCATATTCCCTTATTTTGGTGTTTTCGATTCAACCCCAAACTGACCCAACTTTCCCTTTTTTTCTTCCTCGTGATTTGCTTGCTTCTTCCCCTTTGTGCCTTGAGTTTAAGCACTACCATTATCGTGCCCAACAACAGCTTTCGCTACTCCTCACGCCAGTGAGCCCTCCTTAATATATTCTTAATATATTATAATTTATCTATTTTTGATTGTTATTATGTTTGTCCATTTGTTGTTAAAGATTTTTAGGTATGGCTAATGTTATTACAAGGCATCATAGTGGGGATGGAAATAATGATCCCCCAATGCTTGTCTCATATCTCATCTAAGTACGAGTTGGGTAATAATTTTTTTTGTTATATATTATATAACAAAGTAATGATACATTCTATTTTTACTTATTAGATTAATTAATGTGATGCATCTTGCAGCTCTAGAATAGCTCACATGTAAGAACCCCATATCTATTAACATGCATCCAGATTTTAAGAAAAACAATTACATTAAATTTCGCATCAAAGGATCAACATTTCACAACTTGTGGAGGCTTGTTGGCCATACAAGTATAATTGTTTCCTAGACATGTGAGGAATGAGATTGGGAAGTTGATCCCTATATGCTATGATGATTGATGACTAGGAGCATGTCCCATAGGAGTGCAGAGACAAGGATTACCTTACTATTGAGATAGTAGTAAATTATAGTTAGCTTTAAATTTCTAATGTAGTTTCTTTATAAATAACTAATATGTATTTTGTTCTATCTATGTAGAAATACTTCAATTTAGATGAGTGGAAGGAGGCTTCGACCATGACTATGGGAATGCATTTGCAGATCGTTTCGATACACCTATTAAAGCAAAAAGAGTTAGCTTAGTATTTGGTTAAAAAAACACACTAGGAAGAAACTGACAGACGCGGGTGATGAAGATTGGAAGAAGCATCAAGAGTTTTGGGATTCTCTTGAATAAAAATTAATTATATAAAATTATGTATAGATAAACTCAAAATGTATTAATGTTAATTAAGTGCTATCAATATTTCTTGATGTGTAGAAAATGATTGAAAGAAATGTAAGAAATAAAGCCCAAAATAATATCCTAGCCTCAATGGCTTGTCTTCTATCTCTCAATTCTACTACAACAAAGTATTTCATACATATTTTATAGTTTTATTCATTATTTATAATGATATACATTTTTTTTTATAAATATAGGCTAATCCTAAAACTTAGAAAATTCATGGTGAGGTTGAGACTTTTAAAGATACGCATACCAGGGATGAAAAATGGGTGAGTGAGAATGCATAGGAGAGATATGTAAGTATGTAATTCTTTGAAGTAAATAATATAATTAGATTCTATCTCTAAGTTAATTAATTTCATTTCATTTTTCTCGTAGAATAAAATGGTGTAAAGACGAGATAAGAGGATAGAGAAGGCCGAGTGCAATCATTTGAGAGTAGATGTGAGTTAAGTGAGATGATACAAACTGAAGAAGTGGAAATTGTTCAGGAAGTTCTTGAAAGACATCACAATTATGAGAGATATGTTGCTAGATTGTTGAAGGCCTTCTCATCTGCATCATTATCAATACTACCACCGCCGCCACCTTCTGCCAATACCATCCCTGATGTACCTTATAAAAAAATATAACTTAGCCAAAGCACCTCAGTTGCATGGTAAAATGTTAAATCAACAAAAAGGAACCATTAAATAACAAGGGAAAGAAGAGGAGCCTACTAGAATGGGGGGTGATGATTTATTGTAGAGTAGGAATAGCTATGTGTTTAATGATGACTTTTATATTGTTTATACAATATTCATATTTTGAATAATTTTTATTTAATGTTTTAAATTTTATTTATTTTATTTTCTAACTATTAATTGATATTAGTATCAATCCTAAATCTAATACTTAATTGATAACCACTTAATATATTAAAAAACCTAAAAACAATTGGAAAACTTAAAATAAAATATTGAATTACACATTACAATAACTATAAGATCGTTGCAATAGGGTGACACAAAATTTTTCAAAAATAAAATGAAATAATTGGGATTTAGCTTTTAGCGACCAGGGGGTCATTATATTATATCCATGTGTTATGGCAATAAAGTAGTTTTTTATAAAAAAAAAATGCATTTGGTTAATAATAACGGGGCATTGTAATAAAGTGACAAAAAATTGAATAAAAATAAATAAATTGGGCTTTCATCAACGAAGGTGTTGTTGTAATAGACCATCGTATCTTGGCAATACATAATCTCTATTTTTTAATTTATTATTAAAAAATTTATTGGGCAGAAAAAATTAACAACTAATTGTCATTAAAGTATGGATATAGTGACGAATGCAGTCACAATATATATATATATATATATATATATATATATATATAAATCACGTTTACTATAATATGTAATCTATTTCTCATGCAACCATGCAAGACAGCATTAAACTGGATTTCAATGAACACATAAAAATACTTAAGAGAACTCGTGGTTGTAATTTTATTTTGACGCAAGGCCTTCGATTATTTAGGCTCGCTTTCGTTTGGTGTTTACAATTTTGGACGTTGCATCTTCGTCGAGTTTGGGTAAACATAGGGTGGTAGTCTGAAAACCTTCTGTAATCAGCTGGGTCAATAGTCGCAAAACTCAAGTATACGATTATATATATATATATATATATATATATAATATGTAGATCGTGACTAGTAATTTATTCGTAGTTCAGAGTCCGTAACACAATGAACAGAAAGGTGTGAAACATGCCCCCCTTTTATCCATCCTTATGAGGCCTTTGGCTTGATGTGCAGATTATTTATAAGCATTTGTTGCCCTCAATTCAACGACCATTGTTTTTCCCAAAATTGGTGGTTGCAGGAAGCGTGTCATGCATGGAAATCTACAAGACATTTTTTTTTTTTGGTCTCAGTACTGCAGGAGTTACCTACTTCAAACTTTCAAAGTGTTTTCGAGTAAAATAATTGGAGTACTCCGTAACGGAGACAGGCTGCTCCGTTTCCATTAGATAATCAACAATTTCGAGGTTGGTTACTCGATTTAGGTACAGTTATTTGAAACACTAGTTGACAGACTCCGACAAGCAACAGAATGAATCTTGACATTGAAATTTATTGAGCCGGCGCCTCCTCAATTCCCATGTTTGGTCGCTTGAAAATTGAAGTCAAGCTTTTTTAGAGTTCAACAATAGTTTTGTAAGAACATATAGCCTACTTTCCACAGTTTGAGGGCTCCTTTGGTACAAAAATAAGTGCTACTTTATTTTCTTCCTAAGATGCACTTCCAAGGACTTAAGTTGTGGAAAACAAAAAGTACTTCAAAAGAATTAAAAAAAATGATGCTTTGTATATGTTATAAATATGCACCTCTCTAAAAGTAATAATTTTTTATAATTGATTTACCACTATACTATTAGAAAAATGCTATCTCAATTACAATAATATCTCTTTTTAATAAATAATTAAATTGTTTTTTATATATATTATATTCTGACAACAATGTGAGGGTTAAAGTGTAATAAATAACTAAGGAAGCAAGACCCTTTTTTTTTTAATAAAAAAAATACATCCTTAAGAGATGTATAAAATATTTAATCGAAAGAAAGTCATGCTTACTTTTAACTTAGGCATACTTCTAACCAAATAAAATAGTTTTAACTACTTATAGGAAAATTTTACTCTCCCCTCCCCATTTACTTCCAACAAAACAAGTACAGTTATTTGAAAATTAAGCTAAATTAATATGATGAATGTTAAGTAGTTATCAACATTGGCTAACTGGTGAACTTAGATGATTAGTGTATTGATTCTTAATAATTCTGTATAGAGTAAAAAATTAAATAAATTGGCTTATGTCCTTTAAGATTTAGGTTTAGAAAGATATATAACATGCTTTCTATTTGAGAAACATGATCTTATATTGTTTGTATCTTAAAATTGTATAGATATTAGAGAGAGATGTAAGAACTAGCTTATTGACCCATACAATGCACAGCAATAGCTTACATATTGGCATGGTTTTTCCTACATGGATGTGACATCTCCTATGTAAGAATGAAAGTGGCTACAATAAAAGTTGGCATAGGCCACCTAAATGGCCGCATGAGGTAAAAATTGATAATTAATTTTTTATTATACCAAATATAATATTATGGTTTAAGTAAAAATAGCCATGAAAAAAAATTTAGTGGCTATGTTTGATTTTTTGCTATGAAAAATATATCAGTGACTATTTAACCATAGGAAAATATTTTTGTAGCAAAATAACAATAAATTTGCTATGAATAAAGTCTTTTCTATGGCGAAATCATCATGGAAAATAAATTTCCATAGCTAACTCCCTGTAAATTGCCATAATAAAGATTTTTTGTGGCCAACTTGCAATGAATTTGTCATTTAAAAATATTTTCATGACTAATTTACCATTTGAAATTATTTCTGTGGCTAAATCGCCATGAATTTACCATGAAAAGATATTTTTGAGTTTATCTCACCACAAATTGATCACAAAAAGATATTTTAGTGGCTAAATCATTATAAATTGGCCATAAAAAGATATTTTAGTGACTAACTCATTATAATTTGGCCATAAAAAGATATTTTTATGACTAACTTACTATAAATTTGTCATGAAAAGATTTTTTTTTCTTGGCTAACTCACCATGGATTATCCACGGAATAATATTTTTTTGGATAACTTGCCATAAATTTGTTAAAGAAAGATATTATTGTGGCTAACTTGACATAAATTTTTGTGGCAAGCGGGCCACGAAAAGATATTTTCATTGCCAATTTACAATATAAGAAACCGGTGCATTAACAATCAATTTAATGATCAATTTTTTTTTATTCACTATTAATATATTTTTAACGATCACAATCCAAATTCATTGTTATTGGTATATCTATTGTAACTAATGTAATTGTAAGTCGTTAATTGGTAATTTATTTAATCGTTAAAGGCATTTAAGTCTCATTTTTTTAGATAGTTCTAAATATTTTTTGATATCGTATTATATATTTTCCATAAATAATATGGATTCTCATACTCGTTGATATTTTCATCCGAAAGCTTTTTCAAAATCTTTTAAATAATCTTATATTTAATTTAAGATAAAATTATCATTTAATAATTTTCATATATTTTGTATTATCATATATGTATGTGTATTAGTACAAAAACTAAATAATGGGGCCCATCCACCCTTTTTCTTTCTTCTTCTTTCTCTCACCCTTTCTTTATGTTTTTTTTTTCTCTTTTCCCATTCTTTTTCTGCAAAACCAAACCTGATCCAAACCTATTGCCTTCCATGTCTTCTCTCTTCTTCAATCACCACCACACTACTCCCTCCCTTCATCCTCCAGCCTCGTTGCCAACTAGCAGTAGCTGCGCCATATAAACCATCAGGGATGAGCATTGAGAGAGGTACAAAAGAAGCTAGCGAGTGGCATCAACGGGATGGTAAGCAAACAAGGGAGTAAGCTCTACTCTGACACTACCCATCCTTCAACCTCATTCGTGCAGCATAGCCTCATGAAGCCAGCTCCACCACGTCCAATAGCAGCTACCGCCTGAGTAGTGGTTGCATGATCCATAATCAACAATAATGAGCAGAATTGGTCACACCATTGTCTAGTCACTGTAATCATCGCCTAACCATCGGCGTGACCTCCTTGACCTCTAGTGGTGTTCCAGTGGTCTTCACCTATTTCATTTTTGTAATTTTCGGTTGGTATAATTTTCCCTAAATCCTAACTTTGATTTTGATTGAATTTGGATAAATTGTGCATAATTGAGTTAAATTGATGTTTAGATTATGTATTCGTGAGTTGTGTGATTGATCTGGAGTGGTTAATTGTATTATATGTTGATGATTGGTGAAATTTAGATTTTTTTTAAAACTCGGATATGTTTAGATTGCTCAAATTTATCCGATTCAACTAGTTTTGATAATTGATTATATAATATATTTTGAAATATATCTAATGTAACACCCCCCCCAAATTCACTACTAAAAAATTTCGTTTTATTAAAAGATTTAGCGGAAGCGAAATAACAAGACTTGCACATTCTGGGGATATTACCGCCACACTTAGTACCAGACCGGTTCACTCATATCGTTTTAGTACCAAGTGCTAAGGCTAAAAGAATAAAATACCAATTGCTAGAAATCCAAACCATATTAAAAAGTAGAGTAGCACAATAAACCATTTACAAGAATAAAATCCACCAACGGTGGTTGCAAGAACGAAGATTACATTTAAACCAAGAGTTAAAAAGGAAAATAGTAAAACTCTATCAAATTCCAGACAATCCTTACGCTCTTTCCCGTGGCCCACTTGAATAACACCTGAAAAATGACCTACAAGGGACACTACCCATTAAATAGGTAGGGGCCCCACGAATGTAACTCTTTAGTACTACGGTACTGAGTAACCCTTTAAAACATACTTAAAGGTAGGCCCGCAATGCAACACATGATACAAAGGTGTACACATATATGATGAGATACGCATACATAACATTCACATACTTAACAAGTCCATCAAATATTAATAGGTCATAATGTGAAATCAATATTTCCGGGCCTTAAGCCATTAATCCATCATTATTCAATCGTCTCTTGAATTTTATATCCATGTGAGTGTGGGATTCCCACTATTATAGCCGGTGGATCAGAATATATACAGGGCAAAACGCTCCTATCCACTATTATTGCCGGTGGATCGGTCTCCAGGGTAAAACGCTCTTGGCCATTATTATTCGCCGGTGGACAGGTTTAGCCCCGACTCACATAGTGTTCTACTATAAGTGATTAGTATTTTTCCATAATTTATTCACAACCAAATTAGATTTATTGAGCTTGGGATCCCCCACTACTATTGCCGGTGGACCGGAATATATATAAACATCATCCAGGGCAACACGCTCCTAGGCCACTATTATATCCGGTGGACCGGTACTTATAATATAATTCAATTGGCCTCGGCTCATTAATCTTTCACTTTCATGATTAGTGTTTTCCCCTTTTAATTAGCACAATAGTTCCATTTATTTGCCTCGGATGGGAGATCAAGATCCCAGGACATAAAGGTACACTAGTCGTGGTGGTGCATACCAGCTACTTAATATCCTTTAACCATCAACCTAGGGATGCAAATGTACCTTGGTCGTACTGGTGCATAAAGCTACTCAGTACCCTACTAACAAGGACGTCCATAAGTATGCATACCCCCTAAATAGGTCCATAGAGCTAGATAGAGTAAGATATATGGCCTGGCTGGGGCACAAAGGCACACCAGTAAATACCAGAATAATAGTGATCTAAATCACGTCTTTAGGGTAGTGACTCCTAAAGAGCCACCATTCCCGATCTCGAGGTCTTTCACTTTAAGTATTAGTGTCTTAATTAAGGTGATCATAAAAAGCACAACAATCAAATATTTATTCACTTTCAATCGTTCTGATATCATTAAGTATTTCTTATTCAAACAGTTATCCAAGATAACACAAAAGAATCATTAAGGCCATCATATCCTCATCCAATTATGAATTAGGATTCGTTCTTGTGATACTCACTAAATACCATTATTTTACTATTTAGTATTCCTTGAGTCTTATTATGAAACTCCATTATCCTATCAACATATTAGATTCGAATTACTGATTTACCCCTTGCTTGTATAATTATTAAATTATCCCTTCCTTACTTGCCAGTTTACCATATTACCCTTCATGTTGCATAATTACTAGATTACCCCTTACTCGGTTTAGGTTACCAAGTTATCTCCTATACTTATTAGGTCACCAATCACCTTTCATAATTGTTACACTTATCATATTTCTCATTTGGTTAGTTAGATTGCCAATTGCCCTTCTCCTTTGTTATAATTACCAAATTGCCTTTGGTTGGTCAAATTACCACATTACCCTTCTCCATTATCAAAATTACTAAAATACCCTTCTCCATTATCATAATTAACAATTATCCTTTAGTTGGTTAAATTACCAAAATTGCCCTTTTCTATTATCATATTTACCATATTTCCCTTCTCCATTATTAAAATTACCAAATTATCCTTTAGTTGGTTAAATTACCAAATTGTCTTTCTCCATTTTCATAATTACCATTTGCCCTTTAGTTGGTTAAGTTACCAAATTGTCTTTCTCCATTTTTATAATTACCGAATTACCCTTCTTCGTTATCATAATTACCAATTTACCCTTTGGTTGGTTAGATAATTACCAATTTGCCCTTTTAATTGGTTAAATTACCAAATTGCCCTTCTTTAATATCATAATTACCAATTTCCCCTTTAGTATTGCCCTTCTTCATTATTATAATTACCAATTTGCCCCTTTTCCATTATTATAATTACTAATTTACCCTTCCTTCACATCAAATTACCATTTTACCCTTCTCTTTTATTAAATTATCATTTTACCTTCCTTTACACCAAATTACCATTTTATCCTTCTCTTTTATTAAATTATTATCATTTTACCCTTCCTTTACACCAATTTACCATTATACCCTTCTCTTTTATTAAATTATTATTTTACCCTTCTCTATTATCATAATTACCATTTTACCCTTCTCAATTATTATAATTACCATTTTACCCTTCTCCGTTATTATAATTACCAAATTACCCTTTTCCATTATTATAATTACCACTTTACCCTTTTATTTACAAAATTACCATTTTACCCTTTGCTTCCAAAAGTACCATAATACCCTTTTACTTATAAATTACCATTTGCCCTTCTCTTTTAAAATTACCATTTTATCATTTACTTTTAAAATTACCATTTTACCCTTTACTTCTAAAATTACCATAATACCCTTTTACTTATAACATTACTATTTTACCCTTTACTTACAAAATTACTATAATACCCCTTTTACTTACAATTTACCATTTTTCCATTCTCCTCCAAAATTACCATTTTACCCTTTTTATACAAATTATTGTTTTACCCTTTACCTCTAAAATTACCATCTTACCCCTTACTTCCAAAATTACCATAATACCCTTTTACTTATAAAATTACCATTTTACCCTTCTCTTTCAAAATTACCATAATATCCTTTTACTTATAAAATTACCATTTTACCCTTTACTTCTAAAATTACCATAATACCTTTTTACTTATAAAATTACTATTTTACCATTTACTTACAAAATTACCTTAATACCCCTTTTACTTACAATTTACCATTTTCCCATTCTCCTCCAAAATTATCATTTTACCCTTTTCACGTAAATTATCGTGTTACCCTTTACCTCCAAAATTATCATCTTACCCCTTACTTCCGAAATTACCATAATACCATTTTACTTATAAAATTACTATTCTGTCCCTTACTTCTAAAATTATCTTTTTGCCCCTTCCAAAAATTCCCATAATACTCTTTTACTTACAAAATTACCATTTTGCCCTTTATTACACCACTTTTATTAAATTATCATCACTACATAAAATATTAATATCAATACTCCATTCTCATCATCCAACTCCACCAACTATTATTATACAACATTCTACTCATTAGCACCCACACATAATAGGCCATATTCTTGCACAAGACATATTACTAAAATGTCCCTAGGGCTTACAATAATATTATTCATGCATTAATGGTCACAATGACATAATACAATATGGATAAGTACTTAGCATTTTCATTAACAACCAAACTCCTTCTTTAAGCAATATTTCCATACATGGCACAAAAACTAGCATGCTTTCCTTTTTACTAATCAATATAAGAAACTAAATATAATATATTAAACAATATAAATCATGTAAAATAATATATTAAAACCCTAATGTGTTAGCATACGTTTATCCATGCGTTTAAGTGGGATTTAATGATTACTTTAATTCCGCCCAAAATCGAACCTTACCAGTATCTCGGTTAAAGATTCAAGCTTTAATCACCAAAATCAACACCTAAAAATAATATTAATAATTATTATATTAGAAGTAGGAAAACTAAAAAGGATACAACTTTATAAAAATTTAATGAATAACACACTTTAATTAGCCATTAATATACCTCAATAATTAAACAAAAGAACTCCTAAAATATTGTGGAACTCACATTGCATGAGACACATGCAAGTTATAAGGGGGGAAAGGGCCGAGGGTGGTGAGGTAGAAGGGAGGGGGAGATGGTTTGGGTTGGGGTTTTGGGGGCCAAGAGGAGGGAAGGTGGAGGAGAGTTAAGGCAAGGGAAGGGTGTAGGGGTGAAGAGAGGGTGTAGGTGGTGGTCGGGGATGGGTTGTTGGCGGCCAAGGGTGGCGGCAGTGGCAGCGTGGCTGCGAAGGTGGCTGCCGAGGTGGAGGGGGCTGAGAAGGAAGGAAAAGGGAGGGGAAATGAGGGGCTACAAAGGTTGGTTTTGGCCAAAGGAACTGTGAGGGTGGTAGAGGAGGTTGTAGGGAGTGGTTTGTTGGCTCAGGTGGTGGCAGAGGTGGCGGGACAGTGACTGAAGGAGGGGTTGCAGGGAGGTTGCCAGAAAGGAAGAAAAAGATGGGAAAAAGAAGAGGGGAGGAAGAAGGGACTGCAGGGGCTCGAGGGGTTGTTGTGGTGGTGCAAAGCCGAGGTAGAGGGTGGCAAGGGGTGGTGTAGGGGGTCGGTGAGGTAGTGGAAGCTGCGGAGGGAGGCGACAATGCAAAATACGGATGGAAATGGAAGGAGAAGAAAAGGAGAGAAAGAAGTTAGGGGAGGGAGAATGGCTCGAAGAAAAATGGGACAGGAAGTACTGGTGAGGATAAGAAAAAGGAGAGGGAGAGACAGGGGCTGGTGGCCAGTTGGTGGCAATGTGTAGGGTGGCAGGGAGGTGGTAGGGTGGTAGGGGGAAGGAAGGGAAGAAGAGGAAAGGTAGGCCATGCGTGGTGGTAGGTGGTGGCAGTTGCGCATGATCGGGGTGGCAGGCGTGGCGTTGGAATTGGTCTGTTGTCGGGGCACGAGCTGGAAGAAGGTAGAAAGGGATATGAGGGGCAGCAGCAGTAGACTGGTTAGGGTAAAAAAGAAGAAGAAAGGAACTGGGCCGACCCAGGTAGGGGAGAAAGGAAGGAAAGAAAAGAGGGGAGGTTAAGTTGGGCTCGTGCGTGGGGAAGGAGAGAGGGAAGGAAAGAAGAAGGTGGCCCGCGTAAGAGAGGGAGGAAGGAAAGGAGAGGGGGAGATGGGCCAGTGGCCCAGACGCACAGGGGATGGGAAGGCAGGCTGGCCTGGCGGCCCGAAGGAGGAAAAAGGAAAAAGGAGAAAAAGAAGAAAGAAAAGAAATAGGGAAAATAGGGAAAAATTAAAATAATCTAATTTATAAAATAATAGAATGTAATATATTTATGAAATTAATTTATTTAATAATTTAATATAATGTAATTAAATATATGGGTTTAAAAAGGGTAATTTTAGTAAAATATTAGTTTGAAAAATTATTTAAATTAAAAGAGTATGATAAAATAATAAAATATTTATTTTCATTTATCAAATTATTCCTATCCAAATTTATATACTCAAAAATTCATAAAATAATTAAATTAAATAATTTTAAAAGCTAATTTATCCCAAATAAAAGTTATTTATTAAATTATGGTTTTTTTTTGTTTTTTTGGGAGATTACATCTAATTTCATGTTGGAAATGTTAATTGAATTAGGATTTCTAGACTCAAATCCTAATCATAGATCCATGTCCTTTAGTCAGATTGATTTTTAATTTATTTTTGTTAATTGGCGTTACAAAATACTTTAGAATATGATTAATCATGTTTTTAATTTTTTTGATTAAATAAAATTGATGAGAATTGATCGAATTGGGATTTTTAGGTGATAAATCAAATCTTGTTAAATTGGGACATGTCTTTATGATTTTAATCAAATTATTTATATAATATGTTTTAGAATATACTTAATTTTATAATTAGATCATAAATTTGAATATTTGGGCAAGAATTGATAGGATTTACATTCCATAACAATATCCTAATTTTTGAAAATAATGATTCTAAATTAGTTATTCATAAGGTTGTTTTTTGTTGAAATTAATTATCTATAATTATCTTAATTATATTTTTAAAGTATTAATTTGAGGTAGTAGAAGTGAGTTGGTTGATTTATAATTCAGGCTTAAATCCCTTATTTGTGTAAATACTTTAATGAGATTGAGTTATTTATGCTTATTATACCTAGTAGATTATTTGCTTTGACTTACTTTCATTTAAATGGTGTTGTTATCCTATTGGTTTGGATTAGTTTTCAGAAATTGGTCAGTTTATCTTTTTGGTTGCAATATCTAATTAGTAAGTCATTTGTGATAATATTAACTTATCATCTATTGTCCTTCCTTTAGTTGTCTAAATTATAATGCCCTAAGTAATCTTTTTTGAACTTGATTTCTCTAATATTAAATTTTAAATCTTAATGGAGCTACACTTTTGAGTCTTAGGTTTTGGATATATTTTTCAAGAAAGCATGCTTATTGTTTTCTTTGTTGATGAAATTGTATCAATTGAATTATTGGTTGATAAGTTAGTTTTCTAACCTAGTCCTACAATTTCTAGCACCAATCTAGGAAAGCATTCTTCTAGATCCTAGAGATAGTGATCTCCTTCTCTTTTTTATTTTTCTTAGCTAGCTCCCAACTTAGGTAAGTCGTTATCTACCTGTGACTTATGGTGGATCATGAAATGTATATTCTCTTGAAGTTGAAAGTGATAAGTATTTCTTATGTAATTTTTGTATGTCAAGCGTATTTATGAGGTTATAAATTTCAATGTGAACATGTATTAATATGCCTCTTAATTATTGTATGAGTTTGAGTATGTGAATGGTTGAACATGATTATGTGGTTAACATATTCAGTTAATTTATGAAATGTTTGGTGATTCTAGAACATGTTATGATGTATTTTAATTATAATTAGTTTTTAAAGATTGCATAATTGGTTAAGTATAGATTAAAATGGTGTGATTCCTTATGTTTTGCTTTAATGTCTTTTAGAATTGTTATGCTTCAATGCCATTAGGAATGAACTGGCTTCAATGCCACTTGGAATGGTTTAGTTTTAATGCCACTTGAAATTGTTCATCTTTAATTCCACTTGAAATTCTTCTATTTTAATGTCACTTCGAATGGATCCATTTTAATGCAACTTGGAAATGATCGGCTTTAATGCCACTTAGAATGTAATAATTAAATTTCATTATTTTGATGGAAATGGTTTAAGAGTTATTATGCGAGCCTGATTTATGTTTGGTTAAATATTTAAATAAAATATTAATCACTTAAAGTGAAAGAAATTGAGTCAGGACTTATATCACTTAGAGTATCTATTCGAGTTAGATTTGGTATTTACTTGGTATTATTTCAATTTTTTTCTCTTTAGTGTGACCTTGGGTGCCTTATGAGATTCGGAGAGATCCTTATCTACTCTATTGGTGTCTTGATATATTTCATTCCTATATAGGGTATACAGATTTAAGTAATTAGGTATCATTTTTATTGATAGTCTGGTTATGTTTGTGGGCAAGCCAACTAAGGTTAGTACCGTTCACATACTAGGTTAGTTGTTATAATTTTTATGAGTCTCCGTCCTCAAACTAATATAATCAATTAGTTGTGATCATAATAATAGAATATAATAGTAGATGGTTCTCATTCATTCATGGATTTTATATCTCATTATCTTACACATGTCACTTAGTTGTCTTCCTTATAATTGTACTACCATATGATGCATGTTATTATTATTATTTTATTACATGTGGGCCATATGTGCAGAATGCTATCTTTTTATGATAGTTGTGTTACTCATTATAAGTTCATATTTTGTTATACACTTGAACCCATGTGTTGCCATATCCAATAGTATATTTATAAGTATGATTCCATGATCACATGCAAAATGAAGAGAATCTGGATGTTGAGTAGATGACATGCGTGTCTCCATCTACATTTGGGATGCTAGATGCCCGTATACATATTGTTTCAGATAACATATGTTAAGTCACTTAATAACATTTACAGATGACCTAACAAAATAAGTTGTATAATTCTTTTGTAGCTTGGTTGTGATTTTTATTGGTTGATTGGTTGGTTTGCTTTAAAGGTCTATGTTGTTAAAGGTTTTTTTTTAATGTTTTTCCTTATGTTGTGGCCAGTAGATTGGCTAGATGGAAATGATATGGTGTATTAAGCTATTTTTTATTGTTCCTCTCCTATTGTGAGGGTGGCTTTGGTGATGTGCATGATTGTGCTTGTTATTGTTTTCTTCTTCTTCTTCTTATGATTAAAGCGGTGTTTGCATAATTAGTTTAATTTACTTTGTTTGAGTCATTTGTTAATTAGGGTATCTTAGACGAGTCTATTTTTTGGATGTGGTAAGGTTTGAAGGTAATGTTTATGTTGTAGGTGGTTGGTGGTTCTCATTTTGGATGCTGCTATCTTAGTTTGGAAGTAGTTTTAATCACGGGTTGAAGAATAATGATATATTCTTGTTTTTATTATTTGCCATGATGTTTTTCTTTTCTTTTGATATGATATGTCATTATTTTTTTATACTTATATTAATTATTATTTTATTATTTTTTTTGTTGTAGATCTAGTTTATTTGGACAAGCTCACCATGTCTATTATGTTAGGTGAATAGAAGGATTTCAAAATTTTAGGCGGCTGCTAATCATGAATAGCTCGTTTGTAATATATTTATATTTGATCAAATATTTTGTTGTAGTAGACATTTGATACATACTATTTACATAAATATTTAGTTGAATGTTTGTAGATAGGTTTTTAGAAAATTATATCCATGTTTTAAAATGGATATATATGCATACATGTACAAAACTTGAGAAGATTAAAATTGATGTAAATATATATCGATGTAGGGCTTGAGAAGGAAATTGAAATGCCAATTATATTCTTGAATATATAATTATGGCATTTGTGAACAATAAATTATGTTGCTAATAATGAATCGATATTAGTAGTGATAAAAAACTTGGTCGTTATTGGTGTCATAATTTACTTATTTATTTAATCATGATAAAAACATTGGTCGCTATTATTATTAACGACAATGTGTTTTGTTCATCACTATTGCTTATAGCAATCAATATTATATGTTGTTATTACTTGTAGAGACCACGATTATATGTTATCGCTATTAGCGATCAATATTATATGTTATCACTATTGCTTTAGCAATCAAAAACTTTTTGTTGGTTATTAAAGCCTTTAGTAAGGGAGTAATAATGACCACTAATGACTAATAATTTTTTGTTCATTATTAACATTAGCAACCAAAATTTGGGCATTAATGATGAAAATTGTTGGTTGTTAAGACCCGAATTTTCTATAGTATTGCCGCACATTTATCATGAAATGATATTCTTGTGGCTTAATGGCCACAAATTTACAGTAGAAAGATATTTTTGTTACCAACTCACATTAAATTTACTATAAAAAACATATTTATGTGGATAAAGTTGATACCTATTTAGCTATTGTTAAAAAAAAGACCATATTATGGATTAATTAGGTCAAGTTATGTTTCAATGTATAGCGCATTATATTTTCATCTTTGCATTTTGAATATTTCAAACAAATAATAAAATGAACTAATTATTAATTTGAGTCCTATTTTAAATGCATATAAAAGTTAGTAACTAATATATATAATTTGAATGTCAATATGCCAAAGTAACCACCATATTACGAATTAACTAGATAGTTTTTAAAATGGCATACTACATTTATATTGCATTTTCTATCTTTCATTTTTACTTAGTTGAATGAAAAATAAAATTAACTAATCATCAATTTGTGTTCTAAATGAAATGTGCATATAAGTTATGTAATAATAAATAATATACACACATGTACACACACAAATGCATACATACACACATGGAGGTATAGATATGATCAATGTTGGGATAGGGTTTTGCAATTAATATTAATATTACTACATGAGCCACGAGAATAAATGTCTCTAATTGATATATTGGCCACTAGATCACTCGTGACCATTAAAATGTATGCCATGTGAGTACTCATGGCTATCAAGATGTAGGTCATTAGACTAAACATGCCTATTTAACTATGTGCCATAGGATTTGATGCAGAAGCATGAGCATCTAGTGATCGTGATCTTTAAAATAATGAGGAATTGTCATTTCTAATAATGGAGCCGATCATCTAAAACATCCTTGATAGTACTTCTACCATTGATATTGAAAAGACTTTAAGATGTTCTTGTAGGTTTGTAACATATTTTTAAGGTGAAGAAATTGACCTTTGAAGACGTCAAGATACATAAAGATACCTAAAGTGTACAATGTATTCAAAGCGTGCAAAGCTATGGCATACATAGGATGATAATGCAACAAGCTTGATGTGATAACTTCATTAGTTATATTAGACTTGTTGTAAACCCTAGAATATGTTTAATGTAAATTAGGGTTTTGTTGTTATTTCATGTATGTACCATAGTTGGTTGTAATGCTTTGTAATGTTTGTCATTAATATCATTTAAATGGTGATATTATGACTAGGGTTAAGTATTATATAAGCTTAATTTAGGTTGGTTAAAGCTAGCTTGAATTAAGGAGGGAATCGACTAGTTTTCTAAACTTAAGTCGGCTAACTCTTCTATATAAGCCCTATGTCATTGTACACACATATGAAGAAGATCATTTGAATAAAATTCACATGTTAAACACGTGAGTTTCTCTCTTTTTGGATATCATATTCTAGATAGGAGGTTCCTGGGGTAATTTTCCTACTTAGAACCTTTGAATGTTTACCGAAAAATTCGAAGTTATCATATCATATGAAGTCCTAGATTGAATGTCCTTCATTATTCTTCATTCGATCTTAATAACCCCTTAAGCCAAGCCTTGTTTCCTTTATAAGTTCAACCCTACTGGAAGCTAAACCAATGAACTAACTCGATCAATGCTTGCCTCCCTTTGATCCACACCAGGATTATTTATGGATATGGATATGCATGCCATGGGACTACCTGTCATTATCAAAATGTGTATTGTAAGATTACTTGTGGCTATTGAGACATGTGCTAAGGAATACTCATGGATATCGATGCATGCGCCATGTGATTGCTCTTGGCTATCATGATATGAGTCATGGGACTACTCATGACTATCATGACTTGGGTTATAGATATATAGGTAGCTGATTTCACCAATTATAGCCACCAAATAATTTTTTTGTAGCTATCATTATCATTATAGGATTATACGCTATAAAAGGTAACACCCAAAATTTTTGTGATGAAATTTTATAACCACTAAATTTTTACTTAATAGCCATGAATGTTCCGGTGGCCTATATGATAGTTTATTATAGTGAGTTTTGATTAAAGAAATTGCTTATATAATTCCAATATATACAATGAGTGTATTTAAGCTTCCAGTATTTTTTGATAAGTAGGAGTTTTATTAATCCATTCATGCATGGCATATGAAATTGTCATCGAGCTTCAATATAAAACCATTTCCCCCTTCTTCTACAAAGGGTTTGGAAGGGTTACTACTCACTTGACTAGATAAACTGAGAAGTAGAAATACCAAAGGGTTACAAACCTTTGTTTCATTTATATTTCATCCTTTGTAGCCTCCAATTGGGCTTAGCCACTTCCCACCCATATCATAGGATCAACCTGTAGTTAACATCAAACGAACTCCATGTCTATCCTCAACAAGAAAAATAAACACCCTCCATAACATAGGATCAACACATAATTAACATCAAATAAACTCCATGTCTATCCTCAATAAGAAAAATAAACACCCTCTTAACTATGTAATAGAATATAAAATACTAGACAACCTCAATTACCCATAACCATGCATTTAACTTAGAATCCTTTCTAGACCTCCCTTATAAAGACATTTAATGAAAACATCATCTCCTTACAAACCTCGCTTAGACATAGGGTTTGTACACCTTGATGTTAGTGAGAATCTAGTGGGTAATTAAAGGTACTATATGTAGTATACATTTGATGAGCTAGAGGAGACTATATAAGGCCATAGATAAGGTTGGGATGGGTTTTTAATAGATTGTACAATTTAATAATGTAATGTTAGGGAAGAAATTGTGGTAGATCATATATGATTATTGTATAAATTTTGAACGCCTACTATTTTCAAATAGTATAATTATAGATGCTAGTTTAGGGCATAAACTAAGTCATTTGTGGTGGAGTATTTGGGAGGATCAATGGATTGAGAAGGAAGGGTTATGTTATGTAGTCAATATCACACATTTCATTTAGTTATGGGTGAATAGATGGATTCTTATTATAACACTAATCTTAAAATATTTGAAAATATGATTAAAATTATGTTTAATGTAAATAAAATGGGCTTATATTTGGAAATATATTGGAAATCTGTGAAAACATAAATTTTATGAAGGCTGATTGACTAGTCATACCCAAATCCAGTTACTTGGTTTATGCCAGGGATTACATTTTTAAATCACTGAGGCTAGTTAGGATAAACTAGTTAATTGGTTTTTTTTAGAATAGTCAACTGATCTTGTTGGGTGTACAAATTTCTTTCTTGTTTTTAATCAAATCTTGATCAAATATTTATGAAAAATTCTCACTATGATCTTTTTGTGCTAATAAGTATATTTTGGTGATATGAAATTATTTTTGTAATATATTTTTTTACATTATTTCATTTTTATTAACTAAAAATCTTTTAAAAATACATTTTGAGGTATTTTACCTCACCTACACACTTTTATCTATCCCCTAATATGTGCACCCTAATATGTTAAGGTGCTTCTATTGACCTTGCTATGTGCTGGGCATATTTCCTTCTCAAAAACCCCCACCATTATTTGTTTTCTCTTACAACTTTTCCTTGCACTCCACCTCCCCTAAGTTAACTTCATTCTCTCTCTCTCTCTCTATCATTCCATATCAATGTTGGCCAAAAAGGCTAGGGGAAGCCTTCATTATATAAACTTTTTCACTCACATCACACACATACTCTCCTAACTATCATTTTATAAGCTAATTTTCCTAACTGTGAAAACTTCCTTCATTTCCTTTTTCTCTCCTACAATCGTGGTTTTCCTTTTTCTTGTTCCTCCATTGTTGAAATTTATTTCACTTATTTTATCTTCTTCATAATCATTAATTTAATTCTCTTTTTTCCTAAGTAAAAGATAATTAAAGGTTGGAAATGGTTGAACATTCTTTTAAATTTCTCCTCTTGGCCTTTCAATTTTGGAAGGAGATTGAGTAAGATGTTTCCTATTTGTTTTTCTCCATTTGCTTAAGGTTATATGGTGAAATTAAATATTTTCATTGATTTTAGTTCCTTAGTTTTATAAAGGTAATCAAGAGATATTGGTAGTGGAGCCATCAAAGTAGGATTACTTTTGTTTGCTAAATGATTAATTTTTATTAAGGTAAAATAACTTTATCTTTTGATATGCCATAGTCTTATCTTGCAAATATCGTTGTTTTATGTTTCTTAGATGTTAATATTGAATTAAGAATGAGTATTAAGCATTAATGATTTATTTATGTATTTTAGAGGCTTAACCTTGATATGATATGAAGTATTTATGGTTTTTGACCAAGTTTAGTATGCCCATGAGTTTATTGATAAATTTAGCATGATAAGAATGTGTAGCAATTTATATATGAGCATGAGAATCATGGTTGGTTATCTTAACCATGTTGGTGACATCTAGTGTAAGAACATGCAATATGGTTTTGATTTGACTCTAAGCATGACTTATGTGATTAAGATATTAATCATGATTTTATATGGATTTTGATAGAATGAATCCTTGTAGGATTTGCTTGGATTTAATTTCAGAGTATTTGAGTTTGATTTGCATGAATATATTTTTTTCCAAGTAGAACCAATCAATTAATAGTGGAGAAGACCAATAAAATGGTACACTAATCGATTAGTGATAGCTAACCAATCAACTAGTTAGTTTATTTATAATTCTATTAGCCTCAACCTTACATGTTGCATTATTAAAGTATTTTGTCAATTATGCTTGCTTTGTTTCATATTACAATTCCCAAACCAACCCACTAGTTTGTGGGACCATTCCACTAGTCTCGTGGGATATTTTTTAGGTTTTCATCAAGTTTGACCCTTAGGAATAAATAATCACATGTTTGAACTTGGTTTATGAGTTGATTGTGAATAATTGGATCTAAGTAATGAATATGGTTGATTGGTTTTTTTATTTTATCACTCTAAATACCTTAATGGTTAATAATAATGGATGATGTGAGTTAGGTTTTATTAGTATAAACATCATTGTAGAATATTAGGCATGTTTGGTGTGTTTTGAGTGTTAGTGGATACAGAAGTTCATTTGAACATATAATCTCTAACTCTCAAGGTAGATAGTTAAGAGTTAGTGGGAGGGTCACCTGTGTGTTATTTTATCAATACCTATAACAACCCCAAAATTTACTTGAAAAAATTGATTTGTAGAAGCCTAAATATAAATTAATAGGATTATTACTGCCATACTTAGTATGATTTTGGTCACCATACCATTCTCAAATTAAAAGCAAGGATAAAACATTTAACTTTAAAAACAACAAAAATAGAATTTAAGAAGTTATATTAATCATAAATATAATAATTTAGTAGATAAACTCCAAATACATAACAACAGAAAATACAGCAAGAAGAATACATGGATCTAAAAGTCCAAAAACTTAATTGAGCACAAAAACTACTAAGCTAGTGGATACACCACTCATCTACATGTAGTACATGAAAGTCATCAATATAACCATTATACGCATGTGAATTAATTAAATTTTTTTTTTATTAATTGAATGAGTAGTGACCATAATAAGGGAGTTAGTACAAAAACATATTGAGTAGCATTATCGTTCAATAGAAAAGTCACACTTCACATTGAATCATAATGTATGGTATAAAACATAATATTGTGCATATTTTACAACAATATATGACATGCGATAAACAAGGTGTACTATCCATGCAAATGATATTTAGGATACAAGGACACCTTAAGAATAAAATCATATTATAAAATTTATTTAGTGATCACACCATTCTAATTACTTATAGGTGATGTGTCATTACCACTATCAAGTTGAACATACTCCTAACCTAAATATAATTGCAAAGATAACATAGGGTAAGAAATGATCATTCTCATAAGAAATTTGAGATCTTAAACTTTTAAATTATTAAGTTAAAATACACAAGTTAATCAAATCAAAGAAACTAATAAATTAGAACTAAAATAATAACATGGAAGTAGGCACATATTTACTTATGTTATTTACAATATTAACAAGGGATAGGGGGTTGATATAAGTAAAAATAAACTAATCAAATTAAAATAATAACTGAATTAATTAGCAAACTACTCTATTGATCTATTCTATAAGATACATAATTAAGATCAAAATCAAAATACTAAATTAAATTAATTAATAACTAAGCTAATAATTAAACTAATAATATATACATTTTTGACATTTCTCCATCTCAACCTTTATGTTGAATTCAAATACCCAATTTTTATTAAGCAAATGGTACAAACTTAAGCTTCTGACTCTCTTCATTTCTAACTCAAATGTTTTTTCTAATACTAATTAACCGCTCTAAATTAGGCCAACTCCATCATTTTTTCTAATACCAATTAACCTCTCTAAATTAATCATTGCAATTCAATTAAGCTAAATATAAATTAATTGCATTAGGTTTTAAGAAAACTCATTATCCCTATATAAATTAAAAGTTTCACATTATTAAATTGAGTAGAATATATCCTATATATAATTTTTTAGGTTTTATAAAAAGAAAAATAATTTAAATATTAATGAAAAATATAATTTATATATTTAAAGACTTAATTATTCATGATCCACATAAAAAAATTAAAAGTTAATAAAATATGACTGATTGAAATTTAATATAGATTACACATTCAATTAGGAATACATTAAATTTTAAGTAGAGAATCATATAAAAAGAATGAAATTTGAAATAGATATAGAAACTTTTCGGTTGAAGTGCACTTATGCGGATTCCTCCAATTAGTTACTTGTTTAGCATTAAATTACGAACCCACTAGCGTATAGCGTATTGGGACTATTTCCTCTATTTATATAATTTCTAAACTTAAAATTAATTACTTTCTAATTTACTTATCAGAATGAGTAAGGAGAATTGAGAAAATTTTGAATCTTTTTCTTGCGGAGTTGTGGTTCTTGTTATGTGATTTTGCTCCCAACTAGTTGTATGTTTTTTGTATATGTGTGTGTAGATGCTGATATTATTTCTTTATAGTGTTATAGATAGGTTCCAAAATTTCAGGAGTGATTATCACCCATTTTTTCATTTTTCTTTAGTTTTCCTCGTCTCTTGTGTTGCACCTATGACTCTTTTTATTAGTTCATTGATGACTTATAGCTACTGTGTACCTTTGTCTTTACACAACAAAGAAAATATTAAAGGTAGTAAATAATGCTTTCAAAACTTTCTTGACAAATCTTTAATATTTTTAGATGTAACATTAATCTCGTTATTGGTTGAAATAAGTTTAGATTTAGAAAACATATCTAGAAATAAAAGTTAAAGTTTTCATTTTTATCATTGTACACCTAAATGTCAAGGTTCAAATACTAAAGGCTATCAACAATCATGCAAAGTTATCATTTTACTTGAAATTAATTAAAAAAATGTGAGATCATTATCATTTAGATGCATGATTATTAATAATATGAATAAATAAATAACCAAAAGTTTAAATTAAAAGGACATAAAGTACATAAAAATATGTATTCTTCAAATTTCTCTATATTTAAACTTTTATCCTCCTTGAACAAATCAACACATTAATCGACATTTCCTCCATATTTATAATCATGCCATACACAAGAAAATAGTGTTGTATTAATTCCTATATTTTCATTCTAAAGATAAAAATGACCACTAGCTCAATATTTAACCCAAAACAATTGACCATTTCAAAAACAAATTGGTTACTCATCATTGGGAGTTAAAGAGTTAATTTTTTTTATATAAAAAATATAGTTAGATTGGGTTCATCTCTTCATTGATAAGTATACCCTATTCTTATTATCCATCCCCCATGCTAGTTTTAACGTAGACAATATGGGTAATGAGAGAATCTCTCTATAATACCCCCAAAATTTACTACTGAATTTTTTTATTTTAATAAAAAGGTTTAGCAGAAGTGAAATAACAAAACTGTAAGTTTTGGGGATATTACCGCCACACTTAATACCAGACCGGTTCACTCCTACCGTTCCAGTACTAAGTGCTAAGGCTAAACCGGATTAACATCAAACATAAGTCATTAATAAAACAATGAGGAGACACGAGAGGACTCCCTCATAGTCATACATAAATCAGAGTGCAATTTAAAAATTACAACCCAAAGAGTAAGCAGCTAAGTTTTTCCAAAAACATAAAATACCATATGACATGGCATAACTAGAATAATAATGATACATGGTAAAATAAAAGGAAAGATAGAGTCCGACCAATCGCTCTTAATTTCCAGGCCAAGTCTAGGCTCAACTCTCAGCCTCGCCTAATGTCTCGTAAGTGTCGTAGGCATCGAAGACGTCATCTCCTACCTGCACAAAATCAGATGGGTCTTCTACTTGTGGGAATGAGCAGAACCCATGAAACGGGTGGTCAGTACACTATGTACTGAGTAAGGTAAGCGTGCACTAAGGCCAACACATAAGAGTACATACAACAATCATAATAACATGGCAGCATACAATCTTTTAGATACATAAAGGCCAAGCTACAGTCCGTATAAACCAATTATTGAATCTCTAATTAGTACTCATTCCACAATATACTTTTATCGATCAATGCGAGTACGGGAATCCCACTATTATAGCCGGTGGATTGGTCACTGACAGGGCAGAACACACCTGACCACTATTATATGCTGGTGGATTGGTCTCTAGGGCAAAATGTTCCTGGCCATTATTATGCCAGTGGATTGGTCTAGTCCCGTGATGCAGGAGCATCTAATGATTCTCATGTTTCTACTGATTCTCAAGGTAAGGAAGAATTGGAAATTTTAATAATGGAACAAATAATTTTAAATGTTCTTGATAATATTTCTATGCTTGGTATTGAAAACAATTCAAGATATTCTTACAGGTATATTACATATTTGTAAGGTGAAGATGCTAACACACCAAAACAGACCTTAAAGTGTATACGAATTCGAAGCATGCAAGGTTATGACATACATGGGATGACACTACAACAAGATATAGTGATGTTATCATTATTTATATTAAACTTGTTGTAAACCCTAAGTGTATTTTATGTAAGCTAGGGTTTTGTTGTAATTTCATGTATGTACCATAGTTGATTGTGTGGCTTTGTAATGTTAGTCATTAATATCATTTAGATGATGATATTATGAGTAAGTTTAGGTATTATATGGGCTTAATTCAAGTGAGTTAAAATGGCTTGGATTAAGAAGGAAAACTCAGATGGTTTAAGGCCTTTAAGTCGGTCTCCCTCCCTTATATATAGCTAACTTGTACACGCATAAGAATGAATGGAATATAGAAATTTTTTAACACAAATGATCAATCCAAGCTTGCATTTCATCCTCTCCTTTGTCATATCTTTCGATAGGGAAAGCTCGGGGTTTTTCCTTCATCCTTCGAGCCTTTGAATGAATTGTTACATTCAAAGTATTCAGATCTTCAATCCTGCACATAGCCAAGTTTAATCTGCATTAAACCAACCCTCGTTTCCTCAACTTCAACTTGTGATCGAAACAAACAAAGAGTTAATAGATCGTGCATTTCCTCTCCACCTTGATCCACACCACCTCGACTATCATGGTGTTCCACTGGAAGTATTTAGTATCTTTTATGTGAAATACCCCAAAACCCTAATTTAGGAAATCATGGCCAAATAGGGAATTATTAGGAAATTAAGTAAATAAACTACTTTTATTAAAGTAAGAGGGAATTGATTAAGGTAAATCTAGGATAAATTTATAAATAATTTTAAATGGGAAAATTTGAGTATTTTTCTAATTAAAATGGAATTTAAGGATATTCTTTCAAAAAAATTTCTAAATTAACCTAAAAATAGAATTTAATTATTATTTTAATATTTATATATTATTAAGCACCCCAAATCACCCAAATTATACTAATTAAGCCAACCACCCTTTTTCCCTCTTTTTCCTTTTTCTTTTTCTCCCTTTTCTCCCTCTTTTTCCTTTTCTTTCCTTTCCTTCTCTTCTTTTTTTTCTCCTTCCTTCCCCGACTTGGGCTGGTCGCTGGCCCAATTCTCCCCTTCCCTTGCGCGGCCCAGTGCCCTGCACCCCTCCTTTCCCCTTCCTTGTATTAATGACACGGTAGAATATTGTTAAAATTTTATGTTAATAAATGTCGAGGGAGCTTATTTATAAGGCTCACCCTCATTATGTAGCCGTTATATAAAAAACTCTAAAAAACTTGTATCACCCAACGTATAGAAAATTAGCATTTGATGCCTTCCAATCGATTAGTCTAGTCGAACTAGTCGGTCGATGGTTCAAAATAGTTAACTTGTAATGTTAAAACCTGAGATAAAAAGTTTTTTTCACACAATCTAGTTAATCATCTTATTAGAACCAGTCAATTGGTTATGTGTAGTACACAGTTGGTCTTATGAACATATATGAACAATTTCATGGTTTAGTAAAAGCATTTGACGTTTTTATGAAATCACTCGATCTATTTATTGAAACCACTCAATTAGATTGGAAAAACTATTTGATGAGTTTAAATAGAGATGATTGGGTTTCTATAAAAAGGAAAATTTTGGATTGCATGGTTAAAATCGTTAATTAGTTCCTCAAACTAGGTGATCATTTTAGTAAAACCAATTGATGAATTTATACAATTAAGGATCAATTTTTGGTGGAGTGAAACCCATGGATTGATTGGTTAAAATATTCATTTAGTTCCCAAAATAGTCAATGGGTTCAATGGAACCAATTAATTGGTTTGTCATGCCAATTCGATCCATTTGAGTTTAAATCATTTCATGCTCTTGATCAAAATCAATAAGTCAATCGATCTTGAGAACAATCGACTAGTTCCAACTAGAACCAAATAATACATTTAAAATACTTTGAAAAATTTAGAAATCAATATGAATAATGAATTCTTATGAAGCAAATTCAAATCAAGTGGTTTAAAAGATTTTTAAAGAGTTTTGATCAAAATGTAAAATTCTTCAACCTAACTCTTTACAATAAACTTGGGGCATTAAAAATGTGGCCCTTAGACCTTAAGTGTTGGTTATCTTAACAAAAACTTCTCTTTTTATTCAAAACTCAATTGCTCTTTTAAATTGTAAATTAGAGAAGTGATGTGAGTAGGTGTGTTTATATCTCTTGGTTTACCAATCTTATTATAAGCAAACTTATGCAAGCACATTAGTTCTTAAGACCAATTTTTTTTATCATCAAAACAAGGACAATAACATTATTTGACCTATGAGGTCAACAAAATCATTTAATAATTATAATTTTTTGGTCACATAAATGGAATGATAATAATATGGAATGTTCTTTATTTGAGGTGCATGAGTTGATCCTATGTTATTAATATGTCACATTCATGTGTCCTTATGCATGTTTCCATCACATGTGTTATAAAATGAATTATACATGCACCATGTGTTAAGTTTGGTTTATTTTAACCAATATTTTATTATATTGATGCTACCTTGTTTTTTTCACTATATTGATTAGAATTTTATTATGTGAAGTAGAGGATAATTAGCAATGATGTGATTTCTAGTTGGAGGACGACAACAATAATGTGGGGCTTTATTTATCCATTGCTTAGAGAAGTATATTATTAATGAGAGTTAATCTAACCTGAGTAGATGTTTTTCTACTTTTGGGAATGATTTTGTTTGTTCTCAGTTATTTAAACTCTTGGCTTTCTCTTATGTATTTTAAAGATGTTTCATTGTAAAACATATCATGTCATCTATGTCATTATGTCTCAATTGAGTTTTTATCATGGTCTTGTGCATGTTTTCATTAAATTGTTTTATTATATCAAACATTATTTAGATTAATGATTATACATCTTTGATGTTTATTATGATGGTAACATATTTTATTTTATTTTTTATTCACTTCTATATTATCTTAAAAACAAATTTTATTACTAGTGAAATTTAGAGGTCTTAGTCTCTTGATGTAGCCAAACTGAGATATGAAAATGATCCTAAAATGATGGTCCATGATCATATGATAGATTGTGGTACAAGGTATATTATTGAAAAGGTACCCTATATATTTACAAATGTGATGTTGGGTTGATTCTGTATACTCTCATACCAATTATTGATCCCAGTGATTGCATTAGGTGGTATTAGGCATCAGAAGGATGTTACTTAAATTGGAGCACATTAAAATACTTTGATTTTGGGGTGATTTAGTGTAACACTCCTAAAATTTAGAACTAAAAATTTTCTTTTAGGAAGAAGTGTGAAACAAACATGATGGATGCTACTGCCGTAATTGACATAAGTCTGACTTAAAAGTCATTCTCACATCAATTACTAGGCTAAAAAATTTAGAATGTGAAACATAATAAATATAAAATAAGGAAACTTAAATAAACATAAGAGTTTTGGAGGCTAACTTCGAATATAATATTCAAATACATAAAGGATATATCCTGGGAGAAGAATCTCAGAAGGGGAATATGGGTCAAAACAAGAAATGGATAACATAACTCTCCAATCCCAAACCCATACACGAGATATAATCACTCCTTCCTAATGAGAGTTTCATAAGGAGAATAATTGTCTATCAAGTCCCCAATGACCTACAAAAACTCAGCCAAGTCTTCTGATTGTGGGAATGAACATCAACCATGAAAGGGGTAATCAATATGCTATGTACTAAGTAAGGTAATAATATAACCCTAACTAGGTATACATAATGTGAATCGTATAGAAGCATAAGTTAGTATGTTATAAATTTTATTATAATCCCGATTCCATTAATCCATCATAAATAACAATCATAATCTATATTCTTAATGTGCTGAGTTAAGGTACCCTACTATTTTTAAATGAGTAGAATAGTCTAAATCACCTCCAGAGACAACATACCTAAGCTACTATTATTATCTAGTGGAACAGACCCAACATTTTTTTGAAAAAAAAATGCACCTTACTACTATTTTTAAACCTATGGAATGGTTTGAAAGACCTCTTAGAAAAAACACACCTGATCTACTATTATTGTTCGGTGGAATGGACCCAACACTTTGATCTTGATTCATGTAGTCTTTTACTTTAAGTTATTAATATCTTATTCATTATAATTATCTCAAAGTCATCTTATGGATTATGTTAAATTTAGTAACCCTACTATCATTAAACTAGTGGAATGTTCTAGAGCATCTCTCAAGGAAAAATACACCCGAGCCACTATTATTGTTTGGTAAACGAGATATACAATACCTCAACCCCGACTCACGTAATCGTTACTTTAAGTAATTATTATCTTATTCAAGGTGATATTTCTTAAGTTCCTCATGTAGAAACATATGTAAGAATTGAAAACACATAATATATCTAGAAATAATCATTTAGATCATTTGAATATCAACACACTTTCTTAAAGGAAAGGGTACACTCTTTATAAGTCCTAATTTTTATAGGCCAAGAATAACTTCTTTCCTAGTATTCATTGTATCACCATTTTCAATAACTATTTTTAAAATATTATTATTAATATCATACCCAAAAATCAGGTTCTAACCCTAACATCATACATATGCGATAATAGCCTATCCTTAGGGTTAATATTGATAAATTCCTCCACAACCTTAATTTTACAAATTCATCATAACTTTTTCTATTAGAATTATATTACCACCAAATTTTTTACACATTTCTAAAAAGACAATTATAGAAACATATCAAAAAATCAAGGTCTAAATCTAATATTTCACACATCTGATAATGAAGCCAACCTTAGGATTACTATTCCCTCTTTAGTCATTTGTCTCATTTATTTACCTTGATTTGTTCATAATCACTAAAATATTCCACACGAGGTAATTTATCACATTTATAACCGTTTGAATCATTAAAATACCAAAGATATCATTTTTAACCTATACTGACCAAAATACTCCTAAACTAGCCAAAACACCTATTTTCACAAAAATTGATGAGTCCTAGTATGGATGGTCCCAAAATGTCATTATATCTTAATGATACTGCTTAAAACATTATTTAAAAGCATTAAATACCAAAAAAAATCATATTAAAGTACCATAGGTCACATTCTCACACTTAGGGTTACAAGCCTATATTTACAATAGCAATAACATTTAATGTCATGATTTTTAAGTATTCTCACTTTACATAGATTTGATACCAAATAATCATAACATAAAAATATCAACATAAAATTATCATCATAATGATATAAATTGTGATGTATCATACAAAAATACACATTACACACACAAAAACTTAGTTATGATGTATATCCTTATCAAAGTGTCTCTGGTCTCTACGCACGTTTAACCTTAGATACCTCCTCTAAGACTGAGGAAAGAACACCTAAAAATGAATAAAAATACAACATTATAACTTATAGAATAAAATAAGAAAAATATAAGGAAAAAGAAAATTAGAAAAGTGGGGGAAAACTCAAGCCTAAACAAGTGAATGACTTCAGTGGAAATGATGCTAAAAAATGAAGTGATCAATGCCACTTTGTGTCATTACCATGGAAGGGATGAATGGAAAGGATGGATGCAGCTAGGAAGGTGACATCAGTTGTGGAGGGTGTAACTAGGAGGAGGCCACATAAGTTATTGACGAATCTTGGGAGGAGGTATTGGTGAGGATGGCTAGTGGTGAGGTGTGAGTTGCAATGTTGAGGGGTGGTGTTAGGGTGTGAGTTGTGGAATTGTGGCCATTGTTGGGGATGGTATGGATTTTTTACAAATATGATTTAAGGAGAAAGGAATAGGATAAAGAAAAAATAAGGCTTAGGTTTTGTTGCTCGTCGAAGGATGGAATGGACATAGGAGAAAGGGAAAGTGGTGAAGCTATTTTGTAAAGGAGATGAAGTAGAGATGTGAGGTTTTTTTTTTATAGAGGAGAGGGTTAGGCAAGCAAAGTATGAATGGTTGGAGGTCAAAAGAATCTGGAATGGGTTGATTTTGCATGACGAGATCAAGGAGAAAGGAATGGATTGGTGATGTAGGATTGTAAAGAGTATCTAGTTGGTGTAGTGTAGGTATAAGGTGGCAGTGCGTGGCATAGAAGGGTAAAGAGAAATGGGGAAGGGGTCCTAAAATAAAGGACTTGCATGACCATAAGAGAAAGGAACCAATTAGGGTGGGAGAAAATGAAATGAAAAAGGAAAAAATAAAGAAAATAAAAATTTTGGGCTAGGTTTAGAGTCAAGTTTAGATTTTAGATCAAAAAGTTAGGATTAGGCTAAAACTAATTTAGTAATTATTTTGGGTTAGTTTTAGGGAAAAATATAATTAATTGAAATTAGGGTTAGAGTTAGATTTAGGGTCAAGGAATTTAGGTAAAATAAGATTATTTATTATCCAAGATTAGGATTAGGTTTAAATATAAAACAATTAAGATTAGGACTAGATAAAAAAAATTGGGTTATTACACTTAGAGAACCCAAGCATGATAGAGAGGTGCTGCATGATGTGGTTTTATCAAAGTAGCCAGAAGGTTGGATCGAATATTGTATTAGAAACTATCACCCATGAACTAATGCAAAAGAAACGAAGCAATTAGCTGGAGTATAGGTGAAGAAATTTATTAACAAAGGAGGACATACTCGACAGATTTGAGTGGTCTTCAAATATGTCGAGTTTGAAGATTGATTGAGGAGGCAGAATCCCAGATTTTCCTTTCCCAATGTTGACCCAAAAGGGAGGATAGACTTTAGCTAATGTATCTCAAAGTTTGGTAAAAAAAATTCTTATTCAAAGTTGCCTTACAATTCATGCGCACAAGAGTTTATATAGGGGAGGAGATAGTCGGTGGTTAGCTAGCCTAAACCAGCTGAGTATTTCCCTTAATCCAAGACCTTTTATCATGGTTGAATTAATCCCATATTAACCTTAATACAAAGCATAATATCATTGGTTAAATGATACTAAGGATTAATATTACAAAGCTATACAATTGACTAAGATATATACATGAAATTATATCAAACCCTAACTTACATAAAATACACTTAAGGGTTAGGTTTTACAACAAATTAATACAAATAATGAATATCTTCACTATATCTTGTTGTAAAGTGTCATTCCATGTATGCCATAGTCTTTCATGCTTTGAATAATTGTACACATTAAAGTGTATGAGCATCTTCTTCTTGCAAATATGTAACATACCTACTAGAACAACTTGAATGTTTTTTAATATCAAGCATATAAGAATTATCAAGAATATTTAACATGATAGGCTCCAACATTAAGAAAGCTAAATATTCCTTACCTTGAGGATTAATATGAACATGAAAATCATTAGGTTCATTGGATGCTCCTGCATTACTACACCTCTTTCTTGTAAGGTATGATAAGTTGATATGCTATTAAGGTTGCACTGATATGGCTTTATGAACTTTATAGGTGAGAAGAGACATTAATTCACCCCTTGATAGATTATTTGAGTACTTGAGATTTGTGGAAAAGTTTTTCTTGCAAGCCTTGCATGTAGATACTTTGTTATGTAAGATACAATTAGAATGAAAAGTTATATAATGGTGATAAAAATAAAGATGCATAATGGTTTAGATTTACATTTGTGGATATGCTATAATTGTCGTTTTGAAAGAAGGGCACAAACATGGGAGAGGCGAGGGGGAAATTATATGATTATGTTAACCAACTGGTAAGTTGATATTGGGATGGTAGGGAAGCGATGAGTGAGATAAATTTAGAGGGTCAGTGGTAAGTGTTTTTGCGTTGTCACCTTAAGCTGAATGCTAGTGTTAGGATTAAATGAGTGTAAGTCTATAAATAAGCTAAGTTGAGCTCAACACCCTCATGTTCAGGCTTGGTTCATTTAATAAACAGATATAAAATAAGACTCATTATTATCTCATTTAATTAGATGAATAAGCCCAACTGAGTTGTTAACGAGTTAAATCGAGTAAAGCCAAGTCGAATCGAGCCAAGAATATGAGCCTAAGTTATAAATGAGTTGAGCTAAAATTTTCTAGGCTCAATTCATTTATTAAACAATCTTAAAATTGAGGCTCAGGATTGACTCACTTTACTAAATTAATGAGTCAAACTAAGCTTTTAACGAGTTAAACAAAGTTAGCTCACGAGCCGTGTTAGCTTGAAAACATCTATAGGTGTGGATAAACCTCAAAGTTGGGTTTACATTGAGGGATGTCATTGGTATGTTGGTCATGGAATCATAAAATTAGTGGAAAAAGGCTAGGGAGATGAGGGAGATGAAGTTTTAGTAGTGTTTAAAGGACATAGGGCCATGGAGGGGAGCTAATGATAGTCAAATTAGATACCAATTGATTATAGCCAAGATTAAAAATGGGAGGAGCCGTGTTAGCTTGAAAACATCTATAGGTGTGGATAAACCAATGAGGCTGAGCTTTATATTGAATGAGATTTTAGAAGTTGAAGTAATATTATATCTTCTTGGGAATAATCCTGCGCATGTCATAGAAAGTTGAAGTAATAGTGTATCTTCATGGGAATAATCTTACGCATATTATAGAAAAAGTATCACGAACCTCATAAGTGTGGGTCATACATTTGAAATCTATTTGTGAGTCCACATCTTATGTAAGAGGGTTCAAAGTGATACTAAAATATAAAATAATTTTCTCTATTATGAATCTTCAAGTTACTCTTATTATGATGATTTACTATTTTCCACCATTCACCCATTGAAAAATTATCTATATAAAAGAAATGATACATATCTATATGATATCAAAAAAAATGTAAACATGATATGTTTAAGTTGCCATGTAGTAGGAGAGGATTAGTCTATGTTTTGGTAGAGGAACAAAAATTATATGGATAGTATACATATACATTTGAGTGTTTTATTTTACTAAAAACATGTTGAAATATAATCAAAGAGACTTAAATCCCCAAAATGAATAATTTTTTAGCAACTAACCACAATAATCAATTATATATTGTTACAACTATTATATAACAATTTTAAAATTAGATATGATATATCATTAATTATATGACCACCAAAGGAATAATGTGTATAATGTTACATGAAATATACCTAATTATATAAGTAATATATTATATGTATTTGTCAATTCAAACATCGGATTTATTTGACATTTGTTTTATCGGATCGATTGTTTGATTTTCTTAGATTGGGTCAATTAGGTATTGATTTGTTTCATCAAATATTAGATATTATGAAAAACCCCAAAGATGAGAGCTTTATATCCAAGCAAGTGGCTTTAGTTCAAATATTGTCATATACACATGTATTTTTTATAACAACAATTGTTAGTAAAATTATTAATTAATCTTACTATGAATTATTCAAATAAACTAGTACAAGTTTGTCTTACACGTTAGTTTTTCTTGAAATATTATAATTATTGAAATTAATTACAAAAATTTAATTATTATTATCATTATCATAATCATTAATTATTATTATTATCAATTACACACACATATAATATTACCAATTTATGCTAAGACTATTATTTTTTCTCAAAAAAAAATATAAATAGTGAATTATTTGCAAATACGCATGTCAAATGGTGATAGTAACTTTTAATTTTCTTATTATTTTTAGTAATATTAATAAATGTCTAAATAGTAAATACTCCTTAGAAAAAGCAAGTATTAATATTATTTTTAAAGTAGTGGTGGTGGTGGTAGTAGTAGTAGTAATTGCAATAATAATCACACTTTTAATTCTCGCATCAATCTACTAATTAATTAATTAGGACAGGCACAGTTGCTATCGTAACAATGGTAGAAATCTATTTGGAATATTTGGTGAATATCTTTGATTACAAAGAGTTCTACTTGTTGGGCTTCATTAAGAGAACAATTTAACAAAAAGGGGAAATTATTACACTTGTAGGACCAATTTATATCCGACCATGGCAACTATTTATCATTAATGTTGCGTTACAATTTTAGTAGTTGTTGTCCCTTTTCAAGAGCAGTTTTTGCGCATCATTTTGGAGTTTTGTTATTCTAACCTGTAGTGAAATGTATTTTATATCTTCAATAATTATCGCTTCCACGTTACATATATGTACATATATTCTGTCCCAATTCTTATATGTGTACAACACCGTCCCGAATAGCTAGAATCTCATGCTTTGACCCTATAAAATTCACATCGGCTATATTTATTGTCTTTACTATACGTAGTATATACACGAATGTATTTAAATAGTTTTAAATATTTTATGAATAACACTTCGAATTTTAATGTTACTATTTTTATGATTTTCTCTGTATAAAAAAAGGGTCAATGGCAACATAAAATATGTATTTTTTTATTTTTTTTATATTATAATTTTAAAGTTGGTAGTTGTTGCTGCCTTTTGCTTTTTAAACCTTTTTTCTTAATATAATCATACAAAATTTTGTGTGTGAATTAAAAAAATTGTGATTGGAAGTAGACCAAAACTCTTTACAAATGTTGATTACATGTCAGTCATAATTTATAAAAATTTATAAACAAATGCACTATTTTTTAAAAAATAAATTAAAAACAAACCACAACAATAAGCAACTAAGGCTCCCAAATGATAAATTACATGTTTGAATGGTAGCGATGAATGAGGTGTACAAGATCTATATGGCAATAGGGAGTGGTTGTTAAAGCCTTTGACTTTGTACCAAAAATAAGTAGTCAATGAAATTTAGTTAGGATTCACACCCTGTGAATAAACCAATAAGGTTAGGAGGTTGTTTGGGTTCCAACTAAATAGTTACCTATGAAATTGTAAGATGGGTTGGTATGGGTAGTTAGTCATAAATAAATTCTTTGTCATGGTGTATAAATAGGACATTAATATGCTATAAAGAAATCGTATCAATGCAATAATACCCCAGCTCAACTAGTTATCATTTTTCCATTCTCTAATATTCCTTCATCTTTCACTTATTCTTTAGCCGGTTACGTTATTTGTGAAATGTTATGTCATTGTGTAAACGTCAAGAAACCTAGCATATTTTGTTCTCTACATTATACACCATAATTTCATGTAATCATTGATCTTTGATTCATTCAAAGAGTGTATATTTGCTAACCTAAAGTAGTTGATCAAGTCAGCTTCATCAAGAAGTATTTATAAGGTCCAAGTTTCAACATTTGGTATCTGTGCTTATCATTTTTGAAAGATGGTTGCAACTCATTTTGATGTTGTAATACCTCAACACATTCATCACAGGTAATTACCTACAACGATTTTGGGATTTAAGACTGACTCATACATGCGTTTTATCCTCACTCATATGCTTTTAAAAAAAACTTCTCAAGATGTCACAAATCCTATGACTATTGCAAGCTAGTATCACTTAACTGTGGAGTTCTCTAATGAACTTCTAAAAATGAAGATGCAACTTGTTGATACACATAATCATATCAATCATTTTTAAGCCTCTGCCACTAAACATTAAATTTAGGGTATTATATATGTGGAGAAGTTCATGAGTAAAAAATATTTTGGATTATAAAGAGTAAAGATGAAGGATTTACTTATGTAATTATATTGTAAGGCTTGTAATATGTACTAGAAGAAAGGGTTGAAAAGCGAAAGGATAAGAGTGATTCTAAAGATGTAAATGATGTAGTGTGGATAGATGAGAGCGCACACGGTGTAACAATTATATATCTTGGAAACAAAGTTCTAGGAGAGGCTTTAAAGGAGGTGATAATGATAGGATTTTGGAATAAATCGGACTCCTTGTGTGTGACAAAGTCATTTTCCAAAAGGACGCTCCTTAAACATAAAAATTTCTTTGAAGATAGAGTCAAATAAGAATATTGATGTTTACCTTGATGAATTTAATAATATTATACTATATTTGGATAACAATGATGTAAAGTCTCTAATGAAGACCTTGATATAACCCTATTAAATTCATTACGATGTGAAAAATATGAGAATTCTATAGATACCATAACGTATAGTCATGATGGGTTAAAATAGGAATTGATTATGAGTTCTTTGTCCTCTAAATAGTTGAAGTTGTAGAAAAACCACAAAGAAGATGTTTCCATTGGATCATTGAATGTGAGGGGAAGATAAGAGAAGAAGGAGAATAAGAAGGGATATAAATCTCAACCGTGTTCAAATTCCCAATTGGGAACATCAATTAAAAAAATTCACTACCATAAGATGGTGCATTTCAGAAAGGATTGCCTTGAAATAACTTTTAGCAACCTAAATCCATAATGGTTGTCGATAGTTACTTGAAGTGCTTTAGGATTGATAATTAAACCCATAAATCGATATGGGTCCTTTCAAGTGTGTTTTATACTCATTCACACACTTTTTGAAAAAAATTTAAGAGTTCACTCACCCCAAGACTACTCAATGCCAAGCATACTAAACTATATATTCCTCCAAGTATAAGCTTCCTAAAAATAAGATATACCTTGTTGATATAAGTAGTTTTATCTATTATTCTCAAGATGAGTCTATTTAAGCTATGGCATTGTAGGCTAGGTGACACAAGTCTTCAAATATGGATGAAGATTCGTGTGATTGAAATAAAATAGGATCAATAGCCGTCCAATTCAGGATAATAAATGAATATATTCAAGTAAGAATTCAAAGAACTCAATTTTGAATGTCTCCTATCTAAGATTACTCCGAGTAGTCTTAGAAACGATTATTCAATCATAAAGAGATAATTAACCAAGTGAATTACTTGTATTAGATTTCAATACTCAACCATCAACATCTTATAAGAGTTATTAACACCATGTATATATAGGTATAGAATATTACTTATTAGCACACTAACTTAGCTGCATGACACACAAATGGCTAACTAGCACATAATCTAGTATTAACAATGTATTATATCCTATATAATACATGACTCAAGAAAGACTATTAGAAATAAAGTAATCTAATTAGTAAATGAAAACAACTAACAAGAATCCTAATCAAAAAAATGATGTTAACTTGAAATGTTCACTAGATCTTCTTGAATTGTAGAGTTGACTTTTATACACAATAGCTTCCTTTGTAATACCTTATAATACTTGAAAAATCTTAGGTATTTTGACTTCTTAAATGGATCGATCTTCTTCCTATATATATGTTACATACCTACAATAATCAATTAAAGTAATATCATCAAGGTTAGTTAGAGTATTATTATCAAAGACACATAATCTGATCAGTTCCATAATTAAGTATGCTAAATTACTATCATCTTGAGGCTCATCTATGGATGCTCCTGCATCTTTCTCCCTAAATTGAGAAGAGTTTGTCCTTAAATTGACATCACTAAATTAAAGAGACCAAACACCAACATTAAATGTCCTTGAAACATTGCCATATGATTCAAGAAGTTCATGTTTGTAAGTATTTTCTTCAAATTTTCTAAGGATTTTACATGGTCCATCTTCCCTTGACATTAGTTTATGTTTCCTTAGATTTGGATTTTATCTCCTAGACTACCACCTTCTCCTTAATCAATAAAACTAGTAAGGTTTGGTTTGCTAAAATTTTTCTCCCCAAACTGAGATGATTTAGATACTCAGGCATAATAAACATCCTTCTCCTCAATGTAATCAATAATTTTCCATTAATTTAAGAATAAAATTTCAACTTTGTCCATAATCAAGTTATTAAGGCCACCTAGGCATGCTCATATTCTTTTCTTTTTTGCATATCACACAAGAGTGCTAGTATTATGAAGTATTATTGATAAACTTCAAGAAAATCTTGGTGGCAAAGAAGAAAGGTTTTTGCTTGAAGGAAAGAACACAAAGAAACGTTGGAATGATGGTTGATACTTAATAGAAAAATGAAGAGAGATTATTCCCTAATTTTGACCAAATGGTAAAGATAAAAATAGAATTTGAATATTTAGATCATACTCGACTATGTTGAAAGAAGGTATATTACTATTGAGTGATTCTAATCTACTAAGATTAAGGTTGAATATGCAATGGTTATTTGACTCTAAGTGGTGATAGAAAGGAGAGACTTCATGAGGTAGACGAAAGAAGATAACATGCAGGAATTCCTCACAAAAACTCTTGAGCACCATGAATATTCAAAGGGTCGTTGAGAATTAATAAGGAGAATAGAAGAAGAAAAATGGAAGTTTGAAAGAAGAAGGTAGATAATCATTCACTTACCTTCATTATTCAAATGTATGGATGAAGGAAAGACAATCTCCAGCCTTCGATATTGAAGATGGGAAGAATAGGATGATGTTATGCTAAGGCTTGCTTGAAGATCTACTACTCAACTTCAAACTTTTAAGTTGAAGATTACCTACATGCATGGGTGTGAATGGGAGGGAAAAAAATATGGCAGATCTCATAAGTGGAAGGAGAAGAAAGGAGAGAAAAGAAGTCGAATTGGAACAAAGCCAACTGAGACTTTGATACCAAACATGACACAAGTCTTCAAATATGGATGAAGATTCGTGTTATTGAAATAAAATAGGATCAGTAACTGTCTAATTTAAGAGAAGGAATGAAGATATTCAAGTAAGAATTTAAAAATACCTCAACAGGAACTCAACTTTGAATGTCTCATATCTAAGATTATTATATCTAAGATTAATCCAAGTAGTCTTAGAAAGGATTATTCGATCAAAAAGAGAATTAACTAAGTGAATTAATTGTATTAGATTTCAATAGTTAGTTTTGTTAGAATATTCCTAACTAGCACACTAATTTAGCCACATGACACACAAATGGCTAACTAACATATAAACTAGTATGAAAAATATATTTATATCCTATATAATACATGACTCAACAAACACTATTACAAACAAAGTAAGCTAATTAGTACATAAAAAAAACTAACAAGAATCCTAATAAAAAAATGATGTTGGTTTGAAAGGTTAACTAGGTCTTCTTGAATTGTAGATGTAACACCCCCAAATTTACTACTGAAAAATTTTGTTTGATTTCAAAAAGTTTTATCGGAAATAAGAGATAACACTTGTAAATTCGGGGGCATTACCGCCACACTTAATACCAGAACGGTTCACTCCTACCGTCCCGGTACTAAGTGCTAAGGCTAAAATAGATTAACCAACAAATACGAGTTGTTAGCATAACACATTCATGGATAAAACCTAAGTAGTACAGAATCAGAGTGCGGAAGTTCAAAGTACAATTCAAGATACGGTTTTAAGGGTTTTTTTTTAAAGTTGAAACGTCATACACTTAAAACAAATAAACTTAAATAAATAAGAAAGGTGAAGTGAGAAGAGACTCCGGCCACGCCACTCTCGATCCCCAAGCCAGATCTGAACTCATCTCTCGGTCCCGCCTAACGCCTCATAAGCGTCGTAGGCATCAAATATAGAGTCACCTACCTGCACTAGATCAGTGGGGCCTTCTGCTCGTGGGTATGAGCAGCACCCATGAAACGGGTGGTTAGTACGCTTCGTACTGAGCAAGGTAACCGAATAACTAAGGCCGAACAAACAAAGTACACAATAAAAGCATGATCATATAGGCACATAATACAATACAAATAGTGAGGCCGATTATGTTCCAATTAGACTTATCCTTTAAATCTCTTAATACCATACTCAATTCCACATACTATTATTTGCGGGTGCCCCACTATTATAGCCGGTGGACCGGAGATATGTACAGGGCAGAACGCTCCTGACCACTATTATTTGCCGGTGGTTCGGTCTCTAGGGCAAAACACTCCTGGCCACTATTATTTGCCGGTGGACCGGTCTGGCCCCGACTCACATGGTGTTCTACTGTAAGTATTTGGTATCTTTCCCATGCCTTATCGATTTTATATTTGGTTTGCTGAGCGCTGAAACCCCCACTATTATAGCCGGTGGACCGGAAATATATATACAGGGCAAAATGCTCCTGGCCACTATTATTCGCCGGTGGTTCGGTCTCTAGGGCACCCCGGCTCCTGGCCACTATTATTCGCCGGTGGACCGGTCTGGGCCCGGCTCGACATCTTTCTCTTTAAGTGATTAGTATTTTATGTTATCTTTTTCAACGAGTTTCTGCCCTAGACATGCATGGCTAACTTCAGCTATACTCATCCTCCCAAGAGGGCCCGTCTCATATCTTGAGACCTTTGCGCCTCCTAACTCGCCCGACATCCTCCCCTTAATTAGCTTACTCACTCCGGAACCCGTCTCCTAAGTGTGTGGGTCTGGGCCCATCACCTTTATCCCAAAGTCCACTCACTACCTTCCCTTAGGGTTTTCTCCAGAAAACCCAACTTGGACCTAGGTGGCCCACTCCCTTTCTACCTCGTACATCCGGAACCGTCCTAGCGCCCTTACATCTTACGACCCTTCGGTTCAACCCTCATTTCATGTCACCCTCATCCTCACTTATTATTTTAGCTCTCCCCTTTTTCTTCTTGTCACCCTCTAAACTCTAGCCTAGTCTCCTGCGGACCCTTATTTTGGTCTAGGTACTATTTTTTCGCTCGAAGCCCCCAAACGCCCAAACGACACTTCTCTTACCTTCCACACATCCCGAGGCATCTTTCTATACGTAAGGTTCGCCCCCATGCGGACCTTAACCACCCCATCCAAACCCTAGTTCTCCTATTCCTTCTCTGACCGACTTATTTCCCCCTTTTGTTATTTCTTTCCAAATCTTTTCTTCCATGTCCCCAAACTATGTCACCACACACCTAGCATGCATGTCCTAAGGCCACAACACATCATAAATTGAAGCACATTCACATTAAACATAACACAGGTAATCACACAGACGTACCTGGATCCATGCTGCGCTACACGTAAGGCATATAAGATAGTGACATTTAAAGCATAACACATAAGTACATCACATGAGCATGTAAGACATCCACAACCAGTAGTTCACATATCGCACAAGTGGCCTTAGTTAGACCCTTACCTAGATCGGCGCTGGGCTTGGAGCACGCTCCTACGCCTCCCGAAAGTTCTCACTCGATTCACCTATAAGAGGGAAATACTATGAGTTAATCTCCCTCTAACGGAAATACCAAAATTCCTATCTTACCCCTATCATGGCCTAATACTAAGGCTAATATTAATAACTAGTAGTTTATAAATAAAAAGGTAGGGTTATTATTGTTCTTAAGATAGTTAATCGACTCCCCACTAATCAAAGTAAGTTTTAATAATACTCATAGTATTAAAGTAAGGGTGTGAGTTTTACGAATAATAATAATAATAGTAATATTAATATTAATAAAAATAAGAATACTAACACTAATAGTAATAATGGTAATAATACTAATAATTATAAGACTACTAAAAATAATAATAATAATAATAATAGAGATAATAACAATGATAATAATAGTTAGAGTAGTAAACGTAGAAATGATAATACCAAAAATTATAATAATAACAATAGTAATAATAATAATGGTAAGGATAATGAAAATGATAATGATAGTAATAATAGTGTTAATGATAATAATAATAACAATAACAATAACAATAACAATAATAATAACAATAATAATAATAATAATAATAATAATAGAGACAATAGTCATAGTAATAATAATAGTAATAATAGTAACGATGACAATAACAATAATAATAGAAATAATAATAATAATGATAATAGCAATATTAATAATAATAACAAGGATAATAATGATGATGACATTAGTAGTGGAAATAATAATAATGTAATAATAATATCGATAAGGATAATGACAATAATAATAATAATAATAATAATAATAAAATTAATAATAATAATAATAATAATGATGATGATGATGATGATGATGATGATGATGATGATGATGATGATGATGATAATAATCATAATAATACTAATAATAATAATTAACAATATTAAAATTATTAAACTTTCATTAGTCAGGGTTTAGGGTCCAAGGAGGTGGAAGGCAACCTGGTGGTGTGGTGGTGTCGGCGGCGGCGGTGCAAGGAAGGAAGAAATGGGAGAGGTGGATGTGGAGGCTAAGGGAGAGAGAAGTAGGGGAAAATGGAGGTGTAGGGTGGTAGGGTAGGATCCCCTGGTTGTTTTGGGGGGTAGAGGAGGTGTTGCAGGTGGCGGTATGGGCGGCGCTGGCGGCTCGAAGGTGGCGTGAGGGAGTCGAATAGGCTGATCGGGGAGGCAGTTTCGCACGGCCAAGGCGGCTCGTGCGGAGCAAGACAGGGAAGGCTAGTGGTTGGGTTGCGTAGAGGGCGGTGTAGGGAGAATTTTGGTGGCTGGTTCGGGCGGTAAAGGCGGCCGACGGTGGAGGAAGGGCTGACTGGAGGTGGCGCACGACGGGATTTTCTGGGTTCCAAATTTTGAACCCGATTATAGCAGCTCTTGGGGTTATTTATAGGCCAATCGGGGGCTAAAACGACAAAGGAAGGTGGGAGAGTAGGGGGGAAAAGGGTATGGTGCTCCGGCCGGCGAGGATGGGCCGACGCAGGTCTATGGGGTAGGCCATGTTTCTCGGGGAAGGGGGATGGTGCGGGCAGGGGAAGGAATGGCCGAATGAGACAAATTGACAGGGAAAGATGACAATAAAGAGAGGAGGAGAAAAATGGTCAAACGGCGGGATTGGAGGTGGAAAATCCGGCAATGATCTGGGAGTTGCAGGTGTGTTGGGGAAGAAGACGACGCAGAGGGGGAAGGAGGCTGGACCGGCAGTCCAGGGAGAAAGAAGGAAGAAAGAAAAATGATAGGCCGAACCGGCCGGGAGGGGAAAGGAGGGGTGAAGGGTGCTGGGCCGCGCAAGGGAAGGGGAGAATTGGGCAAGCGGCCGGCCCAAGTCGGGGAAGGAAGGAGAAAAAAAAAAGAAGAGAAGGAAAGGAAAGAAAAGGAAAAAAAAGGGGGAAAAGGGAGAAACAGAAAAAGGAAAAAGAGGGAAAAAGGGTGGTTGGCTTAATTAGTATAATTTGGGTGATTTGGGGTGCTTAATAATATATAAATATTAAAATAATAATTAAATTCTATTTTTAGGTTAATTTAGGAATTTTTTTGAAAGAATATCCTTAAATTCCATTTTAATTAGAAAAATACTCAAATTTTCCCATTTAAATTTATTTATAAATTTATCCTAGATTTACCTTAATCAATTCCTTCTTACTTTAATAAAAGTAGTTTATTTACTTAATTTCCTAATAATTCCCTATTTGTCCATGATTTCCTAAATTAGGGTTTTGGTGTATTTCAGTAGAATTGACTTTTTTGCACTATAGCTTCCTTTGTAATAGATTATAACACTTGAAAAATTTTAGGTATTTTAACTTCTTAAATGGATTGATCTTCTTCCTATAAATATGTTACATACCTTTAAGAGTGGCTTAAAGTAATATAATCATGGTTAGTTATAGTATTATTATTAAAAACATATATTGTGATCATTTCCATAATCAAGCATGCCAAATTTCTATCATCTTGAGGATCATCTATGGGTTCTCTTGCATCACTAGGCCATGTTAGCTATAGAGTTTTGAAAGTTTTAATCAATAATGGCCTATTTGGGAATGATAAGATTAAGGAATTTAAATTCTATAAGAAATGCATGCTAGAGAAGGCTCATCATATGCTAACATTTAGTAATACGAAGTATATGCAAAAAAGTTATTCAACTAGAGTATATTTTTGCAGATCTTTGTGAACCTTCAAAGAAACAATCAAGAGGAGGTTCCAATTATTTTCTCACTCTCATAGATGACTATTTTAGGTATCTAAGAAATGAGAAAAATGCATTTATGTCTTTTATTAAAGGGAAAACAAGAGTTGCAACTTAGATTGAAAGAAATTTAAGGAAGTTGACTTAGATCGAAAGAAAGTTAAGGAAGTTGACGGATGATAATGACTTTGAATTCTATAACATAGTGTTCAGTAATTACTGTAAAACTTATGGTAATTTTTTGGACTTTTTAGTCTCGAGAACTCTACAATACAAGGTTAAGCAGAGATGATGAAAAAGATAATACTAGTGAGAGTTAGCATATGTTAAATCTATAACATTTAAGGATTTAATCTCAATATTTAATAAAATATTATAAGTAAATAATTGGATGTGTGTGGACCTTCTATCACCCTTAATATATATATATATCTTATAGGGCTCAACAATTTGAGTAGAAATCATTTATGGTTATTTTTTTTGTGTGTGTGTTAACTTGCCTAAACATATCATGCGGGTCTTATACCCAACTATTAAATGTTCTGACCTTTGGTTGACTTGTAGTCAATTGTTGATTGTTTTTCAACTAATAACTTGGTCAATTATTGCCTTTTGTTTATGCTTAACTTTAGTTGATGATTGACTTTGTGTTGATAATTGTCTTTGAATAATTAGATTATTGTTTCACGAGGCATTTAATTAATTTTTATTTCATGTGTTATTTCATGCGTATCATTTTTTTTTATTAACCATAGTGTATCTCTAGTCACATTTTTGATTTACACTTGTTGATATGAATTCACAAAATAAATAATATGTTATGAGTAATTGATATTTGTAAGTGGTTTGATTTAATTACAAGAGTGGCTATAATTATCTTGAAATATTACAAGTGTTAAATTGGGTCATAATGGCATGTGATGGTTGGAATTTTAATTAAAGTGTGTGATATTATGCTAAGTTATTAGTGTGTTTATTGTGCTTGAATAAATTATTAATATCAAAGTAAAATGTCATATGAGTTAAGATTAAGAAAGTCTATCAACGTTAGTAGCGTAGTTCTATTTGAACCAAAGGAACCTAAATCTATAATATGTCAGTATGAACCACCAAAATATAGGGGGTATGAATAATTTAATATTAGAATTCTATTTCTTTTGGGGGGATTTAAGAGCATTTTTCCCTAAATAGTGTTATGAAATTCTATCTTATATAGGAATAATTGAGTTTCTGTACTCAATGCAAATAAGAAATTATGTTGTGTTACCACTAAGTAAAGATAATAATATGGCTTGTGATCTCAATTTTATTGTATGTTATGCATGGGGTCATATTGTGTGTAATCGTAGTCTTTAGTTTAAGAATACCATGATCTATGTGAACACATTATATCTCTAGAATAATCGTATTACTTAATACCACATGCTATTTTTATCATTGTCATACGTGAGCTCTTATGTAATCGTAGGCATGTGTTAATTGTAACTTGTTATTTCTTTGAATTAATCATGTTACTTATTATGCAAGTACAATGTCTATTTTATGGATACCTACTCATTCAAACAAGAATATGTTGCCTTGGTTGCATGTGCTGATGAGATTAGTGCTTTAATGTGTTCCCTATGATAGAGAGATGTGTTATGGTTGTAGTTATCTAGACATTTCTCCAAAACTTTTGTTGCACTTGTGGTATTCCTCATATTTCCTTTTTCACTTATCATATCTATTTTGTACTCTTAAGACTCATAATCAAGTGCTTCATACACTAATCTCTAATTAGGAGTTATTTTTTAACCTTACATTCAACATGGATTAGGTAAGGGAGTATCTTCTCTACAATGGATGTGGCGATAACACCCTTATTTTTTATATATTTTTGCAAACCAATTCAGTAGTAATTGTTCAGATGTTATTACTTAATCTCCTACACATATAATACTTATTTATAAATTTAGCTAAGGGATTTAAGAGTGTGAAACCATCTAACCAATTGAAGGAAGAAGTAACACCCTCTTTTTACTAACCAAAAATTTTCATTTTGAAACACAATGTAGAAGTTGAAATAAGGAAGCATGGATGCTACCTCCACATTTATCATGATGAGAGGTAAGCAGATTCACCTGGCCCATGGTAGATGCAAGGTTAGGCATAAAATTCAAACTCTTGATAGACTATAAAATCTAAATATAGGTTTCATAAATAAATAAAAAATTTGACAAGAACCAAAAACTAGAGAACTCGACATTGGACAAAAAACTAGAAATGCTAGTTTTTGACTCAACCTCAAAGCTTACACCATTGCTAACACAATTTGAAACACCTCTAAAATAGTGTAGCATTAATACATCATTCTCATACTAATTAAACCATAATTTATATTAAGAGGTAGGATGCTCACATCACATATAATGCATAAAAGCTATAGATTGCACATAAATACATATAATCACATGTGATAACATCATATCATCAAGAATAACTAATAAAACACATCACCTTAACCAACCATAGTACAAACCAATACAAAAGCTAGTGCACCATAGATGTATAGAGTGATATCATCTAGCACAAATTCATAATGGCTCATACAACTTGGGTATTACCCAAGCCACTAATGTTTTAAGTATTAATACCTAACATATAACTTGGGATACTAAGATACCTAAGCAATTGATGCTTTAAGTGATAACCTCAGTCACAAAACTTCAGATACTAAGATACCCAAGTCATTGGTGTTCTCAATGATAATATATAACACACAACTCTTCTCCAATTCTTAAGCCATATTTAGGTGGTAAAACAAAACCTGATGTGTGTGGGAGGATGGTATTCTCAAATTGATGAGAATATGACTAGGTTGTGATGATAATAAGTATAATAAGATTTTTTGAGGGTGTATTAGGGTTTAAAACATTTAAATAGGGTGGAAAGATGGAAGTGATGATTCGAACAAAATATGTATGATTCAATTGTGATGGTTATCTAATGGTGATGGTTCAAATGAGTTGTGGTGATTAAGATATGCATTCGACAATGGTGTGTTGATGATGAAGTTTTAATTTTAGGGTTTGGATGGAGGATAAGGTTGTGGTTTAGGGTTAGGGTTTAGTTTGAATAGAAGGATTAAGGTGATGTTTTGTTTGGATGGAAGGTGGTAAGGTTTCGAATGGTAGTTTAGGGTTTCTAATGTGTAAAATAGATTAGGGCTTCAGTTAGCTTCCAATTAGAGTGTAGGTTTGATGATAATTATGTTAGAAAAAATATGGATTATGGAGAGTAGAAAAGTTATGAATTAATATCTAATTCAATAAGACAAAGAGATTAAAACTTTCAAGCTAAATCATTCACACAAATTCAATTAACTTGAATTGAACTCACATAGAATTCAACTTGTATTCAAATTCAATATTGATCTTTAATCTTTAGCGTCCATAATCATAACCTTCATGGATATTTATAGGCATTCTACCACTTAACTAAAAAGCATAATTCAAAAGATTTCAAGCTAAAACATATTATGCTACTTTAATGCTTTATCTAATATCTAATTCTGCTACTTAATTAATTAATTAGCTAATATTAATATTAGTGTTTGACCAAGCTTCAAAAAAACTCCCCATGCACGTGGTCATCATTCCATGCATTCCATGTACATGCACGTAGACACTTAATTACTTATTTGGTGCGTTTTTAGTAACATAACCATCCATTTGGCTTCAAATTTATGGGAGATACTTTTCAAATAAAGAATAAGTGAAAGCCAATTCTTGAGTATTTAATCCTAAATAAAAACTATTCCATTAGCTTTGAGAATGATTATCATCTCAACCATATAAACTACCTTGGTCATCAACCAAAGTAACTCACTCACTTCAAAGATATTGAATTTGGGAAGTACATAATTTCTCATCATAGCATAAAAATAGAGCTCTAAATCCTTAAGTATGCATTACCCCATGGGATTTTTGCTTTAACTTATGAAGTATAAATTATCCCTTTAACCTAAAGGTCTTTTGTGGTTAGGGGCCTAAGTCGAGGCAAGAGTTATTCGCCTAACTCAATTTGTTTCTTATTTTTATTTTAAATGATTAGTATTGGATCCCAAGATTCAACATAACATTTAAATCAAGTCAACAAGACTTTAACCACTCAAGGACACAACTATCAACTAGCGATGAAAGGATAAAGTTAGACAACAAGTCATAGTCTTGAAACACAAAACTAATTTATTTCTAACTTTATCATTTAATTCCAATCATTCGACAAGAAACATAAAGTCAACTACTGATGATGTGATCAATGATCAAACCTAAATCTAACTACAAGTCAATCAAGGTTAGCTTATTCTCATTTATTCAACACTTAGAAAAATTAATCAACCAATACCATACAACAACCTAATGTCATATTATCTAAGCAAACCAAATCTAGTGCACTAAAGATAAAACAAGATTAATCACACTAAATGAAAATGAATTTATATAATCTATCTTAAAATGCCATAAAAGAAAAAAGATTTTGATTCAAGACCAAAAAGGAATAAAACAAAAGCAAAAAACCACTTAGAATTCACTTGATGCTAGGTTAGATTGATGAAAACATTGTATATTTCACCATCACATAAAGTAACATCAAGGAAAATGAAGATTGACGTATACATGTAATAATATGAAGAACTAACATACGCTCATGAGGTATCAACATTATTTTTCCTCCCTCTGAAAAATCATTAAAAACCTACTCACTATCTATGGTATTCAAACAACTAGCAATATATGAAATAATAATTAAATAAAATATCCACAAACATGCACCAAGGTGGATGCAAAATAGCTACTATATGATAACTGAAAAGAATGAAGTTTGAATTCCATTCCATAGATACATTTTCCTACTTCCTAGGTATTATAATCACTTCAAATAAAAGCCATGTGCCAATAAATGGGTGTCCTCCTTAGGTTTTCTTTATGGTTGTACCAATGTAACACATGAACAAAATGAACCAAACTTCCATCAATCATAACATATGTTATACTATTTTAAATGGAAACATACTATGTATACAATGTTACTTAAACTGCCAATAAGCGTCATGGAATTATTGGATTAACCAAAAAGAAACTCTAACATAAAATTAGTTCTCTATGAAATGTGTAACAAAAATTAGGATTTTAAAACTAGCATGGATCATGTCAACTTTAATTGTTTTCATACTTTTGTACAAACTATGATCACATATCTTATCTCATACTTTAAAAATCATCTAAGAACGCTTCTTAAACTTTCTTCACATCATAATTGATGTTTGAATTTACCTTTTCAATCAAATAACATAATACACACTAAACGAACATTAAGCATATTAACTAATACAATTTCTATAATCTAATGAGTTAACTAGGTTTACCTTTGCTCCAATCTTAAGAAAATAATATAAAATCCCTTTTGAAATTGAGGAAATATTGAGAAAATAATAGGAAAATCAAACCCTTGAAAAAATAATAAAAAAGAAAGAAATGGAGAGGAGAATATACCAATTCTTATACAGAGTTGTAGAAGTTTCATCAAGCTTTATCAATGGTGGAAAAGAAAGGGGGCCAAAAAATGGAGGTGTAATAAGAAGGAGAATAAATTGGAGTTCCAAAGGAGCTCCTAATCAAAGCTCACACACAAACAAAATATGTGGTGGAGAATGAAGATGAGAATTAGAAGACTTAATATTTAAGGAAATTTTGTAGATATTTTGCTAAGTAATAATGGTGGATACCAAAAGGGGGATTCACACAAATAAAAATGGAGGAGAAATGAAGGGGAAAGTGTGAATATGTAAGGGAGAAAAGAGTAAGCAATGAGTAAGCATGACATGTGAACTATAATGATGGCTAATGATGATTTAATGGCAAAATATCTAGATATTTTGTGTAAAAGGTTATGGACAAAAGGGGAAGGAAAGGAGGGACATCAATAAATCCCAAAGTAGTGTTAAAAAATCATTCATATCATGAGTGGATAGCTAGGATGGATTATCAAAGGATTAGATAAGATTCATATATAGAAATTTAGGTTTTGGTAGTTAATTATGCCCTAAGCAAACATTTTATTGAAAAATTAAAGTAAAAAATAACTTTAATTCATTTTTAAATTTAGAATATAAAAATACAATAATATTAGAAATTTTATACATTTTGGATAATTAAAAATGTTATTTTGAAGTGCAAACTATGTTAAAGGCTAATTGAGATAAAAATGATATTTTCGTTGAAACCTTGGTTTATTATTTTTGATAATAATTAGGAGGGTCAAAATAAATCCATGGAATCAAAATAAGATTAATTTAGATCCTTAAAATGATCTAAGAATTCTTTAAAAATGTTTAAAAATGCAACTAAAATTTTAAATCCTTCAAATGATCTAAGAATTCTTTAAATAACATAATTATCCAGTATTTAGAATACTAAATATTTTTTTTTTAAACTGGGGTATTATAGAAGAAGATGAAGGAGCTTGTCTTGTAGGAGTAAGGAATGCATAGACATAAATTGTAGTAAATGTCCACCAATAACCAAGGAAATACCAAGATAACAGAGGGGAAATATAGTAGTATATCAAAGCCAAAAAAAAAGATAAAAGAATAGAGAAGAGGAGGCACAAATTAGCAATAACAGGCACACCCAATTATGCTGAGAAAATCAGAGGAAGGAAGTGAAGATAACACCACCAAATCACCACCAACGACTAAGGAAAAAAATGAAGCAAAAGTAAAAGATTGGTTTAGGAGGTTTAAGGCAAAGAAAAGAGAAAATAAATATAAAGAGGGAGCATGCACATCATCAACAACAACTTTGCAGAAGTTAGAGAAAAAAGAAAGAAAGAAAGAAAGAAAGAAAGGAAACTATATCTAACCTTAGTAAATTTTTGGTAAATGAAAGCATGAATTGGCTACACATGGATGGGTGGTTCAAGATCAAAATAAAACTCATGCCATCCCCTACCAAATTGGCATGAAATAGATATGAAATATGGGCTTTTCTTGGTCAATAATTGATTAAAAGCATAGAGTGATGAGTGTGTAAAAGGTTAGGTATATTTTCTATAAAAGTTGAGATATAATTAGGATCTAGTCAAATGAACCGAAACAAAGTCAATTTTTATTGCTTAAGGTCAGGGAGACTAACACCAACTATGGAGAGGAAAACAATTGTATTTTACAATTTTAGAATGATCAAATATGTAGACAGGCTATGTAATAGGGATTTATTAGGGATAATAGTAAAAATATTCCAAAAAATATAAAACATTTATGGAAACATAAAAGAATTGAAGCTTAAACAAACAAAAATGAGCAAAATCGGCAAAAATAGACAATTTGAGGAAACACCTTCTTCTTCTTATTCTTCTTTTGCAAACTTTTGAAATAAATAATGGTTGATTTAGATGGGTATGGGTTACTAAGGAAATATTTTATAAAATCAAATATATAAAAATATTTGATCTTCAAATTAGTTTGAAGCTTAAAAAACTGAAAACAAATAAAACAACCAAAACTATCTAATCTAGTAAAAATAAAATTTCATGATTTCATGATTCAAAAAAAATGGCTAAGCTTAGAAATATTTATGAATGAGTTACAAATTTTGGAAAAACTAAAATAAGAAAAAAAATTGTTAGATTGGAAGAATTATGGAAAATGTAATTTTTTGCAAATGAATAAAATGAATAATGAAATACTCAAATTTAATATGAATGACATGGAATTAGATAATACAATTTTTAGAAGTGGATTAAAATCATAATTACATTGCAACTGGTTTTTAAAAAAATGCGATGCTACATAGCTTCTTTAATAAAGAGGTTTAGTCTTATGGTGACAAGTATATTGATATGAAAGAAGACATTTTCTTTAGAAGAAATCTTATTTGTTTTACACGTGGTAGAAAGGGGATGGATTATCTCTACATGTAGTGTGCAATCCAAAAGAGGTAAGAAAAAGATTTTCGTGGATTTTTGGTGCTTTTCTTATAATAGTGAAAGGCGTATGAAGTGGAAGTGTTCATATTACGAGAAACACTTGAATGAGGACTTAGCCATTATTACAGCATACGAAGAGAATCTTGGTGATGCTCTTTTGATGCAAGAGATAGACATACATAAAGAGAACTAGATATTAGACTCAGAGTGTTCTTAATAATATATTGTTGAAATGACTTTTTCAAATCCTTAGAGCCATGAGATGGAAAGTCGGTATGTTTGGCCAATAGGAAAGAGGTCAAAGTTGAGGGAAATAGAGTCAAGTGAGTATCATAAGAATATGGCATAACCTAGGGTCGGATGGATAATTAAGGGTGTGATATGTGTTTATCTCATAATCATGTAAGAGGTCCCCGGATTGTAAGTATGCATGGGAATGTGTGTTGGATATATTTGAAGTACATGTTAGGGTTTTATATTTGCCATGATCCTTGATATAGAATACTTGATTTTATGGCCCATGTATCATTATGTCTCTAGATTCATGACTCCCCTCGAATTAATTAAATGGACCTGTTGAATAAGATATGAATAAAGTACTAATTACGTACAGCAAAAGATTATTAAGCCAGGCCTAGACCGGTCCACCGGCCAATAATAGTGGTCAAGTGCACAATGCCTTGGAGATCGGTCCACCTGCGAATAATAGTAGTCAGGTGCATTCTACCCTGAAGTATTTTATAGTTCACTGGCTATAATAGTGGAGGATCCTGAGCTCAATAAACCAAACATTGGATATTAATAAATTATGGGAAGACACTAATCACTTACAGTGGAACACCATATGAGTCAAGGCCAAACCGATCCACTGACGAATAATAGTGGTCAGGTGCAGGGTGCCTTGAAGACTGGTCCATTGATAAAGAATAATGGTCAGGTGCATTCTTTCCTGAAGCATATTTTAGTCCACCGGCTATAATAATGGGGTTCCTGCACTCATATAGATATAATTTAAGAGATGATGTTAACTAATGTTTAACTAATAGATTATGACTAAAAGTATTGATTTTACCTTTATGATCCATTGTTATGAAATAAGTTTACCTTCTGCGTCTGTCCTTGCTTGGGTATATAATGGAATTGCCAAGTACATGGATTTTGTGTTATGCATTTCTTATTATATGTGGTGTTTCCTTGTGTATTAGTTTTGGTGTCGATCGTGATTTTCCTAAGCCCGTGTATGTTATCATCCTATGTCGTTATACATTATACGTTGCATGCGGGCCTTGCCTTTCAGTTTGGTATAAAGAGTTAGTGTCATAGTACTAAAGGGTTCTATTTGTGTGTCCCTACCTATTCAATGGACAGTGTCCTAGGCAGGTTTGTTGTAGGTACTATTCAAGAAGGTATTGGGTAATAGCATAAGGATTGTCTGGGAATGACTTCAGGGTTCCTCTTTTACCTTTTTATTCCTTGTTTAAAATAACCTATATTCTTGTAACCGTTATTAGTGGGTTTTACTCTTGTAACGAAGTGATTGTTCTACTTTGATTTAAATAAAGTTTGAATTTAAGTAAATTATATTTTTGATCTTTTTAGCCTTAACACTTGATACTAGAACAGTAGGAGGAAACCGATCTAGTACTATGTATGACGGTAATATCCCTGAAATTTATAGTTTTGCTTCCACTAATTTTTAAATAAAATAAAATTTTTCAGTAGTAAATTTGAGGTGTTACAACACTTTCCCAAAAACAAGTCAGAAACACATGAATGCTTTGTGCATTTCAAGTCCCAAGTAGAATTGCAACTTGATAAGAAAATTAAGGTGTTATAGGCTGATTGGGGAGGTAAATTTAGATGTCTTGATGATTTGCTTAAGAGGTATGGAATTGCTCATAGACTCTCTTGTCCTCATACCTCAAAATAAAATAGAATTGTTGAAAGGAAGCATAGATATGTTGTTGAAACTAGGTTGGCATTGCTTGCTCAAGCAAATTTACCACAAGAATATTGGTCATATGCATTTTCAAGTTCTTTCTTTATCATTAATAGGTTTCCAACTGATGTTATTCAGGTACAAACCCCTCATGAGGTACTCTTTAAGGTTAAACCTAATTAATCTTTCTTAAAGGTTTTTGGTCATCTTTGTTTCTCTTATCTTAGGCCCTTTAACTCATACAAAATGGACTATAGATCATCTCTGTGTACTTTCCTAGGATATAGTTCTCAACATAAGGGATATAAATGTCTTAATAAACAAGGAAAAATTTATATTTCTAGACATATAGTGTTTGATGAATTCAAATTTCCCTTCCACTCTTTTGGTTCGCTCACAGGCAGTATTACCTCGGAAAAATATAATTTTGTCCCTCACATACCTCTAGTACATAATCCTCAACTTCCTCATATTTATTCTAGTACATGTCCTTCAAGTCCTAGATTTTTTTCTCCCATTTCTAGTAATAAAAAAGATTTGTCTAATTCCTATGATCCTATTCCCTTTGGACCTCTTTCTCCTATTTCACAAAGACACACTTCCACTAGTGGTACTGAGTCTTCATCTTCTCAGACTAAGCCCGAGTATTTTGACTCCAATGCACAAGATTTAGTTTTCCATGTTGCTTAGGGAATTACAAATCAACATCCGATGGTTACTAGAGGCAAGAATGGTATTTTTAAACCTAAAGTGTAACAGCAGGTCTGGATGTGCAAGAACCTACCTCTTTTTCTTAGGGTTTGGATCATCATAAGTAGGAGCAAGCTATGCAAGAAGAGTATGATGCTCTTATCAAGAATCAAACATGGTCTCTAGTGTCTTTACCTCCTTATAAAAAAATATTTGGATGTAAATGGGTATTCAAACTGAAGAAAAATCCTGATGGCTCTATATCTAAAAATAAAGCTAGATTAGTGGCTAAGGGATACACTTAGAGTTATGGGTTTGATTTTACTAAGACTTTCAACCTAGTTGTGAAGCCTACATCTATCAAGGTTGTTCTTACTGTTGCTTTAGCTTGAAGATGGTCAATGAGGCACCTAAATGTCAACAATGCCTTTTTAAATGGAGATTTGCATGAAGATATATATATGGAGCAACCTCCTAGGTTTCATAAAGGTACATCAGGACAACAATTGGTGTGTAAGCTGAATAAAGCCTTGTATGAGCTAAAACAGGCTCCTAGAGCCTAGTTTGACAAGCTTAAGAGTTGTCTTCATTGGCTCGGGTTTAAATCCTCACGTGCAAATCGGTCATTATTTTACAAAATAAGTAATTCCTCTACCATCTATGCTTTAGCCTATGTAGATGATATCATAGTTACAGGCAATGATGAGAATGAATTACAAAGACTAATTTATGTGTTGCACAAGTCATTCTCATTGACGGATCTAGGAATCTGCACTATTTCTTAGGTATTGAAGTAAAGGAAGTAGAGGGTGGTCTTCATCTTTCACAGCAGAAATATATACTTGATCTTTTGAAGAAGACTAAGATGGACAAAGCCAAACCTATATCTACACCAAATGAGTAGTAGTTTGAAACTTTTAAAGACAGAAGGAGATCCTCTTGACAACAAGTTTGAGTATTAGTCAGTGGTAGGAGCACTACAATATGTTACTATAACTAGACCTAAAATCTCCTTCAATGTTAATGAGGTTTGTCAATTTATGGCTATTCCTCTTGACACTCATTGGAAGGCAATGAAAAGAATTCTCAGGTATCTGAATGGTACACTAGAAGAAGGGTTGAATTTGCAAGCTTCTCCTATGTTGACTCTTACTGGTTTCAGTGATGCTTATTGGAATAATCATATGGATGACAGAAGATCGACTAGTGGATTATGTATTTATCTAGGTAAGAATCCAATTGTTTGGTGTTCAAAGATGCAGGTTATTATGTCAAGATCCAGTACAGAGGCTGAATTTTGCAGCTTAGCAAATGTTGCTGCTAAAGTGCTATGGCTTAAAGCTCCACTTCAGAAGCTTCATATTCAAACTTAGTGAGTTCCTACTCTTTGGTGTGATGATCTTAGCACTATAGCCTTATCAGCAAACCCTTTGTTACATGCAAGGACTACGCACTAGGAGCTGGATTTTTATTTCTTACATAAAAAGGTATAAGCTAAACAACTTTTGGTGAATCATGTACCTTCAGTGAATCAAGTAGCAGATGGTTTTACCAAGCCACTCTCTGCTCAATATTTTGACAGGTTTAAGGCAAAGTTAATGGTAGGAAGACCAGAGTTAGGAGTAGTTGGAATTAAGAGGGGGGAAATAGAGAATATTCTCTTCACAATAATAGATATAGGTTTAAGCCACTCTCGACTCTCTCTTTCTTCTCTTTCTCCTGTCTTCTTTTCTTTCCTTTCATCTTTTATAGTTTCAAAGATACTCCTCAAACTTAACTTCAAGCAATAGGAAATATCCCCCCTCCCTCCCTTAGCTGGCTAGTTTGAATTGACTAGCTGCATTTTCTGTCGCCTACAATGATCTCCAAGGGCCGATACCGAACGCTTTGAATCGTTTCGATAAGAGCGACTTTGACGGTGGCGATTTGTGCGGTAAAACAACCGGGAAATGTGGCGGATCAATGAATAAGAATTTGGCTACTATCATAGCAGCTGGGGTTTTACATGCCGCCGCTGCGTCCTTGCTGTTAGCGTTTGAGATACGGTTACTGGTGGAATTTTACTTATTTTTTCTTCAGGGGCGAACGAGACAGAGGAGGAAGAAGTTGGGCTGATAAGTTGAAATCTCATAAGCTCTTGCATACTCTATTACAGAAACCCATCTTGGAAATGAAGTTAGCACTTCTGATGGCTGCAAGCAACAACTTCAGTCAAGACAATGATGTGATTTCGAATAAGATAGGCACCGCACCGTATACAAGGCTTTGTCGCCTGATGGATGTGCTTTGGCAAATACTTGTTCGTTAAGCGCGAAAAAGTTTCGTGCAGAGATGAATAGGTAAAGGGAAGCTTAGGCACCCAAATTTGGTACGGCTTTTGGGGTTTTGTGTTGCAGAGGAAAAGAAATTGTTGGTCTATAGATATATGTTTAATGGGACTTCGTTCTCTATGCTGCATGGAGCTCATGGCATGTATTTGGAGTGGCGTGCAAGAAGTGGCGGTCGGAAATTTAATTAGATGGTATCCTAATTGTCATCGTACACTAATAGTCGAATGTGTTTGGACGTGTGTCTCTCTCTGTCTGTCTGCCTATATACATATATATAAGTTTTAATATTTTTATATAGGTCATAAATTTCTTTAATTATGAGCTATTTTAAATACATTTTTTTCAATTGTAAAAAAAATTATTGATATCTCATTTAATCCTATAAATTTATTTTTAAATAACAAATAAAATAAATTAATAAATTGAAATAATTATCTTGAATGTTATCTTCTTAAAAAAAACTAATGTAGCTTATCAAACATGACAATGAGGATAATTATGCTAATAAAATAACAGCACAAAATGTTAGAATTATAAAATCAATATATCATATAAAGGTTCAGTTTTGTTGTAAATATTATATTTACATATTATGGATGTATAAGTTATGAATGTATTTTTATAATAAACCATATATTTAATACCTCTATTTTTATGAGTTGTAATGGCTTTCTCCATTATGATTATAAAATCTTAACTCTATGTAGTATCTGTCTCTTTTTACATTTTCTAACTCTTTATCATAATTGATGTAATACATATGAGTATCATATATATAGGATATGGTGAATTGTTAACATAAGAAATAACTCATACGTATCAATCAGAACAAGAAGTTACATTCTCCCTTCTTATATATATTATTATATATTTTTCTTTGAGTTTATCAATATTGCAACACGTTATCTAGATAATTAGCCCCTAATATATCTCTTCCCCTTACATATTGCTCATAATCTCCTTAGCTTAACCTTTCAAAGATTAATTTCATTTTTTGTTTAACTTCATCTTACCTCTTTCTAACAAATATCTAAGGACTAAGCTATGAATGACTATTGAATGGAGATAAGATTGTTTGGGATGTTAGGCTGCCCATAAGCAAATGACCATGGAGTGTTCTATATTCATTAGTTATCATTTAATATGAATATGATTATTATGTGTCATATACGACTAACCTGTCATTTTCATATCTTGTGTGAGATCTCAATTTTTACAGGCAAATGAAAGGACGCATATGTGATATATCTTATAATCAAGTAAATTTCAAGAATATCGATTCCTCACTTAGTTTGAATTGATTAGCATTTTAAGGAAGATATAGTTTTATGGTTCTACAATCGGCTTAGAACGAAGGAATCTTATTTTAATCTCCAACTTTACTTTAATTTTATGCTAATAGATATTTTTATCGATTTTAATTAGATATATTGACAATACGTAATTTAATTTGATTGTATGTATGATGATCTCCCTTTCATTTATAAGATGGAGGGTAGAGATAGATGATGGTATAAGGCTAAAAGTATCTCATTGAATAAACTCAAATTGGTTCTAATATGATTGATTGAAAGATCAAAAGTGATATATTAGCATTCACATTACTCATCACCATATGTAGATCTCCATCACTTAAAGATGATGGAAAGACATATAAAGTGACAGCATTAAGAGCATTACTTATATTTAAACTTGATGGAATTAAGGTCTCATCGCCTATCACCTTGTGCATGAAAGTGATGGATTGGTGGTCTCACCCATCACTACATACATATCTTATCATCTAAAGTTAATTGGAGAATATAATGCTAAACTCCATTACCAGAAGCATGAAGCTCCCAACCAATCATATTAGTTACAAGTATGTACATGAAGTACAAAAGGATATGATATAATTGAAATGTAAGCTAAAAGCCTCGCCTAATGATTAAATTTTTCTGAAAACTTTTTGCATAATTCAATCATGAAGATCGAACGATTAAAATGTAAAGAATATCTTATGCATAATTTGATTAAAGAGATCATATAGTTGAAAGTCTTTCAAGACTTATAAAGTGTCAACCAAGAAGATCGAATGGTATAAATGCCTTAAATGCATTTCAATCCTTAATATTGAACTATGTAGTGTTTTATTGACCCCTGCACTGAGTTTATTTTTGCATTTTTATTTACGCAATTTTAATTCTTGCATTTTAGTTTCTATAATTTAAATTTTTGTAATATTTAAAGTATTTATTCTAATCATGAATAAGTAATTATGGCTTTGTGCATAATTTTTTAGCCACGTATTCATAAGACTATGCACCTACTTTGTAATTGGTAGTGATCAAAACCTACCATAGTCAAGTCCCTTCCACCACCATAGTGGTTAGAGTATTTACAATAGTCTCCCCATTGTGTTATAGTTTTGGTGGGTAAAAACATTTGATGATTGAAGCCTAAAGCTTTCTATCTAATGAGCAGTTTGATGGTTGAAGCTTGAAGCTTCCCATTCAGTTATTAGTGTAATGGTTAAAACATGAAGTTTTCTATTTTATATAAGTAATTTAATGGTAAAGGCTAAATGCTTCCCGTATCATAGACTTAAATACAATCTGGAAGATCAATTTATCCAATTAAAATTCCATTATACATTTTATTTTAAAGATGAAGTATTTTATGAGTTTATAATTGATAAGAATGTACACATGTATGTAGCATGATAGACTTATTAAAGGGTTTTCTGACTTAACAATCAAATAATAAAATTGTGCATGATATTGCAACTAAGTTCCTTGAGAACTTGATATGGTCTATGAGTATTTTATGGTATTATTACCATAAAGATCAACTAGAAATAAGCTCAATATAAATACATAATATATGCATTTGGTATATTTAAAAAACCAAAATGTGTCACTATCTAGAAGTTAGTAGCCCATAAAAAATTATCTATGTGGCATGATATGTGATATTACATTAGTGTAATAATGATAGGAAATATCATTGAATTTTGCATGAGCACCCACTTAGAATCCTAAAGATTCTTTTTAATTAGTGATATCATATGAATGATATATTATTCTTGGCAAATTTATAGTCATGATAATATAAGGAAATGCAAAATCTCCTATGTCCTTGATAGAACTCAAGTTGACATATGTAGACCATTTAAATTTACCATAATATATAATGATGTATCAATGTAAGGTCATATATTATATTTTTCAACTAATAACATTATATTAATACAAAAGTGAATAGTCATCTAACTGAGGTAAAATTGCAATCAATGTTTCAAGTTGAAAGCAAAATGACCTAGTAGAATCATTGATTTAGCATTTGATTTGTAGACCCCTATTAGTGAGGTCTAGAAGTGATATGCCAATATGCACACATTGATTTTTGTTACATACCAATCGCATATCATATTATCCCTTAATCAATGTCAATTGGAATAAACCTGATGATTTTTTTTAAATGGATAAGTCTTATGTGTGCTTACACTTTCTTGTGGCTATATAATTGAGCCACAAAGAAGGCTAGAAATGTTTGTTTCTTTATCCTTAGGGGAGAGAAGAGGAGATTGAGATTATAAAGCAAACAAGTACTTAGAATACATATTCTATGAGATATAAACCTAATGGAAAATCAAAGTGCACTTGATGATGCTTATGCTTGCTATAAATAGCTTATCTACAAATTTTGTTTGTTATGGCCAAGAAATTATGAAACCAATATGTGTTTTGACTAAATTTCCAACTCACATATAAGTCCTTGTGGTGACTTCAAATAATTTAATGGCAAGTATGGTACAAATACGCTAGGTATTATATGGATCTAAAGAGCTAAACCCTCAAAAAAGAGGTGTAATCCTTTAAAAGGGTAGAAAACTTGCCATATTGAGTAGATATATCCATTTGGATAGAATATGAGAATAGATTCCGCTAGTAAATGAAATATCCACAAATTATGTGTAAAATGGAATGAGATAGACAGTAGTGATGTCTTTTCCTAAATAGTTACAACTAATAATGGATAAAAGTGATAATTATCCTCAATTCATTATGGAGTGTCATTGAATAAATTATTGATGAGTTTGAATATTCAGATGTATCCGCTTAATGAGCATGATTTGTATGGACAAGAAATCAAAATTTTGAAGGTTTCATACCAATTAACTATAAGGGTATTTTTGTAAAGAAATAATTTAATGCCACCAAATAATTTAATGTCAATTTGGTGGCACATGTCTTTATACAAAAGTCAGTTTTTTGTCCCTTTTAGGGTTTTTATTGGCAATTTTTTCTAATATTAGAACTATTAAAGTGTGCTTGTACATATAAATAGAATCATACATAATATGACATATAAAGGAGACACACTAATTTGATGGGATAAAACTATAATCTTTCCCTTAGCCATGATTTTTTCAATTAGATTTTCTTAGTAAAGCTCTTAATCAGGTAATATTTTAGAATTGTACTCTTAAATGGGAAAACACTAGAAGATGTAAATCCAAGGAGGATTGTTGTAAATATTCTATTTACATATTGTGGATGTACAAGTCGTGAATATGTTTTATATTAAATCATAGGTTTAATACCTCCATCATTTCCATTAATTATAACAGCTTCTTCCATTATGATTATAACCTCTTAACTCTATTTATCCTTCACCTTATTTCATATTCTCTAACTCCTTATCATAACTAATGAAATAAGTATGAGTATTATATATAGGATATGGTGAATTGTAAATGTAAGAGTGAGCTCATACGTATCAATAAGAATAAGAAGGTCCATTCTCCCTTCCTCTCCATATCGTTATATATCTTTCTTTTAGTTCATCAATATTACAACAAGTTTAACATTTTTATATGATAAAATGATACTTGGGATATGTATATTTAATTATAACAATATAAAATATTTTAAATTAGAAAAAGTTCACTTTTAATTTTGTAGGAAAAATTATTGGTAATTGAATTATATATTATGAATAACCAAGACTACGCAATCTAATAAATATATAAAATAATCACATAAATAAATAATGAAAATATTGATTGTTACCTAATAACATTACATAATAGTAATCATTTATATTTATTAATTGTTTTCTAAAAAAGTATAGTAAGTGTATCCACTTATTAAGCAATTCCCTTATCGTCATATTTGTCAAAAAGGAGGACACCATCATGTTTGCAATGTTAGAATCTAATGGGTGTACTAATTCGGGAAATAAGGTGTTGTGAACATTTGTTATAATTATTTAGTATAACTTAAAGTTTTCATGATATCCCATGACACCATAGCATAGGCGTAGCTCTACCACTACTGATAAGGCTTAGGATATCTATGGCCATATCGAGAGGACTTTCTTGGTTTCACCATCAAAACCAACCTCCTTTCATGCACCAAAATATAAGTTCAAAAGTAAATATTTTTTATAGAGATTTTGATGCCAAAATAATTGATTTTTGGGTTGGGAAGGCTTATGGAATAATTTCATCAACAACATAGAAAATATAAGTTCACATACATTATATAAAAGCAGCTATCTCGTTGACACAAATTCGGGAGAGATTGGCTATATTTCATTAGAATAGTCATGCATGTTAATGAAATTCTTTAGGTCCTCAAGGTTTTAAGTAACTTTGTGGTTTCTCAACCTAAGGATGTATTTTCTATTTACCAGGCTTATGATTCATTGAATAGCATGGTGGAGGAGTTTTCATATCAATATGATTATTTTTAATTGATTTTTTTAAGGGCAAGATAACAAAAATCCACCGTAAATTTTTAATAGGGACGAAGGGACTGTTGTGAAAATAACTCTCTCTAGTTAGGTACACAATTATGAGGAAATGTAAAAGAAACAAATTATAAATACAATAACAAAGAATTGTACGAGACAAATACGAGAATTTTATTGAATATGAATAATGAGAGAAAATTTAGGAGTTTGCACATATTTACAAATGGTTAGTAGATGGTCTTCAATACCCTCTCTCATCCTTCGCAAGAACACTCAAAGATCATTGGTTTTTTAACTCATACAATTTCTACCTAGCATTAATTGTATGTAATAATTGCTTTTATGAATTGACTTTAGTCAACTTATAGGTTATTATACTAATAAGAATCAAATCCCTTATATTAAGGAATTTCCTATGCGGTTTCTAATATCCCTTATTTCCTTACTTCTTCTCCCTCGGTATTGGTTATAATGTTGACTCAGCCAACTATATCCATAAGTTAGTTTGTGGTTGTCAATATGGAGCCACTTGTTTTTGCCCTTTGCTAACACCCCTGAAGGTCACCCTTAGTTGATGTTACTTGAATCTTGACATCGGTCCTATTGTTGAGGAACCATAATAATTATCCCCTTTCCTAGACATGGGAAGAGTTATTTTCCTCTCTACCAAGAGGAACTATGCATTTTACTTAGTCTACCTTTGGTTCTACATAAACCATGATTTCTTTTAAGTTGTCTTTCCTCTCTGTGAACATATCTGACCTATTTTCATTGGTATAGACTTTCTCTAGATTAAGTTGTCTTTCCTTGAGCACATATCTTATCTAGTGATACCTGACTTGGATATACTTGGATCTCGAATGGAATATGGAATTCTTATTAATTTGGATTATACAACCTATTACCTAACTTTTTTTCACCATATCCAGCGAACACACACTAAAGAGCCTTCTTATTTGGCTTTTTCCTCTCGTCCCTTGGTAAGTGAACAAATGCCTGATAACCAAACACGCTCAAATGATTGTAGCTTACTTCCCTTCCCAGCCATATTCTATTGGCCACATCATTGTTTAGAGTACTTGATGGAGATAAGTTGATGTAGTGACATGCCATTAGTAAAGCTTCACCACTTAGAAGCTTGGAATGTGAGTAAACACCTCACTCTGTCCATCAATGTATGGTTCATCTATTACACCACTCCATTATTCTAAGGGTGTTAGGAACGGTCCAATCATGTCAAATTCTATGAGCCTTACAATATTCTTCAAACATGCCAAGGTATTCACCTCCTTTGTCTATCTAAATACACTTTAACTTCTTCCTAGTCTCATGCTTAGCTTGAGCATAAAAGACTTTGAATTTGGCCAAAGACCTTGGTCTTCATGGGATAGACTTAGACCTTCCTAAAGAAATTATTGATGAATTTCATAAAGTATGATGATCTACCAACTGACTTCACCTTTATTAGACCATATATGTTTGAGAAGATTCAATCAAGTTTCCCTACCGAGCATTTGTTAGCACCTTTGACAAAATGGCTTCAATTTTGATTTCCCATGGCATAATGAGTGGATTAACTAACCTTACCCACTATGACCTCTAGCAAAGCACCTCGGATACTAAGAAGCTTTACTCCCTTCTCATTTATATTGTCGAGTATATGATGTCATACTGTAACACCCCCAAAATTCACTACTGAAAAATTTCGTTAATTAAAAGGAAACTAGCGGAAGCAAATTAATAAACCGTGAATTTTGGGAGTATTACCACCACACTTAGTACCAAACCGGTTTACTCATACCGTTCCAGTACTAGGTGCTAAGGCTAAAGGAAAATGAAATACGATTTGCAAGAATTTCAACAAACTTAAATCAAATTAGCGTACCAAACGTTTACAAGAATGAAATCCACCCATGGTGGTTACAGTATCAACATATACATTTAAAACCAGAAATTTCAAAGAGAGAGAGAGAAAAACCCTAGTAGTTCCGGATGAGACCTTACTCTCTTCCCCGCTGCCCACTTGAGTAGCACCTGAAAAGACCTGCAAGGGACACTGCCCATTGAATAGGCAGGGGCCCCACGAATGGAACCCTTCAGTACTACGGTACTGAGTAACCCTTTAAAGTCCCACTTAAAAGCAGGCCCGCAAAGCAACACACGAAACAAGCTACATACATATACAACATTCACATAATTAACATTCACATAACATATCATTATATCGTTACGAACAATCGGTACTTACGGTCTTAAGCCATATCATAACGCAAACTCAAAACAATTAGGCCTTAAGCCCTTGTTCCACTATAAGTGATTAGTACTTGCCCATAATTTTATTCACATACATAACTGGTTTTATTGAGCTCGAGACCCCCACTATTATTGCCGGTGGACCGGAATATACATAAACTCATCATCTAGGGCACAACGCTCCTGGCCACTATTATAACCGATGGACCGGGATTTATAAAGAATCATCACCCAGGGCACAACGCTCCTGGCCACTATTATAACCGGTGGACCGGTACTCAAAATCATAAGTCACTAGGCCCGGCTCATTAATATTCCACTTTCAAATATAGTATCTTTCCTTTCTTTAATCATCACATCAATCATATTTATTTGCCTCGAACGGGAGATCAATAACCCGGGACACAAAGGTACACTGGTCGTACCGTTGCATATCAGCTACACAGTACCCTTCAACCACGAACCCAAGGACGCAAAGGTACCCTGGTCGTACTGGTGCATAAAGCTAACTCAGTACCCTACCGACAAGGACACCTAATCCATAAGTATGCATACCCCCTAACTAGGTCCGTAGAGCTAGAAAGAGTAAGATATAGGGCCTGGCTGGGGCACAAAGGCACACCAGCAAATACCAGAATAATCGTGGACTAAACCACGTCCTTAGGGTAGCGACCCCTAAGGAGTCACCATTCCCGATCTCGAGGTCTTCCACTTTAAGTAATAGTGTCTTAAATAAAGGTGATCACAAAGGCACGAAAATCAGATACTTATTTACTCTCAATCGTTCTGATATTATTAGTCGTTTCTTATTCAGATGGTTATCCAAGCTATCATAGAGAAACCATCAAGGCCATACTAATCATCAGGTACTCTTACTCGGCTAATCAGCCTTATTTAAATCACATTATCAAGTTCCACAATCACAACAACAAGTTAGGTACAAATCACTTATTTACCCCCTTACTTATGTAATCGCCAAGTCATCCATTCCTCATTAACAAATTACCCTGTTACCCTTTAGGTTACATAATTCCCGAATTACCCCTTATCTGATTTAGGTTATCAAGTTACCTCCTACGCTTTTTAGATCACCATTCATTCCTCATAATTGCTACACTTATCATATTTCCCATTTGGTTGGTTAAATTACCAAATCGCCCTTCTCCTTTGTTATAATTATTAAATTGCCCTTGAGTAGGATAAATTACTCACTTACCCCTCTTCCTTATCATGATTACTAATTTGCCCCTTTAGTTGGTTAAGTAATTATCACTTTATCCTTTAATTCGCTAAGTCACCAAGTTGTCCCTTTAGTTGGATAATTTACCGAATTACCCTTCGCTAGCATCATACTTATCCAATTACCCTTCTACAATCATAATTTAATTACTAAATTATCTTTTGTCGTTATCATAATTACCAAGTTACCCCCTTACTCCCAAGTTTACCATAATATCCTTTTATTTACAAAATTACCCTTCTACCCCTTACTTTCAAATTACCATAGTATCCTTTTATTTATGAAAATTACCACCATACCCCTTTTACTTGTAAAATTACCATAACACCCCTTTCTCTTTTCAAATTACTATCTTACCCTTTTACATCCAAAATTATCATAATACCCTTCTTTCTCGCAACTTACAATTTTATCCTTTTACTTATGAATTATCATTTAACCCCTTTCTTTTTAAATTACCAAATTTCCCTTTTACTTATAAAATTTCCACTCAACCCCTTTATTCACCATTTTCATGAATTTACCCTCACTACATAAAATAATGATATTATTCTTATCATCTAAGTCCACTAACTTGTCATTAATCAATATAATACTCATTAGCAACTACATACATTGGATCACATACTTCATAACCATAATTACTAGAATACCCTTAGACAATATTCTCATTCATGCCTTAGCAACATAATACATCATAAACAAGCATTTAACATTTCCATCAATAATCAACCTTTTCCTTAATTATCATACCTACACATGGCACAAGCTATCATGCATTTCCCTTTTTCTTCCAATAAATGTAAACAACCATTTACATATCATGCTTGGCTCACAAAACATACATGAAATCATAATAAAATTCCTAATGTGCTAGCATACGTTTCCATGCATTTAAGGGAGGTTTAACGATTACCTCGATCCCGCAAAATATCAAATCTTACCAAGCATAATTAGCAACTCAACACCTAAAAATAATATCAAGGTTTATTATGTTAGAAATCATAAAAGAATCAAGACATAAGGCTTTATAACCATTAATAGAATAATTAACTTAAAATATACTTATACCTTAAAATAAATAAATAATTAGATTAAGAAGTCCAGAAACTCATGCTGCTAATGCAGCATGAGCTGCATGAAAATTTATGGGGAGGAGGGCTCGAAGGAGGGTAATAGAAAGAAATAAAGACAATTTCGGGTTAGGATGTTTAGGCTAGGAAAAGAGGCATGTGGGGGTGGATTCAAGGCAAGGGAAGGATGCAGAGGTGGTGAGGGGGTGTAAGAGGTGGTCGGGGACGTGTTGATGGTGGCTAATGGTGGCGAAGGCGGTGGCAGCAAGGCTGCGAAGGTGGCGGTCGAAGTGGGGTGTCGAGGTGCAGGTTGGCGAGGAAGGAAAAGAAAAGGGAAAAGGGAAGGGGTGAAGAGGCTGGTTTCAGGAAAGTAAAGTATAGGGGTGATAGAGGAGGTTGCGGGGAGGAGATTGGTGGTCTGGGCGGCGGCAGAGACGGCCGGACGGCGGAGAACGGCGGCGTTACAGGCGGCTGTCGAGAAGGTGAAAACAGGGAGGAAAAAAAAGAAGGGAGAAAGAGGGCTGCGGGATGGGTTGGATGGTGTTGGGGCAGTGCAGGGCGGTAGTAGAAGGGTGAAGGAGGCAATGCAGGGGCTGGGTAAGGCGGTCGTAGCGGCGGAGGGTGGCGGCGTGCAGAACGAAGGGTAAGAATGGAGGGGAAAGAAGAATGGAGGAAGGGAAATCGGGGGAGAAGGATGGGGCTCGAAATGGGGCAGGATAGATGAAAAAAGAAGAGGGAGAAGAGAGAGGGAGAGGCAGGGTGGCAGGGCGATAGTTGTAGGTGGTCGGGCAGCAGCTGCAGGTGGTCGGGCTACTGTCGACGCCTGGGGAGAAGAAGAAGGAGGAAGGGAGGCTGCGGGCAGCGGGTCGGGGGAGGGGAAAGAAAAGGCTGGCCGGTCCAGGGGAAAAGAAAAAAAAGGGGAGGCTGGCCGGGTCAGGTGCGCGGGAGAGAAGGGCTGAGGGGGGAGAGGGAGAGGTGGGCCGAGGCCCACTGCGCGGGAAGGGCTGGCCTGGGTGTGGCAGCCCGAGGGAAGAAAAAGAAGAAAAAGAAAGAAAGAGGAGAAATGGAAAAAGGGAAAAAGGGAAATGAGAAAATAAAAAAAAAATAAATTAATTTATAAAATCATAAATGTATTATTCTTGATAAATTATTTAATTTAATAATTTAATTCATTATAATCTAATATATTAACTTAAGAAGGATAAGGTTAGTAAAATGTTGGTTTGGAAAATTATTTAAATAAAATAATATGGTAAATAGCAAAATATTTATTTTAAATTTATTAAATACTCTTACCCGAATTTACGTACTCTAAAATCCATAAATAATTAAAATAAATAATTTTAAAAAGCAACTATTATGTTAAATAAAAGTTATTTATTAAAATATAGGTTTTCGAAATTTTTGGGGGATTACACATACATCATACAAATATTATATATTTTTTACCTTAGTCCCTAGACACAATTTTACATGAGTCTTTGTGTTTGATACATTAAGATACACTTGCTCCCCCTAGCCACTACTAAGGATCCCTTTGTCAGTATCCACATTCCTTTTTCCAAATTGACTTATGTAACCCTCACTGTCGAGCTTCCCAGTCAAAATGAGGCCCATCCTCAAGTCCAGAGCATATCTCATTTTCTTGAGTTGTAATGTATAAGCCAATATAGTCTTTGGCCATATATTCTCTATACCAATTATCTTTAAGACACCATTTTTTACTATCCTCACCTCAACAAAATTTCTTCATATGTAGGAGGAGGAGAACTTCTTGTACTAGATAATATGGTAGGACGCACCAGTATCCACTACCTAATAATAATTTATACATGAGATGCTTGTACAAGAATTTATACACTCTAATACAACCATTAGTTCATAATTCATAATGATTGTCATCTTCTTGTCTATCTTACCATTTTATTTTATTTTTTCACCTTTCTTCAACTCTAAGAAATCCTTATTTTTGTGGCTTAGCTTCCCATAGTAGAAGTAGGATCTATCATTATTTGAATTCCTCAACCTACTCCTATACCTCCCCCTCTACTTCCTAACCTTGTCTCTTCCTCGACCCACTAAAAGTGCCTTAGACTTTGATGATAAGGGTACTGTTAGCCCTCTTTTTATCTCCTTTCTTAGAAGTTACATTGTCATTGATACTATTGTGAGATTCCACATAGGGTTGGAATTACTGAGAGACACACAAAGAATCACCCAATTGTTTGATAGAGAACCTAGAACTAGAAAAGCTTGAACTTTTTCTCTTAATATTATCACCATGTTCTTTATTTGGATGAATATATTGAGAAACTCATCAAGGTGTGAAACCATGGGTTCCCCATCTTCATACCTTAATTTATACAACTTCCTTAGGAGTTGCACCTTGTTTCCATCCATTTTTTTTGCATAAAGCGAATCTATCTTGGAAAAAACTCCATAGACAGTGGTTTCTTCCTCAACATGATAAATGAAATTTCTATCCACCCATTGATGTTTATAACTAGGGGTGTGCATTGTCGGATATCCGCATCCAAACGGATATTTTTTTCAAATATTCGATCCGACCGGATATTTGATATCCTATATCTGAATCCACATCTAAATACTCCAGATATCCAAAACATCGGATATCTAAAATATCAGATCAAATTTTGGATATATCCGTTTATTAAAAAAAATATCTGATTATTAAATTTACATATATAATCTATGACTAATTTTTTTCTATAGAAACACATGCTTCATTATTCAACCTACATACAAAAATTAGTGATCAAGATGATTAATACATGATTAATCATATCCACAAAAATTAGTGATCAAGATTTGTGGACAATGACGCTCTAGAACCGTGGAACGATCTAAGTTAAGAGGCTCCGCAAATTTATGAATTTTTTTTCTGGTCTGGGTGCTTGTGTGTGGGTGGGTCATGACCTATTTGACTATTTGAAGATTGTGGATGTTTATTTTAGACTTTAGTTTAGTAAATTATTTTTGGACTTATGTACTATAGTAAAAAAATGATCCAAACTTGAAGATTGAAAGAACAAAAAGCAGATTATAAATTAAATTATGCCTAAATATAACTGGCTTATTTTTAAAATTGGATATTTTTGGCGAATTGGATTATCCATTAAAAAATTGGATCGGACATCTACTATGATCGAACTTATATTTAACCGGATTGGATATCTGCTCCAATATTCAAAAATCGGATTAGATATCCAAAATTTTGGATCAATTTTTTTGGATATCGGATCGGTTTTTTGGATCTCGGTTTTTCTGCACAGCCATATTTATAACCACAATCTCATATGTCAAGTTTCTTCTATTCCCCTTGCTCCCATGTTTTTCCCTTTCATGCTCTTAGGTATGATTGATGTATTCTCATGTTGAGGAAGAACACTTTTTAATATTTTTGAAATCATCAATGACTAACTATATTATCAAAACCCATTATGTTCCAATTTTTTCCATCATAATAAATTGACAAAGGTCCAACTTCACTAATGTAGTTTAGTTTTTAGTAATATTTGGTCATATATGTTGAAAAGAAAACTAGCTCACAATCTAAATTTTATCAAATTAAAAACAGAAATCTAAAATTTTAATAAACTATTAAAACATGGAAAAATTATAACATATCTTTAATCACATTTCATTTGAAATAGAATGAATTAGGAATAAAGTATAAAGTGATGTTGATAGAATTAGTAGAGGGGGAGAGTTGATGTTTCCAGAAATAAAATAAAATTAGATGCCTTGAAATGAAATAGTTTAAGAAATAACAAATAAAATATATAAACATAATAAATATTTCTTTTATAAGTTACTATCAAAATAAATTTTTAATATAATATATTTTCATCAAAAAAAAGTTTATAAGCTTCAGACATAACAATATCTAGGCATATAGTACCTTCATTATATTTTATAATCTCCCTTTTTTTCTTTTACCTTGATTTAAAGAATCAATTATTTCAAAGCACATCATTATTCCATTACATGTTTCTATTCTAAGAGTACATGAAAATGACAATTCTATAAATTATTTAACAAAAAGCTTTAGAAATTTAGAAAATTTAATTCATGTCTAATTTTATCATGTGGTAATTTGTAAGATATATTGAGCCAACACATAAATATTAATGTATTCATGGAATTATTTGACATATAAATAATTTTTTGGTAGTAAAATGAACTAACAAAATCAATTTTATAGCTAAGAACTTTAAGTGATCCATATCAAGATAAAGGGGATCTGATAGGTATACTTGCATAATTGAGAAGGGTAAAGATATTTCTAGGAAACTAAAAATTAATATGCATGCTATACCTTGATACTTTACATTGAGCACAAATGATATTTTTCTACTTATTTGTAAATAGATTTATATGATATATCTAAGAATACATACATATCAATATTGATTCATAATACAATTTAACATACAAATAATTATACTGTTATACAGTGAATCTGTAAAATAAAACTTTGGTCCACGTACATTACATCAGGCATATCAAAATATAGGGGATCAACAGGTATACCTACAAAAGTAAGAAGGATCAAGATAATTTATGATGGAGAAAATAATAATAATGATGATGATAATGATGATCTATTTTATATGTGATAAAGATTGGCAACAGACAAAACTATGAGGAGTAGAGCAATACAAGCATCATGCACCTAGATGCATCATGTAAGGTGCATCAGGATGATGTGACATGATAATTTGGATCACGATAGGAGACTTATAAAGCATCAGTGTAGTAAATATACTTGAAACATATTGTAGCATAGCGGTTAGGGCACTCGCTTTCTTATAAGAGGTTATGAGTTCCAGTCTCTTTGGAAACATTTATGCGAGAATGTTACTCAAAATAAATCAAAACTAATTTAGCCTAAAATAAAGATAAATATCAATCAAGAGAATAATACAGATCAATGTTAAAGAAGGATGAACATAAAACTAGATGATGATAGCTTCTCTAGCTTAAAAAAAATATAAACATCAGCTAAGAGGAGGATAAATATCATAAAAGATAAACATCAATTAAGAGGAGGATACACATAAATTTGGAGAAGGATAGACATCAATCTTGATGTGAATACACATCAAGTTGGAGTTGTTATAGTCTAAATAAGTACAAATATCAACCAAGAAGAAGATGCATACCAAAGTGGAGAGGAATAAATATAAAGGCCAAATGAGATGAAGATTGAGGTGGAGAGAAATAAACATCAACCCAAAGAAGAATACACATTGACTTGTAGAAGGATAAACATTTACCCAAAAAAGAATACTAAAGATTTGACATGTTGGACTTCCACATCCTAGTCGTTTATGTGACATGCTATATCAATTGCACCTAGGTGTTTAGAAAATTTTGTGGGAGTATAAAACAAGATTGGAAATTAGTATTCTCGTCTAATTTTATAAAATAAAAAATAAGTGAATAAATTGGAGTATCATTTCCATTTAGATTTTAAGTTAGAAGATTGTGAATTATCTAAATTAACTTCTTATTTATTTTTCACAAGTACGTCTTGCACAAATTTACAAGAGTTGATTGTTTTAAGAAACGTATTTATTATGGTATTATAAGAAAATTTAAGAAGGTATAGAAGGGAAAACAATTATAAGGTATAGAAAATAATGGGGCGTGAATATTAAACATGGATATTTTTTTTATGAAAAATCAAACTATAGAACAATATTGTCTTAGTATAAAGTATAAAAAATTTATAGATATTGGATAAGAGAGAAAAGAAAAATTTTAGATAATTTGAGATAATTTGTTAAGTAAAAAGTAAAATCTCAAAAATTAGAATTATCATCTTATTTGATATATAAAATAGGTAATTTAAATAGAGTGTCATTCTCTTTTAGATTTTGAGTTAGAAGGTTGTGAATTATTCCATTTACTTCTTAGTTATTTTTGACATATGTGTTTTATACAAATTTAGGATAGTTGATTCTATAAAGGAAAATGTTTATTAAAGGAGTAGAAAGAAATATTAAGAAGGTATAAAAAGGAGAAGCAATTGTAATGAATGAGAAATGATTGGGATGTGAGTATTGAACATGGTTATTATTTTTATTAAAAATATCAATTATAAGAAAATTGGAAAACAGCCTCAATCAACCAAAATGCATGATAAATTGTAAAAATTTGAGAAAATTTGTGAAGGAAAAGGTAAAAGCTCAAAAATTAGTATTCTCATCGATTTTGAATTATTTTTAGGTATGTTTTGCATAATCTTAAGAGAGTTGATTACTTTAAAAAAAATATTTATTACATTATAAGAAGAAAATTTATAAAGGTATAGAATGGGGAAGCAGCTTTAAAGGACATGAGTATTTAATACGAGTGTTTTTTTTTATAAAAAAAAACTTTAACTATAAGAAAATAAGTTCTCAATAAAGAAACTACAAAAATTTATATATATTGTGTAAGAGAGAAAGGATAAATTGTAGAGATTATGAGAAAGTTTCTGAAGGAAAATATTAAAGCTAAAAATTTAATATTCTCATTTTTTTTATAAAATAAATTTTGAATTAAAAGGTTGTGAATTATCCAAATTAACTTCTTGCTTATTTTTTATATGTATGTTTTACATTAGTTTAGTGGATTTAATTACGTTAAGGACAATATTTATTAGGATATTGGACAAAAATTAAGAATGTATAGAAAAAAGAAGCAATTGTAAAGGATGAGAAATAATAGGATGTGAGTATTGAGCATGGATACTTTTTATAAAAAAGGTAACTTAGGAAAATTGGAAAATAGCCTCAATCAACTTGAACACATGATTTTCAAAATTTATTATAAAGTAAACAAAATTTATTATAAACTAAACATACTCCACATATCAAGAAATCTCTTGTATATATTTACGTATATTACTTCAAGTCATAATGGGATTACTTAAGGAAGATGGAAACTGGTGGAAGATATACAGAGTCGTGAGTTACAATTATATGGTTAAGATGGTTACAATTGGTTAGAATAATGAGAGGTCTTAAATCTAGAATTTAATACTATATAAGGAAATATACATCTATATAAATAGGATAGTTACAACATCTTTGAGTTTACATGTTTTCATATTTATAACATTTTCCCATATGTTTGAATATTATGATATTTTCAACACTCTCCATAGCTAGTATGTATTTTAAAAGTATACATATACATATAGGAGAACCATATATATATACAGCTTTGAAGTGTTACATCATTAAAAACCTTGTTAGAAAAACCCAGTCAAACAAAACCATAGTTAAGAAAAAATTACCTTTTTCCCACTCAACTTTGTATATATTAATCATACGTTATATGTATATGATTTTATTTAGATGTGTGAGTTTATATTTTTCATAACCTCTTTTGAAAATATACCAATAAAAATCTCATAGGACAAAAATTTAACCTTTGTACAAAAACTGGTGTCACCATATTGAATTTTTAATCATTTTTTATAAGCATCTACTTATAGTCAATTGATCTGACACTTTTGAATATTGAATTTAATATTTACATAAATAAATTACATTTTTTAAACAGATTCATTCACCTTTTACCAACTCATTCAATTATTTATCTACGACTTTCTATAGTGAATCCGTGATGGTTCTCACTTTTATATTTAATAGCTGTAATCTTTTTGGTAAATACATCATCAGTTTCTACTTTATACCACATACACTAGTGTAAAAATAATGTAAGAATAATTTTGGTAATTTTATTCATCAACAAAATACATTCTCGGATTCTATCTATATAATTATGTCAACTCATTGTAACAAGTTTGTTAGTTGACCGGTCTTGCCCTAACTCTCATGGCATTTCATTGTAAGTAAATAGTATCTTTTCCATGGCTTATCATCATTAGTTTGGTTTATTTAGCTTGGGATCCCTCACTATTATAGCCGATGGATTGGAAAACACCCAGGACAGAACACACCTAGCCACTATTATTCGTCGGTGGAACGATCTCCAAGGAAAAGATACCTGGCTACTATTATTCGCTAGTGGACCGATCTGGGTCCAACTCAACAATATTTCTCTTTAAATAGTTAGTATCTTATTCTATAAATATTTTCACCCTAGACATGCATGCCCCTTGGACTACCTGCTCGCATAACCCGTCTACTGCTATTCTTCTGAAAGGCCCATCCTATATCTTAGGACTTCTATGCCTCCTAGTACATCCAAGCGTCCTTTACGCCTTTTCCTTACTTACCATGAATACCCAATTCTTATGTGCATAGGTCAAGGCCCACTTTCCCATATCTTTGGGTTGACTCACCATCTACCTCTAGAGTTTTCCCCAAAAAACCTTAATCTAGCCTATATGGTCCAACCTCCCTCTATCATGCACAACCCATTCTCTCTTTGCCCTCGACTCATCGCCTCACTTGATCCACCCCCAAACGTCCCACTTTACTTTCTATTTGCACAGGTGGCCACGAAGCTCTAGTTGGCCACCCCAAACCCTAGCACCTCTCTTTTCCTATATGTTTTCCCTCCATCACTCTTACTTAACATTCTCTTTTCCATAAGACACAAATTGACGCTCCATGTGACATCCTTCCACTCTCACCTCATACTCCAATCCTTCCCATTATTTCTCCCTTCCACAATTTCCCCCACTTAGGGTTTTTCTCCCAAACCTTAGCCAAGTCCCCCATGCACCCTTATACCAACCCACGTACTATTTCTCACCTATAGGCTCCAATCACGCCCAGCAACTCTTCCCTCAATTTAATTAGCCCTCAAGTTAACTTTTTATAATAAAGATCATTCCCATCCAAAGACTATCCATCCCATGCAAGCCCTAAACTCCCCTATGTAAGATTTCACCCATCCTCCTAATTTGTTCATATTGTCACTTCCTTCTAGTCAACTCACTTCCTTTACCCCTTCCTATTCTCACCACCTAATCATATCATTTAAATCCTCCTAGAATGAATCTCATAAAAGGCTATATTACATAAGCACCACAAATATAGAACACATTATCATAATACACATTGCCGTAAAGAAAATACATACAACTTACCTTATCTCCATGCTTAGCAAGCTATGCTACAAGTACATAGTTCATAACCACATAAGGTACACACATAACATATGATACACATAATACACATATTAAGCCTTAACCACATCCTTACCTAAAATAACACTGGGCTTGGAGCACACTCCTATGCCTCCTTAGGGGTCGGACTTGGCTCACCTATAAGAGGAAAATACTAGGGTTAAATTCCCTCTTATTACTATTTTCATCATTCCCTACTTTACCTTTAGTATGAACTAGTAGTAGTAGTAGTAGAAGTAGTAGTAGTAGTAGTAGTAGTAGTAGTAGTAGTAGTAGTAGTAGTAGTAGTAGTAGTAGTAAGGGTATTATCCTTAAAGTGGCTAATAAAGACACTAGGGATAATATTAGCTAAAATAGGGTTTGGTAGTTATATTAGTCATAGCAAGATATTATTAATAATATTAGTAATAATAATGATGATAATAACTTTAATAATAATAATAATAACAATAAGGATAACATTAAGTTAGAATAATATTATACCAAATAATTTATATTTAAGGGCTAGGAAGGGTTAGGGCACAACCTAAGTGAAGGTGGCGGCGACAGCAGTGGTGATGGAAGTGGCGGTTTTAAGGAAGCTGGGTCTTTTAGGATTGGAAGAGAGAGAGAGAGAGATGGTGGTTGTGGGGTGGTAAACTCTTTGTGCTGAGAGGGTTGCAGTAGTGGTGGCAATGCAATAGGTGGCGGCACGAGTGGTGATGGTTATGGTGGAGGAGTAGGGAGGAGGAAGAGAGGGAAAAGGAAAGGTAAGGGAAGGTGGAGGAGGGTCTTCTAGGTCGAGTGGGTAGCAGGAGGAGTAGTGATTGTGGCAAAAGGGGCGGCACACAATGATGAGAAGGGAAGTAATGAGGTACAAAGGGTAGCTCGACCTGCCAACTTTACACAGTTAGGGTCATTTGTATAGAGCAGAATTTAGGGGTGACAAGTGGCTCGGTTTGGTGGAGGGTGATGTAGGGAAGGGATTGGGTGGTGTTTTAGGCAGTGATGTTGCACGCCGGCAGCCAGGGCTGTGTTTGAAGTGGCGGCGGAGAAAATGGTTGGATTTTTTGGGCAGAGCAATGGAGGGGCAAATGGGGGTCGGTATGAGGTATTTATATGACGAGGTAGGGAGAAGAAGACAAAGAGGAAACAATACAAGGGGGGCAGGTGTGGCAGGAGCTCATTGGCCGATAGTGGCAGGCTAATACGAGCCTGCAAATGGTAGGGGCCCAGGTTGTAGAGGGAGAGAAAGGGAAGGAGAAGGGGCATGTGGGGAAGGAGGTACAGGGGTAGGTTGGGCTTAAAATGGAAAGGAAAAGGATGAAGGAGGGAGAGGGGGAGTAAGTTGGGGCGGTATAGTGGTAAGGCAAGTCGGCCGATGGTAAATTTATAGGCTCAATCTACAATGCGAGGGAGAGATAAGGAAGGAGGAAGAAGAAAGGGCTGGGCCAGCCAAGGGAAAAGAAAAGAAAGAAAATCGAGCGAGCGAAAGGGAGAAAGGAAAAGAAGATTGGTAGGTTGGGCCACGTGGAGGAGAGAAGAGAGGAGGGGGATGTTGGGTCGCATGGGCGAGTTCTAACTGTGGGAAGAAGAGGAGAAAAAGAAAACGGATAAAGGAGAAAAAGAAAGAAGAAAAAGGAAAAATGAAGGAAATAGGAAAAAAAAAGAAAAAAAACGAAAAGGAAAATAGGGTTGTGGGAGGTTTTTAGGGCATTTTGGTGTTTTTGGATATTTGAAAATAATAGAAATTAGTGAAATAATAATTAAATTCCTTTTTATATTAATTTAAAAAAATTTTGGGTAAATCTTCCTAAATTCTTTTTTAATTAGCAAATTATCCTAATATTCCATAATTAAATTCTTTATTATTTTCCTCCTTTTTTATTTTAATTACTCCCATTATTTTATTAAAATTTTATATTTAATTAATCTCACCAATAATTCTCTATTTTATCATAATTTTCTAAATTATGGTTTTGGGATATTATAATGTATACTTTTATTTCCTATTGGATCTATATCTCACAAAAGACATCTGCTATGTGTTTGTTTGATTTATAATAATCTCAATCCCCTTTTCCCTCCTTTTAAGGCTAGTAATACCATAGTTTTGATCCTTTTTTATGGCATACTTTCATGACCATAGATGAGGTTTATGGGCACATATTTATTACATCTAAAACTTAAGATAAGCATCAAGTTCATTTCAATTAACGTGAATTAAGAGATAATTTGATATGTAATCATTAAGTACCAAAAATAAAAAGCTTTACATGCATATTGACATATCACTTTCAAACCTCTCTAACAAAGGTCTATCAAAGAAATACATGTTGATGACTCTGCTAGGTTATTATTATTGTTGCTTCTAAATTGAAGTAGTAATAATGTATTATTATTCTAATTTGATGGTTATTTACTTTTGTGCTATTAGTACAATATAAATTGCCAAATCTATCAAGAACATAAGAGATTTTGCATTTTCTTATATTATGATGACTTAGATGTAATTTATCAAGATGATATGCCATTTATATGAGATCACCAATAAAAAGAATATTTAGGATTCATAATGGGTACTTGAGAAAATTTCAATGACCTTATCTATCACCAATAAAAAGAATATCTTATGGTCTACTAAATTCTGGTTACTAACACCTCTTGGATTTTCACATGTATCAAATGCACACTTTATAAATTTTTCTCATGGTTAATTCTAGTTGTGATAGTAGTAATGCTATAAAATAATCATAGATCATAGCCTATTCTCTAGATACTTAGTTATAATATAATGCATAATTTTGTAATCTATTCATTCTTTCAATAAACCCTCTGATAGGATTTTCATGCCACATACATGTGTACATTAATTCTTACCAATTACATGGTCATAAAATATTCTATCCTTAAATGTAATGTGCATTCCATTTCAATTGAATATATCGATATTCTATATCATATTTAGGTCTATTATATAGGAAGCCTTTATACTTCGACCACCAAATTACTTATAAAATGGGAAGCATTAAGGTTCAACCATAAAATTATTTAGCATATGAGAAGCTTTAGGTTTCAGCAATCAATATCCTCTTGTAATACCCCAGTTTTCATAAATTCTAAATAAGAACCTAATGGCAACTTGATGTTTTAGGTGAACTTGATCATAGAGATAATAGGTGAATAATATGTGTATAATGTGTTTCTAATATGTTTTTAGATTGGGGCAGAAGATGGATTACATTAATTAGGTTAAAAAATGAAAGATTTAGAATTTTGGTGTTGGGAGGTCAGTTGGAACCTACTAGCCAAGTGATTAGGTGTTGAGGTAGAGTTGGTAGTACTAAGAGATTCGAGTAGAGGGTTGGTGGCTGATCAAGGTGCATCTGGGAGTTAGGTTATATGATTTTTACATGCATTTTTTTTCATTTTGATTTTTTGGGCCCTTTGATTCATCCTTCTTCAACTTTTACCAACCTACACTCACCTAGGATCATATTGTTACATGTTACCTTGCATTTGTCCAAGATATTATCTATAATTACTTCACCTTAGTACTTACACACTATATTAGACTTTTTACTTACACTCAAACTTTCATTCAAGTGTTGGAGAAGCAAGTTTTGGTGAGCCTCTTCTATCTCCCACCTTGCTAATTTCAAACCTCATACGCTCCCTCTTTATGCCTTTGTGCATTAATTCTTCATTCCTTCAACCACTTATTGAATTTTTTCTTACTCCTCACTCCTATTTTATTTCAAAGATTACGTAAATGTTGAATAACACCTCCCCCTTTTTTTTATTCTAGCTTAAACTAAAACATTATCCCTCTCTTCTCTTCATTCTCTTGTTAGTTCTTCTATTCTTGATCCTTTTTTAATCCTTGTTATGTTTTTTCTCAATATATATATATATATATATATATATATATATATATATATATATATATATATATATATGTTAGATTTGGGAGAAAATGAAGAGAGTTTCTTCCTCCTTATCTCTCATTTTATGTCACCCCATTTACTTGGGTATGGCTTTTTTATTTTGGTTTTGATGATTATTATTGTAGTTTTGTTATTTTGATTATAGTAGTTCTAATTATTTTTTATCGGGTTTTGTGTTATAATAGAGAAGGATGTATAACTGGGAGCTAGGGATTTTGGTGCTCTTTATTCTTTTTTTGATATTTGTACATGGTAAAGAAGGTAATCTATATGATCCTACTAATTGTGTAAAAGTTATGTGATAACATGTTTAAGGATTCTATGATACATTTAAGTGAAATTTATGCTTCCTTGTAGTTCCATGAGAATATGCATGCAACTGGTATTGTTTTCATTTTTCTCTAAATATGTGACGATGTGAATTTGTGCAAAAGCATGTTAAATTTATGTATTTTAATGTTTGTATGATAGCATACTATAACAGGGTTATTTGTGATGAAATATTAATGCATGTGTTCTAAAGGTGGCTCAACCAAGGGCTATTTTTTCCTATCTAATACCTTATTTATTATTTTTGAGCTTATTATTAGATTCCTCACATGTTTTATGTAAATTTTTATATATAATATGTTAAGATATGAGTATGTTTAGGTATAGTTATCAATGATTAAAGGTTTGCATGCTCTAAGAGTAGTTTTGTTTTTTCACTTGAAATATGAACTTTTCCAACATTTATGCCTAGTATGTGTTGTATTATGCTAAGCATGAGAAGTATGTAAAATATAATATGTTAGATATGCATAAATAGAGTTTTATGTGTTAAATGGGCTTAAGTATAGTTTAAGGGAAATGGTAATTTTGTCATTTCTAAAACTATAAATAATGTTAAAATATAATATCATTATCTTTTTCATGAGAATTGAGGAGGTAAATCAAGCTTAAAATTAAAATGATTAATTTTGAGATAACTAAGGTTCTAAGGGTATTTTGATCATTTATTACCTAATGCACCTGAATATGAATAATTGGACATATGATGACCTTAATGGATTACTAGGTTGACCTTAATGTTGAATTTGACTTTGGCTTGATTTGTTGACCTTAGGGTTGATTTTAGTTATTGGAGTTAAAAGAAAATAGTTAATATGGGATTGGAATTGTTGTGAATTATGTGATGTTTTATTATCACTTCATTAATACATTAATAGTTAAAGTGGGAGACATAGAGATTGGAAATGGTTACTCTCTATTATTAGCTACCCAAGAAATAAGCTAGGAGTCCTCATTTTGATTTGGTTTTACTGGTGTGTTGTAGTACTCTAATAAAACCCTATTATACTCTATAGATGACCTAAAATCACTATAGGAGGTATCAATACTTAAGGATTAGACCATGGCTAGATATGATCACTACTAATGATGATGCAGGTGCATTGTCTCATAATCAAGTGGCTAGCGAACTACACACAAAGCTATTTTTCCTACACCATAGTGAAACAAATTAAATATCAAAGGAATTTAAATTTTATAAAGCAAATTAATAAAATTAAATTGCAAAAATAAAATGCATACATATAAAATGAAAAAAAAAAGCACATGGTTATTTAGGACCATTAAATGATTTAAATTTCTAGATTGAATACATTTCAAATTATTCGATCTTCTTAATCTATATTTCTTAAGTTTTACAAGGCTTATAATTATGTAATTATCTTAATCAAATTGTACATTAGGTATTCATCACATTAAATATTTTGATATACTGGATCAATTTCTGCATGAGTATTCAATATTTTGAAATTATTCAATCTTATGGATCAATTTCTACACAAGATCTTTAGGACCTTTAAATCATTGGGTGAAATTTCATGTTTCCATCTCAGTTGTGTAAATACCCTTATGTACTTTTGGTATGTATTTGTAAATAAAATAGTTGGTCAAGAACTTATTGCTTCTAATGACATTTGTGTAATTACTCATCCATACTTTGTGTACATAGAGAAAAAAATTAACCACTTCAACTGGACCTCCATTAACTTTAGGTAATGGAGGTTTGCATGTTTGTTTTATGCTCTCCAATCGACTTTAGGTGATAAGATATGTAAGGGTGATGAAATAGGCAATCCATCGCTTTCGTTTACATAGTAATGGGTGATGAGATTGTCAATCAATTGCTTTTAAATTTATGTTATTTTCTTATACATTACTACTTTATATTGTTTTCCATCATCTATAGGTAATGGAAATCTATATATGGTGATGGATGATGCACCTACTAATCCATCTCTTTTACTATTTGAGTTGATCATATTAGATCTAATTTGAGTCTATTAAACAGGAAATATTTAACCTTCTACCATCATTTACCTTTACCCTCCATCTTATAATTGGAAGGTAGGTCATCAATCATCATAGATATAATAATCAAATTAAAATACATATTTCTAATATATATAATTAGAATTTATAAAAATATCAATTAGCATATGAATAAGGAAATTAATGGCATCAACTACACATAAATTAAGTGGAAGGTCATAAACCTTCATTAGCTCTATTAAATGTTGTTTGTCATAACCTTTTTTCAGTTACGTTTTGCTCATGAATTATTTCTGTCTCAACCACTTTTTGTTTCAAAAATTTATTTCATGATTAAAATGAATTAATTTAATGAGATATAACTAACTTAACACCATGACACACAAGAAAATAAATGGCGTAGGCTTGAAAGTAATTTTTAGAAAAATGTGACAAATAATGATGGTAAATAAGGGATTCGTCAAATTATCATAAATTAAACCACTTATACATAGAAGACAAATAAGGTATACTAAATAAAGTAGGTTATGACATCCATCATTATATAACTAAACAAGCATATCAAGAGCATGTTTTTCTCACCACCTTCTAGCAAACTCCCATATCAAGGTACTAAAAATTATAATATATCTTTGGGAACAAGATAAATAACTAAACACTACCAAATATTGAATAATTAATCTTGAAAATGAACTTATTTTTCCAATATTAAGTATGTGAATGAAATATATCAAAATATTGTAGTATGTTTATGTAATACTCCAAATTAAGCGGAGTATTATAAGGATTGATCTAGCTACTTATACCAACATGGTATACCATCCTTTTAGTGATTCCATCATAAAGAACTCTATAGTTAAGTGTGCTAGTAATGGAGCAATTTTAGGATAGGTGACCCTCTTGGGAAGTTTCAAAAATTTTCTAAAAATTTCTCCGGAAGTGCGTAAGTGAGAACAAAGCATGCTGAAAGAACTCGTGTTAATCTGTGGGGCCGACCAATCAATCCGAAAGCACTCCAAGGTAACCCCTGCGTGGTTGTATCAACTCGAAGTGTTACAGTTTCTTATTCTAATAACAACACTTATACCTAATAAAGTCCATCCATCTCAAATTTAGATTGAATTCATGCATCCATTGAAATACGAGACATACTACAAGAGTGGGTATCAACCATAAAACAAGCACCTTGATCAAATGATTTGACACAATGATTATCCTAGCAATAGATGATAGTATAATGGACAAATTCTAATATATGCACATGAAACTTAATTTAACATTATTTATGGTGCAAGTTTATGAATGAATACATAAACCACCATGATCGATAGTAATGTATCACTTTTTTATGCACTTGCAAGAAAATATAAAAATGAGTGTATCAATAAATAAAATAAAATAAAAATCTATAGAGTTAATTCTTTTCTTGTATTTTGTCTAGACTTCACATCTTTGATTTGAACATCAATCTTAAGACTACTCTATCTATCTTACATATTTGACTTTGTCAATTAAGAATTAAAGTTGATTATGGTGGTAATGTATTATAATATTGGAAAAATCAAATGAAGAGAGGAGTTAAATAAAGATAGAAAGTAGTGGATGAGACAAAAGTTTGGCACTTACCAACATAATGGGGAGAGGGGTTACAATTAGTGTAGGGATAACAATCGTACGAGTTGTATCCGAAATCCGATAGGTTTTATCCTCTTTATGTGTAAATGGATATGGATAAATGAATATGAAGGAAGGGAAGAAATATCTGTTAGATTTGGATATGGATATAGGTAACGGATCATCAATTTTGTACCCACCTTCATATTTGGATGCGCACCAACATCTGTTTATCCGATATGAAATTATATTTTTACCCTTATTTATATAACCTGAAATATATTTTCTAAGGTTAAAAGTGAGGATATAATTAAATTCTAACAATCTAAATATATAATTCTAATATTGAATTATTTTTATTTTAAACTTAACGAATATGGATATGGATATGGAGGAGAAAATAAAATACCAATTGGGTTTGGATATAGATATGGGTATAGGTTTTTTTTATTATGTTTGGGTAACGGATAGAGGGCAACCGATCCATACCTGATCCGTTGTCATTCCTAAATTAGTGGAAATAATAAGAGATATTAAATATAGCTAGAACTCAATTAGGGATGGCAACAGATCAGGTACTCTTTATCCATTACTCAAACTCGATAAGAAAATCTATACATATATCCGTATCCAAATCCGGCTAGTTTTTTTTTCCTCCTTCATATCCATATCCATATCAGTTTATATATCCATAAGGTAAAACCCATTAAGTTTAAAATAAGAACTATTTAATATTAGAATTATATAATTAGATTGTTAGAATTTAATTATATTTTCACTTTTAGCATTAGAAAATATATTGAAGGTTATATAAATGAAGGGTAAAAAAAAATTTATATTGAATAAATGGATGCGGGTGTAGATACAGATTTGATGATTCTGTATCCGTATCCATACTCAAATCAAACAGATATTTTTCACATTACTCCATATCTAATTATCCATATCCATTTACATATTTAACGGACAAAATCCGTCAGACTTTAGGTAAAACCAGTCCAATTGTTATCCCTAAACTCAATGCTATATAATCAAATATACATCCACCTAAATAAGATATTTGCAACAAATATATTGTTTTCTTTTGACTAATAGTAATATATAATTAACACATCTTCTGCGTTCTGCGTTGACAATAATCTAGAACGCAACACACATTTTCATATGATATGATATAATAAGCACAATACATGTACCAATATTGAGTGCTCAAAGACAGCATGCCATTGCGCGGGCATATAATTCACATTAGCATGCTTCGATGCTTCACAAATCTTGTCCTTACTTCATTTTTTGTATCTACTATCCAATTTCCCCTTCAAAGATAGGGTCATGTACTTGAAGACGCCCTAATTGACGGAGTATCGATTTCCCAGCTCCCACAACCTCATTGTAGACATGACAATGTTAATAAACTAAACTAAACGGGTACAAGTAGGGTGTTTACGGGTCCAAGATTGGGCTACACCAGACTAATTTAGAATATGATAAAAAAACGTAAAAAAAATTGTATGATATAAGGACTGAACTAGATAATCAATCTTAAATCTGTTAGGATCAAAATCTGCCAAAAAAAATATATATTCATCTAAAATGAGTGTTTTTTCCCCCATGAAGTGTTTAGAATTTTTCGTGTTAGACTGGAAGACATGACCAGATTGAATCTGAATGGGGATATAGATCAAGTTTCTTCACTCTCTGACTGAAGGCTAAAGTGAAAATCAAATTAACATATTCGATCGTGGATCATAAGTTAAAATAATCGGCCAATCCGGTCCAAATTTTACTCTTGCACACTGTAGGTACAATTTGATAGAGGAAAGAAAAAATTAACCTTGAGCCTAATGGTCATTAGCCCACGACAAGCAGATTAAATCTGAACTCGATGTTACAAGAAAGGGTTCCATCAATCTGGGTCAAGGACAAGCCTAACAGACATCGAGCTTGTAAAAAGGCTGCAACTTTTGGTAAATTATTACTATATTGAAGTGGTGTATAATGGAAATTTCGGTCATATACTTCAATAAATTTTAATCTGTTAAAAGTATCGTATGATAAAATATGAGGACAGATTTGAACTATGACAAAAGGCTCATACCAGTAAAATAAATGATTAAGTTGAAAATAATTAATTTTTTAAATAGAGCCTAAAGACTGGAATAAGTGGGGGTGATGATTGTATGATGTATATATATTTAATAACTTGATACCTTTTATTAAACCACAAAGAAGCTAATTCAACTTAAGTTGGGTTCTCCTTACCTTATTTTTAGAAATCATGGGATCATATTAGCAAAATTTTGATAATGACAAAAATAATATAAATTTAATAATGATAGTAATAATAATAATGATAGTAATGGTAGCAATTGTAATATTAGTGACAAAAATATTAATTTTTTCACTAATAATATAGATGAAATTATAGTAACAAAATCAACACATTGATTTGTTATAAATAAAATTATATTTGTTCAGATCAGATAAGATCATATGAGATTAATTCATATAGTACTAGATCAAATAAAATCAGATATAATCAAAAAGATAAAACATATCGCTAAGCATCAAATTAAAAAAGCAAACACTCCTATACTATAATGGAAAATCAGTAATCCCCTCTATGTTCCTCAAACTTAGTCTTAATTCGAAAGTCGAGAGTCCAAAGTAAAGTTGGAGAAACAAATAATGCAATAAGTAATGCCGCTTGATTTCCTTATGTTTGAAAATCAATCAATTCTTTTGCAGCCAAACAAACCACAGGACAACATGCACGTAAAGAAGCTCTGTAAGGGACCGAGGGGAATGCGTATGAGTTGTTAGATAGGAGAGGAGAGACCCAGTTCGTATGTAGTTTAGGACTTGTTTGGTATTAGGGTAATAGGGGTGAAAAAATTTCTCCTCTATTTTACACCTTTTATATTAAGTATTTAATAATAATAAATATATTTTAATAAAATACCTATTTTAGATTAAATTAAGATCTAAAATGGGTATTCATTATAATAAAAATATTTAATTTTAAATAGATTATATAAGATATATAAAATATGGGGGTAATTTTTCCACCCCTATTACTCTCATACCAAACGAGCACTTAGTCTTTATTTTTGCTGCACGGTGTTTGGCATTTTGACGCTAAGTGTTTTTGGTCGGTCGCCTATTAGTGATGTACCTTGATTATAACGGGATTAAGTGATTAAGGATCGTTTCAAATCCTTCGTAGAAGACGGGGGAAGCGGTTTGCCATGATGCTCCCTTGACAAAATCTTTGTATATATTTATAAAATAAAATTAAAATTAAAAAAAAAAAAACATGCACAAAATCTTCCGTATGCGCCTCTCGAAGCCCTGCATGAATGCTGCATCGATACATACAGCAATAAGATCCTTAGTAGTTGCACGCAAGAATCATTAAGAACACACTATTCTGATGTCCCCAAACTTTTCATAAATAATAATCATATATATAAATATCAATTAATAATAAAGTTATATGTAATAGGCGTCGACTATGACTTTTAATATGATATGCTATTACTAGAGTTTTAGACGACAGCACTATTGATTTTATATTTGTAACAATAATTTAAGTAATATTTTATATCAGCATGAAGGAAATATGACGCAAAAATTAAGAGTTGTTCATAAATTTCTAACAATGATTTATGTTTAATTAATATTTATGGTGGATGTATAAGATATGTACACGATTAACGACCTACTTAAGTTCCACTAAAACAATGTTTGATTTGCTATGGCGCTAACTGCTAAGACCGATACTGCATTGAAGCACAGCAATTTTGTCCTCTTAGCCTGCCAAAAACCATACGCTTGCTCACCTTTACGTAGGAAGTGGAATCTTGACAGGATCTTCAATACTGTCTCCGGTTGGACCATGTTAAAAGGAAACGAGCCTAGAGTCTAGGTATACTTAAATTGTGTTGACCTTATGCCTTTTTAGTCAACAGCTTTTGCATAATTATCCAAATATATTACTATACTGCCCCCCACCCCACCTCTCAAGTCTCAAATAATGAATTACTGCTGAAACATCACATTACTTATGGTCGGATAACGTAGTATTTTCACATCAATGCCAATTAAGTTGTAAAGACTAAAGCCCACGTCGGTTTGGTTTTATGGCTATCGATCAGAGATGTGTTTGGCTCTCTTTATGCTAACCTATAGGGTCTTTAGATGTGTTAATTAATTACTTAATTAATGATGCTAAATAGTAATCTACTATGTGGTGATTCTGCTGAATAAAGTAAAAAGAATTTCCCATTGCTTTATGTTGAATAATATATTTTCAGAATACAGTAAATAATAATAATACTAATATATTTTCAGAACTATTCTTAAATGTTCTAATTATTCAAAATCTACGTCCAACTATACCTATACAGGAGGCATTTCTCATATTGCATTAGTCTTATATTCTAGTAGATCATATATATATATATATTTTTTTAATTCATGAAAACCCTGTAAGGTTATTACAAATTTCATACTATATAAATAACACAATCACCGTAGATATGTATAATTATCAAAGGAGTAATGATTTTAACGTGGATCATCTAGCAGCTGAAATTCCAACCTCGATATTTATGCTATAACCTCATTGATAATATATTCCCGGGTGTTTTGTTGTATTCTAAAAGAAGTTATAATTTTTTTTATCTGGTTTATTTATTTATATTTTATGTCTAAAAGCAGTATTAAATCCATTATTATATTTTGGATAGTGGAAATATGTTGGACAATTATGCACGCGGAGGATCATAAAGTAGAAGTATCACAACAAGAAGTTAATTTAGAGGTATTATAAATTTCGACACTTTTTAAATGTTGTTTAAATAGTTGATTCATTCCAAGAACTGATAGATTTAGCATTTATTAGGAAAACTTTTGTTAGTGATTGCTTGCTGTTAAGTTTATTGTTTTCTTATATTTGGACAGCGAAATTATTATAATTATATAAAAGATGCCACTACAAAGAAATAGTTAGAAACAAAACCGGTTACCGAAACACATAATTAATGTCAGTGAAGTTTATTCAAATAATCGCAATAAACTAACTAATTAAAATAGGGAATAGATAACAGGATAGTGGTGTTGTTAGGTGTCCATGGGGAAACAACAAGTGGTGAATTTTTGTACGGAACCTTTCATTTCAATTATTTAGGTCAGGCACTAGCATGTAGTCAGCCTTATCTGACCATGCAACTTGGTATATTGCTTGCTTCCCTCTGTCCCAACGTCGATCTTACCCATTTTGCTGTGGACACACACTTTGTCTATCGTACAAAAGATGCACAGCGCAATGATCGACGACGGCGCCGGAGCAAGTGTGAGACAAAGAGGAAAGTTGGGAAGGAAGGAGAGAGGGATGAAGCAGCAGCGGAAGGTCATTCATTTGTTAAATTAATTATATATTTGTGAGTAGAGTGTACTGGAGTAAGTTCAACAGAGACTCAAACGACGATCATGAGACTTCTTAGGAAACTCGATCGAGAAAAAGAACAGATATTTTTACGTTAGGCTAAGTGTGGCCAATTATGCCTAAAACTGGCTAGACAATTGTAACTTCATTTTCACTAGGTTAAGGCTTCGTCTTCAACAGGAGTTTAGTTTGTCAATTATTGAATAATTTCAATGGATATATGTTCAAAATGTTAATCTATTATTGCAATTTATTATAAGGTATGAGAATTTATTACAAAGTATTTTCTGATAATCAGATTCGGATACTCACAAATATAGTTATACACCATTTTTTTTTAGCAGATTATGTACCAAATGGGCCTTAGAAACTTAAATATCCTATCTACATCAAAAATAATTTATTATATCATTAAAAATTTATATTAAAAAGACAGTTATTCTAGAAAAGTTAAAGCTTATTTTTTATTTATATCTGCACTTTTTATTAATTATATATATATATATATTAAATATTTTGTTATTTTTTTAAAAGAATGTGTGACTATAATATATTTTAATATTATTTTTATTATTTTATTAAAAGCATACGAATTATCAGGATGATTTTAAGATTATTTTTATTATTTTATTAAAAAGCATACAAATTATTAGGATAATTTTTCTAAATATGAATAAAGTGTTAATTATTGGAATTTTCTAAATGTAAATGGGGTTAGGAATTTAGGTGGACAATCGATGATGTCTTGGTTCATCGATGAAGATTGGAGTAGGAGTACCTTAAATTACAGGATATGAATTCTCCGTCTTATGTTATCGTATTGATTATGCCTTTAAAAAACAATATCTTCCTCCCTCTTTTCGGAAAGAATAGAGTTGTAGGGCGGACATAAAAAAAAATGCTTATTAATTATTTTTTCTTAGGGAAGACGGTGGAGATCGCTTATGTGATATTTTATATTATGCGGTGAAATTATTCATTCTTGTATGTTATTGCAGAATTATAGACTTTATGGTACATATAATTAAATAATGGTCTTAGATTACGTATTATGATATTCATGTTAGACATAATTTATAAGCATGAATAATAATCTTCAAATAATACATATAATTCATCCACAATTCAATGATTAAAGTGCAAAACCCTAACACACTATACAAGTATTCAATATGCTCAATTTAACTAAATACTGCTCGTTAAAGATCGTTAGAAACATACCTTTAGCTAATAATGAAATTAATTACACTAAAATTAAAAATAATTATGAATGGAATGTAACTGCCAGTTATATTCCCTCAATCTATGACTCGATAGTAAGTGTCTCTTTATTGGGATTAGGAGCAAAGATATTGTGTAATTTTCTTGAATTATGTTTGATTTTAAGAAGAGAATTAATCTCAATTCTCTCTTCAATCTTTAATATATATGTTGTAGAGGAAAAATAGAAGAAGAGAAAAGAAGTGTTTAATCGGAAAAACTAAATGAACGCACGCTTCAAATTAGAATAGCATTATAGTTATAAAAAAAAAAACTACAAATGGGTTTGGTTCAATAACTCCACTAATACACATTCAAAAATAATACGTCTTTATTATTCTCTTCTCTTCCTTATATATATATATATATATATATATATATAATCTTACAGCTATTTCTATCATCAAAAAATAGTAGAAGAGATAATTAGATTAATATACTAACTTAAGATACATATTTAATATTTTTTTTATGGCCAAAATATTATATTTAATTTAATATAAACTATATTTAAGGGTTAATATATATATATATATAATGTAAATAATTTATTTATAAAATTAACTCAGTAGATAGTAGAAATGTGGTTATATCTACTTATACATTTTTAAACCATACCACCAACGACCAATATGTTAATTGGAAATCAAATGTTGTACAGTAAATTTAATTGCACATAATGAATATCGACCAAGATTTCAAAATTAGAATTAAAAAAGATATCGCATTTAATACCTGATCACCACCTCCCTGCACCCTTTTCCTACGTGCATGTGTGTAGATATAAGGCACATTTAATGCCTAAATATATTCCCCTTCTCCCATAGTTTTTCTATCAAAATTTTACACCCCAAACACACCTTCTCCCTCCTTCTTTCTCCCTCCTCCCCGCTTCTAAAACAGCCCAAGATCAACCCCACCAATAAACCAAACTGAGGCACCAACAACCCAACATCGTCCACCTTTGCCATTACCTCACCCCAAGCACCTGTCATACCTACCACAACCTACCCCCAAGCACCGGCAAAACCAATCGTTGCTATCCTCCTTCTTTCCACCAAACCAACCGATCCCTCCTCCATTCAGACTAATTTTAATGCAGCATTTCTTTCTTTTTCCTTTCCTTGCTGCATCATAACCCTTTACCCTTTGGCAGCTTTGGCTGAAGCTTCTCCTTCTCCACTTCAGTAGCTTTGGTCGAAGCTTCCCCTTCCATTTTAGCAACCACAACTGCAACATTCCTCCTACATTTTGACACCTCCAACCTTACCACACCACCCCTCTTGTTCAACCTCATCCACCTTTTCACCTTCCCTAGCAAGGGCAGGTTGTACCATTGCTCGCCCTCCATTTCCCGTGGTATTCCCCTTTGCTTGGTTACACAAGTTTTTTCCCAAACAATACCCTTATTTGGTTTGGTTTCCTTCCTCCTTTCACCCTTCTATTTCCTTACTTAGATGGATCAATTCTAATGATGTTTTATTATGTTTTTCTTAGGTGATTTTCCCGTGATCGAGTAATAAGAAGGATATGATAAGCGTGCTTAGATAACAGAGCCTTTTTCGTAAGGATACTAGTCGACGTTTTAGCGTTTTGTGTTAAATGTGTGCATGGCCATGTGTATTATCATGGCATTGTTATTATATGGTTAAATTTATGGTGTTAATGATATGATATGATAATTTGGATTATGTGATAGAAATAAAGCATGAATAATGCAAGATGTGCTAAGATGACGTTACTACACTAGGTTGTATTTTTATGGGTGAGTATAACATGTGGAATACCGGCATGAGCCTAATAAAATATGATAACTGGGAAATAATTATATTTAATGTCTATGATGATAAATGGATCATTTGGGAAATATTGAAGTTGCAAGTATATGATTTTTGTAAAATAAGGGATTTTAGCTATCTATAAGGCTATTTTGGTCAATATGGGCTAATATGGAAATTTTAATATTTTGGCGTATTATGCTTACATACTTTAATATGTTTTGTACCTATGAATCAATCATGAATAAGACATCAATCATTTAAAGTGAAGTATCACACGAGTTGGGCCAAGGTGATGTTTTTAGATCCATTCCACCAAATGATAATAGTGGTTCGGTAGTGGTTTACCCTGAGGAGATGATGTATTTAGATCCGCTCCACCAGATGATAATAGTGGCTCAGGTATGTTATCCCTGAGAATGTGTTTTAGTCTGTTCCATTGGATTAAGAATAGTGGGACCCTATCCTCATCGTAAATAAGAATATGAATTGAGTAACCTAATGGATAAGACACTAATGAGTTAAAGTGGAAGAGTACGAGAGTTGGAACTAAGGTGATGTTTTCATATCCGTTCCACCAGATGATAATAGTGGCTCGAGCTCTTTTTGCTTTGAGGATGTAATGTTTTCAGATTCGTTTGATTGGATGATGATAGTAATTCAAGTATGTTATCTCTAAGAGATACTTCAAATCATTCCAATAGTTTAATAATAGTAGGGTCCTTAAAATCAACGTAAATAAAATAATAAAAATGATTATATCTAATAAAGAGGCTTGTATCAGTATTTACTTTATGAGACTTTTCATAAATTGCATGTGTACTTATCATATGTTATGAATGTATGTATTTATCTATATGTATGATTCGATAGTATTATTACCTTATTCAGTACGTAGTGTACTGATAATCATTTTTCACAAGTGTTGCTCATTTCTCTAAGCAAATGACCCAGATGCTTTTGTGCAAGTCTTTGAGGACCACTTGGATGATTTTGTTGCTTTTAATGCATTGTGTGGGGAGGAGTGACTTCTATCTATATTAGATGTTTAGGTGAAGAGTCATGCTATTCGAATGATATTTTACTTGGATACCCTTTGGACTCTTCATTTCATAGTATCCCTTTTATTGAATTTTGTTACTGTAACTTGGAGTTAATCTCCAAACTCGTATTTGTATTTATAAAATCTTCTTTCATTTCTAATTACCTTATTTTACAATGAATGCTTTTAACCTTGTGGTTCATGTAAAGATGGATTGGAAAACCAAACTTATATCAATTACACAGCCAATATTTTGATTGTATGATTCCGTTGTAAATCAAAATTTCTTAGCAGTAAAATTAGAAATATTACAAATAATATCATTAATATTACTATATTAATAATGTTAATATTATTAAAATAATATTTTTATTTTCAATAACATTAATAAAGTATTAACATTATTATTATTAATGGAAATAACAATTACATTAATATTATTTTTATTATCATTATTATTCTTATTATGCATAAGAATAATAATACTATTGTTAATAATAATAATAATAATAATAATAATAATAATAATAATACCGTTATTTGTATCACTTGTATTTTTATTGATATTAATACATATAATAATAATAATAATATTTTTAATTAGAAAATATGAATAAAACATAGACATATTTAGGGTTGTATCTAGAGCTGACAAAAGTTAATCCGACTCGACCTAACCTGTACAAAATTCGACCTGATATAACTTAATAAATTCATTAACCCGAGCCAACTTTGACTCAAATATAAGTGACCGGACCCGATCCGATGCTAACCCGGCCCAATTTTGACTCGAATATAAGTGACACGACCCAATCTGATACTAATCCGACCTAATGTTGACTCAAATATAAGTGACGCAATCCGACCTCAACTTGTAACTCACCATCAATTAGACCCGTTATTAACCTCATTAGTCGTTAACTTGGCCCGCTATCAACCCAAACTGACTTGGTAGAATCAAATTTGATATTAACCAATTATAATAATACAAAAAATAAACATGTCATATTATTTATTCAAAACTTTTAAAAATATATTATTATTTAAATTTTACTTATTTTTCTTACTTTTATTGTAAACATACTTATCCACTAACAATATTCTAATTTTATTTTTTTTTGCATGAAAACACAACATTAAAAACTCATAATAATAAACAAATAGTAATTAATAACACATTATTAATCACATGCTTACATGAAGTTAAATGTAATTCTTACCTACGAGGTTAATGAGTTAGATTAATCTTGGTGATCAATGTCCGATTTAACCTAAATCCAAAGTGATACGATATAATATTAGCTCTACCAGAACCCTACCTGACTCATTAAAACTTAAAAAGACCCGCTTCATTAAGTTAACCCAAACATGACCCGTCAAATTAACTCCAAACAAAATCAACCGAATATAAGCTTGTTCAACCCAAACACTAGCTGATAGAGATGTAAATGGAGAGTGTTCAGAGCGGGTACACCCATATTCAATAAGAAAATTCATACCCAAATTTTTATTCATACCCCATACGAGTATCCATTAATATATCAATATACATATCTGTTGGATATCTGTTACCTAATAGATAATTCGTTTACACATTAACTGATATTATCCAGCGGATAAATTTATTACCCGATAGATAAGTCCATTTAGAGTTAAACCAAATGATAATGTTAATCTTAATTTATATTATATTTATTTTAAAATTAAGCGTAAATGGGTTATTATATATCTGGTAAATTGGTACAGATATAGATACAGGTATGGGTACGAGTACGGATATGGATATCCCATACCCATATCCTTACATGAACTCAATCGATATTTTTCTTCTTCTATCATCCATATCTATTTAAATATCTGACGGATAAAATCTATCGAATTTCAGGTAAAATCTATTTCATTTACATTCCTATACCCGATCCGACAAGCTAACCTAAAATAATACTAACCCAATCCGACTCGAAGTTGAATAATGTCAACAAAAATCCAACCGGACTCGATAAATTAATTTGATACAACTCGAATCTACAACGATTCAAACCTAAACTTGATCTGAATAATAAAGTAATCTAAAATAATTCGGATCCGAAATTATCCAATCCGACATACAATCAACACGTAAAAAAAATGATCCGTAAATAACCTGATCCAAAAAGACGATCCAACCCGACCCTACCTAACCTGATTACCGCTTATAATTGTATCTATCATCCCCCGTTGGGCCTAGGTCTTTTCTTCGTAGGTCTATATATGTGTCTTGAAGTAGGCCTCTCCCACTTATAAGGGGCTGGAGTATTTTTATCTTTTTCTTTTTCATTTCTAGCCATACGGCTGGGGCTGCTTTTGTTTTCATGATGGTGAGTGCTTGTGGGAGTTGGGTTGAGGTCTGTTTTTTTGGTTTTCTTCAAATAAAAATCTATTTAATAAAAAAAAAAAAAAAAACTTGAAGTCGTTTCTTACTGTCGTTAGAAATTGGGTACATAAATAAAGAAGTAGTTCTCTACGTAGTTCAATGAAAAGAATCTTCGTTATTTTTTTTTATTACAGAAATTCGAAATCAAATCGCACCATTTCAATAAATATTTGAAGTGTGAAAGAATTATATAATAGTTTTACAGTAGAATGATAAAAATAATTTGGATGAATATAGTATAAGAGTTTGATTTCTACTCAGTCATTGATCGGGAATCGAGCAGCATCGCCCGCACGGGCATAGCCTAGTGGTTAAGGCGTGGTACGTGGCTCAGGAGGTACCCGGTTCGAATGTCGGAGGACGAGCTGCAGTGTGGGAGTTTCAACCCTCCGTTTGTGGGGGTGGCTCCTTGTGGGCGCTCTGGCTTAGGGACCTGCCACGACCTTGGCGCTAGGTCACCGTGATTTACCTCTCTCGTGATGGTTGTCGGGCCGGCTGACGGGGGCCCCTGGGGGCGTGGGAAATTACGCCTTTTGGCTCAGGGAATCGAGCAGCATCTGCGAGTGTAGATATATATACTTTGTTGACAACGACGGTTCATTGTGTTTTGGGATGGGTAAATAAGTAAAGGAAGAAAAAGCAACAGGCCAATTGCACGGTTGCACGGTGCTCCATTGTCCCTCCGTGGGTGCCCAGTGCGCTCCTCTAGTTTGTCAAATCGCCATAATGCTAGACATCTGGTATTTTCTAATTCATGGAGTGCCTACTGCCTAATATAAAAGACTATGTAAGATTTGCCGTTCCATTTTGGCTTCCTATCAAACAAAGTAAACCCAACTTTGATCAATAATTATGGCATACAATGGCACTGCAAATTTAAATAGTGCCATCAGGCATAATTAACTAAGTATCTAACATGAAAATGAGAGTTTGAAACTTAAAAAAATAAGAATGATAATAAAAATTATGTAGTGAGAATTGATTAATTTATTTTTATTTTTATAATTGGCATGTAATAAAAAAATAAGTTGAGAATAAATAAGAAATAAAACTTGATAGTGTTTAGTATGTGATAATGAAATTAAGAATAAAGTAACTAAATTATTAAAGTGTCTTTTTTAAATTTATAATGATTCTACCTATGGTTGTCTAAGGATATTTTATACAACTTCATACAATTTTTAAATATGAATTATCATTCCTTCGTGGGAATAGATTTTAGGAAATAAAAAATTATTTTAGTCTCATTTTTTTTCTAATTCACATTCCCTTAAACAAGTATAGGATATTTTTATTTTCCAATCTCATTCTCATCCTCTTATCACTAAACAAACACCCTAATACTAGTTTGACATATTTTAGGCATTGGATTTCAAGTTAATTTTAATTTTTATTATACGATTAATTATTATTAAATGTTCAAAGATGTTAGTTGGATATTAAACAGTTTAGGATTAAGATCGGATTATTATTATGTTGGCTAAAAAATATTGGTATTATTATTCGCTAATTATATATATTTTTTATCTGATATAAATTATTTTTTAATATGATCAAAAATTTTAAATATTTGATATATTAATTATGACTTAATTTAAAATTTTGGATATTTAAAGTGCTAAATATTTAATTTTTTTAATCTAAATATTTAAAACTTTTGATCTACTAGCTGGATCTATGAACCCCGTGCTTTTTATCATCCACCAATATATCGTCCTGTGCCCTTTGCCTTTAACTCCTTTCTACTTTATTCTTTAACAGTGCTAGTTTAATAATAATAATAATAATAAATTATCTAATCAATTAGCTGTACTTTGGAACGCACTCCGTACGTGTGGGCCGGATAAGGATAATTTTTCATCAGTTTTATTATAGAGAAATTAGTCAATATTTTATCTTCAAATGGCTGGGATGCGAAATTATAAGCATCATTGCAGCAAACACTAATATGTTACGTGATTTCAATTCAAGCCGAATAAACTCATTGGCGGGATACCACCAGCAACTAAAATAAGGAGCGCATCTGGTTTTTTAAAGAACCAAAAAAAATGGTGCGTTTGCTCGATGTTTTTTTTTTTTTTTTTCATTTTCTATCTCAAAATTTCCATAAAAATAGAATAGAAATTTATTCACTTGCGTGAATTATGCCCTCGTTTTCAATAATTACAATGATGGTGATCGTAACAATGTCGGCGGTGGCTTTGCTGAATGCGCTAGTGACGACGACAATTGTGTCGACGCATAATTATTATTTTGTAACCTTACCGTATATATAATGTATATTGCTTGCGTTAACCATTTTTTTAAATTAAAATATTTTTTATGATAATTAGAATTTTTTAAGAATTTATATATTATAAGATTTTTTAGATTTTTTTCTACAAATAAAATTTCATATTGATATACTTTTGACCTAAAAACATTATTGTAAAAAACATTAATAAAACATAAGGCAATTGTGATAAAAATGAAAGTAATTATAGTAAAATATGATATGTTAATGTTCTGTTTTAGAAAATTTACAACTAATATGGATAAAAATAACAGCAGTTATGGTAAAAAAAAAAATGATCACAGTTATGGTAAAATATATGCAACAATGTTGAAATATAAAGACAATGATGGTAAAACATAAGAAACAAATAATTATGGTAAAGTATAACAAGTCACTTTTATTGGGAAAATCAAAATTAATATTGGTGGGATATGATAATAATTATAGTAAAATATAGAAGCAACTATAATGAAATACGAAGACAACAATAATGAAACACAAGTATAAAAGTGGTAAAATATATAAATATAATAATGGTGAAACATAAGCACAAGAATGACTAAATCAATTCTACTATTAAATATCGTAATAAAAAGGGTGAAACATAACTATGACAATGTCAAAACATATAACAATATTTTACTCAATAATTTTTTTTAAACAAAAAGTATATCAATATTGATTTCTATTTGTAAAGAAAATTAATTCTAATCATTTAAATAATATTTGTTTTCTTATTGACAATATTTAAACTCCTTTCAAAAAGGAAATAATTATACAATAGCTAAAAAATAATATATTTTTTATTTGATATTTTCAAAAATAATAATAATAATAAAGAGTACAAAAGATTAAAATAATATTAAAATAGCATATAAAAATTTTCGATGGAAATAATTATCATTATTTTCATAATATAAGACTAAAATTATTAATACGATGGTAATAAAATAAAGATAAACCAAAATTTCCATAATACCTTAATAAAATTAACTCTAAGAGTTGGTTTGAATTGAGATAGAACTAAATAAATAAGATATAGCCTATCTTTTTTTTAAAAAAATGAATGAAAGGAATAGCTACTTTTTATTAAAAAATTGATCCTAACCTACTTGAACCAGTGGTTAACATTTGGAGGTGGAATTAGGTTAATGAAGTTTAATATTTAACGTGTCTTACCCTAGTTTAGCCTCAAAAATAAACTTACAAAACAAGATGAACCAAAAAATTAACATTGGTTCACTGTCCAAACAACTTCTAAGAAAAAATTATCCAAAAACTTCCGAATATTGTGATGACAATATAAGCATGGCGTAAGGTAGTATTGGGACTTGAATTAGAAATTTGCGAGTAAATAAATCCATGGCCGATGCCCCAACTCAGCTAAGTGATCGCCTTTTTTGGGCTTAGCGCTTAATTGTAATGAAACTGTACTACATACATCACGTATTGGATTATAAATGTTGCTCTCTTAAACTTTCGATCTATATACTATACCTGGCCTGTTAACTCCAGCGCTGAACCAGATTCGACATAGGGGGCTCGACACAATATCAGTGATCTATACGTCGTATTCTGCCTTCTTCTTCTTCCTTTTTTTCTTTTTTTTTTGGTGGGGTAAGTAACGTGTATTTTATTACCTCCAAAATAAACATTAGAGTACAAAGAAAACAAGACTCTTCTACCTCAAATGGCCTCTACCCAAGCTATTTGAACACTTGACTAGCTTAGTATAAGATTCACAACGATATATGTAACATCCCGAAATTTACTATTAAAAATTTTCGTTTTTTAACGGAAGCATTAACATAATATAGCAGGTGTTACCGCCACACATAATACGAATCTACTCCATACCTTTCTCATACTATGCGCAAGGCTATAACTTTATATCAAATAAATCAAAACTTATAGAAATAGATATAAATAACAAAAGACTTGAATAATTTAGTCATTATAACATAGTATAGAGTACATGCTCCAGATAATATAATATATAAAAAGAGATAAGGGAGTTAAAAGAGATGAAGAGTCCAAAAGTAATATCCAAAATCTAGGGTACATAACATATGCTACCTCGAATAGAAATAACTCTACGCCCTAACCCCGAGGGTATAAACCCGCATCATTCCACCTGAGGAACCTCCTCAAAGTCATTAGGATCATCATCATATACATGTGACACAACGTCTACAAAAGTGTAGTATCAGTACGCATCTTGTACCGAGTAACACAACTATTCTAAAGAGATAGCATTAAGTGCGAGGTCTATGCGAAGAAAGCAATAGAGCATATAATAACAAAATAATATCATGCTTACGTATATATGTTAATTGAGAACACGAAACTCAACCTTCAAGCATAAAATAATGTAATATGAATGTATGGGTAGATGGGATCCATTGGTTATTATATTTTATCATCGTGATCACAACCAATTTATTATATTAACTTGAGGACAGAGACTCAAAGAAACCATAACAACTAATCTAGAACTCTAACGGTACTAGCCCTAGCTGGCCGGCCCAGAAACGTAACCAGAACACCAAATAATAGGATACATAGTCACTTAAGTATGCATACCCCCCTATAGGGCCGAAATATATCAAGACACCTATAGAGTAGAAAATGGCCTCTCTGGACCTCGTAAGGCACCCAGGATCACAGAATAAAAACACCGGAATGGTACCAAGTGAATACCAAACCTAACTCGGATAGCTACCCCAAGTGGTACAAGTCCCGACTCAAGATCTTTCACATTAAGTGATTAATGTCTTATCAACGATTTAGGTTGAACAAGAACAAGGCCACAAAACATCGCTTAATCACTTATTTGAACATAAACCAATTAGTTTATCAAATTCCAATATTACCTACGCACTTAATCCATAGATGAATCAAGGTTCGATCCATTTAGAGCACAAAAGCCCATAATCATGCCATTAAAGTCCAATTGAATATATGAGGCATTAAAGCCCGAGGGATATCATTAAGGCATGAAAGCCTAAGGAAGATCATTAAAGCGTTAAAGCCTAAGTTTCATGACATGAAAGGCCCAATATAATTAGTTCTCAATGTACATTAAATCCAATTATTCGAGACAAAGATCAATAGCCAATATTTAAGTCAACCAAGGGTTCACTTATAATGCTAAATTAAATAACTAGTCTAAAGACATAATAAATGACTAAAATGTCAATAAGGTCAACTAATTTAACTTAAGGTCAAGAGAGGTGTATTAAATGCTAAAAGATATTACACTTAACCAATTATTTTCTTAGGATGAAATATCAATAGGACAATAAGATAAAATATTAATATTCCTCAATGCACCCACAATGTCTCTTTCTGCTTTTCTTTTTCTTACTTAATTGTTTTAATTAAGGTCTCCAAGTCTACTCATCAATGTCACCCAAGTATTAGAATTATACATTATAAATTCTTTTATTAGCATAATATTCAATTAGGTCTCAAAATTTCTAGAATTTTACATGTAATAGCCAAAATGTCTTTATTCACCAAAAATTACCTTAAGCTTCTAAAATTCATAACTTACTCTAAACAACATCAAATCTTAACATATCGTATACCAAATTTTATGTAAAAGACCCAATGAAGACAATGGTGCACTTAAAACTTTCAAAAACAATCTTTATTTCCCAATGTACCCATGGTTGAATATGTCCAAGCCTTATAAAAATTTCATTTCAACTCTAAATGATCCAAAACTCATAACCTAGCTTCTATACACTATTATACATACAGAAAAATGCTTAGATATATTTAAAACAACCAAAGCTCACATAAAATAGTAAGGACGAGAGCTAAACTACTAGGATCTAGGCATATTCATTACGACCATGCTGTAAATTCAGCACAACTTTACTGAACATTCATCACTTCTTCACTAAATATTCATCACCTTTCCAGCAGATATAAACATATAAAAAGAATCACACAAACCATCTTCTCATTAGATATTCATGCTTAAGCACATAAGATAGAAACATACACAGGTCATACAATATTTTTCAAGATATTATTTCATACTTATAATTAAAATAAAGCTATCCACACATAAGAGAACATATAATACATTTCTAAAGGTTAGTTTTGTTACCAAAACTCCTAAGCTCCTTAGCAAAGCTAAAACAAGGAATCTAACAATTCATTCTCTAAACCCACTTGGTCACCTTAAAAAATATAAGGTAAATGAGTTAGATAAACCAAGTTTAATAAATAACAAAAATGGGAAAGAAAGGAATTGAAATGGAAGAATTGAAATATAAAATATTACTCTTGAATAGGGAGGCTTGAAAACCACCACAAAACAACCAATAACCACAAAGGAATGATGGATTAAGGTTTTGGAGGGTTAAAGGGGAGGAAACCAAGGAGAAAATAAGGGATAAAATGCAAGAAATCTCTGTTGCAACCCACTTAACCACTGCAGCAAAAACTCCAAGGTTGCTCGGCAAGGCAGATAGGAGAGGAAAAAAGAGAGGGTAGGGGAACTATTTCCTTGGTAAGAAGGGTCTATATATATAAGGTATAACATGCAAGGAAAAATACCAAACAAGAATATAGGGTAGAGGAAGCAAGGTGGATGCATAAAAGATGCTGGAAGTCACCAAAAAAATCAGCTTTACTGATTTTGTGAAGCTGGTCGGGAATCAAAAGTTTGGTTATGAATAAGCTTGAAGGAGTTAGACTTTAGGGATTTAAATTATATGGATTTGTAGTAAGCAAATGCAATATTTATATATAAAAAAAAAAAAACAAATGAAATGGATAAGCAGGGAGAGAGAGAACGAGTTGTTGCAAGTTGGAAAGTAATCAACTTTGCACTCTAATACAATCCATGATTTTATGTGTGTTTTGAGATAGGAACACACGATTTGGCAAAGATAGAGTGGGATCTGATATGGAGGAGTGTGGATTGATTTTTTGGTTTGACTTTTTCCTCACTTGAGTGCTAGGATTAGGGGTGTAAGAGAGATGATAAGCTATGGTTGAGTGTGTAAGAGAAATGTCATAAAATCATGATTATGGTACTAGTTGCACTTTTTGGTTGGGAGAAATATAACCAAGTTACAAATATGATTTCATTTGCTTAGGAGACTAGTTAGGATTGAAATATTAGTTAGAGGATTTGTTACAATTTATTTTGATTAATTAAATTGTAAGAAAGTCTAATAATGAGCACTTATTGAGAAAAATATCACTTGAATTCTAAAAATTAAAAAAAAATTATGAAAATGTTCAGAATAATCTTAGAAACCCCAATATGTAAAAATATTAAGTATCGGAGTAGGTTTGATCCTTGATGGATAGAAAACGATCAAAAAGGGCAAAACGGGTAAGTTGCGGAAATGCATTTTTCCGCAAATTCACAAAAAGAATAACGGGGGTTCAATTTGTCACGAATTGATGCAGAATATTTTTATAAAATAAAATATATAAAAATATTTGGTCTCGGAACTCATTTGATGACCTACGGATTAGAAATAGCAAAAATGGCTAAAATTGTATAATAGCGTAAATGAATTTTTCCGTAATTTGGCAATTCAGAAGGAAAGGGAGAAACATGAATGAATATAATGGATGGATGAACTCAAAAATATTTTTAGATCGATTAAAATTTTTTGAAGGGATCCAAAAGAGTGAAAACACAAGAATCAGAAGAATTGTAATAAATGTGTTTTACGCACACAAGAGAAATAATCGACGAAATGTCTAAAACTTTACACAAACGAAAATACATATTTTTAACCAGAAATTGAAATCATATGAATATAATAAAATCATAATCATGAACAAATTTATCTAGATTGATCCGCAATGATAATAATTAATTAAATTCAAATATGAAGTCGAAATCTTCGATAAATCCATAAAGTGAATCGAAATTAAAATAATTAAATGTTAACATCAATTTAAGCTAATAAAATAATTAAGCTTAATAAAATTAAATTTAAAAATACGGGGTATTACAATATAAGCTTTTCATTTTGCTTGTCGTCACCTTTACTATATTTTGTATCATGATTCAAAGCAATCTCCTTTTCTGCTAGAAAATTCATTGATTTCTTTTCTCTCAAATATAATAAGCAACAATAGAAAAAATGTATTTCAAAATCTGAGTTCTACATTTTGAGCCTCGTCCACTTCTGCACATCTAGTGCATCACTATCTCATAATCAACAACCTGAAGAGAGGAGCCAAATGCCACAAGTAAGGTGTTCTAAATATCCCACACATACGCACATTCAAGTATAAATGACACATGCACTACCACGGAAAGGGGTTTTAATAACGGTTATTTTATAGTTTTAATAACGGTTTTGAACCGTTATTGAATTGCCCGTTATTAAATCTTTAATAACGGTTCATAACCGTCATGAAAAATACACAAAAACCCGCGAATATATGCGTAAACTTCATATTTAATAACGGTTTTTACTTAAAAACCGTTATTAAAACTCAGTTTTTAATAACGGTTCTGATGAAAACCGTTATTAAAAACGTAGGTTTTAATAACGGTTCTTATGAAAAACTGTTATTAAAAAGTGGAGTTTTAATAACGGTTTTCATCAGAACCGTTATTAAAACAAGGTTTTAATAACGGTTTTTATAAGAACCGTTATTAAAACTCCATTTTTTTTTTGCAGTTTTGTTCCTGCCCACATACACAGTTACCAAATCTGTATGTTAAAACAATTACCAAATCTGCAATGTAAAACAACATCAATTCATACCAAATCTGTAATCACACCATAATTTCAATCGATCTATAATTGGTATGCATGTCTCAATACACCAACTATACTTGCAATAAAATTAGTGGGCATACCACAACTTGGTAGCTCTACACCCCAAAGTAAAGAGTTCACATATCTAGGCTGGTAAACGAAATACAAACCTAAAAATGCATGTAGAATATATAGATCGCTACCGAATGAATGAGTGCACGTGCTTGGCCTCTAACTTCATCAATTTGATCAACATTATATTGCTGGCCTCGTGCATAGTCATCAGTGAAAAACTACAACACCCATGTTTCAATTAATATACAGTTAGCCATTAGGTATGTCATGATTCATTAATAGAAAAATATGAAAAAGCAAACATACATGGCTTGGATCTATGTTGACCAATCTATTCTAGACTATAAGATCCATTGCTCGTCTTCTTCACTTGAACCCTTAAAAACTTCAATTTCATCATCATCATCATCATCTAAGTTCCTTTGTGTCGAAGATCTTCAATTTTGGAGGTACCTAAAGCTCTTATCTCATCCATAATTACAATAAAGAGATAAACAATAGAGGAAAAACAATTCTGATAAAAGTAAAAACTAAAATAAATGAAAACATGTATTACCCTACATACAAAATAATACAAAGGTAGGCAACATATGTTACCACTATAATCAAGAGGTTATATAACACCATCATACCCTAAATTAAAGGTTCAATTTGTAAAAAAGGCATTAAAAAGGTTGTATCACAAAAAAACCTAAATTTAGAGGCCAAAAATACCCAAAATAGCCTCCTAGATCACCTAAATCCGAGGTCGCATGAAAAAGTTATGACCCTCCAAAGTTTACAATTGAGAATCTAGCTCTAAATAACCTCAATAATGTCTTATCTTTTGTTTATTATGGTTGTAGCTCTAAATAATGTTGAATCTATATTCTCCATACAAACAAATACAACAATATTATGTAAAGGTCTCGGCCAACACATGCATTTGTTAATATATAACAATAACGCAACAAATTCAACAACAAACAGCAAAATTTTCAGCCAACACATTCAACAACACATTTTCGAACGAAACCCTGGCGACAGACATGCATTTATATAAGTAGATAAAAAGTTACGGAGGAAGAACAAACACATACATAAAGTGAGCTAGCTACAAACACGACGGTCAGAATGTTGAGAGAGGCAAGGGCTTCAAACACGACGGAGGATGAAGGTGCAAGTGCTAGCTAGCTTCGGAACAATGGCAGAGGTGTGGCGGTGCGAGGGTTTCCTTTACTTGAGAGGAGCCTGGTGGTGCGAGTTGGCGGTGCGAGGGTTTGCAAGGAGAAGGAAGGAGAGCAAGAGAACGAAAGTGCAGAGAGTCTGAAAATTTTGGCACGAAACAGAACCGAGCGAGAAATAAAAGTTTGATTTTAGGGTTTTAATAACGGTTCCTGAGAGAACCGTTATTAAAACATCTTTTAATAACGGTTCCTGAGAGAACCGTTATTAAAACATCTTTTAATAACAGTTCCTGGAAGAACCGTCATTAAAAGCTTCTGACTTTTGACAACGGTTCTAATATGAACCGTTATTAAATCCTCTTTTAATAACGGTTTATATAAAACCGTTATTAAAACATCCGTCCAAATTTTAACGTTGCCCTTTTAATAACGGTTTTTAACTAGAACCATTATCAAAACTTCCCGCCGATTAATTTTCACGCGTTTAACAACGGTTTTTAAACTACCGTTATTAATGTCCCGTTATTATTTCCCGTGTTTGTAGTAGTGATGCTTTCCTATCCCACTTCACACAAAACACATCCTTGGTTAGTCTCTATTCCCATTTTTTACATCCAATATTTTGTAGAGAGCATGTCTTAGACAACAAACCATATATTAATTTGTTGCCTTATCAAAGTTATAGGGTTCCAAACCATTCTCCACCACTCAACCTCCTCACTCATTGATATAATGAGCTCAACATACTTTGATATATTATAAGTGTTGTTTTCATTGAGCAATTGCAAATTTGTCGCCGATATAATAATTTCAACAAATTTTGGCATCAATTATAATATTTTCCATAAGTACCACAACATTGTACCATATGTTGGTATATCAATTAGATTACAACCTTTTATAGATTACATATGTACCCATTTGACCCACAACACATCCTTCTCAAAACTTAGGCTCAACAATAGGTACCTCATAACTAGGGCTAATAATGGAACAAGGTTGGGGTTGATGGCCCCATCCCCAAACTTGAAATTAGTACTAACCCTCAAACGAACCCTAATCTCCAAAATTTTCTAAATGAGGTTTTTCCACCTTGATCTCCATTCAAAATTCTCATCCCTAATGCCCAAACTTCATCTCCAAAACCCAATCCTTGAAATTGAATCCATATGCCCACCTTGCACTAATACTACTAAATTTAACAAACAAAAATAAATTTGGGGATCAACACCAAGAATTCAATAATACACACAAGACCATTTATTATGAACAAGAAGGTTAATCAAGCATATTATATGATATAAATTTAGTGGAGTATGTGAGAGCAAAAGAGAGAATTGAAGAGAATGGTATTTGTATTTGTTAATGAATGTCTAATAAGACTTAATTTGAAATCATAAGTTAACAACCAACATTTTTTTTCTAGAAGAAATCAAGTTAGAAGCCTGCCTAAAAAATCATTATAAATACAAAACAACCAACAGTAGTAAGGGATTGAACACTCAACAACAATGCTTAATCCAAAATAATAAGAACTATTACGTTAATCATACATATTCAAGAATTAAGGTTTGATGGTTTGCTCTTTCTTCATCAAACGTAATGCTACATAGAATACTAACATACATGCGTTGAAAAGATGAGACAATATTTGATGACTAGAAAAATGTAGTGAATCAGACAAATGAATGATTGGAGTTAGCTAAGATAATAGAATGATGAGTGTAAGGAAGTTGGACAAGACAATGCACAAACCAATGAAGGACCAAACTCTAAAAAATGTCGATTGATTGTGTGGTGCTCGATGTTTTGTCGACCAAAATAAGGGTGCTTATCTACAATGCCAATGTCAAAGGAGCCTGGGAGGGGGTTAAGAGCAGTGGTGAGGAAGGAGAGGGACAAAATAAGTCAAGGATGGGTAATATCCTATTGAGTTATGTTACACCTCCATTTTTTATACTTGATTTTTTTAAAGAGTTAATTACATAAGCTAAAATATTAAAAATAAGGTGTTACCGCGCCACTTTGTATAAGTCGGGTTTCCTCTACTATTTTTACACTAAGTGCTAAGGCTAAAATATTACTTTGCTTAAATTATAAACAACAATCATTTGAAGTAGATAAGAGATTACATGCCAAGATTACATAGTACCAATATAATAAAAGATCATACAAATGTTACAACAGTCAAAGAAAAGCAATATAGAAAGGTACATAAGAGTCCAACGAGTATCTAATCAAAAGATGTTGGAGCATAAACTGGATATTCCTTACTCTTAGCCCTAGTACTCTCAATCATGTAAAGTCACAACTTCCCATTAAATAGGCTGAAGACTATAAAATAAAACCCATCAATACAACAATAATAAGTAATCCACTACACAAGACTAAACATGCAAATATCACATGGAGTACATATAAGGTAATCACAAAAGGATCATGGTATGAATACATCAATAATACATATGATAACAAGATATAATAACACATGTCAGGATAAATACATCACTAAAACCACATGCTCATCATACCATTACAATTAATCATATCACAACTTAATAAGCTAATTCATGAAAAGGGTGTTCCACAAAGGGAAGACACTAAATTATACTTAACCAATCCCAAAACAATCATAACATAACTCATAAGCATAAAGATAGTACATTAAGGAAACTATCAACCAACCATACCAACCAATTCTAAATACTTCAGATAGGGCACAAATGCAACTACTAAGCTAACAATCTAAATCATACCAAAGGCCATCAATAAAGTTACTTTTCCTTTAATTAATCTAGGGGATACAAAAGATAGCTTGAAGACAAGTAAAGTACTATAATCATATTAGTGTGCATAGAAAACATAATACCCTCCCAACCATATATCTCGGTGATGTTAAAATACATTTGTCATACATGCGCACACATGCAACACAACACTCTCCTACTTAGGTCACCTAATCCCTAAGTATCAATACCCCTATAGGCCACATAAGTCACCAATAGAGTAGATTAGGACCTTAGTTAAAATGTTGAAGCATCCAACAAAACCAACAACCAAACCAAGGACTCCTACCACATTTCTAAGATAATTAACCCTAAAGAGTGACTAATTTTTGATCTCTAGTTTTTTTTTAATTTAAATATTAATATTTTATTCAGTGATCATAAAGTATAACATAGTACATAACAATTTCAATGCCGCACTTAACTTTTTTTTTTCTTTATTTATAATTATTCAAGTCAATTCTAATGTCAACAAATCTATCCAAAGTCAAGATCCAACACTAAATTTTAATTAAAAATCCCTTAAGGCCATCCTATATCCGATTATTCACACTTAAGCACATCTTATTCAAAATGACCATAATGCCCTTAAAATTTATTTACTCATTAAATTTCCTTTTTAATAAAAAAATATTATTAGATTTAAACGAAGTGTATAGAATTGTTAAATAACTTTAGGATAAAAACTTTAACATAAATTTATCCTTCTAGAAAACTTCAAAAGTGCGAAAATTATCATTTTGCCCCTAAAACTTAGCACATAAAACCCTAATCATATATACCTAGCATACCATATTTCATATATTTTTCATGCTCAACATAATACAACACATACTATGCATGAATACTGGAAAATTACATATTTCACGTGAAATGACAAGAATGCCCCTAAAGCATGTAGAACTTAAGTCTTTCATGTATATGCCTATATATGCTCAAATCTCAACATATTATATAGCAAACTTTACATAAAGCATATAGTAAATCTAATGGTAGGCCCAAAAATATCAAAAAAGGTCTCAGAGAGGAAAATAATGCCCTTAACCAAACCATCCCCACAACACTTGTATAAATATTCTTCAACATTCAACCCTATTCTCGCATCCTATATATAATATTTAAATCTACCATGATCTTACACATCAACTTATGGCTAGAATACTTGAATAAAAATAGCATGGTACATGCATTTAATCCATTAAATCACAAGCAAGCATAAAATCACACTCAAACAAGCATAGTTGAGGGCCTAAATATGCTAACACATGATTTACACACATTTAGTAAAAGCATATGAAATACCTCTTTTCCAAGCAAAATAGAAAAATAAGAACAATAAGCACCATAATCCCTATATCCCAAATATTATTCCTTCTTCATAAAATCACAAAAACCCAACAAAATTACTTGAATATACCACAATAAATTGATAAGACAACAACAATAATCAAACGACACTTTTAATATGTTTCCTAACTTCCCTTGACACTTTCCTTCCATAACAAATGAAAGTGTTACTCACATTCACTTCCAAATCTGAGATCTTGGAGAAGGTGTTGAGAAGAGTGTTAATTGAAGGGACATCACTCGACAAAAGAAAAGTAACTCATTGGTAAATATGAGTAACACCAACTTGACACATTTATATTTTTGATGTGGTTTGAAGTTTATATTTCCCAAAACCTTCTTTATAAGCCAATATAGATACCCCATAATAATCACAAAAAGATATAGGGGCAGTGGATCCCTCTACTTTAACCCTTTTTTTTAGCCTTGAATAGGGGGTGTAATACCTAATTAAGTACGAGAGAGTAACTCACTAAAGTGACACATGCCATAACAAGCTAAATAAAATGCAAAGGTTAAAGCTACTAACATGTGTCAAAGAATATGTCAATCAAAAAGTCATAAGCCTTCATCTTTTATAGTTTAATCATGCATCATGGTGATAGGATTTTATTTGAATAGCCATCTACTAGCTCTGAGGCCTTTAAAATATTATCCACCATGTGTCGGCCTTTCACAAAAATTGCTTGGGATTCATTAATCAAAAAACCAAGAGTGGGTTGAATTCTATTCACCAAGACCTAAGATAACACTATATATATCATGTTAGGATATGCAATCAATTGATAATCTCTAGTAGATTTAGCATTTGGTGTCTTTGATAATAAATAGAGAAAAGTGGTGTTTGATGAGGGAGGAAAATGGCATGTTATAAATAAATCTCTTACTATTTGCCACAATGAATCTCTAGTAATGCATCATGTGCTATTAAATAAAATAAGCATTATACCAATATAGGCTAGGGAGGCCTTATCGTTGCCCATACTAAAAACAACTATTTGAACCTCCTCTTTAGTAATAATGAGCACATATAGCAAAGTGATCAAGTTAAGGTCTGAGGTTAATCACTTCTTTAGAAAAGTGACTTGTCTACCTCATCTTAGTAGTCTAGTGTGTTTTGTAGAGCTTGGTGAAGACTTGCAAAAAATAGTCATGAGGCTCATAAATACTCCCTTGGGAGCCTCAAATTATGAGAATATTATTTGTGTTCCTTCTCCCCTTAACCATTAAATGGAAGAATCTTATGTTTCAATCACATAACTGGAGATAGGAAAGATGTGCTTTCACTGGATGTTGATCTGTTCCCATCCATGAGAAATCTATTTTGTCAGACAGACTAGATGCAGGAAAAGACCTGCTACCTGATGAGTCCTCATCAGCAACAACTTCCTCATGAACATGTGTTTCTTTATGCTGGAACTGCTGATATGAGTCCAAATTACACTTCTCACTCACATTAGGCCCACATTTTCCATCTTTCTGTAGTAATGGTAGGGAAATCAAAGACAATTCCTCTTCCTTCAAAAATTATGGAAAATTTACAGTCTCACATTTCAATCACATAACTAAATGCATGATTTTTGTGCATGTTCAATTAAGCATTGATTATGTACAACTACCCGAGATTAAAAAGAGTTTATTCTTACATGAACAGGAAATGGTTAATTGCATTAAGGAGGAGGGTGTTTGTTATGCCTTAATAATTAAATAATCTCAATTTAGGGAGAGTAAGTATAACAATTCAAATCTTACTAGTTTGCTTGATGAATATAATGACGTATTTCCAAATGACTTACCTCTTAGACTACCACATATTAGAGGTATAGAGCATGTTATAGTTTTAACTTATGTGTAGTTTTTAAATGTTTTGAGTTTTAAGGTTTTTCATGAAAACATGCATATTTTTCTTGCCTTTTTATTCTATGTAATCACGTTGGTGATTATAAGTTGGTGTTGGAATCAATTCAGCGTGCATGATTGTGAAAGTTACTTGGTTGAAATATTTTCACAAATAGTGTGTGTGTGTGTGTGTGTTTTATTTTGGTTTTTGATCATGTGTTTTTGGTATTCAAATGTTGAGAGTCCTTATCTAGTAGAGTGAGTGCAGATTAATAGGTTGTTTTATCCTGCATAAACTTGTACTTGTAGGGTTCAAATACATACAAAAAAAATTAAGGGTTTTCAAAGTGAGTTTTTAAACCTTGCTGAATTATATATCAAAAATTTAGCAAGATAAGTGTTTAAGTGCACTTGTTTTTGTGGTGTGATTAGTAGACTTACTTGCTTGTTTTATATTGGGTTCCTTGGGCTCAAATCTTTGTACAAAAATCAAGCAAGAATTGTATTATAGTATAGGGTAGTCTTGGTGTAAGCAACTAAAACAAAAACCTAGTGGAATCTAAGTGTCTTAGGGTTTAGTAGTTGAATCATAAAGGGGGGGATTTTCCAAGCTACGTTTGAATATATTCAAAAACTTTCAAACAATTTAGATGCCACCAATTCTCAAGTTAGATAAATTTGTGTAATACAAACTCAACTACAAAAGTTAAAGTCTAGGTTTGCTAAACAAGAATCGATCCAAAAAGTCCCAAGAACAAAGGGAGATCTATGGAGATCGATTAGAAAGTGCTATAAAATCAAATAATATAGATAAGGAAAGGTATCTAAATTCAAGAATAGACTATGATGAAGAGTCTATAGAGAGTGGAAGTAATCAAAAGCTCTATGACCATCAACCAAAGTATCATAAAAAAGAAGATAAAGGCATTAAGCTCGATCTTTCCAATTTTAATGGTAAACTTGATGTAAACTTATTTCTTGAGTGGTTACATGAAGTGGAGGCTATCGTTGAGTTTAAAGATTATCAAGATGAGAAAACATGTAAACTAGCTACTCTTAAGTTTAAGAAATTTGCTAGGATATAGTATGATAATATAAAGAAAACTAGGGAACAATTAGTCAGTAGATGTAATCAATCTAGTTATATAAATGCTGGATCTAAAATAAATGTTTATTAAGATAGTGAATATAAACTTTTATAATATTTTCCCCTAAAATCATAAAATTAATATTTTAGTGGTACCATAAACCATGAAGATAATTTAAATAATTAAATAACTATTTTTTTAAATATAAATGGGTAATAGTATATTATTCAGTACATCAGGGAAAAATACACTCACCAATAAAACTAATATTATAAAAATATCAACAAAAATTTCATTCTTCCGAATTAAAAAGATTATATTCCTCTAAACTAATATGGTTCAAAATAAAGTATTATAATAATAATGATCCATAATTTATTAATCAATAACATTATCACAACAATCACTCATTTAAAATGCCAATACACTAGTGATGAATATCAAAATGTTATTGATCTACCTCCTTTACTAATTTGTTTCTTGATCTAATACATAAAATACTATATTTTATCTAGGGTTGATATTGATACCTAAAAGAAACTAATACTAACCTCCCTAAACATTAAACACCATCAAAATTAAAAATCAATAATAAATTAATACCTCATTTGGATGGTTGGAAAACTAGTTCAAATGAATTAAAAAATACTCCCTCCGTTCTTTTATATAAGTCGTTTTATGTATTTTCACGGGAATTAAGAAAGCTAATTAAACTATCTCTCATTAATTACGTTGCCACTCTGCTACTCAGTTCTCCGGTACGTGTCTTCTCTCTAGTTCTCCAGTACGTGTTTAATTAAACTATCTCTCAACAATACTCTAGTACTCAGTAATTAATTGTCCAGCTTTGGTCTTCTCTCCAGTACATGTTAAATCCTTTGGTCTTCCTTTATCATTAATCTATTTTCCTCTGTTAAACGCAAAAGCTCTTCCAAAACAGAGTGCGGCAAAGTTTTGAGATTAAGTTGAGCATATAAATTTCAAATGGAGCCAAAATTTGAGAAAAAAAATTAAAGGAACAATTGATGCCAATATATACCACTGTTTATATCAGAGAATTATAAGCAACCTATTGTCTCTGTTAATATCATGGCTTCCTGTCTGTTTAATCTAAATGAACTTCCGGATGAGTATTTGAATTTAGAATGTGCTGGTGAGATGGAGTTTGACATTCCAAATATAGAGCCCAGCGAAGAGGTGGTAATTAGATCATCTTCAAGTGAGACTTTAGTTATTGATATAAATGTGAATGCAAATCAAGAGTTTCAGTATCCAATATTGGATCTGAACGTGGATTATTTGCAAGATCATTTGCAAGAAGAAGAAGAGTCCCACTTTGCATTTGATTCTGGTAATTTTCCATTTGTATTTCTGCTAGTAAAATTTCTTTGGCAAGAGTTTGAATAAGGTTCTGCATTTTCTTCTGAAATTATCACTGTCTTACTTCTTGTTTCTTTCTCTCTCTCTCTTTCGTGTTTGGTTCTTCATCTAAATATGCATGTTGTTTCTCTTTTTATTCTTCTTTCTCTCTTTTTTTTCGCTAATGATCAAAAGGTTGTACATTGAATAAAGAAGATGATAACCATTAAGAACTTATTGGTTTTTATAAAAATCTGCTTGGCAGCGATAGACAGGTTCTTCACCCTGTTGATAATGGAGTGTTTACCTCGGGTAAGATATTATCTGAGATAGAGGTTATGGAGGTTATTTTTCCCATGTGATACACAAAACTCCCTAGCCCCGATAAGTTTAATGAATTTTTTTTTAGAGGAGCATAAGCACCTCCAGGACATTTCCCTCCTGTATGTTTAAACTGATAAGCTTTTCCTTCACTTAGTTTCCAATCTTAAATGACCCACAGTTCCTGCCATCTGTCTTCTCTTCCCATTGATAAAACTATATTATCAGTGCATTGGTTTGCAACTATACGTCTATGTGGTCAATAATTCATGATCATATTTTTCTAATTACTCATTGATTATTTATTTATTTATTTTGTGTGCATAGATACTTGGGCATCAAATGATGGTATATCTCTAAATGATAACAGATAGAGGAAAAGGTTCTCATCAAATGACCAAAGGCTCACAATCTATACAGCTTTATTGGAAAGAAGTGTCAATGGAAAATTAAAACGAAATATGACCAATGAGGTTGCTTCGATATTTTCAGTACATATACGAACAGTCCAACGGATTTGGAAGCGGGCAAAAGATACTCCGAATGGCACAATTGTTGATGCATCACATAGGAAAAAAAATTTGTGGTCGTAAAAGAGTTCAACTTGATCTTAATCGAATTGCAGATGTTCCTTTAAGCAAAAGAACAACATTAAGGTCACTTGTTGCGGCTTTGAATGTTGGTCACACGGCTTTATACAACCTTTTTGAAGCAAGGGCTTATTCGATGTCACTCGAATGCTATAAAGCCACACCTAAAGGAAGAGAATAAGAGAGCTCGACTACAATTTTGTTTATCTATGCTAGAGCAAAATAGTTTGCCCCATGAGCCAAGATTTATTGGTATGTACAACGTTGTGCATATTGATGAGAAGTGGTTCTATATGACAAAAAAAACTGAAAAATACTACTTGCTTCCAATGGAGGAAGAGCCTTTGCGTTCATGTCAAAGAAAAAAATTATATTGGAAAGGTAATGTTTTGGCTCCTTTGGCTCGACCTAGATTTGAAACTCAAGGAAATGAAGTATTTTCAGGAAAAATAGGGGTGTTTCCATTTGTCACCAAGAAACCAGCGTTGAGACGAAGTCGAAATAGAGAAGCCGGAACCTTGGTGACGACACCAATTACATCTGTTAATAGAGAAACTATACGAACATATTTACTTGAAAAAGTAATTCCGAAAATTCAAGTTGTGCGGCCATCGGGGGATTCAAGGAGTACTATATATATTCAACAAGATAATGCAAGAACGCGTGTGGATCCTAATGACGAAGAATTTCAAAGAGCCGCTTCACAAAATGGGTTCGACATTAGATTAAAGTGTCAGCCAACAAACTCGCCAGATTTAAATATTTTAGACCTTGGATACTTCAATGCTATTCAATCATTGCAGCAGAAGGTGAATGCAAAGACGGTGGATGAACTTGTTCATGCCATTGAGAAGTCATTTGACGAATACCCAACAAGAAAAGTGGAGCATATTTTTTTAACTTTGCAGCTATGCATGATAGAAATCATGAAAATTGAAGGATCCAACCGATAAAAAATTCCACATATGAATAAAGCTCGCTTGGAAAGAGAGGGTTGTCTTCCTACACAAATTACTTGCGATCCTACTCTAGTACAGAATATCAGGAGCCAATTTCGATAAGCATGTGTTTGGTATTACATGAATCCCATTGCTGTATAGACATTAGCCAAAATATCAAACACCTTGTATGCAAGAATAATGATGAAGCCAATATCTATTTAAAGATCAATGTCATCAGCCAAATTTTGATCATTTCAAACAACCTCACGCCAGCCTCTTTAAATTAAAAAAAAAAAAACACTTCCAATATATTCTTAATTCAAAATCACAGAATACTCATTTTTTTCTGAAACAAGCTGGGAATATAGATAAGAAACATGGCCATAATCATTTGTTGTATTTCGTCAGGATTTCCGATGGATTCCAGTGAGGGTGTTGCTTGGTTGTTCAAGTCTTCTTGATCCAAATCTTCAACAATGAGTTCTTCCTCAGAATCTGCAACTATCAGGTTTTCAATTGAATCTTCAACAACTATCTCTTCAATTGAATCCTCAGCAATTTCTTCAACTACATCTTCCATTGATTCTTCCATCCCCTCAACCTCCTTATCGGGCATACTAACAATAGCAATTTCAGGATGGAATGAATAAGATCTATGCCTGGATAAATTATTACAGCCTTTAATAGTGCCATTCTAGTAGAAAGTCAGCAATGAATTGCCTTGAAAATGAAAGGGAAAGATAGCTTCGAAACATATGGGTCTGCATCTTACTTCGAAAGTGGGTAGTAAATGTTTGCAGGCTGGAGAAGTGGGAAGGTTATGAGGCTAGTGTATATTAATTGTCTCAGCTGCTTCGAATCTAGTGAACGACATCTATTGATGAACAAAAAAAAGTGGTAGAACGACTTATATAAAAGAACGGAGGGAGTATATACCGACTTCAATCCCGTAGTTGTATTCAATTATTGCTTGGTTAGTGGCTTTATATGTTAAAATTAGGTCATTATCCTTAGTCTAAAAAAAATAAAATAAAAAAAGACTATATGTAACATCCTTATTTGTCAAACTTATAAATTGAAAATGAACATTAAACCAACAAAATATATAAAAGAATACAATAACAATAACCATGGTTTGACAAAATTGAGGAATTATAGAATATATTAGAGTCATTGTGGCTCTAAAAATTGACCTCGATAAATCCTTTGATTGGTTATCCATGCACTTCATTGAAGACACTCTCCAATGTATGGGCATTCCTGGCCATCTTAGTCAGCTTATCATGTTTTGCATCTCCTTTCACTCTATTCATGTGATTTGGAATTCAGAAGTCAACAACGCATCTCATTCATCTAGAGGTATTCGCCAGAGTGTACCTATTTCCCCTTACCTTTTCATTACTCACATGTAGCGTCTTTCTCATCTCATTTCTGACAAAGTTAATGCCAGGTCTTGGAAACCCATAACCGTTTGTTGAGGTCGTTCTAAGATTTCCCAATTGTGTTTTGCTAATGACCTTATTCTCTTTACCTAAGGTTTTCTACACCAGGTCTATGTCATCATGGATGTCCTCCATGACTTTAGCCTCACCTTAGGGCTGAAGGTTAGTCTAAAGAAGTCATCTATTTCATTCTCTAGTAATGTGACTAAATCTCTGGCATGTGATATTACCTCTGTTGTGGACATTCTCCACGCAAACTCATCGGGGAAATATCTTGGCGTAAGGCTTTGCGATGGAAGGATCTCCAAGGGTCTCTATTGATAAAGTCCAAAAACGTATGTTCTCATAGAGAACCCACTTATTCTCGCTAGCTGGTCATGATACTCTTATTCAAGCCATTTCTTTTGTTATTCCTTAGTATCATATGCAGACCTACCTGCTGCCTAAATCGGTTACGAGTATGTTTGATAAGCTTAACAGGTCGTTCATGTGGGAGATTCCTATTTATTAGTGCAAGGCACAGTTGGTCAAGCGGTCCACGGTTTTTCTCTATAAAAAAAAAAAGAGCGGATTAGGACGTCGTACCTCTGAAGAGTCAGATAAATGCATTTTTCTAAAGTTGCATGGCCAGGGATATTCTACATAAAAAAGATTGATTGTGGGTCAATATTTTTTTAGAAAAATATATTAAGTCCGGCATTATCATGAACATTGATAAGACCTCGGGTAGTTCCCCGATCTGGTGGTAGATCTGCAACTCCGTCGACCTCCTTAGACCAGGAATCATAAGGTCCATTCACAGTAGACGCACCAATTGCTTTTAACTAGATTGGTGGTTGGGTAATGAGCCTTTGATCAACTACCTCTATATCCATGTCTTCTAGATCATACCGACTTGGAGAAGGTAGACCTGACTATTTTACTCCTACTAGATGGAACTAACCTCTCTTCCATCATTACATTTCTCATTAAGCTTTGGCGGAGATAACCAGTGTTTGCTGCCGCCTGATAGGATCAAGCATGATATTCCTTTTTTGGGGGAGGGCAGTGATGGTATGTTTTCAGTTAAGTCTGATTACAAGATGTTGCAAGGAGATGTTGTCCATACGGCTTCTTGCTGGAGGCGTGTATGGCGACCAAGTTAGGCATCATGTGAATACCTTTGTTTGGCTTACAATTCACAACAAATTACTCGCCAATCAAAACAGACAATGCTAGCATATCTCTGAAGATGATTTGTGTGATTACTGCGGAGATGAAGAATCCTTTTTACATATACTCCGTGACTAAAACTTCAACCGCCAGTTTTGGGACGGTTTCTCACCCAATGAGTGGAGTGAATCGAGTGATATGGCATCAATTCTGTGACAATGCTTGATGCGGGAGCAGAGTCGCATGACACAGATGATTACGTTACCCCACGCAGATACATAAACATGGAGGTGCATGCATGGGCTGCATGCAACATTCTTTAGTTAGCGTAACATTTATTATTAAGTCATTTATTTTGAGTTGTATTTCGAGTCAAATAAGGTTATTAGTAGCTAGATCATTTAATATCTTCTAGCTAGTCTTCAATCATTTATTATTATTTTTATTTTGAGTCAAATAAGGTTTTTAGTAGCTAGATCATTTAATATCTTCTAGCTAGTCTTAAGGGAATTAATTCTTTTGGGAGGGAGTTATTGTTATTTACTTTTAGTCAATTAGTGACTAAATATTAACTAGCTAGTCTTGAGGGAATTAATGCTTTTGGGAGGGAATATGCTTGTAATCTTTTGAGAAGATGCTCGGTTCCTTAGCTATATAAACCATAGGAATCCGAGTAGAAATACACAACTTGAATAAGAAGAACAACCTTAAGCATTGCTGAAACCTGAATTCTGTGTGGATTCATCTCGTAACAAGTCGAATCTGTGTGAACGATTTGTTTAGAATCATCTCGAAATAAAACCGAATCTGTGTGAACGGTTTTGTTCTCGAAACCTTAATCTTTATTTCTGTGTGGATTAAAGATTAATTTACCCTTCTACCTCGTGTTCCATCATCATCCACCCCTTCGAATCCCCATCATCAACCTCCATAATCCATACTCATTAAATACTCCATATAAACTCCATCCAAGTCTGAAACTCTAACCGTGCACGCATCAATGCTCCTACTTGGGAATCTACATTTTCTTTGGACATTTGGACGTTGTGGAGGAAGAGAAATAATTGAATCTTCACCAACTCGGAAATTTCCTCGCTTGATCTTTATCATACTATTCAGTACCTAGACAAAACTGACTATGTTGCTTGGAGGATGCTAAAGGAACTTCCTTCATCAACAAAAAATTATGTCATAAGAGGCATTGGGTGGTCTTACCTAAAAGAAGGCATGATAAAGATCAACTTTTATGGAAGTGCTAAAGCCAACCCTGGGACCATTGCCACTAGAGGAGTAACAAGAGACCATTTGGGAATATGACATTTTGGTTTCTCTGCCAATGTAGGGTTCATGCATGCTTTGCTCATTGAATTATGGGTCATTTATTATGTTCTTCTTCGTGCACGAGATATTGGTTACAAGAATATAACCTTCGCCAGTGATTCTGGCCGTTCGTATCATCTACTCGAGCTATTTACGCATCTACGTACCCTTACTTCACTATGATCGTGCTTGCTAAAAGCTGTTGCATTACTTTGACAATTGCTCTATTAATCATACTCATAGAGTCTAACTATATTGTTGATTGCCTTGCTAGCAAAGGGCATTGATTTTGGCCTTAGTAGTTATAATCCCCCCCCCCCCAAATATTTCCTCCCTTCATATTTATAATGCCTCCCTCTTAATATTTCCTCCCTCCTGATGTTTGATAGAGTGAGTGAGTGTGGCGTCCATTATTGTGTTGAAGATTTGTAAGTCATGATTCTTATTGGAATAAAATTTCCCCTATTTTGATCTAAAAAAAAAGATTTGATGAAATGATAAAAACATATTACAATATTAATAACATTATATATATAATTATTTCACAAAAATGAAAGTAAAATAGAATGCTTGGGCATAGAATACACACACACACACACACACACACACACACACACACATATATATATATATATATATATATATATTTAGGGTTAGATACAAACCCATATCTAAAGTACAAATATAAGAATACTTATAGACCATAGGATTAGAAAAATAAATGACGGATATTTGATTTCAATATATATATATAGATGTATGTATGTATGTATAGATTTTATTTCTATATATAAAGCTACTAAAAGGCTTTGGAGAGTGAAACAACAGCACATTATTGGTTACAAGACTAGCCAATAACCATTTATCCTTTTCATTTTTCTTCTAAAATTATTTTAATAAAAATAATATTTTAGCACTTTTTCCTTTTTAGTTTTTTTGTGTAATATTTTATTTTTTGTTATTAATATTTAGAATCATATTTATCTAAATATAGAGTTTGGAGATTAAATTGTCATTAAGTTCTATCTCGTTAATTTTTAGTTTATTCTAGGATTCATACATTAAGGATTAGAATTCTTAAATTTATTCAAGCTTAGAGATTGTAGATAATTTAGTGTTAAGCTTAATTATTTCTATATTGAAGCTATAATTTAGGGTTTATGATTTATTTTTAACCTATGCTTAAGTTAAAGGTCTCCTAGGTCTAGGGTTTATTCAATTTATGTTAAGGTCCAAATTTATTTGAGGTATAGGGTAACAATTTAGGGTGTATTTTTTAAACTGTAATTAAGTTCAAGTTCACATGAGTCTAACTTTATTCTATATATTTTAGGGTTTTATATATGTTCAAGGTTTAGGATTAGGGTTTATGTTTAATCTTTGGTTAAATTCAAGCTCACCTAGGTCTAGGTTTGTTATTCCATTTATTTTAGAATTTTTAGATATAGTAAAGTTTTAGGATTTAGGGCATTTATAGCTTATGGTTAAGTTTAAGCTCATGTGGGCTTATGCTTTATTTAAGGTTTTTAGATTCACTATAGTTTTAGGGTTTTGTGCTTATTCTATTTATTTTAGACTTTTTAGATTTATTTTGGGTTGAGGTTTTATCTAATTTATTTTAGGTTTTTTAGATTTATTTAAGGTTCATGATTTATTCAATTTATTTTTAGTAATTTATACTTTTTAGGGTTTAAGATTTATTTATTTTAGGGTTTTTTAATTTGTTTAAGGTTTATTCCACTTATTTTATATTTGTTTAAGGTTTAGCATTTTTTTTATATAAAAAAAATTACCTTATAGTAAATTTAAATAAAAAATAAGAATATTTTGCTATAGATATATTATCATCTTGATTATTGACTACAATAATAATGTAAAAATAATTTTAGAATATTCCTTCCTGCTATTTAATTTTTTTTATTCATATTAAAAAATTGTAAGTCCTACTCCTAAACTTAGTTGCAAATGATTCTAGCGTTTTTTCATCCCGGAATATTATGATACCTCACCACAAAATAATAGAGGGATTCAATTATTTTTCAAGTTGTTATATAACTATTTTCTTTTTGTTTGATCATAAATGTCGCATGAATTTGGATTATCCCTCTAAGCTTCAACAATTGATTTATGTATATCGGTGGACAATGAAGACCACCGTAACAATCTAGAGTCATTAATCTCCTTTTATTTATGTATGTAATACGCGAGATGAGTTAACGCAACAAAAATGAATAGGTTGATTTTTTTGTTAATTTATAGATATTTATTTGTTTTTAATGAACGATTATTATATATGTATTTTAAATGTAGTTCGTACTTGAACTAATAAGTAATTCTTGTATGAGTCCACTTTATGATGAAATTGAACCCTTCTCTTATAAATATAGAGTATATTATGAGACTTATTATATTTGAGAGGGTTCACTGTAAGCCGAACTTATACAAGAATTTATCTGATCTAGCCGTGTATATATAGACACACACCACCACCACCACAAAGATGCCATAAATATTTCTAAAGAATAATTATTCTGTAAAAAATAAAAGTAAAAACCGTGCATTTATAGGATGCAAAAACTAGTTCCGTTATAAAACACTGTACAATATTTTTTTTCCTTTGCGAGTAGTGGACCTAACGTTGAAATTTAAATTGGGCGGCGTCTTAAGTTCCAAACAAGCAAGGTCCCAAACTATGATGAATGAGCAGTAACCAACAACGCATTATTGGTTACAATACCATTACTTTTCAAAGGTATGCATGCGTCATACACGCACAACTTTTTAAAAAGAAACTCATTTTTAAGAAGGAAAAAATAGTTCGCCGTACATTTAAATAAGTAAATAAAGTTATATAATTTATTTAATTTTTTTTAAATATATAAATATATATATATATATAGAATATTATCTGTATATTTATATATAATTAAATATATATATTAGTATAATTATATGTATATAATATTTTATATTTAAAATTAAATATTGTTGGATCATATAAATTTTTATTCTATTAGTTTCATTCAAATGGACCGTAAAATTTTTTTCCTTATATATATCTTTTATTAAAAACATAATAGAATAATTAATATATAAATTATATAAAAATAAGGATAAAAAAATTACATACGACATTACTAAAATCACCTCATTTTTTTAAAATAAAATTTGAATCCTAAAACATTTTTTTTGGCAGCACGACATACTCTATATTTAATTTTTTATAAATTAAATATACTACCAATAATACCATGGCATTACTGATTAACAAGATCGTCCAAAGCATTATTACATGGAAAAAAAAACAAATACAAATGTTGTACCCTTTGAGCCACATCCATCCGGCTAGTGGAATCTACGGTAAATTCAATTCCACATACTAATTATTCACCTCATAGTCCAAGGAATATATCCTCTGCTTCCAGATTCCACTGCCTGCTCCGATGTCCATCAACTCCGGCAGCTCAATCTCCGCCCAAAAATCGACATAATCACCCCCATGTTCATCATTTTCCGACGAAGGCACATCCTCATTACTACGCTTTCTCCGCTCCTCTTCCTGCTCGGTTCCTGTCACTGCCGCCATCGCCGCCAGATTGGCCGCCTGAGCAGCCGCTGCCTGGATGTCCCTAGCCGTGGACGTGGAAGGCAGGGGTAGAAGGTGAATCTCATCCGGGAAATTAAGCCGAGCCTTAAGACCTTGAAGACAATAAGCGGCCACGTCATATGCCCGGGCTGCCATCTCAGGATTCGGGAATGACCCGAGCCATATGCGGTTCTTCTTCCTAGGCTCTCGGATTTCAGATACCCACCTGCCCCATCGCCTTCTTCGGACGCCTCGATATATTGGATGCCTCGTGCCTGCGGCAGTCCGAACTTCTTTCCCCTGATGAATGCCGACTGTGAGTCCGGGTACGGTGGTGGAGGAGGAGGCCGGTGAGGTGGATGCGTCGTCTCCATGGAAACTAGTAGTACTGTTACAGCTGTGCGACTGCCTCCCCATTTTCGAGACCTACAGCCTACAGCTGGCGTATGGAGGGCAGGAGGGAGTGTGTACCACAAATTGGTACTCAAGCTTCAGTGAATCATTAAATACCGGCCATGCTGCAGCCTGGGGGTGCTGGTCAAATGACAGAAGTGCCCCCGAATATCCATAAGAAGCAGAATGATGGTGACGGATCGATTGATGGTGAATGGGAATCTCCTGACTCCTGCGCGCTTCAATATGTCACGTGTTAAAAATAGCGCCGCTCCGGCGCTCCCGAATGGGTCCGGCAACAAAATTAAAACGTGGCCTTATTTTTAATGTATTGAATTATATAGTGTAAATGAATCAATGTATAGTCACCAACTAAAATATCTTTAAATAAATGGTTCCGTAACTTAACTCTTTCCTACTTATTCATTTATACAGCGAATGCAATCCATTGTCTTCCGGAAAGTCTACAAATTTTCTGTCTTAACTACAATTTACGGTGAAGTATCTTTAAATAAAATAAATTTTTTTAATAGTATTCTACTTACACAATAATAAAATTCTTTTATACCAACAAAACTTTTACAATGACGACACTTTATAGTTATAAAAAATATCTTTTGGTAACGATAATTTTACAACGTTACAAAAAGTTATTGTCAAAAATAATTTAGTTATATGATGATTATTAGAAAATGACAACACTTTATTTTCGCAACGATATTTATTGTTGCAATACATGTGATAGTTTAATTGTAACAACATTTATATGCCGTAATATACAAAATATTTTTATAATAAATTTTTTTATTGTAAAATATTGATTGAATTTATTGTAACAACTATATTTGTTGTAAATATTTAGATTATTTTAACGCAATGACATATATATATATATATATTTTGCAACAACATTTTTTGTTGCAATATATGTCATGATTTATTTATAATGATATTTATATGTTGCAATATACAAAATATTTTTGTAATGATTTTTTTGTTGCAAAATATTAATTAAATTTATTGCAATAACTATACTTCTTACAAATATTTAGATTATTTTAACGCAATGACATTTATTTGTTTTGTAACAATATTTGCTGTTGTAGTATATGTGATGGTTATTTGTAACGATATTTATATGTTGCAATATACAAAATATTTTTGCAATGACTTTTTTTTGTTGCAAAATATTGATTGGGTTTATTACAATGACTATGCTTGTTGTAAATATTTAGATTATTTTAACACAATGACATTTATATGTTTTGTAATGATATTTTCATTACAATATATGAGATGGTTTATTTACAACAACATTTATTTGTTGCAATATACAAAATAATTTTGCAAAGACTTTTTTTTTGTTATAAAATATTGATTGAATTTATTACAATGACTATACTTTTTGTAAATATTTAGATTATTTTAATGCAACAACAAGTTGTTGCAAAAAAAATTCAACAATTTTATTGTAATGTTTATACTTTGTTGCCTCTGCCTTCTCCAACTCCCATTCTTACCTCAATTGTGTTAGCCTCGTCTAGTTATATCGATTGGACACGTCAATTTGTCTTAGCATCCATCAGCTCAATCAAAGTCCTAATAACCGAGTATAATTCCGATAAGTTTTCTGTATGTTAAGATTTATTTTTATATATTTTGGTTATATTGATTTAAGTGGGACATAGGTATATGGCATAATTTATGGACAACAATTAGAGGTTTTAAAGGTCATTTATTGCAACGATGTTTAAACAAGTTATCGTGTCGTCGCAATTGTATATTTTTGCAATGATAAAAATGGTTATTGAAGTTTTAAGTTCAAATTTTGGCAAACTTTATTCTTGCAATTATGTATTTTTTGCAACAATAAAGTGTAATACTCCCAAATTAAGTGGAATATTATAAGGACTGATATGACTACTTATATCAATATAACATACCATTCTTTTGATGATTCTGTCCTAAGAATTATACAGTTAAGAATGCTTGATGTAGAGTAATTTTTAAGCTGGGTGACCTTCTTGGAAAGGTTCGGAAAGGATTCGTGTTGATCTGTGGGGCTAGTCGATCAATCCAAAAGCACTCGAAGATATCCCTTGCAGTTCTTGTGAGCCTAAGTGGCTACCAAATAGTCCTGTGTGGTCATTTCGACTTGGGGTGTTAAAAATTTATGGGTCCTAAGTGCTATTAAGTGGCCCCTATGTAGTCGTATTGACTCTGGGTATTTTGTAATTTTTTATTTCTAAAGTATATTCAATTTTTTGTAGCAACATAAGCTATTGCAATTAATGTATTTTTACAACAACAAATATTGTTGTTGTAATATACTAATTTTTTTTCACAACAATGATAGCTTTCACAACAACATAATTTGTTTCCAAGCTACAACTAATTTTTTTTCAGCGACAAAAGTTAGTGCTAATTATAGGTTTTTATAAAGACATAAATTGTTGCCCAAGTAGGATCAATATTTCGCAAGAATAAAAGTCGTTGCAAAATATAAACACATGTAGTTAGGTGAAAGTGATGTATTGTAACGATATTTATTTGGCAACATCAATTTATGTTACATTTAATTATTTTTTTGTAATGACCATTGTTGTTACTTTTTTTTTAACGCCATGATGTACAACTATCCTGCAATAAAACATGTCGTTGCGATATACATTTTTTACAACAACTTTCTATCTTTAGCAATAAAAAGTATCATTGCTAAAAATGGTTTTTTTTTTTTAGTTTTACTAAAAGAAGAAGAAGAAGAAGAAGAATTAGCAATGTATAAGCCTACATTTTCATTTTATTTTTATGTTAGCACTAAATTAACCCAACAAATTATGCACATTACATAGGACAATAAATATAATTTAGATATAACATATATATTGACATATTGACAAAAAAATATTTTATAGTTTAAAATCAACTCGATGATGAGTGCAATAATTTACTAATCAGTATGCAAAGAAGTGGTTATAAAAGTATTCGGCTTCATTTGGGTAAGGAATTTTAAAGAAGTAAGGTTTCTAAGATGATAAATTCTTTTAAGGGATTCATTTTAAAATTCATTTAATTATAGATAATATTGTTTAGATAAAAATAAAGATAATAAATTTAAACAAACAATTTTTAAATTGATAATTTTAAAAGTTTTAAGAAAATTAGATTTTTATTTTAAAGAATTCTACCATAATATTTAAACTCAAAAATTTTATAAATTACCTTTAAAATTAATTTTCTTTTGAAACTATTCTATCAAATTAAAGACTAATCAAAATTTGTCTCAAAATGCATTACAAAGGTTTTCATTTGATCTTTGAGACCTTTAGTAAATAAATAAAAATAAACTTAATGTGAGACTTTTAGTAAGAAGAATTAATACAGATCGTGTTGCATGTCAATTAAAAATGGGTGTCCATCTATTTTCTTTTCTTTTTCCTTTATTGACGTATATCTTTTATGAATTAATGCACATATTTTATAACTAAATGCATTTTTTTATAATATAAATACATATTTTGTTTTTGAATAAATATGCGTCTAATATAGGTATAATATCAAATACGCATATTCTATAAACAAATACACATATAATAGCTTAATATATACGTCTTATAATGACAATGCATATCTTTTGAATATTTATAACATTTATATTAGCACTATAAAATATATATTCATTAGTATAAGAGACATGCATCTACAACTATAAGGTGTGTATTTGTAATGCAAAACATAGGTGTATCCAATAATAATACATATTTTCTCTAAAAATGTGTGTATTTATAATGCATGTATTTATTACTTGTTATTTAAAGATAAATATTTTGCATTTATATTCAAAAGATGTATTTTAATTGATAAAATATATATTCATTTCAATAAGATGTGTATTTATAATACACTTATTCACCTACTATTATTTTATGAATAAATAATGTTATAACACGTACATCTTTCAAAATAAAATGGATATTCCATACTATAAGATGTGCATTTTATCTTTATAAGATATGTAATATCCAAATGAGATGTCTATGTATAACAATAAAATATACATTTATCCAATAAATATTTGTATTATTTTTAGTAAAAGGTGTATTTATATTCGAAAGATGTGTTTTTTATTTTATAATATTTGTATTTTCTTAGATACTATGCTTAATCTTACTAGAGATATATTCTGACTATGTGTATTATTTTAATATAAAATTCACTAACCTTCAAAAATACCAATGTGTCCACCATATTCTTATGGAGAAAATATATTTTATCATAAAATATGTGTATTCATGAATAAAAGATATATGTTTATAAATAAAATATGTCTATTTTTTTAACATTAAATTTAATAAATTTATAAAAATATCACCATATCCATAAGAAAAATGTGTGTTTTACTATAAAATGCATGTATTCATGCGTAAAATATGTGTATTTGTAAATAAAAGATATATAAAATTATAACATTATTACTACTACTAGTCACAATAAATTATAAATTTACCTTGTAGCACCACCATGTAAATTGATGCTTTTAGCCTCCCCTTACTTCTAACCAAACAAAATAATTTTAGCTAAAATGTTACTTCCTCCTCCACCTGCTTCTAACCAAATGAGCTCATAGTTCTAAGGCCAAAAAAAAAGTTGAAAATATAATAAAAAAGAATAAATAAATAAGATGGTACTATGTCAAAATCGGGTAATATAGGTGGATTTTTTTCCCCTCTTTTTACATATAAAACCTAATCAATTCAATTGTGTCCTCATCAATTAAAATATTTGTTTTTTAATATGTGAATATTTATATTAAAAAAATAAAAATCTAAAAACAATTAGAGACCCAATACAACCTTACTACATGCCTCAAGGCTAGGGATAGTTATAGGTTCCATTTTACATATGAATAATAATATGTCCTTTTAAATGACTTTGACTAAAAATTTTTATAAAGAGAATAAATATTTTATCAAAATATTAATATATTTCTATATTTATGTAACTTAACATGTATTTATTTTTATTTTTAAAAATTCTCCAATAAAGAAGATAAAAATTTCAAAGACTTTACTTCAAATTTCTAAATGGTATTTTAATAGTTTAAGACTTTTGGAACAAAATTATATAGTTTATAATTAAAAATACCTTACAAACTATTTATACTATTATTTATATAAGGTAAATAGACAAAAAAAATAGATTAAAAACTTAAGGAATATCACAAGAAAGACAAAGAAATAATAGAACATAAATAAATAATGATAAAAGCACGCTCACACACAAAAACACACACACACACACTTATATATATATATATAATTCCATACGCGACTCAAATCGTCCGGTAAAATAATTCAGACCAGATACGCACTCGTTATAAACGAGGCGCGTGTAAGCCGGATGCGGGACCCCATGTTTCGACGTGACATGAGGGTAAGCTTTTTATTAATAATGGTCTTTTAATTTGAAGAGCCAAAATAGTCCGTCCCCATTTGTACGGTCATGTACCCTACCTTGACGGAGAAGAGACGATGGGGTAGAGAAATAAAGCCGCACGTGCATAATCGATTCATTTTAATAAAAGTTTGATTTAATTTGTTTATTTAATTAATTTGAGGTTAAAAAAAATTAAGTCTATGTTAGTAAAAGAGTTGAGTTATACAAGCTAATTTATTTCTACAATTTCATGAATCGGCTAATTTATATAATTATTTATCTTAAATAAGCTACATACTTAAACAAGTTTGCAAATAAATTGAATCAAGTTCAAATTTAAATGAATCAATTTGACTTGTTTGCTTTAAACATGTCAAATGAGTTTAATCAAGTTGCTTGTGAGCTTTGTACAAGCTGAGCTTAAGCATCGTGTAGAATACTTATTTAGTAAACAATTCTTACTATTGAGTTTAAATTGTTGTTTATCTCCTTTGTCTTGTCTTCAAGTTTATTTTGTCCTAAATGAGCTGAATCCCTATGTTTATTTTAAATTTTTGCTCCATCATTTGAATAGAAGCACATCCATATATTTTTGGATATATTCAACATTTGATCTAAATTTTCATATATCCATCTTGGTATAGGTATTTAATTTTGCACACCCCTTCCTATTGTCTAGAAAACAACACTTATTATGGATCTCATCATAATTATGCTACGTAAGTGTTCACAAATATGTATATTCACATCAACTAGTTATGTGACTGATGAGGAAATGTTTGGCTTTAGCTCTAAGGTTTATCCTAATATATTATATCTCTATATATTATATTCTAACCAGAATGGACTTTGGACATTTGTGAAGATAAATTGTTTTTGTCGTAAATCTATCTGATATACATACAAATTAGTTGGCTTACATGGATGTCTTCAACCTTATATAGATGAGTCGCTATCATAATTTGATGGTATGGTTAATTAGTCTGATGCCTAATTTGCGGTTATTACAATTCTTGATGTCAAAATTGTTCTTATAAGTTATATCACAAGATCAAAGTGTTGGTCTACTTTCATTTGATATGTTTGCTAACTCAATAAAAACATTGAAAAACTATGTTTTGTGGATGATGGGATGACCCACTAAGTCAGTTGGTTAGTCTAATGAGACGTCACACTTCCTCGACTATTTGAGTGAGGATAAAAATATTCCAAAGGTTTAAACATTGAACCAATAGTATAATTATAAGATTTATGAAAGGAAGAAATGAAATTTTTTATTAAATATAAAAAATGAGAGAAAAGTGGGACCTTGTGCATACTTACAAGTGGTTGGCATAAGGATTTTTTATATACTCTCTCATTAAACATAAGCTAACAAAGCTACATTATTAGCTAATAAACCTAATACAAGTTTTAACCTACCATCAATTAGAGGGGAAAAAAGGTATACAAACTATCTCCTAATGATTACTCTTATGGATTAACTAGTTGGCCTTACTAATAAGTTTCAAATCCCTTGAATGAAGGGATTTCTTAATCTTGCACTTTTTATTCTTTTCTTTATGTGTGTTCACATCTTCTCCTTCAATCTTAGCTTGGTTGAGTTTTTCTCAAGTTAAGGTTACCAACTGATCCAATCAATTGATCTTTTGTTAGCTAATACACTTTATGCAATTGACACATTTTACTTGCTTGCCCGCTTTATTAGTTGACATTTTATGTTTGGTTGATGCATATTAGCTAACTAATCCACTAAGGATGATCGACCGACTAACGTGCTTATTGGTCAACTGATTGTCCTTATTCTTAGCATTAGTCCTCAATACACTCTCATGTTGTCATATGGAGTATCCCCAACATGATTATTAGTCAAGACCTTCCCTTATAAATTTAGAAATTCTATATGTATCATATCTCCCAAATTTTTTTATTAGTAACCATACAATATTAGTTTATTTTATGTTTTACATCTAACATGTTGAGTTCCCTCAAACAAATGGTGCTATCCCCAATATCATTGAAAACCTTGTAAGAGCAACTTTTCAATCACATTTCCAGTATATTTTTCACCCACAATAACATATCCCATCTTTATCCTTTAGACCTTACATGGTCCATGTCCTTTAATCCTTTCTCCCTATACTTAGACCAACTTTAATATATCACTTTCTCCTTCTCTTATGTCAAATTGATACACCTCCCCATACGTTTCACCTTGAGCTTGAACAACTAGTTTTTGACTTCTCTCTTTGCCAACTTATACGTTTGTTAGATAACTATATTCAGAAATTCAGATATCTATAAAAATTAGATCATATATTGATTGGATGGGATATAATTTTAGTTTTTGTATGAGTATTTTAATTTATCAATTTAAAAAGTTTTTATAATAAAATATAAAAAAATAAGAATAAAAAGTCAGGCAATATTTATGCATATATTTGTATTCTTATATCTCAAAAGAGTGTTAAAACATATTTTCAAGCTTTGAGCCCAAGAAATGAATAATTTTTAGAAACTAACAAATAAATTAAATTTTATGTTATAATGGCCATCAAAAGGATATATAGTTACTAAAATAATAACATACGTGTATAACTATTTTAAAAATATAAATAATGTTTTATTATTTTTTATGTTCACAAATGGTTAATATTCATAATCTTACTTTAAATATAAGTAATTCTATAAATCGGGTATTGTTTGTATTTGTTAGACTAGATATCCAATTTCTTTGACTTTTTATTGACATAATTGACTATTTTTTTAAGCGAATCAAGTTTAATATCAAATCGGATCAAATATATCAAATTACATGAACAACTTTAATATTATTAGCTAGCTTTTCAACTTTTAAATCGCTATCAACTAGGGCCTTATAAGTGTTATTCTTATCCTTGATTTTTTCCCCAAGATTTTGCAATGCACTATCTGCCTTCTATAAAGAAATTTGAGTTCTCGCATGTTACTCCCTATAGTTTCCCAACTTATATATAAATATAGTCCGAAGCGTTATCCCACATTAAGCTTGCATCATCCTTTTTATCGCAAATTATTGTCCGAACCCAATTAATGATAAATTCTCTCATAAGAAATTACATGATACACTCTATATTTATATAAATAAGGCTAACTATAATATATATTACTTATTTATAAGAAATTCGTAAATACGAGTAAAAATCATTTTGGCGAAGAATGTAGAAACAAAAACCAATACATTAATGTAGACACGGATGTAGGTCTAACAATGACGGGGACATAATAAATAGCAACAAATAAAAGTTTAAAACCATACAATATCTCAAAAAATATTGTAGATAACAACACAAGATTGCGGTACAAAATTCAAAGTCGAAATCCAGTGTGCATCCAAAACCTCAGCTGCAGCCACGCACGTCGTATTCGTCGTTTGGTCCATAATAATCAATGAGAGAAGGCTTTCCGTCCCCGTGCTCGAGGGGTCGGACGGCTTACGAGTTGAGATTATATTTGCACAAGATGCGCGTGACTTGTTTGTTGTGTTTTAATCTGGGGACAGCCGGCCGGCGGCCACTATAACGAAATAATATCAGCCTTTCATATAAACACCTGTCGAGACATAACTAAAAATTACAAATTGATCGGACAACAAAAATACCCTCTGCCCTGGCGAATCACAAGGCTATCCTAAACGCCCTCAATGAAATTGTGGCAACAATCAAAAGAAAAATACTTCTGAACCAAATGCTCAACGCCTGAGATCATCAGCAAAGATAGTCAAGCAGCAGGAAGAAGACTCAACACCCGAACCGAACCCACTCTCTAATGCAAAACCAACAGAAGAGACTTAACAAGGCTAGCAGTACCACGACCCAACCATTACCCACATCCGCTGACTCACCAAAAGCTCATAAAAATTTCATCCATAAGCACACCAGCTGAGATTAAACTCATACTCCAACCAAGTAAAACTAGCACGCCACTTGGCCGACTAGCCTCCCACCAGCCCAATAAACAAGACCACAACACCAATCGAACAGTGATCCACCGACGCAAACGAGACCACAACAACAACCTTCAGATTAAACCGGAAATACCACCCTTCAACATCTGCACTAAGACACCTCTCCTCATCCACACAAAACCAACCAATCCTGAGCCTCAACCTTTCCTTAGTGAGACTTCTTAAATAGCTAGTACCATAAATTCCCCCCCCCCCCCGGGTGCACCTTCCATTACCAAGTTAAAAGCAGAACTGAAATCACCCTCCTTACCCTAACTGAGCACACACATCTTAATACCAACGACAAAACAATATCCAGGAACAACCTATCAGAGAAAAGAGAGGTGCGTCATCGAAACCCTATCGAAACAATGACTCGTATAAGTAAACAACACCATGGCACCAACCTTGAACTTAGAATCTAAACACCAAAATGAGGTTACAACCAATAGTACAAGGACAACAAACCTGACTCCTCAACCTTTCCTTTTCTTGGCAACCCAGGTTACAAAACAGAACTATGATCTCTCTCCTCACCTTATCCTTGCAAACACTCCTTATTACCGTTAAAACCACAGTATCCAGTAACATCATATCAGAGAAATTTTGATTAAGCAACAACCAAGGACAGTAAATACTCAAAGAACATAGCAACATACATCCCAATTTGATAATGAACACCATGATACAAAATCACAAACTCTATTCAGGCCTTGTTTAGCCCAACCATCCACCAAAGCATTGTTTGTGAGTTTATTAATTAGGATCTAATCAAGCTAAAAATATAATTTTGTGATTAAAATTGAGGTTAAACTTATATTTGCACTTCCAAGGACCTCATCAGCATAATTTGTGTTTTTTTTTTTGGCGGCGTAGAAATTGAGGTTTTCAAAAATTCAAAGAAGGAAAATTGAGGTTCTCGAAGTATACTAATTGATCTGCTTAAATGATGCTTATTTCTTATTTCTTATTGGCAGTCTTTGTTATTTTATTAGGATCCAATCAAGCTAAAATCATAATTTTTAGTTGGCAGACAGGGCATTAGCAAGTAAATGTCTAGAAATCTAAGTCCAAATTAACCTCATTACCGTTGACCCCCTCTTTTCACATTATTTTTTATGTTTTATTAAACACGTGCGTAGGAAAAAGAAATATTGCATTTTGGAATAAATGACAACCAAATTAACTAAATTACCTTTATTAGAAATGGAGTACTTTTATTGTTATACGAGAAATTAACATAGTATGAGTAAGTAATGAGGTGAGAGGCAAAAGAAATAAATAAAAATTTAAGGGCACATTGAGAAACATAACATTGCATTTTTACCCTTTTTTATAGAATGATTTATATTATAAAACAAGACAAATATAGATCCTCTACTGTGATATGGACGGAATAGTATATTAGAGGTCATCCAAAAATTATTAATTAGGCATTTGATTATACCCTAGTGTTAGATCAATTTCCGATTGGATTAATTGTTGTATTATTATTTAACTACTTGATCTAGCATAAGTAATGTTTTATTTATTATATTCATATAAAAACTTAAAGAAGTTTTTTTTTATATAAAAACTTAAAAGAACACATTAAAAATTATTTTGATAGTCAGGATACATTTATGGATAAGTACTGACACTAGTTTTAATCTCTCCCTCGTCGAGTCCATGCAGACATCCAAGAATCCAAACCCCATGCCCACTCGACCACCTGCAAACGTAACCAACCATCTCGATGGTACTATCTGTCAATCCCTAAGGTCGAAACCCTTACTAAGGGGCGACTCAGCCCTGGCCAGGGGGACAGAGGGGAAGGCGCGGAGGGAAGAAACGATCAAACAGGAAGGAAGACAACTATTCACTGTGTTCGTCGATAACCTAGCAAAAGGGATACGGGCAGAGGAAGTTAAGGAGTTGTTTGAGGAGGCAGGGGTTGTAAAGGAAGTTTTTATTAGCAGGAAGGAGAGGAAGGGCACAAACTTGCACTTTGGATTTATAAGATATGGCAGTGAAAGGGAGGCAGTGGAGGCGGTGAGGAGGTTCAGCGAGATGAAGCTTAAAGGTTTACGGCTGTATGTTCGCAGGGCCCTGTTTGGGAGAGAACGAAGACAGGGGCAGAGCCAATATAGAGGTGAGCAGCGCTCGAAAGGAACAAGCCACACACAGCGAGGAGGCGGATGGCATGCGGCGGGAAGGGATGGAAGATCTTTTGCTATGGTAGTCAGGGGTGGGGAGCGAAGCATGCAGAGGGAAACAAGAAAGGTTGTACGCGTCCAAATGGAGGATGACTCACGGGAATGGATAGCCAGGAGTATGGTGGTGGAGTCCGAACAACCGGTCATTCCTGATATTATCATCCCACAGATCATGCAGGACTGGCGCTTTGCTACGAAGGTACGTTCCTTCGGACGTTTTAAGCTTCTAATCACCTTCGAAACTCTCGACGATAGTATTATGGCTTTGGAGGAGGATAGCTTACTGAGAGCTACTTTCCCGGTCGTGAGGAGATGGAGGGCGGAAGATGCTTGTGTACTGCGGCGAACATGGATAGAAATCCGAGGCTTGCCTCTGGCGGCGTGGAGGGAAGAAATACTGAGGTCGGTTGCAGCTCCTTGGGGTAGATGGGTCTGTTGGGAGGAAGACGCGGACTTCGGCCTGTCCATGGAGACCACAAAGGTATTGGTAGGTACTGATCGATTAGAGGAAGTTCAGGAGGTGCTGGAAATACATCTGGGTAAGACGATAGTGAGGGTAGCGGCGAAAGAGATTGGACAGGGGTATGTTCCATGGCAGAATCGGAGGAAAGAATACAGGGAGGTGTGGCCGGAATCCTCGTCGTCCGGAAGTGGCGATCGGCACTCAAGTCAGGTATCCAAGGGTGAGGCAAGATGCACACGTGAATCGGGACATGCATCCATGCAGGGTGCGGTTCACGAAGGGGCGGAGATGACGGGGAGTGTAGGCGGAGTAAGTAGGGAAGGGGAAAGGTCGAGAGACAGGGTGGCAAGCGTAGGATGGTCGAAAGAGTCGATAGAGAGGTGCAATAACTCCGAAGCTGCGTTGGATAGGCATGAGCGCAGAGATTCGAAGAGCCAGAACCTCGAGCAGGGGGACACGAGCACGCCCTCCCGAATTAATTGCGCCGTGGAACAGCGCGTAGGGGCGAGTGGCGGACGAGATACGAAAGGTGGGAAGGCGAAGGGTGAGGTAAAAAAGAAGGATGGGGAGGCACACCAGGGGTTTAGTGTTGGGTGCGCATCATTACCCAAACGAACTGAGGGAGGCAGTGTCGAAGGATTGGGCGTACGCAGTCAAGTACTCTAAAAGCAAAGAAGATCTGGCCATTGGGGAAGGAAAGAGAGCAATTTTTGATGGGAGAAATATTTTTCCCAGAACTAGTCGTTGGTAGTGGAGGAAATATAGAGGGATCCAAAGGAGGCGATGGAAGAAAGGTAATTGAAGGAGAAGTAGGAGGTGCATGTATAGATGACATAGCCACTATGGATAATTCAAGAGTAGAGAGGCCTAAGGGGAAAACGGTAAGATCGCCATGTGATTACTCGGAGGATAAGGAGGAGGAAGATGCGATGTCGATAAAAACAGTCCTCGTATCAGTGGATCATGACATTGAGGAGGAACGGAGACTAGTTAAAAGATGGAGGGAAAAAGGAAGAAGAGAGTATGGAGTAGAGGGTGAGGCAAGAGGAGAAGCACCATGTTTAGAGGAGGGGGATAAGAGGGATGCAGGCGAATCGGTAGAGACTATCGAAGAAGTTCCACCAGGGTTTGAAAGGCTGGGAGGATCCGAAATTAGTAGTAGGCTAATGCAGGAGGAGGTGGGGGAGGTACAAGACACAGAGGAAAGAAGAATAGAGGAGGCAGAGATAGAAGAGGCAAGTCAAACTTGGCAATTCGGGAAGATGATTGGCTTATCTTCTGAAGAGGAAGGGAAATGCGTGGATAAGTTGGTGGGGTTGAGAAGAAGTCAGAGGAAGATTCGGAAGAGGCAACTTTAAAGGAGGGACGGAGGGAAGGGTGATGGAAGTGTGTTCCAATGATTATAATCAGTTGGAATATAAGGGGGATCGGGGCTATGGGAAATATTTCTAGTATCCAGAAATTGATTACGAAAGAGAGGCCATGGATTCTCGGGTTGGTGGAAACAAAGCATAGTTCTCTGAATGAGTCATGGAAGAACAGGATATGGAGAAGTGGGTCAATTGAGTGGAGAGATTCAGTCGCGGTTGGTAGAAGCGGAGGACTAATCCTAGGATGGGATACTCAGTTCTTCACGGCTAATATATCTAAGAGCGGGAGAAGGTGGATTATGGTGGAAGGAAGGATGGGGCCTAAAAGGATGGATTGTGGGATAATTCTTGTTTATGGCTCCTCTGATCCAGGAGAAAGGAAAGTTCTATGGGAAGAGCTGAGGGAGGAGGGGCAGCTATGCAACAGCCCGCTGATTGTTATGGGTGACTTTAATGAGGTAAGAAGCCAAGGAGAAAGAAAGGGAGGGTGGGTGGACCGTCATAGTGTTCGCTTGTTTAACGACTGGATCGATAGGATGGGCCTTCTAGAGTTGAAGCCTACTAATATGAAGTTCTCTTGGCACCGGGCAAACTCGGCTAGTCTGCTGGATAGATTCCTAATCAGTCCCACTTGGATGACTTTGGCTTCGGGCCTTCAGTGCACCGGGTTGGGCCGATCACTCTCTGACCACAATCTGATTAGGCTGAATGATAACTCAATAAGGGATGGGCCGAGACCGTTCCGTACGTGGGATATGTGGCTTACACACCCCCAATTTAGAGGATTCGTAATGGAGTGCTGGTCGAAGTTAGAAGGGAGGACATGTCAGAGCAGGTTCAAGGAGATGAAGGGCTTACTTAGAAAGTGGAACAAAGAGGTCTTCGGAGATCTGGAGTCTAGAATCAGTCATCTCGAAGAGGAGGTGAAGAAGGTCGACGGGTCAGAATCGGGTCAACCGAGTAGTGAAGAAAGTTTAGCAAGAAAAGCAGCATTGCAGTCACAACTGTGGAAGTGGCATAAACGAAAGGAAGCGTATTGGATGCAAGTGGCTAGGGTTAGAGGGTTCAAAGAAGGGGACAGGAATACAAGATATTTCCACACGATTTCTGCGGTGAGAAAGAAGAAAGCGACCATTAGCAGGTTAGTGGAGAAGGATAAGGTGATCTTAGAACCGACGGAGATCAAGAAGGTTATTACAGGGTATTTCAAAGAGATGTATAGAGAAGCGGACCTACCGGAAGTGAGGATCTCTGCGGATGGTTTTAACAGATTAACCAGGGAGGAAGGAATAGAGCTAGAAGAGATGCCTAGTGGGGAGGAAGTCAGAAGAGCAGTGTGGTCTTGCGACCCCTCGAAAGCGCCTGGGTATGATGGGTTCCATATGGGGTTTGTCAGAAAGATGTGGGGGATTATTGGGGAGGATTTCACTACCTCAGTAAGGGAGTTTTTTCACTCAAGCATTCTTCCAGTAGCGCTGAATACAACGTTGATAAATTTGATTCCAAAAGTGGACGATGCGGAGGAAGTCAGCCAGTTTCGGCCTATAAGTCTGGTGGGTTGCATCTACAAAGTAATTGCAAAAATCCTTACCTTTAGGCTTAAACAGGTGGTGGATAGACTGGTCAGTGATTCGCAGTCAGCGTTCATAAGAGGCAGGAGTATAGCAGATGGTGCCTTGATAGCAAACGAAGTCGTACAGTGGACAAAGGGGCAGCGAAGGTCAAGGGGACTGATGATCAAGCTGGATTTTCAGAAGGCATATGACAGCGTGAAGTGGGATTTTATCGACAAAACAATGGAGATTATGGGTTTCGGTATCAAATTCAGAGGATGGGTTAAGGAGTGTATCTCTACAGCAAGAGTATCGGTCCTTGTGAATGGGACCCCTTCAGCTCCGTTCCAGATGGGTAGGGGATTGAGACAAGGTGACCCCATTTCACCTTTTCTTTTTGTATTGGCAATGGAGGTGTTCAACCAACTCATTAAGAGAGGAGTGGATCAAGGCCTGCTAAAAGGGATCAGGGTGGGAAAGGATAACGTGGAGGTGACTCACCTTCAGTTTGCGGATGACACTATGATTTTCTATGGAGCCTCGATCGAAAACATCAGAAATTGGAAGCGGCTGATAGATTGTTTCTATCTTCTATCAGGTCTTCAAGTCAACTTCAGCAAAACAATCCTTATAGGGTTGGGAGTGGACGACAATCTTCAGAAGGAAGCGGCAGAGGTCATGGAGTGCAAAGTGGGATCCCTCCCTCTAAGCTACCTTGGCCTACCTCTAGGGGTTAATACAGGAAAGCTGGAGGTTTGGAAACCTGTGATTGAGAAGATAAAGCAGAAGCTAGCGGGGTGGAAAGCGAGAGTCTTGTCAAGAGCAGGAAGGTTAGTACTAATCAAAAGTGTGTTGAATAGTCTGCCGATGTATTACATGAGCCTGTTTAAGCTACCAGTGGGGGTCGCTAAGGAAATAATAAGAATTCAGAGAAGTTTCTTTTGGAGTGGTAAAGGGGACAGAAAGGGAATACCATTAGTCAAATGGAGTCTGATTCAGAGACCTAAGTCACTAGGAGGACTGGGTGTTGGCGACCTAATATTAAGAAACAATGCTCTTCTCTTTAAATGGTGGTGGAGGTTCTACTCTGTGGAAGGAGCGTCATGGAAGAGAATTATATCCTCTATCCACTTGGAGGATAATTCAGGGACGTTCGAGATCACTACCTCAAGAAGAAGGTGGTCTCCATGGGTTGATATAGTAGGAGAAGGGAAAGATAGTCCTGCACTGAGATCGGGAATTAAGATCATTATTGGGGATGGACAGAGAGTGAGGTTTTGGCACGATGAATGGATAAGGGTAGGCCCTTTGAGAGATCTTTTCCCTAGACTATTCATGGTCTCAGAACAGAAGGAGAAGAAGGTCGCAGAGATGGGGAAATGGGAAGGATTGAGATGGGTATGGAACCTTCGTTGGAGAAGACGGTTGTTCGAATGGGAGGAAAACCAAGTGCAGCAGTTGCAAGAATTGATCAACCAGCAATACTTGAGGAAGGACGAGCGCGATTCTATAGGATGGGAGTATGAAGCTAACGGGATGTTCTCTGTAAGTTCGTACTGTCAGACCTTCTACCAGATCTCTGTTGGAAATGATGGGATATCTGAAGCGGTGAACATTATGAGGAGTAGCATAGCACCTCCGAGATTTAAACTTATTGCATGGTTCGCGATTCAACAGAAGCTCAACACGAAAGAAAGACTGGCTAGACTGAGGATCATCGACACGGGAGATGTTATGTGCCCTTTGTGCAACAATGAGCAAGAGACGGTCAACCACTTGTTCTTACATTGCCCTGTGACCGGGAAAACATGGTATGGGATATGTGAGTGGATAGGGTATTATTGGGTGACACCAAAGTCTGTAAATGAAAACGCAGTAGCATGGTTGGGAGCCTCCAGCAGAGGTCTGAGAGGTGAGATTTGGCAAGCAGCGTTTTTTTCTATCATGGGCACTATTTGGGAGCTCAGAAACAAGAAAGTCTTCGACAATGTAGAAGTCTGTAACCGTTGGATGCCCATGCTAATAAAGATGAGAGTTGGGTTCTGGATTAAGAATGGTAGGAGAGAGTTTTCCTATAGGTCGGAGGAAGTGGTTCACAATGTCCAGGCTCTGATAAGCTAGGAGTTTTATCTTGTCTTGTATTCTTATGTTGACGTTTTGTGCAACATCAATTATCAAAAAAAATATATAAAAACTTAAAGACCTGTGAAATGGACACATAAATTCAATAATTCATATAAGTTAATATAATATCATATAGCTTACGTAAATAAATCGAATTTTGTATCTAAAATATTCATATATACCTCAATATTAACCACTGAATGATGATATCATCCATAAATATTCGTATCCAAATATCTTGATAATCTAATTAGGTTATAATATCGTGCAGTAAACCAATAAATGCCTAAAATGATAGACAATACTGGTTGGTAAACAAAGGAGCCATTGCCTGCTGATTTAACATTATGAAATCCCCATTAATTGACACATAACTTGAAACATTTCCGACAACAATAATTTTCATCATTCACTCAACTCTAATTTCTACAGTAATGGTGAGAGAGAGAGAGAGACAGAGAAAGAGACACCGACACAGAGAGAGGGAGAGAGAGAGAGAGAGAGAGAGAGAGAGAGAGAGAGAGAGAGAGAGAGAGATTTAAATATCCTGTCGTACATATATAGTAATTGCGGCTTCCTTTGGACACTCACATGCATGCCGAGGAAATGCCCAGCAGCCATTAACTTCAGACTGCCAACAGCATCTCGACACAAAAGAGTAAATGGCAAGAGGTATTTTGGAGATTGATCGTGAGAATATATATGAAAAATGTAAACTATATTGTACATCCTGCCATATGCAGTGCTACACAGAGTATGATGGGTGACCAAATCAACAAAATAAAAAATATATACCTAAACAAGTAATGAGCGCTAGTAGAAATTACCGTTATCCGCATGCTGCCTTCTCCTTCTCCTTCTCCTTCTCACCCTTTCCTACATTTTTTGGGCAATTAACCTTTTTCTTGAAATTTTTTATACTTCTATCCTACTCAACCAAATTAGATCTATCTTGATACTTTTTTCCTTTGATTTTTTTTATTATTCACCCTTTTCTTATACTTTGTTGTTTGAATGTGTTGAAATTTCATCCTCTTCCATTTTTCTAAAATGGATTTCTTTTTCGGTCTTCTTTAACTTTGATGAAATTTTGTTCAATTTTTCTAAATTTTTTTGACGATTTAGTGCAGATAGGTTGCACAATCTTTGCTTATGTTCTTTTGTTTTATTATTAAAAAGGAAAAATGCTACTGTGACACCTTACGAAACAGTTGCACTGTGTAGCAATTGTATGAAAAGTTCATATACCTTTTGTATGTCTCCAACAATTCATAAGAAATCCGGGCAGGCATCCGAATTGGGTTATGTGAAATTGGGAGCCATCAACAAATTAAGATTTTGTTTGGTAAGCGAAGGGCTCAAACAAGAATGAAAAAATTGATGTAATTTGATATTTATCTGTAGCTATATGCTTTAAATGATAATAAAATACTTTATAATAAATTGTGATAAAATGTGCAGATAGTTTTAAATATATAAAAAAGTAATTGGTATATATAGAGATTAAATGGGTCGGTGACTTCGTACTCGAACCAAATAAGGAACATCAAACCTACATCTATGATACATATCCGTTACTTATGAGGACACATAACTCAAATTATCATTTTTTTTTTTAATTTTGACAATGTCACTGTGGTTCTAAAAACGAGTGATTCACACACCCTTAAGTCATCATGTTATCACCACGACAACAGTTTGGCCAAGGTCGCTATCAACATGCAAAGCATCAATATAATATGTACTGAGTCAAAGATTTCATCACCCGACTGTAACTCTCGACCCCAACATCCACAACGTTTCAGCAGGCTCACGCACCTCACGTGCCATCGCAGTAGAATCATTCACTTCATCATCAACTGCTCCATGCAGCCTCCTCCTTTCCTCGCACCTTCTTATAAGATGATTAAAGGCACCATTTGGTAACTTATATTATTTTTATATTATCTAATAATATAGATTTTAGATTGTTTATTTTACTTATTATTTCCAGATTCTTATAATCTCGGTAACTTCAACTTACTTACAACTTATCATTACTTCAAATTAAAGTAGATCAAACAAATTTCAACTAAATACCACAATTACCATTTATTAAATTAACCCCACCAATCCCACTCGCCAATCATAATTATAAATAAATAAACACTAAGCATAATATTGATTATAATTATTAAACATCAAGAAACTAGAATAATAGTAATTATACTTCATTATTAAATTTCATAATAATATATTATTGTTAATTATTAACAATAATATTTTATTATTATTAGTTATTTATAATAATATTTTATCATTAAAATTATTATTATTATTATAAATATTAATTAATAAGTATACATAATATGTTTGATTAATGGTTTGAGTATTAAGTGATTAGAATATTATTAATTTTATCTTTATTATTAATAGTTACAATAATATAGTATTATAAGTTATTAATACTAATATATTACTATTTTTAGTTATTAAAAATTATATTTCATTATTAGTTATAAAAATATGGTTTATGTTGTTAGTAGTTACTATTACTACTAGTACTACTTTTATTATATTCTACTACTTTAATCATATTACTATTAAGATAATAAGCTAATATCAATAATTATTCAATATTTATAAATAATATTATTTATTAATGAATCCCTTATTAATTAATTATAATATTATTAATTATACTTTTGATATTAGTAGTTATAATAGTATATTATTATTTAGTAATAATATTTTTTATTGTTATTTTAATGGTAGTAATTAATTATTATAATATTATTACTAAGATGTTCTATCAATAATAATGATTAGTAAGTAATTATGAAGAATATTACTGATTAATTTTTGATTATTAAGAGATTTGAATATTGTTACTTACTCTTTCGTTATGAATAGTTATAATAATATGCTATTATTACTATTATTATTTATAATAACATTTAATTATTCATATTGTTATTATAATAATAATAATTATTATTATTAGATTATTATAATCTAGCAATAATAATAATAAATCAATAATTAAAAATAATACAATTGACTAATGGTTTTATATTAAGTACTTAAAACTTTGTTACTCATATTTTTAATATTAATGGAAATAATAATATATTATTATTAGTCAATAATAATACTAATATATTATTATTATTATTATTATTATTATAAAGATAATCTATTAATAATAATATTTAATCAATATTCACAAATAACAATGTTTATTAATAGTTTGATAACTAAGTGATTGGAATATTTCTAATAATACTTTTAGTATTAATGGTTATAATAATATCTTATTATTAGTTAATAATAATAATAATAAAATATTATTATTATTATCATTATTGATAATAATATAATATTATTATATTGTTATTATTAAGATAATAATAGTAATAATTAACCAATAATAATAAATAATGATATTACCTAATGGTTTGATTACTAAATAATGAGTATATTTTTAATTATGTTGTTACTACTATTAGACATAATAATATATTTTTTATAGTAATTAACAATATTATTTTATCATTATTATTATTTTATGATTATTAAAATAATATATATATATATATATATATGTATATTGGTGATTGATACTTTTGGATTTAAGGGTAAATGAGATTAAGGTTAAAAGATTAAACTTACAACTATCAAATATTAAAAATATGAATAATTATAAATAAAATACTACAATTTATTTTATTTTAGAAAAACTATGAAGCACTGTTATTAATTTAGTCAAATTCATAGTCAAATAATACATGTTTGCCTAACACTTTACTATAGTACTACTATAATATTATTACATGATATCATGTAATAAACAAGCAAAACGGTACCTAATTTCTCATTCAAGGTGGGGCTTTTAATTTGATTGTGAGCCTTTACGTTGCCATAGTAATACTCTACTATACTAGGGTCAGGGACGGAGCCAATTCAGAGCACATGGGGTCGCTTGACCCCATGGATTTTATGCCTACCATATATATTTTATATACAACATAAATAATGAAAAACGTTTCTGGACCAGTGGTTAAAGAGTTGTAAAATATTTCAAGTAAGGCCTGGGGTCCTGGGTTCGAACCCCAGTTTTGCCAAAAGTTTTACACTATTTTTTCCCTCTATTTTTTTTGTCTAATTTCACAGTTCGTCCGTCTCCTGGCTCCTGTTCTGGTTCATCTTCCTTTCGGTCCCGACTCCCTATCCCTGCCCGTTCGAGTGTCTCGACCCCAGCCCCAGGCTCCAGCAGACAGGCTCTAACCCTACCCCGCCAGCCGTCGCGCCCGCTCAGGATTGCTGGCCGCCAGGCACCCACCGGCGACCGCTGCTTCTCGCTACGAGGCACGAGGTCCACCGCCCAGTGCCCCAGTCCCAGTCGCACACGACGCCCTGTTTGTGGTTGCTGCGAGTCTGCAACGCTGTCTTCGTCCCTGCTCGCTGGTTGTTCGCTTGTTCGACGCCCTGCAAGTGCACGCTGTCTCTGTCTGCTACTCTGCTGTCTGTCTCATACTCTCATTGTCTCAACAGAGGCAAGGCAACCAGCCCCAGGGGCCAGGGACGAATTAGCCAACAGCCTGAGAGCCGGAGAGATTGAGAGGGTGAGGTTTTTATTTTATTTTATTTAAGATGAAATCTAATTTCCTTTTTTGTTAATTGAATTAATTTGTATTTTTATTTATAATTTTATTGTGAATATGTGAATTTGGAAATTGGAATAGTTTGTATGTTATTTGTTAATTAGTTGATTATTGTATATTTTTGAATTAGGTAATGTTAATTTTGAATTATTATGGTATAAATTATTATTGTGTAATTTTGATTTAGTTGAGTTTGAGTATTTTTGTTAATTGAATTAGTTTGTATTTTTATTTCTAATTTTTTTGTGAATATGTGAATTTGGAATAGTTTGTATGTTATTTGTTAATTAGTTGATTATTGTATATTTTTGAATTAGGTTATGTTAATTTTGAATTAGTATGGTATGAATTATTATTGTGTAATTTTGATTTAGTTGAGTTTGAGTATTTTTGATAATTGAATTAGTTTGTATTTTTATTTCTAATTTTATTGTGAATATGTGAATTTGGAATAGTTTGTGTGTTATTTGTTAATTAGTTGATTCTTGTATATTTTTGAATTAGGTTATGTTAATTTTGAATTAGTATGGTATGAATTATTATTGTGTAATTTTGATTTAGTTGAGTTTGAGTATTTTTGATAATTGAATTAGTTTATATTCTTATTTCTAATTTTATTGTGAATATGTGAATTTGGAATAGTTTGTATGTTATTTGTTAATTAGTTGATTGTTGTATATTTTTGAATTAGGTTATGTTAATTTTGAATTAGTATGGTATGAATTATTATTGTGTAATTTTGATTTAGTTGAGTTTGAGTATTTTTGATAATTGAATTAGTTTGTATTTTTATTTCTAATTTTATTGTGAATATGTGAATTTGGAATAGTTTGTGTGTTATTTGTTAATTAGTTGATTCTTGTATATTTTTGAATTAGGTTATGTTAATTTTGAATTAGTATGGTATGAATTATTATTGTGTAATTTTGATTTAGTTGAGTTTGAGTATTTTTGATAATTGAATTAGTTTATATTCTTATTTCTAATTTTATTGTGAATATGTGAATTTGGAATAGTTTGTATGTTATTTGTTAATTAGTTGATTGTTGTATATTTTTGAATTAGGTTATGTTAATTTTGAATTAGTATGGTATGAATTATTATTTTGTAATTTTGATTTAGTTGAGTTTGAGTATTTTTGTTAATTTAATTAGTTTGTATTTTTATTTCTAATTTTATCGTGAATATGTGAATTTGGAATAGTTTGTACGTTATTTGTTAATTAGTTAATTATTGTATATTTTTGAATTAGGTTATGTTAATTTTGAATTAGTATGGTATGAATTAGTTGAGTATTTGTTCACTATCTCTTGTATAATTGTATTGTTGTATTCATAATTGCAGATTTGATTTTATCAAATTAGTATGTGAAAATTCTCTGGAACTTGATCCAAGTCTGAGGAAAAAAATTTCGGATTTCCATCCAAATCAGCAAGACGAGGTAAGGAAAGCTTATTTTTGTTATTATTTTATATTTAGATATATTCTTGTTTTTTATTGGGACCCCATGAACTTTATATCCTGGCTTCGTCTCTGAGGCCGGTGACCAACGAGGTTGCAAGCCATTGAAGGGATAGATTGTCAGCAAGATCAGAATATCATAATGAGTATGTTCACCAACGTGAACAACGAGGTAGCAAGTCAGTCAGGAGATAATGCCAACTACTGTTCGCATCATCGCATGTGGGCTCTGTTGGTTCCCTTCAATTGGAGCTCCACAGGTTTCTTCCGAAACAAAGCATGTTGATCTGGTGATTTTCCACACCTTTCCTACTTTTGCAATCAGCAAGAACTGAGAGGAGAAGAAGACGTTGAGGGATCGACCAGTGCGGCCGCAAGATAACAGTGACTGACTAATTTGATTGCCATCCTTTTTCTTTTATTTTTTATAATTACATAAAATTGTGTATATCGGTTAATATTTTTCTATTCCTCTACATTCACTTCCACGATCGACTCCTTTAAGCTGAACTCTCTTCAACTGGTGCATGATCATCATACATGCGTTCCTTGCGTATCACACTCACTTTCTATTAAGCGAATCACCACTCTCTTCAACTAATTTGATCGGACTTTGGCCTTGTCAAAGAAGCGAGCAGCAATAGTGTATGCATCTCGTCTCTGAGCTTATCCACTGTGTCGGGCAATTTACGTATCGATTGATTATAGGGATTAACATAGTCATAAAGACTATCCTTTCTTCCATCTTTAATGTATAAAGGTCTATATATCTTCATGCATAACCAAAGTGCGACTTCCATAAATAAATTCTTTCCAAAGAGTCCCATTATCCCTTCGCCACAATCCATTAAGTTCTAATTAGAATTCTCACCAGGGTTAGGTAAAACCACTAACGGTAAACATCTTTTCCATATTTCTTGAGAACTAAACATTCCTGACTGTAGAGACTGGTCACCATGCATCCTATAGTTTCAGGTGGTATCAACAGCACAATATAATACAGATATTTGAAGTTTTATATGATCTAATAATAGATTACATACCTCCAACAAAAGGTTTCCATGCTAGCAAATGAGAAATAAGGGAGGGTAAACATTAAGACCATCAATCAAGTGAAGTAGATTAACCCAGAATTGGTATAAAGCAAGCAACCAGTGACTATTCATAATCTATTATCAACAAATCATAGGCTGACAAAAGAATTTAGTACAATGTACACCGCTTTTAACAATTACTTAGACATTCTAGTAGATTAACCCAGCCAAAATGAGACAAATTATAGAAACAATAAATGACAAATCTTCATCTTAATCTCGATCCCCAGCACTGAACTTCGGTCCCTATAGACTATTATCAAATTATGAGTTCCATGCATGAAACCAAGGCATGAAAGAAAATAATAATAATAATAATAATAATAATAATAATAATAATAATAATAATAATAATAATAATAATAACAACAACCGGTGATATCTTCATATGTTTAATTTGGGAAGTCATTTGATTGCCTCCCTTTACCCTGAGATACCTAGCACACAATAACTGTCACTGCAGAAATAACAAGATGAAACTTTTGAGCTAAAGTTTATCATTGAATCTTATTGACACTTACGTTGCATAGTAGTAGGGATATATATACCCTACGTTGCTCAGGAAAAGAAAATAGAAAATGATTCTAAACACACCATTTGTAGTTGCTCCAACATTTTTCTTCGACTCTCCTTCCATGGTCTTTGGTCTTGTATCTTTCTTAGGGCAGAACTCCACTTTGAAGGAATCCATCCAACTACCAACACAACCTGCATCGTTGTACACAAGTCTTCAATCCATCAAAAGAGGAAAAGCAATCTCAATCGCGCTATCAAATGTAAGGCAATAAGCGTATCATCTCAAACTCCTAGATTTAGGTAGTCATATATAGAAGCTCTAAGTATGTTCCTGTAGTTAGTGATACGAAGATATATGAACGAGAAGCTTTGAGAAACGTAACAGAAATTTTACTGAAAATTTGACTTCGTGAAAAGGTAATTGAATGGCTATGTTACTTGAGAAACAATAAGGTTTTATTAGTCAATGGCTCGGTAGAATATACATGGCATATATTATTGTGATATCTTGTGCAGTAAAAACATTGGTAGCTTGATAACAGATTGATGGGCATGCATACCGACAGAGACTTACGTAAGTTTTAGCAATCAACATGAAACTCCCCTTCCTCCATGTGTTGCACTATGGTTGGGTTAGAGGGTATTGACATGGCAAAAAGAAAATGGGTCAATAATATCAACTATAAAATATAAATAAATAAAAATTAATAACACAATATTTATGTGGGAAAACCTTTTTAATGTAAAAGAGAAACAATCACAGAATACTTCGGTCCACTTAAAAAACTTTTACTATGAAAAATTTGAGATACAAAATCTAGAATTCAAGTCTTAAATGAATACTATACTCATCAACCCAAAATACAACAATTAGACAATAATTGCAACATCTAAAGAGAAAATTTTGTAATCATAAAACAGATTTGTCGTAAACACATCTAAAAATTTATATACAGGCCACAAAACAACGAGCCATTTCACATTAATTAACAACAAGATATTAACATCCGCCTCGCCATTTTTCAAGTAAAACCAAGCACAACAGACTGCCCAATCAAAAATAAATCCAAAACTAAGTTAAAATTGACCTGAACAAAACATACACCGAAATACCAACTAAAATCTGACTATGCTTTACCACATATGAGGGATCCCAAATAACCCAATAAATGCTCCCCCTTCTAACTATGCGGAGGTCACCGCCATCTTATCAATCATACAATAAACTTCAAACTTCCATCTTAGTAAGGCTTTTGTCAACATATCAGCCCCGTTATCATCTATATGTACCTTCTCAGCCTCTAGTAACTTAGCATCCAAAACATCACATATCCAATGATACCATGTATCAATGTGTTTTAATATAGATTGGAAGGTAGGAATCTTACCAAGATGTATAGTAATTTGGTTTTCACAAAGGAGCATATATCTTTCCCAAATAAAAACAATCTCTCAAAGAAATTTCTTTATCCATAGCAACTCATTACTAGCTTCAGTCATAGCAGTGAACTCCACTTCATTAGTCAACAAAACAACACATTTTAAGTCTAAACTTCCATAACATTGTTTTCCCTACAAAAGTAATCAAATAACCTAAAGTAGACTTCCTCAAATCAACACCCTCGACCATATCTGAATCAATATATCCCTTAAGGACCAACTCATCACTTCTGAGACAATATCTCAAACTGAAGTGCTACAAAGATATTTAAAGATCCACTTCACTATATTCCAATGCTCTTTGCCTCGATTAGAACTCAACTCTAACTGCATGAGCAATATCAGATCTCGTATACACCATAGAATACATCAAACTACACAATGAATAAATAAGGAATGCACTTCATTTCTTGCTTTTCTGCTTCATAGGAGGAACATTGCTTAGAACTCAACTTCAAGTGAGGAGTAAGTGAAGTGCCTACAACCATGGTATTGTCTATCCTAAATCTTTTAAGTATCTTCTCAATATAATTCTCTTGAGATAACTATAAATTCTTAGCTCCTCTTTCTCTAATAATTCTAACTATGATAATCTTCTTTGTTGGACCCAAGTCTTTTATGACAAAAAAATTACTTAACTCTTACTTTAGCTTCTCAATCGTAGAAGTGTTCTTGCCAACAATGAACATATTATCGACATAGAGCAAAAAAATGATGAAATCACCATCACCAAATGTCTAAATAAAAACACAAAACATAGTGATTTACAACAATCTACTTATAGCCATGTTGTTTGATGACAGACTCAAACTTCCTATACCATTACCTCGGCACCTATTTCAATCCATACAAACTTTTATTAATCTTGCAGATGTGGTCTTCCTTACCTTTCATCTAAAAACCTCTAGTTGCTCCATGTGAATCTCTTCTTAGAACTCGCCATGCAAGAAAACAACATTCACATTCATTTGCTCAACCTATAAATCACAGGTAGCATCCAAGCCTAACACAACTTGAATAGAATACATTTTCACAACAGGATAAAAAAAAATTATCCAAAATCAACACCTTTTATTTGCTTGAAGCCTTTGAACATCAACCTAGCTTTGTATCACGGGACTGAAGAATGCTCATCTTACTTCAAATTGTAAACCCATAGATTTTTCAATTCTCTCTTACCCTTAGGAAAATTCACTAGTCTAAATGTATAGTTGGCATACAAAGATTGCATCTCATCTTACACTGCTTCAAGCCATTTATCTTTTTCTCAACTTTCAACAACTTCTTCATAAGACACAGGCTCTCCTCAACCAGTTTAAAGTACATAATCTTGTGAAGAGCATTTGGAAGAAGGTTTATAATCTCTAGTGGACTTCCTAAGTGGAGTTGTTGGTTCATCTGCAGGAGCTTCTTGGTGATCACTTATAACATCATTTGTTTGAGCATCAATATCACCATCATGTTGTTTTTCATTCACATGTTCATCTATATTATCTTAGAGTCCATAGTCAAAAATTTCACGTGCTTATTGCATCTTCACTGAATCTATATATTACAGTTGATCATCACTCTCAACTTTGCTCGTCTCAACTTCATCAATATCAGTAATGGTCTAGTCTTCAATGAATACTTCTCACTAGCTTTTTCTACACATTATTATACAACTCGTATCTAAATTCATCTTGGTTATAACCCATAAAGATGCACCGGCGAGTCTTTGGATCCAACTTTAACCTCTCATCACTAGGGACATGAATATATACCTTAAAACCAAACACACGTAAGTGATGATATGAGATATTCTTGCTAAACCAAAATATATCGGGAACATCACCATTAAAAACAATTGAAGGGCTCAAATTAATTATATGTACAACTCTAAGTAAACCTTCACCCCAAATAAGACTTTGGAAACTTTGCCTCTAAAAGCATACATCTAACTTTTTCAATCTGAGTTCTATTCATCCTCTCTGCTAAACTATTCAAGTGAGGAGTCTTATGATGCTTAATACCCTACAGAGTGCAATACCTATCAAAATGACCATAATACTCACCATCATTATTAGTATGAATGCATTTCATCTTCTTACCAGCCTCTCTTTCAACAAAGGCGTAAAAGTGTTTAAACTTCTCAAACACTTCATCTTTGGATTTCAAGGCATACACCCAAAGATTTCTAGAATGATCATCAATAAAAGTGACAAACTAAATATAAAACCCCGAGTCGATATGACCACAATTGTTACTTCGGACCATAACCAGATTAGCTTTAGTGAGTTTCTTTAAGCCTAAACTAAAGTTATTGTAGAAACTATTACCATCAAATTGAAATCAAATTTAGGTAAACATGTGGTGTATGTTGAACAAACTGTGTCCCAAGCTTAGTCTCCAAGCATACATCTCTTATGCCAACAACCTTGGACAATACATTATTACCCACATTCAAAACTCCAAAATCATTATCATCATCATTATTCTTGTCTTGTTTGAGATTCTTGGTATATCTCTTCTACTTATAGTAGTAATTTTTGATATGCCTTATTTTGCCATAATAATGGCATTCAAGATTCTTGTACTTACCTCTTAACGTACTATAACTCTTATCTCTATTCTTTTGAATTTTGCCCTCGCTACTCGCCTATTTTTAGTAAATAAAACATCTAACCGTGAGGATGACCCTTGCTTCCTTCTTCTCATCTCCTTATTCAAAACACCACTCTTGACAAGATCCATGGTCACCTCACCATTTGGGGAAGAGTTATTAAGTGAGGCCCAAAATATATCCCAAGAATTCGGTGCAATATTAAGGAGTCACAATGCTCGAACCTCATATTCAAACTTTACGCCCATACCGGACAACAGATCTAACACACCTTAGAAGTCATTCAAATGATCAAAAATCAAAAACCATCTTTGTATCTCAAATCATCAACTACTTCAAGAGATATAATTTATTGTTCTTAGTCTTCGAGTCATACAAATGTTCTAGTTTATCCTATTATGTCTTCACATTTACTCATTCATAATGCGGTTATAAACATTTCCCTACACTCATTAACAAATGAAACCACATAAGTTTTCATAATCAAATGGCCAATCTTCATTAATTTTATCTTTCAGTTTATCCTTATCAAAAATCAGTAAATACAAACTTTTCACATATAAGAGATCCTTCATTTTAACCTTCCATCTATGGTAATTATAAATCAATGACACATGATTTACGTAGCAAAACTTTCCGATATAAAATAAAACAACCATAGGACACTACGGTCCACTTAAAAAACTTTCACTATGATAAATCTACAAAGTCTAGTATTTAAGTGCATGCTGGACATTACACTCATCAACCTAAAATAACACAACTAGACAATAATTGCAACACCTAAAGAGAAGAATTTGCAACCATAAAATAGAACTATTCTAAACAATTCCAAAAATTGATATATAGGCCACAAAACAATGAGTTAATTACCAATAATCAACAACATTATGTTAAAAGTAACCTCACCAATTTTCAGGCAAAACATAGCATAATAGACCTCTTAATCAAAGCCAAAATTGAAACTAACTTGAATAAAACACTCACTGAAATACTAATAAAAACCTAACCTAAAGAGCTCAAAATTATATCTTCACCATTTAAAATCAAGATTGATGTCCTGAAAAGCTTATGTCAAAAAATTATTTAAGATCCAATGATAGATGACTTTAGATCTCCAAATTAATCAAACATGTGCCAAAAAGAAAAATGGCAGAAATTTCAGTGTTCACTCTCTCTCACCTATGAGATTCAGATCTTATTTTTGTCACCTATTTTCTCACCTTCTCACATCAGCTTTTTTGCTAATTTTTGCCTTCCCAAAATTTTGTTTATTAATGAAAATGACAAAACTAATCTTAGTTAGAACAATGAACTTTCCTACAAGGGAGGAAACCCAACTACCCCATCAGGTACTTGGGTTTGTACTTTCTAACAATGGCTAATCAAAATTTGTGACCCTCTCTCTATAATAAAATTATGGTCTCAGTTGCAATTGTAGTTGCGGTATCAGTATTAGGGTGTAGCGAATATATTTTATATGTCATGCTGTAATTTATTTATTTTTACAACAAGTATTAGTAAATATCGGTAGAAAATTTTAAAACCTTCATATATTGCTAGTTTAAAGTATCATCTAACCCAAAGTCCCATAAATATAATCATTTACTCTCTCTCTGTGTGTGTGTGTGTGTGTGTGTGTGTGTGTGTGTGTGTGTGTGTGTGTGTGTGTGTGTGTGTGTGTGTGTGTGTGTGTGTGTGTGTGTGTGTGTGAGGAATCTCATTCAATACATATCAAGGAAAGTTAAGAAAACCTACACATAAGAGTTGAAACAAACACCTATATTTTTGTAAGTTCAAGCCACACAACATTCACCAAAGAGCCACCTGTAATTTATTTTTCTAGTTAGAGGATTTTAGAAACAAAATGTCTTCCATAATTCAAGTCCATGCTTCCTCGTCTGAGCTTAATTTCTTCATAGTCAGTGGTGTAAAAGGAAAATAGAAACTCTCTAATAACAATAGGAGGTTCATACATTAATTTAACAAGATACACTTCACCAAGTGAAATAATTCAGACTTTAGAAATAAGTTATGATGGCCTCGTTACTATCAAATGCATCTTTACTAAAAAGCTTACAAAACAGTCATGCCTCCATCAATTGATGGCATAATTTCTAACAAATTATCTTCATGCAGTTCACCAATGAAAAAGCCCGTTCTACCCTTTTCAATAGCCAATTGCCAATTCTCAATAAAATGTATTGAATAATTGATTGTTTGGAGCTAGTAGCTATTCATAATATTTACTTATTTGAAAAAAAAAATAACTTAAAAAATCTCTAAAATAAGTAACGTATATAAGTGGAAAAAAATAGAGAGAGAATAGATTGGCTTACAAATAGAATCCCTGGGAAAGGAAAACGGTGAGGAGTTTGGATTCGTTAACTTTAGACATTATCTAATTAATAGAGTCATTGATAGAGATTTAGGGTGCATAGTCAATTGAGTAGAAGAACACATACCTGAGAGGGAGGGAGAGAACGGAAAATATGGAGGGGATTGGATGTACAGGGTGAATTTGAGTCCCTGGATGCTTCCCAGAATCATAAGAGAACGGGGGGTGGGGGCAGTCGAATAAACCACGAAGGCTGGTTATGAGATTTGAAGCGAACAAGCTCAGTGAAGGGAATTCACGTTACTCCCCTCTTGAAACGAATGATGGGTGAATTATGGAAGAAAAAAAATAAATAATATATATATATATATATATATATATATATATATATATATATATATATATATATATATATATATAATGATTACCAAGTAGAGAACAAGCACCATTATGTCATATCCCAAGCTTATGAATATATATGACCTAAGAGTGAACCTATTGTTTGGTCAGGAGTAGTTTTGAATTTACTCACCCTCCCAAGACACAGATTTTTGCTTTGGTTGGTTGTACAATCCAGACTACAAACTAAGGATAAACTTATCCAATTGGGGATTTTGGAGGAAAATGTTTGTACTTTATGTTCTCAAATTGTAGAATCTACTTCTCACCTTCTTCTCCTATCCATTCTCCCAGGAAGTATGGACACCTATGCTACACAAATTAGGATGTCATCAGCCTATACATGAGTGGGATGCTTTGCTCAGATGGAGCATGAATGGACGAAGAGGCCAAAGGTAAGAAGGAAACTAATTAAATTTATGTTCAAAGATTCTATTTATCATATTTAGACGGAACAGAATGCTAGGGTCTTCACCAACAACACCGGCCCTCCTTACAAATCAGAAGACAAATTTTGACTGGTTTGGCTACCAGATCTGTAGCTTTTTCAAACTATAATTCTTTTTAGAAACTCACATCCTTCATTGATGTGTTAGGTAGTCCTTAGCTCCTCCTTATGTGGGTGGCTGCTAAGTGAAGTGTGATAGCTAGTATGCTTTTCTTTTGTCATGTATAGTCTGAATATTCCATTCTATTTTGGAATGAATATAATCTACTTTACTTATCAAAAAAAGAAATGATTACCAAGCAAGGCTTAGTCCATCAATCTAATCCAAATTTTCCGATCGATATGTTTTTCAAACTTGTATATTATGAGCACAATAACATTTACAAGATTTGGGAAACCTAGTTCCTTAGAGCCATTATCTACTACTAGGGGTGTTCATAGATTAGATATTTAGTGTTTCAGATATTCGACGATCAAATATCTGGTAAAAAGTTTTGGATATTTAAAAGATCGGATATCCGAAAAAAAGCTTTGGATATCCAGAATTTCGAATCAGATAACAAAGAATCTATTAGATATCCAAAACTTTTGAGCAAGCCACAATTGAGAAATATTGGATAAAAAAATTATTCAATCAAAAAATAAAAAATTAATCCAATTTGAACAAATATGATCTAATGACTTGATTTGAGTATTAAATTACATTATATTCAATTAGTAATTTTAAATTTTGGAGAATAATTAAATATTAAAATAATAATTAAAAAAGAATAAAGTTTACTTACAATAAACACTCATTTCAAATTATACACACATACAAACACATACATGATTATATAAAATAAAATTTTATGAAAAATAAATAGTATGTAGAGTGTATATGTATATAATTTATTTGATATAATATTATTTGTATTTATCAGATCAAATATTCAATTTATTTGATCTTTTATTTATTGGATTAGATATTTAATTTAAAAAAATATCGGATCTGTTATTTGATATTTCGAATTCGATTAATTTGGATATCATATTAGATCATCAGATATCAGAGAACATAAACAGCCCTATCTACTACATTAGATTAGAGAAGGGGAAAATAAGTCAAGAAAAAAACACGTAGAGTTAATGCTCGTTTGCTTGCTACAATCGGCATCTTAGGCCATTACTCTATTTGCTTCGGCTTCCTGGACTATGTGCTTTGCCTTAAGTTTAGAGAACTCCCGAAAACAAAAAAGGCCTTGTAATCCAAAATGGTTTTAGAACAACGATGAGAAGAGTTGCAATCATCAGGAAGTTGAATAAATTAAAAGGCTTCACACTCAACAAAAATGTGACCCATTTCTAAAGTCTTAGAAAGCAACAAACCATCCCTTTGGGGCCCAATTTCTGCTAGAAGGCTTTAGCTATATTTCTAGTAAATCCAGCAATCCATTGGCCCACCTAGTTTCTGATACAGCCCCGGCTCTTGCTTTCGGAAAATAATAATAATAATAATATTACATGAACAAATCGGATACATTTAATATAATTATTATATATATTAATGTAAATTTATAAAAATATATTATAATTATACTAAATATATAAATAATACACCAATGATTCATATAATAATATCTCCTAATTTATAAATATATAAATGATATGATGTTCCGTGTTCGCTTCTACATTTTCTTTGTTTGTTACACTTGACATAGACCGGTTGCTTTCACGGGGCACCTTTGGAATAGGGTTTGGTTTACCTCAACTGAATAGGCCTTGAGTCTGTCCAAGACAAAAAACCATTGGTTTAGGATGCCTTTGATATGAATATAAAGTGATAAGGGTAGAAAAAATTATCTCATATTTAGTAATTTTTACATAAAGTTTTTACAAATAATAGATATATTTTTTATGAAATATTTATTTTATTTCAAATAAAAATATTTATCAGAAAAAGTTTGATTTTTTTTTTACTATAGATAAACTATATAAAATATGTATTGCTTCCCAGTGTGTCAGATGACTCAGATTTGAGACACAATCGAACGCAAACAATCGATTTCATGGTGGACGAAGTGCATTCACCTTGGATTGATTTCATGGGACGAACATGACGATTCGACACAACGTCCAGCTTAGCTGCTAGATATGACCGGTGCAGACCGATGAGAGCGGAGCTTAAAAAAAAACATGAGATTCAGATCCGAGTCAAAGGACCGGCAAATTGAAGTTTGGAGATCGAAACTTTGAGATCTGTGACAAAGAACCAGTGACGGAAGCTACAACTCAACCCAGGGGCACAGCCCATAGTCGAAACGAAGCCAACTAATCGAAGCTTGAGTGTAGGTATCCAGGACTGGAATAGTGTTTTGGAGCCTTCGATGAGAGGTTGGTTACGGATGAAGAAAGTGCGTGCCTGGAGACTGTAATGAAAACTCTGATCGAAAACATTTGCACAGATAAGGGGTCACTAAAGACGATTCAAACCTATTAGAAGTAAGTAACGTCGAGAGGACAGCCGTACTTACCACCGTGTAGGATAATTAATTTCAATAATCGCATCAATTAATACAATAATTAAATCCAAACCGAGATTAACGTTGTGCCGTGAAATAATCACTGCCCTGAAGTGATTTTCGATCGGACAATGGCGCAGATCCCTTCAATGTCGAATCACCCCCAAAGTTGACACAACCTCCTTCGATCTCGTGCACTCGGGATTGAAGGATGGAATTGCAAATAACAATGACCAGATCGGGATTTTTGGGAACAAACGAGTGTCGCTAAGGTTCGGGTTCAAATGGTCGTCGGCTGAGTTTAAAAACAAAAGCTATCGTCAAGAATAATTAACAAAAAATTAATTATCATTAAATAGGCAAAAAACCGAGTAAGGCATGAGTGGAACGTCTTCCACTAATCAGCCCACAAAAATGAAATGGTTGAATAGGTAAAACCGCAACCGACGAAGACCAAGTAAACCGAATAAAAACGGTAAAAGAAAAAATCGGGTCGGATCGGATCAAAGACCACACTACACCCACTCCCGTCCGGGCGGCGGCGTGCACGCGCGCGCGTGTGGTATCTTAGATCCAGCCCACAACCCACAAAACAACCCCAAGCTCATTATTCAAACAACCCAAAAGGTGAGGGGATATAAAAAGTGAACATTTTTCTTATTCACTACCAATGTGGGACAATGGAAAAACACTCACATGGTTGTCATTGCACCAACACACTGTAGATTCACCATGGATGGAGCAGTGAGGATTGGAATAATTTTTTCATTTTGGTTGCTGAGATTTTGGTTTGATTTTGTTCATGGGTCCCCAACAATGGTTTGGTCGACTGCAGTTTTCTGATTTGTTTGGGATTGTACTATAGTATGACTATCATCACAGGTTGTTGGAGGTAATCGGGTTTCCTTGAGTTGGTTTTGTCCTCTTGACGAGTTTGTGCATAGTGTTAAATTATTGACATCAAGTGATCGAAGTGAATGACTTGAAATTTAATTGCCTCGCTTTTCAGGTTTAGCTTATGTAATCCCAAGAAATACACTATTTGGAGAGTTAATGTATACATTTTCTATGATTTAATTATCATGGGCTTATGTTTTATGATAGTGGTTTGATTTTGAAGGAAGGAGGAAAATGCAAATGGCATATAAGGTTGGTGTGTAAGGGCAAGGTGTGGCGAAAATTATTTTAAAGTCCAACTAATTCAAACTATTTAAAGTTGAACAATCTATTTAGTATTTAGGTCATTTTTAAAAGTATCCAATTTACATATAAATATAGATAATATTATTTGTACATTATGCATAATTAGGTGTACATATTGGCATAGTTATATATACATAATATTTTGTACTTTGAACCAAATATTTTAGAACCATATTAATTTTTGTCCTATTAATTTCTTTCAAGTGGCCCTCAAATTAATTTTTCCTTTTAAAAAATATTAACGTGGTTAAGTGAAAAAATAGAGGAAAGGGTTGTTCGTTAGTAAATATTAACATGGATATATAGTACAATGTGCAGTGACTAAGGATATGTGTGTGTGTGTGTTTTTTTTTTTTCTTTTTGCTTGGTGCAATATCCTAATAATCAATCACAACCATTAAAAAAGCTTTCATAAGATATCTTAACATTTTATGGGTAGCTTTCATATTTGAATTTATTTTTATTTAAGTAGCTCAAGGGATGCCTTATTGAAATTTGATTTTCACCATTTAGGTATCCCATTGAAAATAAATTAAATAGGAATGAGTATTAGTAAAATATTAAAATGCTAGCTTTATAACTATGGTCCTATTTGTGTTATAACTTGTGTTGATTTGTAAATAATTTGTTAATTTGAAAATCTTAAGTACCTACAACCCACGTGTGGGATTCGGATATTACACATTCTTTTGGCTACCAACCTTGAGTTACTCCCATGCATGCGGGAAATATGAAATGAGCATGCATGCTATTTTGAGATGTAAGGCCTCAAAACAACAGTAGGAGCAGTGTTCAATACACGTGGACTTTAAAAACTATAAGCGACTTGTTGGTGGACTAGTTTGAAGGCATCCATGGTGTAGAGGAGAAGAAAATGGCATAGGGTCAGCACACAATTGCATGACTAATTTGGTGGGCTTGAAATGAAGAAGTCTTTAAATAAATCAACTATGATGGGTGCGACTTATGTATGTATGATGATAAGATTTTCAAACGAATGTGGGAGGATGACAAAGAGGAATTTCTACCTAAGGAGAAGGAGAGATGGAAAACAACATGGGGAAGAGAAGCCGAAGACAAACATTGATGTTGGGTGTGTTGAGAAGAATAGTTGGTGTGTGGCATTTGTTTGCCGATATTTTAAATTAAGATTGATTGATGTTGGAAGAAAACAACTCAATGGATCATGGAGTGTGGAGGAAGCCAAAGGTGGTGTTGTCAGCTATGCTTTAAAGGTAGTTTTGAGAAAGGAATGGAGGAACGTTATCATAGAATTGGATTGCTTGAAACTATATGAGAAGCTTATAGGTTAAGGTGTAATATCTCATTTTTAGAAAACCCTAATTATAACTGATAATTATGTGTATTAGGTATAATAATTATTTTAGGATATTTGATAATAAATATATTTGTTAATATATGTAAATTATTATGACTTATTAGTAATAAAATTTAATTAGGTTAAAATATGATAGAGGGTGCATTTTAAAATTTAAACCTAGGTTGGGGCGTAATCAGTATCTGTTTCATCAAACAAACCTAGCCTGGTAACCTTAAATTCTATTGGATTAGTTTTACTCTAAATCTTTACCTAGATATTTTACCCTAACCTAGGCTAGATTTCCCCTGACCATCAACCTACTCTCTTTTACCCCAACTCGTTACATGCAAACCATCACTCCATCACTCTGTACCATACCTCCCCTCTCCCCCTTATTTTGTTTTCCTGGTTTTGTTCCTCATTTCCTTACAAGCAACCTCCTTAATTATACCACTTTTTTTCCTTGCTTTGCTATACAAAGACCCACGACCATCCTATAAAATTCCTACCTCTCTCGAGCTCCCTCTCGCACACAAAAATCCTCCATTTTTACCCTTATTGCCACTTTCCTCTACCCATTTTTATTCTGCAACACCAAACCCTACAAGAATCCTTATCAGCCACTATCACTGAATACCCATACCCTACATTGAGCACCACCACCAAAGCTACCCCTTCACCCACACATAAACACTCCGCAACCTCCCCTTCCTTATGCTAACTTTTTTCCCTTTCTTATCTTCGGCACCCCTCATCATTTCAACATCCCCACCACCGGCCTTATTTGTCATTCCTGTCCCTTTTCCTTCATTCATTGCTATCATTCCCTCCCTCTACCATTCAACCATAACTCCCATAGCACCACATACCCACCTTCATCCACTATGGCCAAAGCTCTACCATTTCCCTACATCCATTTTTACCGAAACTCTTCCCCCTCCTTTTTACCCTTTGTGTTGCTTCTCCTTCTCCTATTTTTCTTTTTCACCATTGATTCCATTATCCCCTTCCTACCTTCATCCATTTTCACCATTCTTGGTCCCCTAGTACCGGCCATTCTCACCATTACCACCCTCCACTCTTCTGTGCCTAAACTCCTCCCTTGGCGTCAAGTTTTTCCTTAGCTTTCCTCATCTTTCCTCTTACTTATTCAACCATTTTGTAGCCTTAAATTATTTTATTAATTGTGGATTATCATTGTGTGATATGATATGATAATATATGTATGCGTTTGGATGTTAAATTTCAAGGTAATCCTTGAGTGCTTTGGAGAAGACTTCTTTTTTGTGTAAGCTTTGATTATAATTCCAATCACTCATAGGTTGGTAGAAATTATGTGCAAGCATGCTAGGAACTTTTAGAGCTAGAATAATTCTAGGGTTTATGCTTTTCAAATATTTTGGCATGCATGATATAACAATAATATGATGAAGGAATGATATGCATGCTTACGGATAATTGAGTTGTATGCATGGTAATATGTCAAATGTTTTATGTTTATATGTCTAAGATTTTGTTACGATTTCCATTCTTATCAAGTTATGATTCAAATTCTATGGTACATGCCTCATGATTTATCATGCATGGAAGTTAGGGTTACAATAATTCATATTGATGCATATATGCATGATTAGGGTCATCTTATGATAAATCATACTTGCATGGCCTAAGGTTAGAGATGTTTTCCTGCATGTATTGTGATAATAATATGCCTATTTAAATGATTTTTTATGCTTTAAATATGCACGTATATGCTGCATAGAATATGAGGTGTATAATAGTCACATGATTAGGATTTTGGTGGGTGCAGCCCACTAAATGTATGAAAAGTAAAAAAATATAGTCAGTCGCTAAAATGAAAAGATTAGCTATATTCTAAACTAATATGGAATATTGCCTTTATACCTTATCATGACAAACCTCTTGTAATAATAATATTTGGTACGAAAGTGAATGAAACTACAAAACTAGGGTTTGAAGGGTATTTTAGTAATTCTAACCTAATATATCATCTACAAATAATTGAATGCTAGGATGGCCTTAGAATTTTGATTGGTTGACCTTAGCTTTGACTTGGTTTGACATAGACCTACGACCTTAGGGTTTATCTAAATAATTGGAAATAAAAGGGAAATGGTTAAGTATGGAAAATGAAAATTTATGTGTTGTATGTGACCGCCTCATTTGATATTAATACTTAAAGTGAAAGACCTTGAGTTAGGAATGGTTGCTTTCTAAGGGTCTCTACCTTAGAGATGAGGGGTTAGTTCTCATTTTTGGTTTACTTGTGTGTCGTTGTGCCCTAGTTTTAAGGCCCTACTCTACTCTATAGGTGACCTACATGCCCTATAAGAGCTATCAATACTTAAGGACTAGGTGAACGAGGTTGAGAGAATACTATGTTGCTTTCAGGCGCTGGTATGACCAGGAGTACCGTTATGTCCCTGGGTTTGAGGTAAAGGTATTGTACTATTTTTGGGTGTCAATATGACTAGGTGTACTACTATGTACCTAGGTTGATTTTTATCCCTCTCGATTAAAGAAGTACAAATGGAAATGATTGTTGCATAATAAAATAAAAGAAATTAATTGTTAGTTCGGTAGTTGCCTCATTGTCCTACCTTGGTTTGTGTTGGATTTGTTGGTTCGGTAGACACCTTAGTGCCCTACCCTGGTATTGTGCGGATTGTTGTTTCGGTAGATGCCTTAGTGCCCTAACCTAGTATTGTTTGGATTATTGTTTCGATAGTTATCTTAGTGCCCTACCACTGTGAATGGAATGTATTTAGCTAATTGAATATGAATTTGCACTTTGAAATGATGAGATATGGTTTGGTATGTTTTATTGTTGAGTTGAGACTTGGAAATCCAACCACATTCAGCCACCGAGCTGCTGCCATCACTATTTCCACCATCACTGCCAGCCTCCACCACTACCACCATCTTCCCTACCTTACCAAGCCAACCAATCCACTCCATCCCCCCCCAATGTTTTTGTACATGGCTCAAGCTGCATGCACTCTGTGAGTTTGTGCTAAATTTTGAGTAAGTGTGTTGTATTATATATATATAAGTGTATTTTGGTAATTTTAGAAAAATAATTTATTATCATAATTATTATTTTATGTCTTAAAGTATTAATTTGGTATTTTGATATTAATTTTATGCATGAAAGTTCATTAGCGGGATCCCGTAGTATTTAGTAGGATGCCGCTAATTTGTGTTTTTGCTAGAATTTAGATAACCGTTATACTCTATTAAAATGATAGATATTACATGGTAGCATATTAGGGATTTTATGTTGAATATGTTAAATATGATTTGTTAAATTCTAGTTATCTATTATATCTTGAAAATCTACAATAATAGCATCTCATCATATGTAAACTATTTCAGGGACAAAGTATGGTAAAAATGATCTTTCATTATTATATGTGATGTGTATGTGGAAAAGAGAAGATTGAACGTGCTTAGATATAATTGAGGAATGATAATTATAGATGTGTGCCACTGGGGAAATTTGGTCATTTTACCTGTATTATGATTTTTACCATGACCGACATGTTTGATGTGTATTATATGTTTTAAGCATAAGATTACATGATCATGGATGTATTAGATACGCATGCTAAGATTTTATATGCAAAATTTAGAATAAAGATAAATTGGTCATTTGACTTATCTAATAATTTAACTGTATAATAAATTGATTTAATTATTATGTTTTATCCATTTCATGACACGCCTTAGGGGATTTTTGGTCATTTTCGACTTAATGTACACAAAAGTGAATAATTGAGCCTAGGAGTGCCTTAGTGTATTTTTATGATTGACCTTGATGAAGATCTTGATTATGGTTGTCTTAGATTAATTGGAAATAAACAAAAATGGTTAAGTATGAAAATTAGATTTATCTATATTGTATGTGATTTTGTAATCACCTTAATAAAGTACTAATATGTAAAGTGAAAGACCTTGATATCGAGAATAGTATCTTTTTAGGGGTTGCTACCCTAAAGACGTGTTTAGCCTACAGTTGATTCTAGATTTCTGCCGGTGTACCTTAATGCCCCAACCAAGCCCTGTGTCTTACTCTATTATGTTATGTGGACTGATAGGGGATATGCATACTTATGGATTAAGTATCATTATCGGTAGGGCACTGTGTTACCTTTGTGTACCAGTGCGACCAGGGTACATTTACATCCTTGGGTTGATAATCGGTAGGGTATTGTGCTTCCTTGGTGCACCGATATAACTGAAGTACCTTAGTGTCTCCAAGTTGAATGTGATATCCCCTTGCATAAATAAAAAATGAAAATGATCGATGGATTATCGGATTGGTTGATAGCATCCTTTGTGCCAACCTATGATGTGATGATTTGACATTAATTTGTGCTTGTGAGCCTACTCGTGTTATGATATTGGTCTGGATTGATGATGAGGTATGTGGCATGTGGCTACTATCTTGTATTTGAGGTTGGTGTATTTCTAATTATACTACAAAAAGCATCGATTGGATGTTCCGTTTATGAGTTTTAGTTATTTCTTGATGGACGAGTATGGTTGATATGAGGTATTAGTGGTATGTGATTATATGAATGGTTAATTGACACGTGTATGGTTCGATGTTTTATACCATGTATTATTTTGATGTATTGCATGTGTTTTATGCTGGTTTTTCATTCTAGTTTAGTGTAAAAGGTTGCTTGATACTGTTCTATTGAATAGTTTCTTTCGTGGGCTCCTACATATTCAATGGATAGTCATCTTTGTCGGTCATCTTTTGAGTTTAATCGAAGCTACTGGTTTGATTTGAGAGCATAGGACTATCCGTTGCCCCTTTTGTTATTTTAATTCCAGTTGTATTTGGACTCTTATATCCTCCTTTATTTTCCTCTCTTTGAGTTTTGTAAACTGTTGATGTTGCTTTTACTTAGCACCATATTTATCTAATGTTCTCGATATTCTAATTTTTGTAATCATGTTATTAATTTAAACGAAGTAATGATTTTAGCCTTAGCACTTGGTATGAGAATGGTAAGGGTAACCGGACTTGTACCTAGTGTGGTGGTAACACCCGTCATTTTATTGTTTTAGCTTTTGCACTTAACTTTGTAAATAAATTTTTTTTATTCATAAAAACCGAAGTGTTACAATAATATTTCTAAGATTTTTCTCTATAAAGAGATATCGATGTTGATATACTTTTGATTTAAGAAATAATTCAAATATATATATATTTACCATTATTATACCTATCTTTCACCATTCTTGTTTCACCATATATATATAAAATATTTTACCATACATAACTTAATATTTTATCATAACTAGTCAGATCTTTCACCACCTTTGAACTAAAATTTCTCCATATAATATATATATAGTCAATGTTTCACTATATTTGAACGGATATTTCACCATAACCAGGCTAATATTTGAATATAATGAAATTGATATTTCACTATAACATATCTGATCATTCTTTAACATTTAGTTAATATTTCACCATATAATATAAGTAATGATTCAACATATATAAATATTTTTTCACCATTACCGAACTGATCTTTTACTATAATTGAACTAATCTTTCACTTGCGTTGCATAAATCTTTCATCATTATTTTACTAAATTTTAACACTATACTCACAATTTTTCACCATCATCATATATATCTTCCATTATTATTGTACTTTTCTTTGACCATTATTGTATTTATCTTTGACCATTATTGTATATATATATATATATAATAGTAAATATCTTTGACCATCATATATATCTTTGATCATTATTATTGTACTTTTCTTTAGCCATTATTCTATTATTCTACTAAAATTGATCTTTTGCCATTTTTTTTACTATTATTGTACTAAAATTTTATTTACTTTTGGTTGTATAACTCAAATTTTATTTCATGATCTTTCATTATAATTATAGTGATTTTTGCCATAATTTTTTTTTATCAATTTATATGTCAATTCATAGAGAAAAATCCTTAAAATGTTATGATACGATTATTTTTCTTTTATAAACTTAATTATAGATATTTTAATTAAAAAGATATAACATAACTTCACGGTTTATACCATGTAGAAATTGAAAGTGTTAGCATGGTATAAATTGTCGTGTTAATAGAGCTTAAGTAAATGATAATAGATATAATATATTTTTAATTGGAACCCTGTCACATCAAAATTGTACCAGTTTTTAATTTATATTATTAGGAAAATACTAGTAATGGCCATATGGGTCAGATAATATTAATCTATCGACTAACGTTTGAACTATAAAATTATTTTACTTATATCAACTATCATTTCTAGTTTTTTTTTTTTATATAATTACTTTTGGCTGTATATGATAGCTAGTTAATTCATACATATACAAATAATTAGTGATAGAACATAAGTATTATTATTTATTTGTTTAGGATATTCTCATGATGTGTGTTATCCGTCTGTAAAAAGTAGTATAGAGGCAGACAGCCAAAATTAGAAGGGCGTATAACCCGTTAGTTAATAATCGGTAGTTAGGACACAATATATAGATGACGATCCAGTGTCAAAGGCATTTTGGGAAATTTAGAATATTTGAACTATTATGAGAACTTTGGCTTAGAAAGCACTCCTAGTCCTAGTAAAGTAAAGACGTGGATTGTTAATTATGGCAGTCGGAGAAGCGTGGATAATTGTTTAGAGGAACTTGGTTTTTTAATAATATTTTAACATCTTAAATTTCATAATTATTATAATGAGAACAAAGATGATGACGGTGGCTTTTTATGATTGATCACGAGCACAGTCGTGATTGGCGAGAATCAACCACCCCCATGCGCCTTACTGAGAGCACTGATCGCCCAGTACAAAAATTAGTCACGTTGGACACGTGAAAGGCGGTTCTGGCGTGATGAGTACCCTACGGCTTCATCAAGTCTTTGGAGTTTTCTACGTTTTTCTTTTTCCTTCGGGAGCAATCCAAGCCTCTCCGGGGGGGTTTGGAGTATGGGAGCAAGGAAAATGCTGCCTGCTCTTATTATTTAATGTCCTTGCAGAAATCGGGGTGATCTAAAAAAGGAATGACCAGAAAAATGATGAAAACGGAATGACCGGCGGACGATGAAGGGTGACGGACGGGTACGAGTATGTGCCTTAAAAAATACAATGTTAAAAAATTCATAATATTATATAAACAAGTTAGTTTGAAGTAATCTATTAGTTCGGTCTGTATCGAATTCGACATATTAAAATTTAAAAAGACTCGTTCTATCACGCAACCAGAATCCGACCAGTCAAATTAATTCGAATTTAAAATTATTTATTTGAACACGAACTAGTTCGGTCCAAATTCGATTTAATCTGACAAGTTTAACCGATACGACGTAAACCTAACCAAACTCAATCTAAATCCAACCCTATAAATCATCTTAATATAACCCGAACTATAATGACCAAACTCAACCCGTACCACTTCTCTCACTTTTTAAAAATGATTAGTAAAAATAATAATATTTGAATCGTTAGGATAAAGAGCTGAAACTCAAATCTAATGATCATCGAACTAAGATGTTGATCGTCCACCGCAGACTCATCGTGATAGTACATATAGACACAAGCACGCATGCAAAAGCATTTAGAATATCTTGTTTTAAAACCGACAATGGATAAACTACACCCAAACGACTGTTGAAATCGAACTACGATGATATTTTTCATCCATTGTCGTATCGACCGACGTTTGTACAAAGAAAATTCTCCAACAACCGCTGTGAGCAAATGAAAAAACTCATTTTTGCGTGCGGACGACGATTGTTCGTCAACAATATAGGCGTCTGATCCTTGTAGACAACCCGAAAAAGTACAATCGATAAATTTAGGGACATAGAAGGTTTTGATGTTTTTTATTTTTTTTCCGGGAGGATTCGACTCTCAGCAGCCGACGTGGGCTATATCTGTTGGACAATGGAAAACTTTGGATTTCTTCCTAACGTTTTTTCATATCTTACATGGATGTAAAGTACGTAAGAATTTTTTTTCGGTATAAATATTCTTCTATTAATTTTAATATTTGAATTAATTGATATGTATTATTTTATAGTGGTGAGGGATTTAGTTTATTAACTACATCGGATTGGTTCGAGCTTTTGATATAGATTAGATATTTTATTGAGGTTATTAAATAAAATTGACATATTATACAACATAATTTGGTGTAGTACGAAGAAGTTACGCTAATAAGAAAGTTTGAGGTGTTTAGAAAACATAGAGATATTTTGATTATTTTGGGATAACTTTAGAAAATTGAGGTAACATGAGTGTCACTAGATTTAAAATGTGATAAGCGTGGTATTTAATTAGTTTGGGTTAATGTGGCTAACCCAAGTATTGATATTTTGTGAGAATGACTAAAATGGGCTTAGAAACCTTAGATGTATGATCATTATTTTATGTATGAAATGTTGGAGTTTGATCCTAACTTTTGTATATGGTATTTATTACGATAGATTAGAGTAATGTTGTCCATTGTGATGGCTTTGTGAGTTTTGTGGATGAAGTTGAGAGTGCGGTGTGAATTAGGATTTTGTGATGGCATTATAGTATTTTCCCTAGTATAATGTCTCTTTTGCGGTTGTTATCTTACTTTATGTCTTATCTTTTTTTTTTCATGTGATTATAACATGTTTAATTTGAATAACTATGATGTATTTCTAAGTGTTTTAAACAACAACAATTATTTGAATAAATTCATTAACACTCGGTATTTCATGTAACAATAATAAATAATATCCATGTGATAAAGGAAGTGTAATCTAAGAGAAAGTGCTATGTCGATGACTAATTCAAGTGATGCAATGCTATGTACTAAGTGATGGTTAATGAACGAATAAGGCATTAATGTGTAAAGGGAGAGATCTCATGAGTTAGGGCTAAGTGATTTGAAGTTATTGAAATGATTGTATGGTTCTGTTGGAACCAGGTGATCGTAATCCACTTGCATATACAAGCACATGTACTTAAGAGTCAAACGTTAACAAGTCGTACATGCATGTTTTACCCTGAATGTGAGAGTATTAGTAAGATTGGCAATCTTTCTCTCATATGTAAGGGAAAGAGGAGATGTTATAATATAAAAGGTTCCCTGATCTCAATGCGACTAAGCAATTAGAATATTGTGATCACCTAATATTGGACGCTAATCTAGTTTTATTTGAATCATTTTATATCATGAGCATATACACATGCATAGTGTCCATCTTTTCATATGATTTCTATGTGTTATACATGTCTTATTTTATTGATGAGTGTTGTTACCTTACTCTTTATATAGCATAAGACCATCCTTTTTATAGGTGTTTCTAAACCCCACAAGAAGATGCCACCTTATTTTGTAGATAATTAATGAATTAATGTTTTTGATTTATTTGCCAATGGTGAGTGATGTTTTAGCTTAGTATAGCGGATAGTTATCGGGATCTCTATATATATCTTTCTAGACTTTTAATCTTCTATTTTCTATTGTCTCTATTTTTTTTTCTCTTTTTTTTTAATTTTATATCATTATGGGATCAAGTATTTTCCACATCCAATCTCTTGGTACGATTTACTTTTTATCCTTACACCTAACATAGATTGTGTATAGGAAATACACTTTCTATGTTGAATATAGGGCAATACCTATTTATTATTATTATTGCTTATGTAATATAAAATTTTTCAATAGCATATTTTGGAGTGCTACAAGTCTTTCTACTCATCTATAACTAGACAAAGTTTGTGTTATCTTTACAAAAAGGACATGTAAAGCGTTTATGCATACTGTAACATAAAAAAAAAAAAATACCATATGCCAAAAAACAATTATTGTGTAAAATAACATGACCATCAAGTTAAATAACTTTTGAAGATGTGCATCAAATTCTTCAACTCCATTATCGTACACTTGCTTCTAATATTCCATAACGGAAGCCAAATAAACATAAATATAATTATTGGGCTATTTTGGACCCGATATAAGCAAAGATAACATGATCAATTCTTGATCCATGCATAATGACGGAGGGAGATTATATATATCACTAAGATAACCAACAATAAATTGTAGTTTGTATTCCCATTGAAAGGGCTCATTCCATCAAAGCAATGTACGCCGAGAAAAATTGGTCGGACGTTTAAGCTTACCATTATAAATCCTCTCTTTCACTTGCCACATAAGATTATGTGCATTTTCTCTGCTAATAAACACGCGGTGGAATTTTCGTATGATTGAAAAATACCACAAAATCTATATATATATAAAAATAGAGTTGTCTAGCAGATAATATATAAACAAATTTTTCCGCCTAAACTATATTCATTATTACTAATCATAAATTACCGCTACTATATATTATTACTAATTATTGTTATTGCTAATTAATAAGAAGGAATAATTAATATAACTATTTATTAATATAATGTGACTATTCATCTTCTATGTACATTAAATGTATATAACTATTCATTTGCTGCACATATGTCAAACAATTAATTTTAATAAAGTATTAACTATATATTTTCTAATCAAATATTTTCTTAATTAATTATCCGAACATATGCAGAAAACTATTCATTTCCTGCGTATTAATTGAATTGTTGGACTATTCATCTCTTACATATTAATATATAAATAATTAATATACCAAAGTACATATTCATTTGCTTTACATACATATATCCGTTAATACAATGCGACTATTTATCTCCTATGTACAGCAAATGCATATAACTATATATTTGTTGTACATATGTCAAACAACTAATTTTAATAAAGTATTAATCAAATATTTTCTAATCATTTTTTTTAATTAATTACCTAAACATATGCAGTCAACTATTAATTTCATGTGTATTAATTGAATTGTCAAACTATTCATATCCTACATATTAATATATAAATAATTAATATGTCAAATAAAGTGCATAAACCAATCGACCAACACATATGCATCTGCTGCCATTACTACAATGTAACTAGCAAATACATATAACTAATTTTAATGAAGTATTATTTTTTTCTTTTTTTTTAAGGTTAGATCAACATCAATCAAATATGATGATGATGATGATGATGATGATAATAATAATTGTTTATAATAATAATTTTATTATTTATTATTAATAATATAACAATTATTATTAATATAACTATAATAATTATAACTATTAATATAATTAATACTTATATAATTTTGATAATTACTATTATCATAATTTATAATATAATAATGATGATTATTATTATGATAATAATGAATATTAATATAATTGATTATTACTATTATCATGATTAATAATATAATTATTATTAAAAAAACTAATAACAGAATGACAACATTAGTTATTATATAAAAACAGAGTTATTTAGCAGATAATATACAGACAAATTTTTCCGCCTAAACTATACATATTATTACTAATCATATATTATCACTGTCATATATTATTACTAATTAATAAGGTCAAATAAATGATGAAATATTCCTGCGTATTAATTGATTTGTCAAACTATTCATCTCCTATGTTGCATAACAACAAAATGATATTCATCTCCTGTGTATTAATTGAGATATTCATCTATTGCATATATGTCGAACAACACATATTAATCAAGAATTTTCTTAATTAATTATCTAAAAATATGCAGCCAATTATTCATCTCCTGCGTGTTAATTGAGTTGTAAAACTACTAAATATATGAATGTAACTATTCATCTGCTGCACATATGTCGAACAACACATTAATCAAGTATTTTCTTAATTAATTACTTGAACATATGCAACCAACTATTCATCTCATGCATATTAATTGAATTGTCAAACTAATGAACATATGAATGCAACTATTCATTTCATGTAAACAACAAATTTATATAACTATTCATCTTCTGTCATTAATATAGCACAACTATTTATCTCCTACATGCAACAAATGTATATAACTATTCATCTGCTATACATATGTTGAACGATACATATTAATCAAGTATTAATTAAGTATTTTATTAATTAATTACTTGAACATATACAACTAATTATTCATCTCCTGTATATTAATTAAATTATTAAACTATTTATTTCTTATATAGTAATATATAAATAATTAATACACCGTCCGTGCATTGTACGGGAAAATGTAACTAGTCTTATTAGAAACCTTAGCCTTCTTGAATTGTAACATCTTACATTGATGACATGTACCCATAACATATATTTATTGCAATACAAAAATGCAAATTAGAGCAAACATATATTTTGGATTTAATTCAATTGAAAGCATAATCAATATTAATCGATTGAATTCAAATTAGTTTGTTCAATATTAATTAAATGCATAATCAATTCAATTAAATATCGACTAGGTGTTGGGTTAGAAGAAGAAAGTAGTAGTAGTAGTAGTACTAAATTGATGAAGTAGAATTATTAAGGAGATAAAAATGACTACTAAAAATGAAGAAAAAAAAAGACAATATTTAGTTAAGAATTGTAATCTCTATAAAGAAATATATAACATTAATAATTTTAAGGATAACTTTTGATTATTAATATATTATAATATTTAGTTATAAAATGGTATCATGAAAATATTTTTCATTACGGATATATCAATTGCTATATTTTTAGATCATAATGTATTATAATTTAAAAAAAAAATGTCAAATATTATCTTTAAGATTTTTAATGTCAGTTTTTTTTTTACTAAACGGATACTCTCTCTTAAATTTTATTTCAAAAAGAAAGTTTTGTTAAGATTAATTAATGCTTATTTTTTTTATATATGTCCATATATATATATATATATTAATTGTTATATTATTTTTAAGTAATATTATAATTATAATGATATAGATATATTTATTATCTTATAAAATAATATATAAATTATTAAATTGCTTTTTTTTAATAAAATAGATGAAGTATTAAGCGACGCAATCGTCCCTTAACCGCTCAAAGTTGGTTCCATTTTGTCATGCTATTTTTTTCCAGATATGGCACCCTGAATAGATCCTATAAAAGCTGTATTTTGCACCAGACTTTTAATGTACGAGTCATCCGGCGCACAACTTGTCATGCGTAAATGAGAATAGAATAATAAGGAAAAGAGCACCGGATTGCATGTCCTCTGTTTTCATTTTTGGTGTCTGTCCCTCTCTCTCTCACACAAACTGCATGTCCTTCTAAGTACGAAAAATAAAATAAAATAAAAATTCGATTAGTTTTTATTTATTTATTGTGACATGGTGTAACTAAAGGGAAACAACGAGCGTGATATTTCTCAGATGTGCGTGTATATTTTTTTTAAAGTATTGTGAATCCTCTGACTTATGGGTCTGCCAAATCAAGAATAAGTCCAACAAAGAAAAAGAAAACTCGTTTATGTTAATCTCTCTCTCTCTCTCTCTCTCGGTCTTTTCAGTTTTCACCGTCGACATACGGCATCTGATTTAATATATACATATTATTTTAATATTACTATTTTAACCTAAAATACTTCTTATTTTATATTTCTAATATAGTAATTAATCTATTTTTTAATTATCCCTTATCATTTTAGTTGTTTTCTTTTTAATTTTTCAAACATGATTTAATAAACTATATTTAATAAGTATATATAGTTGATGGTAATGTGAATGTTTTCTTAATATGTGTAAAATTCATAATAAGCATTTATCTAGTTATTATTGGATACCTTATTTTTATGGTTCAAATCAATCATTATATGATATGTCGTTTAATACCGGAGCATCAGAGATCTCATGTTTGAATTTTCATCTTTTTTTTTTCTTCCGGTATTGTAAGTTGTAACATTTTTATGATGGCGTCATTTATATGGCGATTTATAATTATCTTTACTTGTCTCCTATGAATCAAAAAATTATATACATCTTAATATTAATGTAATTATTCATCGAATTTATTTGTCTATTATATCAATTATTAATATGTAGTGTGAAACAAAAAAAAAATAAAATAGTTTGATCAGATTAACTCAAATTATATTATGGCTTAATCTATTTAGTTTGAGTTCGATATATTTGATATTGTTTGATCTGTTATATTTTCTATTCAATTATTGCATTTTTATGCCAAATGAGTGTTGATTGATTGCTTTTGCTCCATCTTTTTTATTTTTTTTAAAAAAAGCTTGTGATCGATTTTGTATTCAATGAGAAGTACCTACAAAATTATCGATTTTGGTTGAATAATAGCCAGAAATATAAGACCAAAAGAAATCTGAGGTGCAGAGATCGGAGGTTGCATGGTGGCACGATACTTCAACGGTGGCTGCGGGAGACTGCCAATGTGGTGTTGATGGTTGAGATAGAAAGGGAAAGTTTTATTTTTTATTTTTTCTTCCTTACTTTTAAAAATTGAATGTTAGATCTTAATCTAGTGGCCGAAAATATTATTTTTTAACTTTTACCGTGATATCAAATTATCGTTGGTATGTACATATGAAGAGAGAGGGGGTGCCGGGATATATTTTTGTTACCTCAATTTGTTTTCAGAGCAATATTTTACAAATTTTCACCGTTATAAACCTTAGATAAACAAATGTATTACGAACTTTCACACAGACAGAAAAGGGTGAAAATTCTCAGTGTATATATACATATATATCTTAAGTCGAATATATTTTTATTTATTTTTATTTTTTATTTAAAAGCGTGTCCCGAAACAGAGGAAACATATTCTTGCCAGAGAGCTTTCACCCTGATGGACCTTAACCCCGGTTAGTTTTAAACCAATGGTCAGCTCATGCAGTTGGGGAGGGGGTTCACCGTTCACAACTTCACATAGATAGAGGAGACTGGAGAGGGAAGCAAAAAAGAAATAAGTAAAAACTGCCATTCATTACTGTCTCTCTTCTCCTCTTCGCCTCATCTTTCCCATTCTCTATTCATTCTCGCTCTCGGAGTTTTTCAGGTCGCTGCATAGGAACGATAACTTCCCGCTACCATTCTCTGCAAACCTTTCGATCGTTTAAATGTTCCGGTAAAATTTCTTCGGGCTGAGTTGTCATTCTCCTGAGAATCTTCTTCCCTTTCGGCAGCGGAATCCGCCGGAGGTCGAGACCATTTTGCGTCCGGAACTGATTATTTTTCGCCCTTCAAGGACCATTCTATCTCCCTCTGTCGCCCGGGTGTGTATATGCTATTAAAATCAATCTCTCTCTCTCTCTCTCTCTCTCTCTTCCCTTGATTCAATTGGAATTTTGTGGGGTATTAAATAGGCTTTGTCATATTATTTTGCGGATTTTGTATTTGAGCTTTTTTTGAGATCTAGAGAATCAGTCTTCTGCTTAGTGATTCGTCGGGGAAAATATGTGGCTGAATGTATTGGATTTAAACATATACATAGACAGCCGGGGCAGCGGGTTTTGTCTCGGGTCGCTCTGTGAATTATTTTAGCGATTTGAATTGGGTTTTTGTGTTTGAACAGGGTTGGGGGAGCGAGCTCGGTAATATATTTGTTGTGTTGTTCTTCATTTTTGGTTGGGTTAGATGACAAGTACTGCGGTGGGCATGGGAGGATTATTGTGGAATGATGAGGATAAAGCTATTGTCGCTTCGATATTAGGAAGTCAGGCTTTTGAATACTTGATTTCCGGCTCTGTTACGACGGAGAGCATCTTTCTCAGCCACGATGCAAACGAAAGTCTGCATGCTAGGCTTTCGGATCTCGTGGAGAAGCCGAATGCATCCAACTTCAGCTGGAATTACGCTTTCTTCTGGCAAGTATCACGTTCCAAGTCAGGAGACATGGTTTTAGGTTGGGGAGACGGATGTTGTAGGGAGGCCAAGGAAGGGGAAGAGTCCGAAGCAACCCAAATTCTTAACTTCAGGCTTCAAGATGAAGGTCAGCAGAGTCTTCGGAAAAGGGTGCTTCAGAAATTAAATGCATTGTTTAGTGGTTCTGACGATGATGATGATGGTTACATGGCTGTTGAATTGGATAGAGTTACCGACATGGAGATGTTTTTCCTTGTCTCCATGTACTTTTCATTTCCTCGCGGTGAAGGTGGTCCTGGGAAGTGCCATGCCTCAGGTAAACATGTCTGGATACCTGGTTTGTTGAAATCAAACTCCGATTACTGTGTCCGATCATTCCTTGCGAAGTCTGCTGGGATTCAAACTGTTGTCCTTGTTCCGACTGATGTTGGGGTCGTAGAATTAGGATCAGTGAAGTCGATATCTGAGAACCTGGATATGGTGAGGGCTGTGAAGTTTGCTTTCTCATCATCTCCTCCTCCCCTGTTTAGGCCTAAGCCGGTTCCAGCTGCGGCTGCGGTGAATGAGAAGAAAGATGAAAGGCTGCCCCCATCGCTCCCCAGCCTAGGGTTCCTTGCGAAGAGCGATGTAAGGCCACCCCAACCGAGTTCCGGATTTCCCTTGCGTACCGATGGAGCTCCAAAAGTTTTTGGGCAGAATCTAAGTGCGGTTCGTTCTCCGTTCAGAGAGAAGCTTGCCGTCCGGAAGATGGAAGAGAAGCCAGCAACTGATTATTCTGCAAACGGCACAAGGCCTCCTGTGTTTTCCAGCCCTAGAAATGGGGTGCATAATTTTAATTGGTCTCATCATGTCCATGATATGAAGAATGTCGACGCGACAGGATTTTACAGTCGCCAGGCATCAGGGAAAAACAGCTTGCGGGATTTTGTGAATGGGATTGGGGAGGAAATCCGGCCTGACCCACCATATCAGGAAGAAAGGCCGCCCCTGATGCAGATTGATTTTACGGGAGCAACATCAAGGCCGACAGTGGTTGCTCGGCCTGTAACTATAGAGTCGGAACATTCGGATATTGAGGTTCCGTGCAGAGAAGAGAAGCCGGGCCCTTCTGATGCGCCGAAGCCACGAAAACGAGGCAGAAAGCCTGCGAATGGAAGAGAGGAGCCTCTGAATCATGTCGAGGCAGAGAGGGCACGGCGAGAGAAGCTCAACCAGCGGTTCTATGCATTGAGGGCCGTGGTACCCAATATATCGAAGATGGACAAAGCCTCTTTGCTTGGAGATGCGATTTCATATATCACGGAGCTTCAGAATAAGCTAAAGGAAATGGAAATGGAGAGGGAGATGTACGGAGGAAGCACTTGGAGGAGAGAGGCATCCTCGGCTATGGAGGTTAGCTCCGAGGGAGAGGCGTATCAGAGACGAAGCCCCGAAGTCGATATTCAATCTGGCCGAAATGAGGTAACCGTAAAAGTGAGCTGCCCCATAGAGATGCATCCTGTAGCGAGGGTTATCCGGTCGCTCCAGGATTCGGAAATCGACGTTGTGGAATCAAAACTTGCTGCCGGCAGGGACGTGGTCCTGCATACGTTCGCGATAAAGTCCCGGGGGGAGGAGCAGCTGACCAAGGAAAAGCTGTTGGACGCATTTAGCGGCGGTGAACGGAGCTCATCACGAGCTCAATCGTCGGTCGGGTGAGACGAGTTTTGATAAATTTTTGGGGCTTTTAGTCTGTAGGGGTGTAATTTTGATAGCAGCAGAAGAAGAAGGCGCCTGAACTTCTGCAGAGGTTTTGATTTTGCAGCGGGGGGAAGTCAAAGGCTGTGAGGTGCTTAGATATATGTAGAATTAGATGAATAACAGGCCATTGATAAAGTAGTAGGAGGGGGAGCCAGCATTTTTATGTTGCTTGTTTTTTTTGTTCATCGTATATATCATAAGGAAGTATTCTGACAGACAGAATTGTTGAGTTTTGTTCCGATTATTATGGTTATTGCTTTTGGAGAAGCTATGATAGATTTCGTGTACCATACCGATAGATTTTTTGCGTGGGTGGGTGCGTAGTTCCGATACTTTTGATTTATGAAGTCCAATTGGTGGTGTAGGTATGCTGGGTGCGTGGTTAATTAGGTGATTTTGGTACGTGTATAGATGTTTTATTTGTTTTAAATTTTATTGAGGAAGCAAATGATTGGTGGGAACGTCGTCAATGTTTTGTTTAATTGTTGAGGCCCTCCAGGGTATTACTGTTTCAAGTCATGTGAAGTTAGTGGAGAATGCGTTAGTCGACAATATTTGCAGCAGGGGAAAGTCAAAAGATTGGTGTTTGTTTACTTTGAGAGAGGACTAGTTCTGACTTCTGATTTGAAGTTGGGGGGGGGTTGATGGTGGAATTCTTTCTTTCCACCCTTGCTGGTCCATATGGTAGCGGGAAGTAATTTTACTTTTGAAACGTTTCGTGAATTACATTGAGAATATATATTTATTACTAGTAGCTAGTAGCATATAGTTTACCTATGTGTAGGGTTAGACGGTATGCATCGTGGTACACTAGTATTGGACGGGAAAAAAATATCAACTTTTAAAATTATATATTTTTTGGGGATAAAAAGGACGGCCGAGAAAAAAACAAAGTTCTATTATGTTCATGGGTTCCCCGGAGGAGAAGGTACGTGCGTACGAGAACTGTTTGTGAATCGCGGCGGGGAACATTATGCTTAGTTTTGGTTATGGTTATGACTTATGATATATTTGTTAGTAAGACAGGGACTTAGCTACCTAACAAGGATGACGAGTAGGTTGATTCATTGGTGACAGGAGAAGCATGTGGGGTAGGCTTAGGGCCCGGCACCGCCCATTCTGACTCTCTACTCCTCTTGTCTTGGGTGACCTCTGCTGATATCATATAGAAAGCCAGCGGATGCGAGTCAATTTTTTTTTAATTTTTAATCTTGAATTCTGACCTGTGGAGTGAGTGTGAGCCATGTAGTATATATATACATATTGCCTGAGTTTTGCGGAACCAATTTAATTTGCTGCCGACGAGGTAGTGGTGCTGCCTTTTAAGGACCCAAGTGAGTAACTAGAGAGAGGTAGTCTCAACTCAACTCTCACGAGATGCTGATGGTACCGAGTTATTAATTTGTTCACGAGTACTCCATGTTCATTTCAGGCCACAAATCCGTGACCGATGCAACTCTTATCTCTTATGTTGAAATATACTTATTAGTTTTGTTAAGAAATGCGTAGATGATGGTGTGGGTGGGGGGGGGGGTTAAAAGTTAAGAATCATCCAATCTCAATTGTATGGTGGACGGCCAACCCAGTCGGTTCATGTTTTCCATGTGCGCTGGTGCGTGCGGCGACGACGGAAAGAGGTAGGAGAACCGAATGCATATGATGAACTGGGAACAACTTTTGGATCCGGGTACATGGAATTCATTCGTTAGACGGCTTAGAGGCGTGTGCGGATTTTCTTTTTTCTTTTCCGTATATTTAACGGCACCGCACGCAGCCATGTGGAGTCATAATAGGGAGCATGTGCGGCCATTTTTTATTTATTTATTTATTACATTTTAAAGACGGGGTGTGAAATGAATATGATATATCTCGATGGTGGCCTAAAGTAACGGAATATATATAAAATACTATTATATTTATGGCGTGATATTATATGTAGAGCTGGCAATCGGGCGGGTCGGATCATTATCGGATCGGGTAACATGATAATCGGGTCATATCGGTTTCGGATAATTTCGGATCATTTTGTCGGGTCGGGCTGGGTCGGGTTTGATTCGGATCAACTCAGTATCGGATAATCTCGGGTCATTCTAAGCTCTCGGGTCGGGTCTGGTTGAGATCGGATGGACTCGGATTCGGGTAAATTTGGGTTGTTCTAATTTCGGTTCGGGTTCGGATCGGGCTCGGTTGAGTTTGAATTATTATATTTTCGGGTCAAATTTAGATTGGATTTAAGTCATTTCATATTTGAGCCATGCTTGTGTCATTTTCTTTCTTTCTTTTTATTCCAAGATATTATTAAAAGTTAATTATTTTGAGATCATTTATTTTAATTTATCTTATTCAATTAAAAGTGAATTATTATATTAATTGTTTTAGGGCCTTAGAATTTTTTGTCATTATTTTATCTTTGGATATGTATCTGACGTTTCAAATTTAAAAGTTTTCAAATCGTATCACTTCTTTTTATGTTAAGGTATAACTTATAATTAAACTCCATTATTAGCTTGGTCATATTGAGTTCTAGTATTATTTTAAGTTTATATTATATTTATATCTTATACGCTCCTTACATGATATTAACTTATAATAGTCATTGATAATTGATAACAAATGAAGACTGCTAAGGTTGTACTTCTCATATTATTTTTAAAAGAGATTGATCACATCATATCAACATAATTTTAATAAATATAATAATAATAATAATAATAATAATAATAGTAATACAAAAATAATGATAACAATAATAATAGTAATCAATGAATATCAATTATGGCAAAAATAATAATAACAACATATTAGTTTTTTTTATTATATATTTTGATTAGATCATATCAAGCTAAATAAGATAAAAATTAGATAAAATAAGTAATAATGACTATTATTGACAAAAGACCAACTAATATTGACTTCTTATTATTTAACACTGTTGATGTAATAAAAAATATTAATCTTCAATTTTTATAATGAATAACTAACATTCTCACTCCAAATTTTTCCTACTTTCCTATGATGTTGTAGGTGTTATATTATAAGGTATGGCCGTATAGATACTAACATATAGTGTTCAAGGCTGCACTGTTATTATCTTATGGTACTAAATGGAATAATGGAAGTGAACTAATATTTAAATGGCATAGTAGTGTTTTTCTTTTTTTTTTTTCTCTACTTTTATTTCTATTGGTATCAATGGATATTGTATTTGTATATACATAAGTGATATAAATTTTATGAAAGTATATTGTTTCTAGATTTTGATGTAAGTGCTAGTATGGATTAGTTGCACATCTACATTATTTCATGTTTTATGAAGTTTAAAAAATTTTGAGTTATGTGTTAATGTTAATTTTTGAGTAGTACCAAGTTGAATCTTTATATGTTTATAATTTTTCAAATAATATAAAATTTCGGATAAATAATGGATCGGGTCGGGTCATTTCGGATTTATAGTTTTTCGGGTTATATCGGGTTTCGGGTGAATAGCGGGTCGGGTCGGGTTTATTTCGGGCTTATGATTTCTCGGGTTGTATCGGATATCGGATATGTATCAGATCGGGTCGGATAGGTTTCGGGCTTTTTATTACTCGGATAAAATCGGATCGGATTTCGGACGGATCGAGTCGGTATTCGTCGGATTTTTCGGGTCGGGTCAACTTTTGCCAGCTCTAATTATATGTATCTCCTCGCCCATGTGCGCTGGCTCATAGTGTAAATTCACGAGTGAGAGCGGTGTCCGAAAAGGGGAACACGCGCACAAGTTGTGGTCTGTTTACCCATCTCCTCCGGCGGTAAGAGAAAGAGAACGTGAGCGGAGGATGGGAAATGAATAGCCGTAGATCCATGGATGTAGTAACTAATAATAATAATAAAAAAAAACCATATACTGATAGTATAGTGGCACGACTAGTACTACTGCCCACCTAACTCGAGAGAAAGTGACCGTGGGGGGTTGAGGTGAGGTTTCTATTTAGAGAATGGAGCGGGGGGTAGATGGGAGGTGGTTGCTGCGAAATTAGAAAAGCACACACAACTTTTAATGATGCCTCTTTGCCCTTTTCGGCTCACCACATCCTATCCTTAGAGAGGTGGCGGGCCCTCTCTTTCCCTCTCGCGAACATATATTCTTCAAACCCATTCCCCTCTACGGTTCTCCTTCCTACGGTTATGGCAGACCGGCACCGCAAGTGTGCCTGCCAGTGGCCAAGTTGCGCGCCACAATAAATTATCCACCCCCTTCCATTTGGATCCGGTTTATTTAGGCTCGTACATGCTTTAAAATAATCCACGTTGGGTCGGGCGTCGCCTTAAAACCCCCGTCCGACCCTCACGCCGACTCATTTCACCACTTTTTATTATTTATTTATTCCATTCTTCTTTCTTATGATCTTCTTCCGACTCCTAAATCTACTTTCGTATATACTTGTTTTATATGTATAAACAACCTTTTAAACATTTTATTCTCAAAGTTATACCTAACTTCTTTAATAATTTTTTTTCTTCTGTCCTGCTCCTTTGAGTTTTTCTTTTTAAATTAAATCAAACGATTACCTATCAAGTTGTAAAAAGCATAGAGCCTACATCTATAAATATTAGTATTTACATAAATAATTTTTTTAATAAGCAGTCGGACCAATATACAATTCATTAACTCGCTGGAAACACCGAATCGGACCAATATAGGCATACCAAATTAAGCAATCAGACCAATATTTTATTCAGTTACGAGTTTTGTACCTAATCTGGACCCGTCCTACTGTTATTTCTAATGCCAAAGACCGACTTTCAGTAAAATCAATGATCGCAAGTACACCCGACTCTTCCGATTCCTTTAAATATATATATCAAGTTCAATCAATATGTTATATGCCAAACAAAATACAAATAAATAAATAACATTTCTTGACATAATAACCACATATATGAGTTTAAAATTATACCCGCATCATTCAATACAAAAACTTTCTTAATATACGATTACTAAAAATAAAATAAAATAAGAAGCATCAGATAATATACAAAATGAAAGCGAGCTCAAATAGTCCCCCAATGAGTATATATCGCTTTATGTCATCTTCATTTCATATACTAATTTACCAAATATAGCTATCGCCCTTATATTCTACCAATAAACAAATATGTAAAATTATAACATTGTAACATACCCATTGTTCTCACCTTTAAAATTTTGTTTTGAAAGTGCAATGTGAAAGCAAAAACTAAAAGTAAGGGATAGTGCCATCATATTTATCACTGTTACCACTAATTGAGCATAAATATTAAATTTTAATTAATAGTAATTCTCAGTATCAATTTTTTTATATAAAAAAAAATTAAGCTTCTTGATTTAAAACAACATTTCCGTCACTGATAAATGGCACATTATTTAACTGTTTAAGTTAAATATATCTAAGTTGTTTTTTTTTGTTAATTTTGGTCTTAACAATAAAATGTTATTTTTGGCATTCTGAGTTATTTTCCACCATCGGTTTCTTATTTTATGGCCTCAAATAAATGATTTTGTATGCTTTAAGGTATTTGCAAGATTATGGATTAAAATTGTTTTACTTGTTCGAATATTATTTCAACTTGGTTGCCTTATCTGCCTCTAGTTTTAATGTTCTGGGCTATCCCCTTCGATTTATGGTTTGGTCTTGCCGTTGGTTTCTCATTTTCTCTTGTATGCCTTGAAGATGATTTTCTTCGGTTAGGCTTATAGCTTATTTTAATCTTGCACCTTGGGTTTTTATTGACTTATTTTGAGGCTTCATGCCTTAGTTTTGTTTTGGATTAATGGGATTCTTTTAAATGGCTTTGTTAGTCGATGAGTTGTAACCCGACTTATGTAAATGTGTTGTGGAAGTTATGGTTGGATGCCGGAACTTAGACGTGTATGGCTGGCTAGATACAGTGTTGTGGAGGTTATGGATTCATGCCTAACCTTATACTCAAATTTATTTGGTCACTTGTTTGGTTTTTATGTGTGGACATTAGTGTTCCTTGGTGAATAAGATGGTATTATTGAATACAACATTAATTTTTAAAGTAAAAGATACTTGAATTCGGATAAGCATCTTCAACCTTGGTCAGTTTCGTGTGCTCAAGACCTTTGGGTCAAAGGGTAATTTCTACCTTCGTAGGTAAAATCACCAACCTTATGAGGGTATTCATACTTATAAAATTGGACAATGCTTAAATTTGGTGAGCATATTGTCTCTCACAATGGATTCCTTGATAGGCTTCTACTACAAACAACACATCAAAAGCACCGAATAAATGATTATTATCAAAATATTCTCGCAAATTCACAATTACTCATTAAATAGTTAAGGCGCCATACAATGGAACGTATAAATATAATTATACCGACCAAATCATTCTATAATACTAAACATATAAATATCATATGGAGTACATAGAATGTATCACAAGACGAAATTCTTAGCATAAACACATCAAATAGCGCATGTTATATCAGGGATTCTAACCATGTCATATCATAACTATCATCAATACCACATTGTCATCATACCATTACTCTTAACCGCATATAAATTCATTAAGTGATCACAACCATTTCAATTACTTAGTTACGCTGATTTTAGGGACCCCCGCTATTTTTGGCTGGTGGAACGGACAAGTACAACCATAGGTTAGAATTATCCTTGACACTATTATCGTCTAGTGAAATGAGTAGGCACAACGCCAGAGCAAAACAATGTCATCCACTAGTCTATCAAGTGGGAAGATAATAAGTAAAACTGTGGGAAATAACACTCTTGAACACTGTTCTATTCAATGGAACAGTTACAAGGGAAACAATGCATAATGCTCCTAACCACTATTATATCTAGTGGAACAGTAACAAGTACAACTCGTCTTCACTCATGCATTCTTCCAATTTATTATTAATGACTTATTAAGCATCATATCAAACGCAATCTATATCAATATAACTATGCGTAGTGCACAAAGGCACCCATCATACCAAATATCAAAACCCATAAATAACCAATCAATATTTACTTCCATTTTAAGCACTCGAGGGAATACCAGAGACAACTTGGAGGCGTATAAAGTACTTCGGTTGTACTAGAGTATAAATGCAACACAATACCCTCCCAACCATACAACATGGATACGTATAAAGTACAATGGTGATACTAGCGTACTAATGACAACATAGTACCTTTCAATCTAGGTCATCTAATGCTTAAGTATCGATACCTCCTATAGGACTTGTAAGTTATCTATAGAGTAGATTAGGACCTTATTAAGGGAATAAGGCACACCAGTGAAACCAAACCAAAATGAGGACTCATGCCTCGTCTTAGTCGTCTTTAGAGTAGCTAACCTTGGAGAGTAGAATACTTATAATCTTGAGGTATTCTACTTTAAGTATTAGTATCTTAATAAGGTGATCACAATTATTACATAAGGCGCCCAAAGTTCCAATTTCCATACTAAACTACTTTCTTTTAATTTCAAGTATTTAAGTAAACCCTAAGGTCAACCATCAAACCAAAGTCAAATTCAACACTAAGGTCATCCTAGGTCTAATTAGTCACATTCGGGCTCATTAGGTTATAAATGACTAAAATACTCTTGAAACCCAAATTATCATGATATTATCCATTTTAAATGCTAAATTATATTTCAGTTAATAATTTATTATGAAAATGCTAAAATAACTAAAACCTTTTAGCAAGAAGGTGAATTCCAAGACATGACAAATAACTATTTTGCCCTTATACATGATTAAGCACATAAAACCCTAACATGCATTCTCACTCATCAAAAGCCACATACTTTCATACTTAACTTCATATAATGCATGGTAGGCATCCATGTTTAAATAATATAAGGATGATACACTTATAATATAATTTTACCTCCAGGGCATATGAATATTAATCATGCAGAAATAAGCGTAAACATGCTCCGCCGATCGTGTTATACATTGACATCCTCATATAATTAATTAATTCACAACATTAAATCTATTATAGCATGCTTTTGTACGCTTAATATTATAAACAATTCAAATGCTGAAGATAAATAATTTCATGCTAGCACATTTAGGTAAATAAATATAATATAAGAAGAAATACTTGGGATAATAATGACAACACATAAAAAAAACCTAATATGTTATCATAAAATTTGTATATTTTTGTGAGGCATACGGGGGGGGGGGGAGGGTTTGCCTTAATTCCAAACAAAAACAGTAAAGACACAACAACTAACGCCAAACTTTAGCCTCCATCAATACCATTTTTCTTCATCTAAAAACAAACCTAACAATAAATTTATGTATATTAGCAGCAACTACCAATGCTTATCACGAAGGAACGCAACAATTAATAAATAACTCAGGGTTGCTCACGTTCCTTAAGGAGGGTAGCAATGTGGAGTCTTCGCACTAAGGGACGGCGAAACATGACTTGGTCACATGGCAGAGGCCGGTAACTACGACTAGGCTTCATGCTACAAGGTCAAGCATCTCTAAAAATAGAAGGAGGAAAAGTTCAAAACTTAATATATTTATTATTAGATCAAAACTAGTCCGTATGAAAGAAAGGTGTTCACTCTAAACTTGTCTCGACGTCTCTCCCAGGCCCAGCAATCTTTTTCCCCTAATAAATTTTTTTAGGAGTATCTTCTAAGTAGACGATACCAATGGGGCCACGTGAGGCCAGTATTTACCACGTGCATAGTCAAATTCAAACAGTCGCTTGCAAAAGTCCAAATGAGTAGTAGAAATATCTAAATCTTTCGTCCATTTGCAAGACTGGCTTTTACGCCTTGCATAATGGACTGAGCTGCTAATCGATTAATGTGATACGATAACGTGGGGCTGCGGTGAAAAAGGTTTTCAATTTGTTTATGATCTTGTCTTGAAAAGTAGTCCCGCGTAAAAAGCTTTACGTGTAGGATATTTTATGATAAGAGTTAAAGCAAATTGATGATCGAGGATTCGACTATTTTCTTCCATAAAATATTGTACGGAACATGTTGCCTCGTGAATGCGATCGTTCGTATTATTAGATATTTTGAGGATATGAATCGATTTCATATTTTTTAAATAGTTTAATATTTTTTTAAATTAAATAATTCATCTGATTAATAAAAAAAATTAAATAAATTAAATATTTAATTCGATAATGTATTTTTTTTTATAAATTATATACTTTAAATATTATTTAATTTTCATAACATTTTATTGTACATGATCGTATATGTCTGATTTAAAATGAGAGCGATTATTATAAATAAATTATATACTTTTTAATTATTATTATTATAATTAAATGTTTAAGATATATTGTTTGGAATGAATATGTGTGCATTGAAGAATTAACAGTTCTCAACCGTTTAAGGTATATTGTTTGGGCTGCGATTGAGTTATTTACTTCCTAATACTTAAAAAATCCCAATGCTGATGATATTCAACGCCTCCTTGTAATGGAAAAAAGAAGTGACTTTCCTAGTATAATGGAAAGTATAGATTGTATGTATTGGGAGTGGAAGAATTATTCGGTTGCATGGAAAGGTCAATTTTGTCACAGTGTTATGGTGTCCTAACAATCATATTAGGGGCTAAGGCAAACCAAAATTTTTGGATATAACATGCATTTTATGATGGCTATTTGGACCAGCCTACCTATGTTTTTTTTTTATACAAAAATACAGCATAAGTCATGCGCGAAGAGGGCAACCTGAGCGCCGAAAAGAAACATACATACGGACCAGTGGGCTAAAAAACCTTTTGACTAACGAACCTTTGAATAAGAGCTATAATCACACACTACGAAACGAGGAAGCCCCATAAACGAGGGGGCGAGGACCTGAAATGGGCCCGATAATAATGCTATAGGAGTTCAGCACCCGACAAAAGTATATTTAATTTTTCCAAAAAAAAAAGAAGATAAAATTACATTTGATGATATAATTATTTTATATTTGTTTCAATAAAAATATAGCAAATATTTTTGAATTTTTGAAAAGGTACAAATATACTTTTTTAAATAATTTATAAGGAATCCATAATAGTAAGTATAAGTAATACTATAAAAATATTACAATATCAAAAAATAAATAAAAAGAATTTAAACCGAGGATCTTTAGTATTTAGAAAATAACATTTATTTCTATTAATAAATAAATATTTTCGAAAATTTAAATTTAAAGCAATTTTAATTGGAATGATCTTATAGTACTCGGATATTTAAAAAACTGAAATTATTTTAAATTTAAAAAAATTAAACCATCCATGCTTTAGTAATAAGATATACAAATTTACACATCCATAAAAAAATACTATTAAAAAATTTGTAATTTTATGTCAGCCTTTATACAAAAAGAAAATGCTATTAAAACTTTTGCCATCCGACCCTTCATAAAAAGTTATTCGAACGATTTTCTTTTGAAGGAAATAAAAAATGTTGTTTTCGGACTTCAAATGCTGAAATAAAGTCCATTCAAGGCCCATTTCTATTCTTAGAGTTAAACTCTAGCCAGTAACCTTCTTCAGGTCGGTCCAGAATTATGATATTGGATTCATGATGTGATACTTACCTACTCATATCTTACGATTCTCACCAACTAATCTCCACCCCCCCCCCCTTCAAGGAGAGTGTTGAGAAGAAATGAAAAGTGTCAGCGTCGAGAAGGAAATAACACTAAAAAAAAAAACGCAGAATGCTTCAATAATCATGTTCATAGTAATAAAGCTATTATATCCTCTTTCAAGGAGAGCGGTTACTATAGTTTTAGAGATATTTACAAATAAGAGATTTAGTGTTTCGGCCATTTAATAATTCAATATTTGGTAAAAAAAATTTCAGTATTTAAAATATTAGATATTTAAAAAAACTTTAGATATTTAAAATTTTAAATAAGATAACAAATAATTTATCAGATATCTGAAATGTTTGAATATGCCACAAATAAAAAATATCAGATAAAAAAATTTTTCAATTCAAAAATAATAAATTGATCTAATTTGAATCGATATAATGTAATTGAAGAGAGTATAAGTTGAGAATATCTTTTTGATAATTAATAAGTATTTAGGTAATGACACGTATATAGGTCTCCTAAACTAACAAATTGAAAAAGTTAAGGAGATTACTATTTATAGTTTTCTATAATTGAAAACTAACAAACTAAATACTAAAAAATATTATATGTCTAATATGTTAATCTAGGACATGTAATTTAGAAATTACATTTGCTAAATAATAGGCTAAGAATATTATAGTGGCGAGCATGTATTAATCATACGAACAATATTCCATTATTTATAATTTAATTTGAGTCTTAAATATATAATATATTTAATTAGTAATTTTTAATTTTAGATAATATTAAAATAGTTAAGAAAAAATAATTAAAAATATAAAATTTACTTATAATAAACACTATCATTTTAAGTTATATACACACATGTTTATATACAATATAATTATATTAAAAATAAATATTATTTAAAGTGTGTGTGTGTATATATATATAATTTATTTGATTGAATAGTATTTATATCTATCAAATTAAATATGTTAAATTTATTTAATCTTTTATTAATTAAATCAATTATTTAATCTAACATAAAATATCATTTTAATTATTCAAATCGGATAAAATCAACGTGAGAAACTGGAAAATAAGTGAAAAGGTTCCACCGAGATTTGAACTCGGGTTACTGGATTCAGAGTCCAATGTCCTGACCACTAGACCATGGAACCGTTTAGTAGCTCAACTTTTAGTTTCTTTATATATATTATATGTTCCGTATCTTATGCAGTTAAACTCGTGAAGGAGCTTCCTAACCCGGTACTCAGCTTGTAGATATTGGAAATTGAAAAGAAAAAAAAAGGAGATTAAATGAACAGCATAGAGCTAACAAATTTAACGTGGAAGCATCGACCCATATAATTATGTTCATTTAAAATTGGTGCTGCTAGTTTAATTAGGGGAAGTGCTGAATTGAATGTACCACCTAACCCTAATTGTTAGCCTTGAGGCTCATGCACTCGATGCTTCGTTATGTAACTAACCAACTAAATTAATTAATTAAATAAATTGGTCTAGTAGTTAAATACTACTATTAATTTCTGAGTATTATATATATATATATATATATATATAAATTAATAGTATCCCCATATTGATAGGAGAGGTACCATTAATAGTATCCCCATTATGTATCAAGTTAAAATCTACTGCTTTTGAATAAAATCTTAAGAGCGATTTTAAGGATATAACCGAAAAACTTCTAATCTTTTTTTATTGGTGGAGGTTTTACTCTTCCAAGAAATAGCTAGGTCTCTTTACCATAAAAAAAAAATTTAATTGAATGTGACATCTAATTAGTATATAACTACTATTTCTTGTATGTATAACAATTTAATTATAATATTGATTCACCTATAAAATATACACACACATCTAGCATTGTAAGAAAATTAGGCGAGCTACTTTCTTCATGACTTGGTACATCTCATCACAATACATTACAAAACATTTCATTCATATAATAAAATCGAAAGTTTCAAGGCGTGAAGTTAATCCTTCCTCTAGTTCAATACATGCACAAATTAATACACACCTGGAAATGGATCTAGCCTTAGCATCGATCCTTCTCTTTACGTTCCTTCTCCTCAGAATCCTGTATCCACTCCTGGTCCGACGACGTCCCGACCACAGATCCCACGACCTCCCTCCCGGTCCACCCCGCTGGCCAATCGTCGGAAACCTTCTCCAACTAACTCAATACCCACATCGAGACCTAGCCTCCCTATGCGACAAGTACGGCCCCTTGGTCTACCTCAGGCTCGGGACCGTGGACGCAATAACGACCAACGATCCAGACATCATCCGTGAAATCCTCCTCCGACAGGACGATATCTTCGCCTCGCGTCCTCGAACCTTAGCCGCCGTGCACTTGGCATACGGGTGCGGAGACGTTGCGTTAGCCCCGATGGGTCCAAAGTGGAAGAGGCTGAGGAGGATTTGCATGGAGCATCTGCTGACCACCAAACGCCTGGAATCGTTCGAGGAGAGCCGGGCTGAGGAGGCCGGGCATTTGGTTCGAGATGTGTGGGCTAGAGCCCGGAATGGAAAGGAGCCGGTGAATTTGAGGGAAGTGTTGGGTGCTTTTTCTATGAACAACGTGACTAGGATGCTGTTGGGCAAGCAATATTTTGGGGCGGAGTCGGCTGGTCCGAAAGAGGCTATGGAGTTCATGGGCATCACTCATGAACTGTTTTGGTTGTTGGGTTTGATTTACTTAGGGGATTATTTGCCGTTTTGGAGGTGGGTTGACCCGTTTGGGTGTGAGAAGAAGATGAGGGAAGTGGAGAAGAGGGTGGATGATTTCCATGCTAAGATTATTGAAGAGCATAGGAAGGTGAGGGAGACGAAGGCAGCGAAAGATGGGGAGGTGGAAGGTGGAGAGATGGATTTCGTTGACGTTTTGTTATCTTTGCCCGGCGAAGATGGGAAAGATCATATGGACGATGTCGAGATCAAAGCTCTCATTCAGGTAAGTTAAAAAGAAAAAGAAAAAGAATATATTGACATGCATATATATGGATTTCTACATTTCTATTGACATGCATGGAAGATTGATATCAATACTTTTCTACTTACTAGTGCTATCTATTGACATGCATGCATGGAAGATCGATTATAGCATTATTATTCTATTCACGTATGAGAAAATTTAGGACATGATAGCGGCAGCAACGGACACATCGGCAGTAACTAATGAGTGGGCGATGGCAGAAGTCATTAAACATCCACGTGTCATGCGCAAGATCCAACAGGAACTTGACTCGGTTATCGGACCCGATCGAATGGTGACCGAATCCGACTTGCCCCACCTGCCTTACCTGCGTTGCGTCGTACGCGAAACCTTCCGCATGCATCCTGCGGGACCTTTCATGATCCCGCACGAATCTCTCCGCCCTACCACAATCAACGGCTACTATATCCCTGCCAAAACCCGCGTGTTCATCAACACTCACGGGCTCGGAAGGAATAAGAACGTGTGGGGTGATGCGGACATAGACGAGTTTTATCCGGAGAGGCATCGGCCGACTGATGGTGGGAGTCGCGTTGAGATCAGCCACGGAGCCGATTTTAAAATACTTCCCTTCAGCGCTGGGAAGAGAAAGTGCCCGGGTGCTCCTCTTGGCGTCGCGTTTGTGCTTTTGGCTTTGGCCAGGCTTTTTCACTCCTTCGATTGGCTTCCGCCCGATGGGATGAGGAACGAAGAGATTGACACAGAAGAAGTGTACGGGATGACGATGCCGAAAGCTAAACCGCTACTGGCTCTGGCTAAGCCACGCCTGGCGCCGTCTATGTATCACTGAAAATATCTCTCTTATTTAAATATTTGAATTCGCTAACTGTGGCCTTTTAGGCTATCCATAAATATTAAATATCATATTTAAAATAGTATTAATTATTAAATTTATGTCGAGCGTTTATTATTTAATGCTAAATATTTTTTTTTTCTATAAACCCACATATATTTTAATAAATTAATAAAACATAATTTTAAAAATATTCTCACATCTTTTATTAAAAAATAATAAAATATTTAATGTATAGATAATTAAGAAAAAAGTGGCGGTAAAAACAATAAGTAGATTTTAACATTTTTAAAACAACTTTTGTTTTTTATATAAAATTTTAGTGATAAAACAACTTAATTTTTGATAACCAGAGAATAACTACTTTTAGTTGATTAATCATAACTCTCGGGGCTATTTTTAACTATTTTATTAAATATTTTATACTACTAATAACACAACTATAATGCACATAAATATTCTCGATTATAATAAAATCCAACTCTTTTCAAAAATTTTCAGTTCAATTTCAATTTAAATCTACAGACTTTAAATCAGATTGAATATATGAAGCTGGTTCAAAATTTATATCAATATTAGTGGTTAATTTTGTTATAACAAATAAGTTATGAATATAATATTAAAAATCAGACGAGATTAGCCGATAAATGGATAAATTGGCAAGGTCATCGGCCCTGTCACATATGGAACCAGTCAAATAGTTTCGCTTTTAGTGCTCGTTTGGTTAGGAGGTAATAGAGGTGGAAAAATTACTCCTATATTTTATATATCTTATATAATTTAGTTAAAATTTAATATTTTTGTTCTAATAAATACCCATTTTAGATCTCAATTTGATCTAAAATGGATATTTTATTAAAAACATATTTACTATTATTAAATACTTAATATAAAAGACATAAAATAAGGGGGAATTTTTCCACCCTATTACTCCTATACCAAACAAGCTTAGTTGTATAAGTTTAGTGTCATATGCTTGCACGCAAAAAAAAAAAAACGTTAACAAAGTAGTTGATTGATGTCTCCTTCAAAATTTAATTAATTTAAACTAAAATCCCATCTGCATGAACATCAAATTAAATTAGATCATAAAAACAAATCTAAGTTTGAGTTTGTATTCCGACATACATGTGTAATATTTGTTCAAATTGTTTTGGTTTTGGTTAGTTTGGACAAGAGCCATTGTTGAAAATTATTAACTTTAGATCTATTTGAATGCTTCGAATTTTTAGGTCAAGATATAGATGTATTTTCATATCAGTATTAAATAAAATTTTATTTTATTTAGATCAGATAATTACTCTTAGGTCACCTCTGTTATGGTATGAAAGTACTTCATCTATTTTTTTTAAATGACTGGTATATTTTAATAATAAACTTTAATAATTATTTTTTTTAAATATAATAAATTATAATATAAAAATTATATTTATTGTATTTGTATAGAATAAGAATTTTTTAATAATATTATTTTTAATTATTTAATTATATAAATAAAAATTAATTAATGATTCAAGTTTGATATTGAAATATAGATTTTTTATTTTATGACATGATATCTCTGGTTGGATGACCGGATGGCCCTATTGGCTTATCCTCTCCCCTGACTCCCTGACTAGCTAAAATCATATGTTTTCTGCTTTTCTTTCCCTGAGCTGCCGGAGCCAAGTTTGCCGATTATTCATATTCATTTCCTGCAATACGCTCCTCTCGCTGTAATTTTCCTCCGAATCCAATAAAATCTAAACATGGAACTGCAGAACCAAGTTCTAAGATTCAAAAATATTACAATTCAAAAATACAATAAACCACAAACAAAACGACCCCAAGTAACAATCGCCCGCTATAGCCAACAATTCGACCCAGAAGTACCTTCCACTAATCTACCAACCATGTCCGAAATCCTAGACGCCTCAAGATCCCAAAACCTAGACCTCAAGCTCCAAACACTAGGACCCTTTTTCCGAATAACAGCTCGTACAGTCGGGGGCACCACTACCTCCGCAATCGAACTTGGTAGAGCAGAAGGTTTGATTAGGGCGTGGCCTGATCATGGCAAGATATTGCATTTGGATTCCATAAGATTAAAAAGAGAGACACTGAGCATTGAGAAAAAATCAATATTTGGAATTGGGCTATTTATTGGTGCTGTTGCAATTAGATATGGATATGAATCTGGATGTAAGGTTGCACAATTGCTTGCTATCAATGACTCTGATGTCTATCATTCAAAGGTCTGAAATTCTAAACTCAAAATCTAACTCTTCTAGTTTCATGATTTTTTTAGTTGATTGATTCAATGTATGGTTTGTTGTTGATTAGCTTTTATTGTGACGTGTGGTGTCAGCTTGTGAGGTTTTATACAAGGATTGGGTTCAAGGCCGTGCATGAGGTTACTGGTTCGTCGATTGGTGATGTTGGCCATATGTTGGTCTGGGGAGGTGAAGGTACCAGAATGGATGCCAATATTCAAGACCTTTTACTAAAATGGTGCTCCCGGTTTAAATCTAATAAGTAAAAACTGAAAAATAGTGATGGGATATGAAAGTAAGTGTCACTTTGTTTCATTGTTCATATTGGTCCGTGGCATCATTCTAGCATATGATAGAAAATAGTTCATCATTGCTCAGTACTAATGTGATTTTTTCCCCAATTTTTTTTATTCATTTTGAAATCACGACATTTTGAAAGTATCAATAATTATCTTCTTATCACCTTTATCATAAGATAAGAATAAATTAAAGATAAGTGCAAATGATGAGATAAGAATATAAGGACAAACAAGGAGACGGAAATGAAGAAAAATGATAAATATGGACTTACGTAGAAGATAAGGTCTAGAGTAAGATAAGAGGATAAGGATGACAACTAAGGTTTCTCTTCTGTCCTCCATCCATTTATATGTATATATATCTTTCTTCTCACTTTAGGTATCCCATATAGAAAAGAACAAGTTCGAAATAAGAAAATGAGAGGTGGTGTTGGACACTGCTATATGCGAGAGAGAAGGTGTTGAGAACCTATATGCATACAAGTGTGAGTAATTAAGTGTTAGACACTTATAAAGAGTTGGAGAGAATAGAAATTTGGTTTTGGGCACTATCAACTCCTCTTGTATCATTTTAGTCTTGTAAAATTATCTCTAGTGCTCTATTTTCTTCAACATTTGGTATCAAATATTGATTGTTGGGGAGTGTAATACAAAGAGGTTTCATCAAGTATACAGTCTAGGAATGTAATCTTAATTGATCAAAAACCAAGTTATATTGCTTATGTGTTAAACCAAATATTAGGGTGGATCTCATATTAACTTCCAACACAATTGAGAAGTAAAACAACAACTATGATTAATGAAACTAGAGTATAAATTTATAGAGTGTAGTTGGTCGTTTAGAAATGACCCTACCAACTATGTTGAAGAGAAAAAGAAATGGACAATCAAATCCAAAAGGCTATGCACGTGTCTAAAGCATTGGGAACCTTGGCAACTCTTTTCACAAGGAAAATGATACAAAATTGCAACAATTGGAGTACTAGCTCATTTCCATCAAATAAGGAAATATGATGGTAAGCCAGTACTCGACCAAAATAAAGTCTATCTACAATGATATTTCAAAATTCGCTCCCAAAAATGCAATTAGTGAGGTAAGAAAGAGAGATAATTATATATAGGTTAAGTCCTTAATATAATGGGATAATTACTTCTATAATAAGTTAGGCTAAATATTCAACTTTAATATTATTAAAGAGTATCTTGGCTAACTAAGAGGCTTTATACTAATAGATGTCTAAAGTTTCAATAAATGAAGATAATATTCTCTTAGTTAAAAAGATTAAAACCCAAAGATGAAGGAGAAAGTTTGAGAAGCGAACAACAATATTAGCAAAGAGGTTACAAGGATAGAGGTCTACACCAAGGGGGATCTAGTCAATTCCATTACATAAATTTGAAGGATGAAAAAGAAATATCATTGTTAAGAATACTAATGCTATAATTGTAGAAAAAATGTCACTTTGCTCAAGACAGTAGAGCTCTAAAGGTAAAGGTAATGCCATGACTATTAATAAGGATGAGAATGAAGAAGAATAGGATTTTTCATGCCCTATTTGTAGTAGAAGAGTCTAGCTCCATCAAATAAGAGGAAATGGTTTCATCATGCATCGATGTCTCACTTGAATAATATGCTTTAGCAACAATGAGCGATAAACCCATTTCTTATAATGATGACTAGATTGTAGGTTCTAGTTGCTCTAATCTTATGACCAGAGGTAATAAAAATAATTCTTGATATATTGGATTATAAAAGAGAATGAGTTGTAGTAACTATAAACAACTCTGGGATGCCACTTACTCATATAAGGAAGACCATTATCATCCATTGATTTAATAACCACATTAATTCTAAGTGGATAATATTTATGATGTATCAGGTATGCAAAATAAATTGTTATCAATATCACAACTAACATCTTTAGGTAATTATGTTGTACTCGGACCTTAAGATATTAACGTGCATACAAGTTTGAAGTCTAACAGTCGACCCCTTTTGAAGATAAGAAAACTTGAGTTTGCCTATGTAATACTAGCACAATGGCTTACATGGATAAGACAAGAAAAAGGCAACAGTAAAGTTGTGGCATATAAGGCCAAGTCACGTGAGTTGTGTCAAGATAAATGTAATCATGAAGAAAAAGATGCTTCGAGGTCTTCCTACTATAAAGGTAGGAAATGATATGATTTGTGTTGGGTTTTAGTATGAAAAATCTTATCAGCGACCAGATGAAGAGTCCAGATACAAAGGAAAGATTCCCTTAGAGTTGGTGTATTTGGATGCGTTAGAACCAGTAAAGCAACTATATGTTGGCAAAAACATATACACAAGCATGTTTATTAATGATTTCTTAAGGCATGTGCAAGTAAGGCTATTCATGTGATTCGACATCGAACTTGATCTAATCCGAAAAAATAAATAATTGATCGATCAATAAAAAAAATCAAACAAACTATATATGTGATCCAATAAATACAAATAATTTATAATTTATAATTAAAAAATATATATATTTTAAAGTAAGATTATAAATATTTTCCCTTTAACCATATAAAATAATATAAAAATATTATTTATAATTTTAAAATAGTTATATATTTACTTGAGTAATTATATAGTTTTTTATGACCATTACAATAAAAAAATTAATTTAATGGTTAGTTTCTAAAATTTATTTTTTGTTTCAAAGCTTGACAATATATTTTAATACACTTTTGGGATAACATAAGTCAATCATACATATATGAACATAAATATTATTTGAATTTTGATTTTTATTCTTAAACATTTTATTATGAAAGCTTTTAATTTTTTTAGAGTGCTCATACGACAGCAAGATATTTACCTAATTTGATTGATATATTATCCAAATTTATAGGTATTTGAATTATTAAATATCTGATTACATTAACTTCACTAGATATTTGATATGATAGATGTAATTATTTGTGTTTGAACACCCATGACGTGGGTAGACTTCATGAAAGTGAAATTTGAAACATGTGGGTACATAGATAATGTAATACCCTAAAATTTCATAATCCTTGTTTTTAAGTGTTAGCCTTTTTTTATTCAAAACTAACCTTTAAGTCTTAACCTAATTATTTTATCAATATCCTTTTACCCGTAACCCAAAATAAATTTTCTAAAATTTATCCCCGATTATTTTACCTTTTTTCTTCCTATTAAACTTATCCTAGGTCAGATTTTTTTTTCTCAGATTTTTTTTCTACTTGGTACCCTAACTTATCTAAAGTAAACCTAAAACTAAATAAATAAAATTCTACGCTACCCTACCATTTTTACCCCTATTCTACTTTATGTGCCACAATTCCCTCCCCCAAACACTCTCCTAAAAACACTCTCATTCTCGCGCTACACTCAACCCATCTACATACATATATATGTATACACACCACCTCACATGCACCAGCCCCTCCTCCTGCTCCCTGTTGGTCATTCATTTTTCTCCAGCCCTGTGTCTTCCTTGTCCATTTTTACCAACCCATTTTCATGTGCACACACACATACGTGCAACCCCTCCCAAACTCAACCAAAGCAACCGACCACATCCCAGCTTCCCTAGCTCCTCCTCTCATCTTCATTTGGTTTCCCCGTCATAGAACCTCCTCCCTCCTTCTCTACTCCATTGGCTTCACCCTCACAACCTAGCCAACCCATTCCTACACCACCATCCCACCTCCAGTCGTGCCTCAACCAACCTACCTTGATGCCTCTACACCTCCACCATAACCACAACCATCTAGCCATTTCTGCCTACCTCCACCTCCCTGCCCTAGCTCCTTTCTTCCTGCATGAACCTAGCATAACCACCCCAGCTATGTAACATCTCCACCATCATCTCCTCCCTCGTCGCAACCCCTTCCCTTTTTCTTGCACACACCACCGAGCCCAACGCCACCATCTCCACCCTTCCTCGCCTTCCATCACTACCAGCCCACCCAGCGAAATATCCCTCACCTAGCTCGCCACCACCACCTCATCACCTCTCAACCAGTCATCACCAGCCCACCATCACCTCGCAGCACCACCATCACCTTTCCAGCTACCACCTTCCACCGTCGACCACCGAGCCCAACCATCACCAATCTCCACCACTACCACCATCTCCCTTTACCTCACCTTGCCAACTAACCTGCCCGAGCTCCCCCTCTTTTACGTGCGTATGGCTCATGTTGTATATGCAACGTGAGTTGTGTTTGGTTTTTAAATATTTTAGTACATATTATTTATATGTAAGGGTATTTTAGTAGTTTTAGAAAATTATTATATTATTATTTTATCTAATAAATATTAATTTGGTATTTATGGTATTTTTTTAGGTGCGCAAGTTTGATTAACATGACTTTATTAATTTTAGTAAGATACCGCTAATTTACAATTTTGTTGGAATTCAGGTAATCGTTATACTCTACTAAAATGATAGACATTGTATGATAGCACATTAAGGTTTTGACGTATGAATTGTGTTAAGTATTTTTCTATATTATAACCGTTATACTCTACTAAAATGATAATTATTGCATGATAATACATTAGGATTTTTGGTGTATAAAATATGTTAAGAGTGATTTGTTACGTCATGATTATGTGATTATTATTGTTATCACGAGAATAAAAAAAATGAGCATGTTAGCTGTTGTAAAATATTGTGGGTATGCAAGTGTGGATAAAATGATTTGATGATTATATATGACATGTATGTGGGGAAAAAAATGATATGATGAGTATATTTAAATCTATTTATAGAATATTATTCATAGATGTGAGTCCTAGGGGCAATTTGGTCAATTTATGTATATTATGATTCTTACCACGACAAGAATGCTTAATTTGGGTTATATGTTGCTAAACATGAGATTATGTGACATTTGATGTATTAGATACACATGCTAGGGTTTTATATGCAAAACTTTAAATAAGGGTAAATTGGCCATTTAGTTTATCTTATCATTTATCTGTATGATAAATTAGTTTAATTATTATTTTTTAGCCTTTTCATGGCAACTTGATAAATAAAATGGATTTAGTAATTAAAAAGGATGTTAAGGTAGTAATTTTGAATGTAGGGGCATTTTGGTCATTTTCAACCTAATGTGCCCAAAAGTAAATAATTGAGTCTAATAGGGCCTTATTGTATATATATATATTATGATTGATCTTGGTAATAATCTTGATTGTGGTTGTCTCAAAATATGACACTCCAAAATTTACTATTTTTTTAATTTTGTTAAACGGAAGCAATTAATTTGAACCTGTGAATTTCAAGAATGTTATCACCACACTTAGTACAAGGCCAGTTCACTCCTACCATTCTAGTACCAAGTGCTAAGGCTAAAAAGGATTATTGGTAAACTTAATTCAATACTTATATCAAGAGTTCATAAAAAGAACTGGAAAGATCATAACATAGAAATCAGAGTACGTGTAAAAAGAGTCATAATCTAAAGTACATAGTCAAAGTTCCTTGAAAAGAATAAGGTCCACAAACGATAATCGTTTAGTTTTGGAAAATCCAATACAAAAGGAATAACATAAAGAAATAGAAGAACATAAAGAGGAAATCTGGCCACACCACTCTCGATCTCTGAGCCAAGTCCTTACTCAATTCTCAGTCCCACCCGATGCCTCACAAGCATCGAAGACACCAAAAATAGAATCATCAACCTGCACAAAGTTAGAGGGGCCTTCTACTCATGGGAATGAGTAGTATCCATAAAAGGGTGATCAGTACGCTACGTACTGAGTAAGGTAACCGTGCACTAAGACCAACATAGAAAGACACATAATTCAAGTACGATAATATAATAGCATACGATCACTTCAGATAAATAAATAAAAGCCATATTACAGTCTGGATAAATTAATTATTTAATCTCTGATCGGTATTCATTTCACACCATGTTTTTTATCAAATCCATGCGAGTACGGAAACCCCACTATTGTAGCCGGTGGACTAGAAAAATACAAGGCATAAAGCTCCTGACCACTATTATTGCCGGTGGATTGGTCTAGTCCTAACTCTCATGGTGTTTCACTGTAAGTACTTAGTGTCTTTTCTATGTCTTATCACAATTATTTTCGGTTTGTTGAGCACGGAATCCCCCACTATTATAACTGGTGGACCGGAAATGTATAGAGCACAATGCACCTGACCACTATTATTGGCCGGTGGATCGGTCACTCATAGGGCAAAGCACCCTAACCACTATTATATGCCCGTGGATCGGTCTAGGCCCGGCTCAACAACCTTCCACTTTACATAATTAATGTATTACAGTGTCTTATTTAGAAGTTTCACCTGGACATGCATGACTAACTCCCTCTACGCTTATCCTCCAAAAGAACCCGTCCTATAACAAGAGACTCCTCCACCTCCTAATTTGTCCTGACATCCTTTCCTCCTTATCCTAACTCACATCAAAGACCCAATTCCTTAGTGTATGGGTCAAGGCTCACTACCGTACACCTCCAAGTCCACTCACTACCTTACTATAGGATTTTCTCCATAAATCCTAATTTGGGCCTACATGGCCCATCCTGCTCCACCTCACACAACCCAAACTATTTCCCATACATCACAACCCTTAGATTCAACCCTCAATTCTCACTTTATTCACCAAGTACAGGTGTGACCCCAAAACCCTAGGTAGCCACACCAAACCCTAACTAACCACACCAAACCCTAGCATCCTCATTTCCACATGTCACCCCTCAATTTCTCACCTTCCACTTCTTATTTTTCCATGCTAATCATGATCATCCCTCACATGATAACTTCCATCCTCATCACGTACTCAACTCACCCTCATTTATTTCTCCTTTTTACCACCTTCTCATATTAGGTTTTTCTCCCAAACCTTAGCTCTGTCTCTTATGTACCCTTATACTGTCCCATGTACTATCTTTCACCCCGAGCCTCCAAACACCCAAACAACTCTTCCATTACCTTCCTTACACCCTAAGTTAACTTTTCATACGTAAATTTTACCCCCATACAGACTTTATACATCCCATGCAAACCCTCGAAGATCTTCATGCAAAACCCTAAAATTCTCATGCAAAGCTCTAAATTCACCCATACAAAATCCTAGATTTTTCCATGCAAAACCTTATATTCTTCCATGCGAAACCCTGGATACTCCATGCAAAACCCTAGATACTTCCATGCGAAACCCTATATACATCCATGCGAAAGCTTAGATACTTCCATACGAAACCCTAGATACTCCATGCAAAACCCTAGATACTCCATGCAAAACCCTAGATTCTTCCATGCATGGATCAAGAAATATTTAAGTCGAACCTACATCCCTTGGTCAACTTATTCCCCTTTGGTCAACTTATTTCCCCATTTTCCTTTTTCATTCTTTCACTCCATATCATCCCATTATTCATCCTAGCATGCATGTCCTAAAGGGCCACAACACATCACATCATAGTCACACATATACATATTATACACATGCTATAAAATACACATGAACATACCTCAACTCCAAGCTACGCTACACATAAAATAATTACAACGATAAGCATAAGATACATAATATATCATGTCACATGGCATACAAGGCATACAAAACACATTACACACATAAGGCCTTAGTTACACCCTTACCTAATACGACACTGGTCTTGGAGCATGCTCCTACACCTCCTTAGGGTTTTGACTGGTGTCACCTATAAGGGGAAAAACTAAGGATTAGTTTTCCTCCTACCAAAATACTATTATTTCCTAATTTATTCTAAGATTAGGGTCATAGATAAAATAATAATATAATAATAGTAACACTAACAAAATACTAATGTTGCTAAGGATAAAAGTAATAATAGTAATATTGGAAAATATGATAATATAAGGTTTGAAGATTTTATCCTAATAATAATAATAATAATACTAATAATAATGGTAATAGCATAATTCGAAATAATTGTGAAATAAGGGATTTGACCATTCACCGAAATAATAATAATAATAATAATAATAATAATAATAATAATAATAATAATAATAATAATAATAAATGATGATGACGATGATGATGATACTAACAACAACAACAACAACAACAATAATAATAAAAACAATAATAATAATATGAAAATAATAATAATAATAATAATAATAATAGTAGTAGTAGTAGTAGTAGTATTAGTAGTAGTAGTAGTAGTAGTAATAGTAATGGTATTAATCGAAAATAAGGTAAAGTAGGGTTTCGACCATACATTAAAATAATAATAATCATAATCATAATAATAATAATAAATACTAATGATAATAATAATAATCATAATAATAATAATAATAATAATAATCAAAATAGTGATATAATAGGGTCTCGACCCTATATAGAAATAATAATAATAACATTAATAATAATAATAATAATCGAATAATAGCAATATAATAAAATTAAATAAAAAAAGCTTGCATAATTAGGGTTTAGGGTAGCACCTTGGGTTGGTGGTGACTGGTCGTACTGGCGGCGATGCACGACGGCAGCGGCGGTGGTAGGAAAAAGAGGAGAAAATTGAGATAGTTGAGTGTTGGGAGAAGGAGAGGGAAAAAGAGGGTGAAAGTTGGGGTGTTGATGGTTGCCTAGGTGGAGAGGGGTGGAATGAAGGTGGCGGCGCACAACGGCGGTTGTGGTGGCTGAAAGTGGAGGAAATGGAGAAAGGGAGGAGGAGAGGGAGGAAGGGGAAAATAAGGGTAAGGGAGGTAGAGGGAAGTCTGCAGAGTAGTTTGGGAGGTGTGGGAGGCGGTGGTTATGGCGGGAGCGGTGGCTAATGGTGGTGTGAAGGGCGGCGGAGGTGAAAGTGTGGTTGATTGGGAAGGAGACTTTGCACGGTCGGGGTGGCTTGTGCAAGGAAAATCAAAGGTGGAAGGTGGTGTGGTTAGGTAGAGGGTAGTGTAGGTAGTGGTGCTATGGGTGGTTCGAACAGCGGCGCTGAGCAATGATGACAGGACTGGCGTTTGATTGGGCAGTGGCTCAAAGGAGAGGTTTTCTGGGCTATGGGAAAAAACTCGACTCCAAGGCTGGTAAAGGGGTATTTATAGGGCTAAAGGAGGGGATAAGGTCAGAGGGGAGATGGGAGAATAGGGCAGGTAGGTGAGGGCACCAGCCGGCGATGGCAGACCGGCGTTGATCAATTGTGGTAGGGGGTGGTTTCCCTAGAAAAAAGGATCGTGCGTGAGAAGGAAGGGTTGGTTGGTTGGGTCGAACGACAGGTGAGTCAGTAGGGAGAGAGAGGAGAGAATTGGCCGGTCAACGGCGTGATCGGCAGCGAAAAACTAGGCACAGGTAAGGGGCAGAGTTGTAGGTTGCGACGGGGAAGGAAGAAGAAGGAGGGGCGGGTGGATCAGGCAGCTGGGAAAAAGAAAGAAAAGAAGAGAAGAGAACCGGCCAGGCGATGAGGAGAAGAAGAAAAATGAAACGTGGCGTTCTAGGCTGTCGAAGGAGAAAAGAAAAAGAAGGGGTTTGGGCCGCTGAGCTGGCCACTGGCCTAGGTTGAGGGAAGGAGGAAGCAAAAGAAAATAAGAAGAAGGATAAAGGAAGAAAAATAAAAGAAAAGAAAGAAAGAAAAGGAAGAAGGGAAAAAGAAAAATAGGCGGGTTAGGATATTTAGAATATTATGGTATTTTGGGATATTTAAAGATAATAGTATTTTAATAAAATAATATTTAATTCCCTTTTTAAGCTAATTTAGGATTTTTAAAAGATTTTTCCTAAATTCCATTTTAATTAACAAATCACTCTAATTTTCTCCAATTAAATTATTTGTAAATTTCCTATTGATTTGTCCCTATTTAATCCCTCTTATTTTAAATAAAATAATTTCCATAATAAATCCTTAATTAGCTATAGTTTTTTAAATTAGGATTTTGGGGTATTTCACGAAATAATTAAAAATGAATAGAATTGTTAAAATATTGAAATTGGATTTATATACATTGTATGCGATATTGTGGTCACTTTAATAAAAAATTAATACCTAAAGTAAAAGACCTCAAGATCGAGATGGTGGCTCTTAGGGGGTTGCTATCTAAAGACATTATTTAGCCCACGTTTGATTTTAGATTTCTACCGGTGTGTCTTAGTGCCCCAGCTAGGCCCTATATCTTACTCTATTATATTCTATGAATTGATAGGAGGTATTCATACTTATGGATTAGGTGTTCTTATTGGTAGGGTACTGCTTGTGATAATTTATTAAGTTAATGTAACACCCCAAAATTCACTACTTTTTTTTGAAAGCGGAAGCAATTATAATAGAAATACTTAAAACCCGTGAATTCTGGAAATGTTACCGCCACACTTAGTACTAGACCAGTTCTCTCCGACCGTTCCAATACCAAGTGCTAAGGCTAAAGAAAAGCTTTACATTAAATTCAAATCAACAGTTCATAAAAGAACTTGAAAGATCATACCTTAAAATCAGAGTATGCATAAACGTTTATAAACGTAATAAAATAGAAATCAGAGTGCGAAATCAAAGAGGATAATTACTCCAATACAAAGAAATAATAGCAGGAAATAAAATTACATAAAGACTGAAATACGGCCACAACTCTCTCGAACTTGATCCAAACATGCTCAACACTCAGCCCCGACTGATGTCTCGCCCACCTACACAAACCAGAAGGGCATACTACTCGTGGGAATGAGCAACACCCATAAAAAGGGTGATCAGTACGCTACGTACTGAGTAAGGTAACCGAGCACTAAGGCCAACACATAAGCACATAATCCATGCAGATAATAACAGGGCAATCTAACATAACAACATAAAGGTATATGAACAATTTAGGTAAAAGTACAAAGGCCTATATAATCCAGATTAACTGTTTAATTAATCTCTTAGTAGAATCCGATTCACACCATGCCTTTTATCAATCCATGTAAGTACAGGAACACCCCACTATTATTGCCGGTGGGCCGGTCACTTGCGGGACAAAATCCACACCACTATTATTCGCCGGTGGACCGGTCACTTGCGGGACAAAGTCCACACCACTATTCCTGACCGGTGGACCGGTTTGGTTCCTGCTCACATGGTGTTCCACTTTAAGTAATTAGTATCTTTTAAATGTCTTAGTAAACTCTGGTTTGTATTTATTGAGCTCGAGTCACCCCACTATTATTGCCGGTGGGCCGGAACGCACAGGTACAAAGCCTGACCACTATTATTACCGGTGGATCGGTTACACATAGGACATCATGTCCTAACCACTATTTCTGACCGGTGGATCGGTCTGGACCCGGCTCAATAATCTTCCACTTTAAATGATTAGTGTCTTAAGTATATTATTCAAAGGCTTTCGCCATGGACATGCATGAATCAACACACATCACAAATCACAATTACACTTTAATCACCAAATATACTTGATACGACAAAAACCCTAAGCAGTTGCACCAAACCCTAATTATCCACACGAACCCTAGATCGGTTTCCTACGTACCCATATAATGCTCCACGCACTATTTTCCCTTCAAATGTTCAATCACCTAAACAACACTTACATTACTTTCCTCAAATCCCAAATCAGCGTTCCATACGTAAACTTCACTCTCATACAAACTTTACACATCCCATGCAATTATTAACTTCCATGCAAACCCTAATACCACCATACAACCATTAACCATTATGCAAAACCCTAAATTCAATCCATATAACCCAAAGATTCATTTATACCAAACCCTAGATTCAAACCATATACAACCCAAAGATTCATTCACACAAAACCCTAAATTCAATCCATACCAACACAAAGATTCAAATCATATAAAACCCATAGATTTTTCCACATAATAAAATTGATTAGATTCTCCCCTTTCATAACCACAATTTAGATTCCACCATACAAGACTATAAGTTAGATTCTCCCACATAAAATCATAAATTAGAATCTCCCAAGCAAAACCATAATTTGGATTAATTGGATTCCCCCAAACAAATCATAAATTAGATTCTCCCAATCAAATCATAAATTAGGTTCTCCCATATAATATCATAAATTACATTCTCCCCAAATAACGTCTTAAATTAGATTCTCTCTAACAAACCATAAATTAGATTGTCTTCCACGAAACCCTACATTTCCCATTTTATTCTTCCTCTCATAAATCATTCAAATACTTAGGTCAACTCATACCTCTTGATCAACTTCTTTCTCCATCCTTATTTTTCATCCTTTTTCCCCACACAACCACATCGACATTCTCACATGCATGTCTTATAAGGTCACAATACATATCATCACATACATGTAGTTCACATGCCATATAACAACACAAAAGCATGCTTGAGCTCCATGCCATACCAAATATGCAATAATTACAATAATAACATAGGATGCATAACATATAAGGAACACAATGCACATTAGCACACAAAAGGCCTTAGCACCCCTTACCTGAAACGACACCGGTCTTGGAGCACGTTCCTACGCCTCCTTAGGGCTTTTACCAATTAATAACATACTAATACAATAACCTTAACAAAATTCTAACTTTGCTAAAGACATAAAAATAATAAAGATATTATAAACCTTGATAATATAGGGTTAAAGATTTTACCCTAATGATAATAATGATACTAATATAATAATATCAAGGATAATAAAACTAATATCAATGAGAATATAAATAATAACAACAACAACAACAACAACAACAACAATAATAATAATAATAATAATAACATATAAGTTTTAAAATAACTAATGACTTACCATTTATTTAATATTAATAATAAAATTAATAACATATATAATAATATTAAAATAATAAAGATAATGATAATATTATTATCAATGGTTATAAGAACAGTAGAGATAATAATACTCAAATAAATAAGTGCAAATGTTAATACAAAATTAGGGCCTAAGATTTTCCAGAATAATTAATAAAACGTTAATAATAATTATTCTAATAATTATAATATTAATAATAATAATATTAAGAATGATAATAATCCTATAATAATTCAATTAATAACTTAAAATTCGAAACTAACAATAAAATTATTTTATTACCACTCTCCACCCTGCAAGTACAATTCAGCATAAATTTTACATCAAATAATAATAAAACATATTAAGAATATAAATATTAAGAATAATAATAATGGTATTTATATGCAAATAATTGAAATAAATTAAATCAAGGCTTATAATAATATGGAAAATGGTTGAGAGGGTCTAGGGTTCAACCTTAAGCTGGTGGGGATAGGCGGCACCAGCGGTGGTTCACGGCGGTGGCCGGAAAATTAGAAGAAAAAGGGGAAAGATGGATGTTGGGAAAAAGATAGGGAGAGTTGAGGTGATATAAGAGGTGTTTATTGTTGCCCAGGAGGAAAGGGACAAAATGATGGTGGTGGTGCAGCCAAAGGTGGCGGCGCACGGCGGCGGAAGGCGGTTTAAGGCTTCAGGGTCAAAATTCCGGCGAAACGAGCATCCAACTTTGCATGATTATTGAGGCTCGTACAAGAAGAATAGAAGGTTGAAAATAGTTTAGTTAATTAGAGGAAATTTTAGGGAAGAAAATGAAATGTTTCGGTGGCGCTGAGGTTGGCGAACGGCGGTGAAAGAGGCGTCTGAAGTTGGGGTGGCGGCAGCTCGGGCCGAGGGTTTTCGGGGAAGAAAAATCTTCAAAACTCCCACAACTAGGCTATTTATAGATGTTGGAATGGATAATGAGGATCTGGAGGTCGACATGGAAGTGTTAAATGCAAGAATTTGGGTGTCCGGTGGTAGAAAATGGTCGGGCATCGTTTGGTTTGCTCGAAATTTTGAGATGTCGGGGAGGAGAAACGGGCGAGAGTTAACGCACGAAAATTATGCCAATTTATTTCTGGAGTTAAGAGGAAGGCAATGAGACAAGAAACGGCCGGTATTATTCACCGTAGCCGGAGATGCCATTGACGATGCCGGGACTGCACCATCGTCGACGGAGGAGAGGGGAGGAAGAAGGAAGAAGGAAGGGAGGCGGTCCGGTCGGCCGGGAAAGAAAAGAAAAAGGGAAGAACCGGGCGGTTCAGGCGCGGTCGAGGGTGCGTTTAAGTGAGACGACGCGTTTCGGTGTAAACGGAGTCAAAACGCGGCGCGGAGGAGTCGGACGAAGGAGGCCGCACGGGCGCGGGCTGGGCCGAGGGAAAGGAAGAAGGGAAAAAAAGATTGGGCCGCGGGAGAGGGCAGCCCAAACGGGGAAAAAGAAGAGGAAAAAGAAAAAGAAGAAAAAGAAAGAAAAAGAAAAGGAAAAAGGAAGAAAGAAAAAGAAAAAAGGAAAAAGGAAAGGAGAAAAAAAAATAGATTAGGGCCAATTAAATTAATCTGAATATTTAGGATATTTAAAAATGATAATATTTAAATAAAATAATATTTAAATCCCTTTTTAGGCTAAATTAGGATATTTAAAATATTTTCCATAAATTCCATTTTAATTATCAAAACACCCTAAATTCCTCCAATTAAATTATTTATAAAATTATTATTAGATGAAAACTATTTTCTCATTCTTATTTTAAATAAAATAATTTATTTAATTAATTTCCAAAATAACATATTTAATTATCCAAAATACCAAAATTTCTCTAATAAAAATACTTACAAAATTCTTCTTAATTTTTTCCAATGAATTCCTTTTTTATTTTAATAAAATTAATTTATTTAAATAATTTTTCTAATAAAAAATCATTTAAATATAGTTTACAAAATTAGAAATTTTTGGGGCATTTCAGTTAAGGTAGTCTTTGTGGGTGTTGTGTGCATATATATGTAGTTTTTATTTATTCAGTTTTATTTATTTCTTTCTGTGCCTACTTTGTTTAGGTAAGTTGCGTCCTAAGTATATAATCTTATGTTGTTTTTTTGGTTCGTCTCAAAACAAGAAGGGTTATATTTGAGTTATCCATTCATAGGGTAAAACAAAGTAATTGGACTAAATTATTTTTACAAAGGATTTTTTTAAATCATATTAACTGATTTGATCACCATCTTCCAAAACCTTAAAAACTGAAATTGAGAATGTGATAGTAGTGAAGGAAAGAAAGTTAGAATGGTTAGGAATCAATCCATGCATTGAATATGAATGAGATGAAATGAAATTAAAAAAATTGGTAGATACACCATTGTGAGCGCTTGAGCCTAATCATTGGATACATTGTTTATCCAGAATATATTTTTCTTTTGTGTGTATTCTCCAATGATATGTGAAATTATAATTTGCCATTAATTCTCTTCAAGACTGCATAGAAATTTAGGATATTTGAAAATGATAAAGGCATTCTTCTTTCTTTATTAGCTACAAAACCAAAAAACTTACCTTGAAAATTATTATTCATTTGCATAAACCCCTTTGAGCTTAAGCCTTATTCTATTGATTTAACCTTCATTAACAACTAATACACATATGAATTTTCCCTCCTTACTCTATAACTAGTGAATCAATAAATTTCCAGGGAAAACATTTGTTGAAAAGGTTAAATCCAAGCATGGGGGTACAAAATTTTGGTGAAGGAGCTGAAAAAAAAAGAAAAAAAGAAAAAGTATTTTATTATTTATATGGTTGAAGGGAAAGGTTAAATTGTCTAAATTTTTTTAAGGGAAAGGATTTTACCTTATATATATATAATAAAAAAAATATTTTGCTTCTCTAGTTAATAGAGTTAAGCTACAATACCCAAAGTATACCCTACCTTATAACCTTAGCCCCATTACAACCATTTTCAAGACCTTTTGATTCTTATATACTGTAGTTCTTTTTCAGTGGTGGCGAATTGAGAATAATGGCAAACATATGGGTGATCATTATCATTTGGAGAAGTTTTTAGAGTAAACACATCACGCCATACATATATAAGAGTGAGTGTTTTTACACACCGAAAGTAAGAATCTGCCAATTTAAATTTCATTAATCTTAATCTAACTTTGCATGGTGAGATACTAACTATATTAACTTTCGTTCCCTACCCATTTGAGCATTTGATAAGACTATTTGTAAAGTGAGTTAGATGTGTGATCCAAAATATTCTCAACATTGTGATTTTATGATTTATAAGTGTTTTAAGTCCCAGTGCATTGTTAAACTCTGTGAATGAATAAGTCCAATCTTACAATTCTTGTAATCTGTGACTTATCTCACTTGCATTTCTTGATGTACTCATGTGGATGTTATGATGTTTCTTTAGGACAAGCAATGATTTAAGCATGGGGGTATTTGATAGATGGAATTTATAGACTATTTTCCTGCGTAAAAATGTCATTTATTCCTCATTAATTTTATAAGATTTAATATTTTCTTGAGTTTTTTATTCTTGAATAGATTTTGCAGGAAAAGATAAAATTGAAGAAATTCAAAGGAGAAATCAACGAAAAGAAGAAATCAAGAAAAGAACACATCAAGAAACATTGAATCAAGGGGAGAAAAGTTAGAAATGAAGCAAGTACACCAAGAGAAGTTGTGCTGAAACTTTAAGGGATGAAGAGTGAAAGAGCCAATAACACGGTACCTTCGTGTTTCCTAAACACGGGCCGTGTTAAAATCTCAGTTCTTATATTTATAATCCAGAATTTGACAGAGAAATCAGAGAAAAACACGGGACCTCCGTGTTTTTCTTAAATTTTGTAACCGCTCATACGACCTATTTTCTGATATATTCTCTATCAATTCGGGGTTCGAAAATCAGTTTTTAGGATTCGAAACAATTGAATGTGCTCTCTTTCTCTATTCCCTCTAGAAAATACAAGTACTTCACAATTCCAACTTCCTTTATCTTTCTTGTATCCTATTGAGCAATTGCAGACCATCAATTGTTCAATAGGATACAAGAAAGATAAAGGAAGTTGGAATTGTGAAGTACATGTATTTTCTAGAGGGGATCGAGAAAGAGAGCAGATTCAATTGTTTTGAATCATAAAAACTGATTTTCGAACCTCGAATTGATAGAGAATATATCAGAAAATAGGTCGCGTGAGCGGTTACAAAATTTATGAAAAACACTATCTGTATTTAGGAAACATGAGACCTCCGTGTTTTTCTCTAATTTCTCTGCCAAATTCTAGATTCTAAATATAAGAATTGAGATTTTAGCACGGCTCGTGTTTAGGAAACACGGGGGTACCGTGTTCTTGGCTCTTTGACTCTTCTTCCCTTAAAGTTTCAGCACAACTTCTCTTGGTGTATTTGCTTCATTTCCAACTTTTCTCCCCTTGATTCAATGTTTCTTGATGTGTTCTTTACTTGATTTCTTCTTTTCGTTGATTTCTCCTTTGAATTTCTTCAATTTTATTTTGTCCCGCAAAATCTATTCAAGAGAGAAAAACTAGAGAAAAGATTAAATCTTATAAAATTAGTGAGGAATAAATGAAATTTTTACGCAGGAAAATATACCAGTGCGATCAGGGTACAATTGCATCATTGGGTTGATAGTCAGAAGGATACTATGTCACCTTAGTGAGCCGGTATGACTGGAGTACCTTAGTGTCTCTAGGTTCGATATGATCTCCCCTCGAGTAAATAAAATGAAAATGATTGACGGATTATTGGATTGGTCGGTAGCAGCCTTTATGCCTACCTATGGTATAGTAGTAGCCTTTACGCCTACCTATAACACCTTAAACTTTTAAAACCAAAACTTTAAATATTTAAAATTTTATCCAGAATAATTTAATCTTAATTATTGATTTTATTATTTTGTGGACCTTTGATTTACAAAAATAGATAGGATTATTTAATAAATTAATATAATTATTTTTATCATTTTATCTTACTCTTTTTATTTAAATAAATCCTAAACCCATAATTTTTACAAAAATTATTTTCTTAAATTAATACTTTAATTTTTGGATGAATTAATTTAATATTTTTTCCATTAGCCTAATTTCTAATCCTAACTCTAAAAATATTTTCCTTTTCTTTTCCTCCTTTTCCTTTCTCCTTTTTCTTTTTTTTCCTTTTCTTTCTTTTCTTTTATTTCTTCTTCCTTGGGCTAGCCCGAACCTCCTATCTTTTCTTTCTCTTCTCCCCCGCACAGGCCAACCCAAATTTCCTTTTTCCTTTTCATTTTCTATTCTTCTCCTCTTGGACCTACCCAACCTCTTCTTCCCTTCTTTTTTCTCTTACCCGAGTTAGCTTATCTTCCCTTCTTTTTTTTCCTTCCCCACTCGGCTTGTCTTCCCTATCCTTCTCCTCATCTACACCGCCTGAGCAAAAAAAAAACCCTTCCCCCTCACATGCCTTCTTCCCCTGCTTCCCTACATCTTGTCAGCCTACACCTCTGCCTCTGCTTGGCTAGATGCCTTGTACCACCCTCCTCCCCTGCTATCCTTTTCCTTCCCATTTTCAACCCTACAGCCCTAACCTTCCCTTCCCCCACATGCCTCTTCCTTTAATTTTTGTTCATCCCTGCTTTTGTCTCCTGTCTGCTATGCTTGCCCCTACCTACGACCTCCCTCCCTATACTCACCTAACCCTACACAACCAAGCCTCTCCTCCTCTTCTTTTTCTTCTCCTTCTTCTCTGCCTCATTCTCCCTCGTGATCTGCATTCCCTTCTCCGACCCTCTCTTCTCTTTTATCTCATTTTTCACCTACCCTGCTTTTTCTTCAACACATCCCTATAGCCCCTCTTCATCGTCTTTATAATACTCTAAAATTTTACTTAGCCTAGTCCCACATCATTAATACCCTAATGTGATTCTAATATCAAGAAATCTTATTTTAAACCTAACCTCATTTCTTAATCCCGAAACTTGAACCGAAATCTGAAACCTTGACTCGAATAACTCGTAAATTGTAAACTAAAATAAAAACCCACTAAAATTTTCACTAATCCTAATTACTTATGGCTAATCTAAAATCATCTAAACTAATTCCCAACCCTTCTCTTTTTCTTTTTCTTTCTCCTTTTCTTTTCTTTCTTTCTTCTCTTCCTTCCGTCAACCTTAAGTCACAACAATTAAAATTGTTGCAACTTACACCCTCCCCACTTACACCAACACCCATCACCTTTATGCACCCTCATAAATTATCCATCACCTTTCTTCTTCTTTTTTTCCTTCTTCCATCTTTGTAGACCTGCACACCCCATGCACACACCCTGCCACTCTTCTTCTCCCTATTCCTCTTATCCTTATGCAATACTCACACACACAACCATCCCCATCACCTTCCATAGTTCCCAACACTCAACCATCGTTTCCTCTACACCACCCTAAACCATCCATCGCACGTCTCCCCCTTCCCTACCTTCCTTCCTTCCTCCCCCGATTCACTCCATTCATGCACACATGACCATATATATATCTATATATAGACACACACACACACACACACACTACATTCTCCTTTCACCCTTGCTTCCATTATGCCCATTTTTGTGTCCAAAACATTGCTCAAGCTCCCTCTTCCTTCTCTTTTCTTCTTGTTCTTCCTCCTTCTTTCCCCTATATTTATCTTGCGCACCACCCATTCCACCATCGTGCACCACCTTGGCCACTACTCGCCGCCCATTGACTGGTGGACCGACCACCAAGATCACCCCAACCTTTCCCAAAAATTGTCGCTGACCATCGCTGCTGATAACCGCCTCTTTTTCCTTCATCTTTCTCTTATTCATCACATTTTTTGCAGAGCGCACGGCCTGTGCACGACCTCAAGCATGGCCATGAAATACTAAAAATTTCCTATTGCATAGCCGTGCAACTTTGCACCGCTTGGCTATACGTGATCTTCTCTCAGCCTAGAGTGTGCACCGCTTGCAGCACAACCTTGTAACTCAGTACTACCTGGCCGAGCGTGATCTTTTCTCTCAACTCGGGTTGCATCACCTACAGCACAAATGTGCAATTTCCTATTTTCGACCATGCACCCCTATTTTTACCTCCAAACCTTGTCCACACACCACCAAAATTTTACCATAGCTCCACTATGCATTCCTCTACACATCCACACATCTCAAGCTCCCTTTTGTTAACTACAGTTATTTCTATTTTTACCCTCTTTACCTTGATTTCTCCTTTGATTTAACTCTTCGAGTCTAACCACAAATTTCATTATTTTTTGTAGGTGGTATTCTAGTAACTTCGGAGGAGGAATTCTAGGATTTGTGTGCTTAGAGCTCGCTTTCCTTGTTGGTAAGGATACTATATGATGTTTAGGATTTTTGGTGTTATTTTCTTGTATGGTTATATGTATTTTTCATGATATTATTGATATATGATGTAACATGTGTTGATCATGATATTTTGTGATGATATGAGTATTATGTTGAAAGGGAGTAAGAATGGGTGAGAGGTACCATTATGTTATGATTTTGTTGTGATAATGTCATATTGTGGAAATATATCTCATAGTATGAAATAAGGGCTTAAGGATATTATGTTATTGAAAGAAAGTAAGAATAGGTAAGAGGTACCATTATTATTTTGTTGTGATAATGTCATATTTGTGGAAACATATCTTATGGTATGAAATATGGATTAAATGAGTTTTGATAAATGAAGTTAGGAATTCTCATGAGGTATGATGATAAATTGTGGACTTGGAAACTAATATGTGTGGAAGGTACAAAATTTTATAAAATAAAGATTTTTATTTGTACTTAAGGATAATTTGGTCATTATGGGATGATAAGAAAATTTTGGTATTTTGTGTGTTAGGTGGATTAAAATATGATAATAATAGCATGAGGAACTCTTGGAAGTATTAATATTGTTTGGGGTCCTTAAATGATTTAATGGATAATTTGGGATAAACTATCTTATAATGATAATATCATTATTCCATGTATAAAATCTAGAGGTTATACAGATTTTTGAATACGTTGTTATTGTTTGACCTTATGAAGTTACCTATCAGAATTTATAATCATGTAAATTTTATGGGAGGTGTTATGACAAATATGTAGAATTTGGGTTTTAGATATTTTGTGAGTAATATATTAGGATAAGATTATTAATGTATGTGTATGGGAATTAGATCATGCATTTTTGGTATGATAATAATGATGGGATTTGAAGATGATATAATATAAGTTGTGTGGAATAATCAATATGGGAGAATGAATACTAAAGGGTGTGTAATTAGGGTTTGAAAGGACTTAAGGACTTGGACCTATGCTATATGTATATTTGTTTTAATGAGTTATATACTTGAGAATCAATATTGAATAAGATACTAACCACTTCAAGTGAAATAGCATGTGAGTAGAGCCAAGATGATCTATTTTTCTATATATATTTATGTATTCCTGATCCATCAGGAAGAATAGTAAGGTGTTTTTAATCTTTGTTCAACCAAAAAGAATAGGAGCTTGGGAGTGTAATGCCCTGAGAAAGTGCTTCCGTTCGTTCCTTTGGATTAAGAATAGTGGCCCCCTACTCATCTTGAAATGAAAATATATCATTATAATCTATGGAAAAGATACTAATAATTTAAAGTGAAAATGTATCATTATAACCTATGTATGTATGTATGTATGTATTCCCGTTTCACCGGGAAGAATAGTGGCTCGGGAGTGTGTTTCCCCGAGAAGGTGATGCTTTTAGATCTATTCTACCGGATGATAATAGTAGCTTAGGTGTACTATCCCTGAGATGGTGTTTTAGACCATTCCACTAGCTTAAGAATAGTGGGGCTCCTACACTCAACGCATATAAAAGAATAAAAATGGATTATACTTAAAGGAATCTGGATCATATTCTATCTTATGAGATGTTTCATTTATTCGGTTATTCACTTATTATCTAATGTGAAAACATGTATTATTTGTATCCATATTTTGATAGTATTATTCCCTTACTTAGTACGTAGCATATTGACCACTCATTTTATGGTTGTTGCTCATTCCCACGAGCAAGAGGCCATGATTCTTATGTGCAGGTCTCAAAAGATTAGCTAGATGATTATACTGCCTATGATGCCCTATGTGGGAATGAGTGACTTCGTCTATGTTAGGGGTTGGGAGAAGAGTAATTGTTATCCGGTCGATGTATTTAACTAAATACCCTTTTTGGACTCTTGATTCATGGTATTCCTTCTTTTATATTTTGTATTGTTAACTCAGAGTTAGGCTCCAAACTTAGTATTGTACTATAAATGTTCTTTTGTTTTTAATTTTCTTGTGTTACTTTAAATGTTTTACCCTTGTGATAGATGTAACGATGGTTGTATAAGCCAGAAATATGTCGATCACGGTAGTAACCCCTAATATTTTACTTAATTACTTCCGCTGCAAAATAAAATTTTTAATGGTAAAAATCAGGGTGTTACAGTTTCAACCGCTAACCCAGCCTCCATGCCACCAACTCCTCCCCTACCTACTACTTGCACCGCCTCGAGCATCCAAAACCAGCCCACCCTTGTAGCCTCCCTCCCTTTTCTTATTCTTCTCCCCTTCGACCCCTTGTAATTTCCACCCTTAGCTACCTCTTTCCCCTCCCTTTCCGCCACCACCACAACCTCCCCCAACTGCCTGCCACCACCTCGACCTCCCCCCTACACGACCTTACCCGAGCCACCCTACCTCTCCCCTTGTCTTTCTCTTCTTCTCCTTTCTTCCTCTTCTCCCTCCCTTCTCTGCATCTTTCTACTACAACCCAAGCCGCAGTCTCCACCGCCTCTGAGCCACGACATCATGACCTCCAACTACCACCCACCACCTACCTCACCTTTTCCCCCAACAACTAGCACCAACACCCCCATCACCTCCCTCAAACCTTTTACCTAAGCACCCCATTTTCCCCTTTTCCATTTCTTTTGGCCACCTTGCATGGATCATGCAGCATGAGTTATGCTATGATTTTTGTATATATTTTTGCTAATATTAAGGTATAAGGTAGTTTAGTAATGTTATATTATTATTTCATTTATCTAATATTAATATTGTATTCTGATATCATTTTTAGGTATGAAATTTTATTAAATGGAGCCTAAGAGTTTTAAACCAGATACCGGTAAAGTTTGGTTTTTGCTGGAAATAAGGTAACCATTATACTCCACTAAAATGTATGGATTATCGTATGTTAACACATTGAGATTTTTTGCATGTGATTTGTATAAATATGATGTGTTACTATCTTGGAAAATGGAAAAATAATGCATGTATCTTGTGTAAGTTATGATGTGTATGAAAGGATGATTTAGAAAGGGATTAATGTTTGATGATGGGTGTTATGTGTATATGATGCTATGCTAAGTAGATGTGGACACTTATAGTAATAATCTTACTAATATGAGCCCTAGGGACAATTTGGTCATTTGAATACATCATGATATTTAACCTTAATTGGAATAACTAATGTGTTCTAAATGTTGCTAAGAATGGAGATGGGAGTTTGGTGTATTATAAATATAAGTGTTAGTAGAAATACCAATATTTTATGGCCTAAGGGTATTTTGGTAATTTTAATGTATGGTGATGATCATCTTAAAAAAATGTATGCTAAGTGTTATGTGGGGTTGAAAATGATAATAGGGATTTGTGGCATTGAAAATATATATTCCATCATGAATAATAATATTATATGTTCTAGGGATGTTTTGGTAATTTTGTATGTGAAATGGGAGTTGTCTTAATTAAAATGCATTATAAGTAATATTCGGTGCTAAGTGTGATAATAGGGGTTTGTGGTGTTAGTAATGCATGGATGGGCATGATTATCAATATTTTATGACCTATGTGCATTTTAGTAATTTTGCATGTGAAATGGAGTTACCTAAATAAACATGTATGGTAAGTAATAATTGGTGATAAGAATGATAATATGAGTTTCGTGGTGTCAGTAATGTATGTTGGGTATGATTATTAATAATAAATGACCTAGTGACATTTTGGTAATTTTGCATGTAATATGGTGGTTAGCCTAACAAACATGCATGATAAGTATAAAATGATGTTAAACATGATAATAAGGGTTTATTATCTTAGTAGCACCTATTTGAGCATGATATTCAATAAAATATGGTCTAGGGACATTTTGGTAGTTTTACATCTAATAAGGTGATAAGTTTACTAAACATGCATGAGAAGTATAAATTGATGTTAAATATGATAATAAGAGTTTATTATTTTAGTATCACTTATTTGAGCATGATAATCAATAATATATGGTCTAGGGACATTTTGATAATTTTACATATAATATGGCGATTGGTCTAATAAACATGCATGATAGGTATCAATTGATGCTAAATATGATAATAGGAGTTATTACCTTAGTATCACCTATTCAAGCATGATTATGAACATTTTAGGGTCTAGGGGGTATTTTGGTAATTTGGAGGGTACTGTGGTGAATACGCTAATAAATATGCATGGTCTAAGGTAACTTGGCAAATTAGGGTATGCTATGATGTTACTCTCATAAACATTCAGGAAGTGCATTAATTGTTGATTAAGCATGAGAATGTGTGTTTGGTTTTTCTAGAAGTGCATGTTAGGGTTTTATGTGTAAAATGATCATTTGTTGTGTTGAGTAACTTAACTTCATGAGCAATAGTTTAATTATGGTGTGTTGCTCTTTTTATAGAATGTTGATGAAATAAAATGGAGTTTGTGATGGAAATAAATAGTAAACAGATAGCCTTAGCCTTAGAGGCATTTTGGTCATTGCGACCAAAATGCCTAAGTGTGGGTATTTGAGCCTAGGATGGCCTTAGTGGAATTCTATTGTTGACATTGACAATAATCCTTATTCTGATTACTTCATAATATTGGAAACAAATAAAAATAGTTAAGTACGTGATTAATATGAGTTTCTCGTGGTCACCCTAATTAAAATACTAATACTTAAAGTGAAAGACCTTGAGATCGGAAATGGTGGATCTTTAGGGGTTGCTACCCTAAAGACGTGGTTTAGCCCACACTTATTCAGGATTTTGCTGGTGTGCCTTAGTGCCCCAACCATGCTTTACATCTTACTCCATTAAGCTCAACAGACCTAAGTAGGGGGTATGTATACTTATAGATTAGGTGTCATTGTCTGTAGGATATTGTGTGCCTTCGTGTACTAGTGCGGCTAGGGTACCTTTGCATCCCTAGGTTAATAGTCAGTAGGATACTGTACGCTAGTATGACTGGTGTAGCTTTGTATATCTGGGTTTGTAATATCCCCCTCGAGTAAATAAAATGGATTTGTGTGATAATTAAATGGAAAGACACTAATTACTTATAGCAAAACACCACATGGGTCGGGACCATGTGTAATATGTTTACTGGTCCACAGTGAGAATAGTGGTCAGGAGTGTTCTATCCTGAATTGTGTTATGTTTACCGATCCACCAGTGAGAATAGTGGTCAGAAGCGTACTACCCTGGATTGTACTATATTTACCGGTCCATCAGTGAGAATAGTGGGGTCCTCGAACCCACATGAATATAATTTGAGGGTTAACTAATTATGACACTCATGGCTTGAGTTTAGATAATAATGAATGAACTAATATGACCTACTGATGTGTAGCGGTAGCAGCCTTTAAGCCTACCTAAGTTTCAATAGTAGCCTTTGAGCCTACCTATGATTTGGTAGTAGCCTTGATGCCTACCAGGATGGATTGTGTATAGCATTGTATGGATGGGTATGCCTATGAGTTGAGTGGATGGTGTATGGTCGAGTATGATGTTAGCTCTCTAATTATACTACAAAGAGCATTGCTTAGATGTTCCAGTGGTAAGTTTTGTTATTTCTAATTGAATGAACATTAGTGGCATATGATCTTGACGCATGCGACTATCTGAATGATTATTGCATTTCAACTGATATGTGTATAGTTCCATGTTCATGTGTTTGATGTGTTGCATGGGAACCTTATATATTATTCTCGTATAATTGGTAAACTTCATGAAAGTGAAATTTGAGACACTAGCAAAATTCATGGAGCAAAAAGAAAAGGTTGAGAAAGAATTTAAGTACATAATTCAGTGTCTGTACATAGATGATGGAGGAGAATACGCCTTAAATAAGTTCTTTCAATTCCTACATAAAAATGGAATACAAATACAATTAAACTAACCTAATACCTAAAAAAAATGGAGTTGAAGAAAGAAAAAATTAACACCTATTAGAGACATGCAAGAGTATGTTGCATGATATGAATATTCCACCATGATTTTGGGAAAAGTATATGAAAGATACTATATATATCATCAACATGCTCCCTCAAGTAAGGCTTGGGCTTATTTCACCATATTAGAAGTTATGAGGCACTAAACCATTGATGAGTTATTTTTTTATTATGGGGTTGCATTTATGGTGTGTTTGTGCCTACTAAGTAAAGCACCAAGTTCGATAGAAGGGCAATTTGTTGCATATTCTTTAGGTATAATAGTAAAAATAAGGTGGAAATGTTATGATCCAAGCACATAACATTGTTATGTTTCTAGAAATGTGGTATTTGAGGAAGCATCATCATGGTGGTCTTTACAAGTAGTATTATTGCAAGACTCAAAGGAGATCAAAAAGCGATTACCAAAGTAGATGGAAGTTTAACTAGAACAAAAAAAAAATACAGCCACCATAGGAAAAATAGATCAATGTTAAGTCATCATCTAATTAGTCAATAAAAGGTTCTCATAGTAAAGAAAAAAGACCCTAATAGACTAGAGTACATGTTAGGTCACTAAAAGAAGAGAGATCAAGCCAAATGGAAGAAATAAAATTACTTTAACTTCTTGAACCACAACTAAGGTTATCTTCTAGGATGCACATGTCTAATCCTAGATACACAAATGCAACATTAGTAGAAGAAAACTACATAGCATAGAAAAGAACCTATGAAGAAGTAGTTAAAACAAAAGTTGGGAAAGAGGGAAAGGAAGAAAGAATAATAGAACTAAAGTATAATGAAATTCAAGAGTTAGTTCCATGACCAACCAAAGTGCAACCCATCCCATATAAATGGATGTAAAAGGTTAATACTTGCTTGGATGGATCAGTAAAAAAGCACAAGGCATGATTAGTGACTCAATCTTTCTAAGAAAATTAGGGCGTGACTACAAGATCTGCACCGTAGATACTTATTAGGGGGGTATTGAAAATATCAATAATTATCTTTTTATAATCTTATCATAATATAAGGATAAGTTTAATATTATCCAAAATTATAATAATGAATTAGAGATAATAATAAATGATGGGATAAGAAGATAAGGACAAATAAGGAGATAAAGAGATAGAAATGAAGAAAGTGACCATAATGGAAGTATGTAGAAGATAAGGGTGGAAGTAGGATAAAAGGATCATAACTAAGGCTTCCAGCACTGCCTCCATGTGTGTGTGTGTGTGTGTGTGTGTTCCTCCTTATTTTAGATATACTACGTAGAAAAGAGCAAGTGATAAGTGAGAAAAAGAGATAAGGTGTTAGGCACTTCTACATGTGAGATAAAGAGAGAAGGTGTTGGGCAACTTTATGCATACATATGAAAGTAATGAAGTGTTGGACACTTATAACATATACAGTTAGAGAGAACACAAATTTTGTGTTGGACACTAAAATTATCAACTCCACCTGTATTTCTTTTGTATTTTAAAATTATCTTTAGTTTTGTATTTTCTTCTACACATTTGCCATGATATTTGAGAACTATTGTATATACTATAAATGGTTTTAATGAAATATGATGATATTTATGTTATATTTTCACATATATGGTATGATATGGGTTTAATTTTATCAAAAAATGATCTCTTAGACCATTTGCACTCATGCCTTTTATTTTGTCCCTCATCACTTTCTCCAATATATAAAATAATAGTATAATAGTATTTATCTTTCTTTTTTATTTTCCACCTTTTTTTACCTCAATATTCTTACCCTTCAATTTAATAATAAAATATGCAACTTTATCAATCTATATGCCACCATATTTATCTTCATAATATTGAAAAATTCATTACTTAAAGCATGAACCCTTTTTCTTGTCTTTTTTTCCTTCAATTATTCCCTTTTTGCCTCTTGTTTGTCTGAGGAGCTACAAGAAGGCTTAAGACAAAATTAATATTTCCTTTCCTCTTTTACCCTTGCGCTTGTGAGGTGATATGAGAGCAAAACTACCTCCCCTCTTTTAAGGATGTTGGTGGTCTTATGTCATTCCATGTGTTAAATTTTTTTTTTGATAAGTAAGGTACCTTTATTTTATTCCATGAAAAATAGAATGTGGAAAGGCATGTCGAAGAGCTTCATTTAAAGAATCCCCCTTCTAGGAAGGGTTTGGAAATATTATGTAATCATATGTTGGGCATTACCTTAGCAGAAGAAAATACAACATCCCCTCATCAACACACCCCAATAGTCTACATACTCTAGATTCCCAACATCTCAAGTGTAAATGTCCAAACCTTTAATGATACAAAAAAAAACAAATAAACATATAACCAAGAAAAAAACTCATTAATGAATATAAGATCTAATTTGTTAGCCACTATAAATCATCTAGTGTCGAAGGGCTTTTTATTGCTTACACTAATGCATATCTAGACACCATAGTGGCAAAATAGTAAAAGAACAACCACCAAACACTTAGACAGTAACTAGAACCTCTATAAAAATACCAAAACTTGGTCTTAAAACCACATTCTCATTCACTAACAAAGGATATAGGTCGATCCCAAATAGATCATATGTCAACATGTTAACACCAAAAATAACATCAAAACTATCGCCATAGCCATGTGCACAAAGAACAAAATCACTTCCTTAAAGCTAAGCTATAAATTTTGTAGATTTGCTCATGCCAAGTTTAGCCATAGTCTTTCACATCATTCAACCCCCTTACTTAAAAAAAACTATAAATCTATTCAAGCATGATTAGCATATGAAATAAAATTAAGCTAAGAGAATAAAGTCCAAGGCTAGGAGATCGAATTCTGGCACCAATCAACAACAATTTTTTTTAATTTGATTCCACCATTAGGTGAAGCACCCTCACCCAATATTTTTGAAAAGATAAAGCCACAACTTTTTGAACTTCTAAAAAATCTAAATATATTATATCTACAAGATGGATAGGGATAGAAATAATACATCAAGATATATCATGGCAATACCGAAGCACACCATCGATCTCTACTTTATTATCACTAAGAGATAAAATTGCATTACTATTCCATTTTCAGCAACATATAGGGAGCCCTTGCTAATGAGATGACTCTATCATCTATATCCAACTTCGAATTCTTTGATTTCCATTGTATGTAGTCAAACAATTGGGAACTCTTAAAATTCTATAAGTCGGAAAAGGAAAATTAGGTTCCCACATTTTTATGTACCATCCAAGACATAACCAAATCATCTTCCTAATGTACCTATTTAAGCATAAAACTCCTTAAAATAGTCTCACATTCATTTCTTTCTAGATTAACTAAAGAATAATAAACTAGTTTTTCCATAATATACTATACAACCTCCCTTCTCTTTGGAGCACCATTTCACCAAGCATATTTTTTAGGAGGATGAAAAAAATTAGCTTGAATGACAAATTTGAAACCATATACCAAACCTTGATATCCAAGGCACACCTTACAAATAGGGGTTTGTATTCTTTTATAGGTGATTACAAAAAACACAACTTGTATTCCTAATCACGATTATCCCTTGCTTATAAAACTTCTTTTTGTAGAGAGATTTTTAGTTATTTTCAACTGCAAAAGAAAAAAAAATCAATAGACCTAGGTATTAAATTTTTACCCAAACCCTTTGGAATCATGGAAGATACTAGATTAGAGGATCGAGAAAGAACATCATAATATGATTTGAAGGAGAACACACCCTTCGTATTTAGGCTTCAAACAAACACATCATCCTTAGACAGTTCAAGAATAGCATGTGATAAGGATCTAACAATATCACTATGAAGTTTCCCCACTCAAGGAAAAATAGGGTGCCTCAATTCCATTATCTAAATCCATGTGTTACTTTCTCAAACACCAACCTTTAATACTATAGACATACTATTCTTTGCCACCAAATTTAACCTTGGATAATAAACTTTAGGTGGTGTTTTAAATAGCCATAAATCATGCCATAATAGAGTGTAAGTGAAACTATTAACCTTTCATAATTTCCTTTGACAAAGGGAACTGCTTTGGGGATTACTAAGGATCTATTTACAAATGTTCATCCACATACAAACCTCTCATTCTAGGACTCTTCCAATCCCTTAACTATTTATCTTTAACAAACTCAATCAAAATCCTATGTTTCAACTAAATTCATGTTAACAAGTGGCATTCCAACTAATTCACAATTAAACAATCATGTCTTAGTTAATGGCGTGCTTCTAACTAGATCTGGTAAAGATAACCCTATAATACCCTAAATCTTAGAAGCCCTGATTCTTTCAGGATGTTTATAATATAAGAATAAATTTATTATTTTCATAGAAAACAATTATATCTCTTTAGGTTATGAAGACCCTAGTGTCATTTTAAAAATGTTTCGTTCTTGTTTCCTTGACCTTTCCCGCCGTTTTATATCTAATTAGACTTATGAGCCACTTTTAGTTATCAAAATTATTTTGAATCATTCTAACTATTCATATTTGAATTCCTTGTCATTTTTCAAGTCTCCTAATCTTTTTAAAATGCTAAATAGAGATTAGTATAAGAAAAAGTATGATTTATGTATTATTTTATGATTATTCATGTCTTAAGTTTTGAATTACCCTTCTTCTTATAAAATAAATTACAAAAATTTAGCAATCAACACATTTTTATGTTTCTAACATAATAATGAATTAAAAAGTTTGTTTTTATTTTGTATTATGATATGCCATTTTCTGGCACAATCATTTATCAATACTTATGTTTCTTAACTTTAATCATATCAAACCTTTGTGACACCTAATATAAGACTTTGAATACCATAAATATCTAAAATTAACCCTTTCTTTAGACCAAGTATCACCCTATGATGACAAGTTTCATGGCTTAAAATATCCTAGAGAATATTTCTTAGAATATTCTTAACTAAATTTTCTTCCTACCTTCTAAATATGTATTGTAAATTTAACACGTGGTCCTTATACCTCTCCTCCTTATCCAATCCACTTTTCTCCTTCCCCTTTGTTCCTCTAGCTAATGGCCTTCCCCATATGTACCTCCCCTTTGGTTTGATTTTATCTTTTAAACATCCCCAACCTTATCATGAAATCCCCCTCAACTAACCCTCTCTCCTCTTGGTTCCTATAGCTTGTGGCTCTTAAATGCCGCTAATTGGTTGCACACACTTTTCCATCCAATAATTACATTTAAGTGCAAAAATATTACAATTTACTTTATCAAGTGTGTATGTGCACATGATAATCGTGCCTTTAACTAACCACCCTTCTCCTTTTTTTATGTTTTTATTTTTTATCTCTTACATGGTTGTTCTCATTTTGTTCTAACCTTATTCATTTTTTTACTCAACTATTATTACATTAAAATACCTTTATCCAACCTTCAAAATTCAAATACAATTATAGTTTAGCTCTCTTATCCTTTTAATTAAATAAAGGAAAGTTAAGCTTATTTTCGAGTGAGATTTAATCCTATTATATACCTTATTTATTCAATATTATTAGAGATTATTGAATCCTCTATAAGGGTATGGTTAATATCCATTTTCATTTAATTTCAAACTCTTTTAATTTGAAAGTAATGTTAACATTTTTTTATTAATTGATTTCTTATGTTCTCATACTTTTTAAGGGTTTATTTGGGTGTTATACCTTGTGTGAGGCCCTCTATTCTTTAGTTTCATTTTTTTTAACTTCTAATGAAAGGTAAATCCAGTTTTATTGTGATAAAGGATAATTTTTTCTATTATCACACACATTGTAATGAATCTTGTTGTTTTATGCTTGTTTGGCATGCTAATCTTATTATTTTTGTAACATGGGTTATTTGAGGTTTTCTATGATTGGTGATTTATTTATATAATATTTTTAGGATTTTTAAATATTAAATTTTTTATAAGTTGTTTATTCAAAGATTTGACACATAGTTAATCAAGAAAATCCTAAAATATGGTGGTTTAAGACTTGCAAAATTAGGGTAACTTGTTGCATAAACTTTTATTAATTGGCTAAATATATTTATGCAAATAAGTGTCCATATGAAAGACATATATGTCTAATTTAAACTTCATTTTTTGTTACAAAAAGGATTTATATGTAGAAAGTTATAATTATTTTCCCTCAAGTGCACAAATTTGTGAAAACTACTATTTTGATAAAAAGCTCTAGTTTTGGATCTTTTTCTTCTTCTTCTTCTTCTTCTTCTTCTTCTTCTTCTTCTTCTTTTATAGATTTGGGTTATCTTTAATCTAATAATTCCATTATGCTTATTGGTTTTATGATAAAATTCATATATGATATATTTCCATTTAGATTAATATAACTTGTTTTACGATTGAGGGAAGTTTGATAGAATTTAGTTCAATATATTCATGTGTGTTCATGAACATCTAAGACTTGCTCTTCACTATTCATTGAAGATATACATAAATGTTCTTCCTTGTTCTTGATGATTATTTATGCTAATCTTAAACATGTGCTAATATTTATTTAGTTATCCTAATAATGATATAAGTAGGTGTAAAGGAAGATTAATCATGATTATACTTAAATAACACAATTAGCCTTAAAATGGCAAAATGTTGAATATGTGAATAGAAAAATTCAAACTTTTACCCTTGATCATAACTCTGATCATTGATTTTTTTCCCCATTAACTTTGACCTAGATTTTTAATTTGTATCTTTTTTCTTGATGATTAGGGAATTTTTAGAAAATGACATACAATTTTATTTTGTGATTCCAAACTCAAATATATCTGATGTTTTGGCCGTTTGGCTCTAAAATGGTTTTATTGAGTTAACAAGTTTCTTTTGGGATATTTTAATCAATATAACTATAAGTCAAGTTCATTGTAACCTATAAACACTTAAATGAATGTGTAGTGTAACATATGGACACCTATAATGTGATATATGATGTATGTTGGGGGCTACCTTTAAACATTATATAAGTTTGGTGTTAGCATATGAAACACCCGTTATATGTGAGCATGTAAACACTTATGACCATTAGGATTAATCGTGTTTAAACCTCAATCTTCAGACTTTTGAATGAGCTTTCTAGTTGTGATGGACCCTGCATTGAGTTTTCTATCCATAATGTCTCATGCATTTAGTTTCCTAGTTGATATGGATATGCAATAATGCATTGTTTCTTAACCAGGATGACAATGCAGTAATGTAATATTTCTTAGCCGAGATGGCACATAATTATACGATGCTTCCTAGTAGCGATGGCCATACAATTTTATGTTGTTTCCTAGCTAAGATGGATGGGGTGGAACATCCCTTAAGTACTTGTCATTGTCGAGCATTACCCTAAGAGCTTGCTTCATGTTTTGTTGGGGTTGAACATACCATAATTATTGTTCAGGGTCGAGCATTCCTCCAAGAGCCTACTCAAGGGGCAAACAATACCATCGCCTTGTTGAGGGGACAAACAACCCTTTATATTTGTTCAAAATGTTAAATAACGTTATCTTTTGAATGTGTACAAAAAATTACATGTTTACTCCCTTAGAATATTGCATGTTGTTTGCACTGGGTTGCTCGAAGGTGACAAAATTGGTGATTGTGATATGTGGAACTGTGTGATTATATGAGTTATGTTTTAGGTAGGGATAAGAATGGGTTTCAAACATGACTCAAATCCACTAGATCTACCTTCTTTATAGCGAGTCTGAGACCATGATTGTTGGACTTGATGGGTTTGGGTCTATATATACCTAAATGGGTATGGGTCCGGATCAAGTAGTTCCAAACCCATACCCAATCCATCGAACTGGTCTAATATATATGTATTTGTATGTATACACACACACACACACATAAATAAATATTAATATTATGTTTGTTATCCTTGTTATAATCTTATGTGAACTCCTTATTCATTTTTAAAATTTTTTTTTCTATGTATTTACTTTATAATCAATATATATAATATTTTTTCCAAAAGCATTAAAACGCAATTTGAGAAGTTAAATTAACTATTTTCAAATATTTATCTTTTCACTCAGATTTTTTAACAAAAAAATATATTAAACTATATAAAACATAAATATATTTGCATTTATATATATTATTATTATTTAAAAAAAATAGAGAGACCCATTTATGATCCATTTAAGACCCATTTACTTGTAAGACTTTATAGATCTAGGTTTGACCTCTTGAGACCCAACCGATCTTGGCCAGAACTGGGTGTAATACCCTAAATTTTAGTAATTCTAATCTCGAGTAATTAATATCATAACCTAACTCTAACCACGAGAAATTTATTTATTTATTTTTATCTTAGCCTAACCTTAATTTTTATTTTGGGTTATTAATATCTTTCCTAACCTAAACCTATTCCTGAATGATCATTTAATTAATTTATCCTAATCTCCTAACCTAAATTATTTTTAACTTTAACCTAAATCTAAACCCACGCCATTTCTCTTTTCTCCTTTTTCTTCTCTTTCGCCTTATATTTTTCCCCCGATCGATTCTCTTCCCTTCCCCTTGCATATACGACTCCCCCTACCAAGCCTACCCTATACCCCCATTAACTCCCCTCGCCTCAGCTTAAGGGTCTGAGGTTGAAATTTTGGACGATCACACCACCTACCCCTCTTCCTTTCCTACGTGTGTGTATGTGTGTATAAGGCACATTTAATGCTTGAACTTACCTCCTTCTCCCTCTATCTTCTATCAAACATTTGCACCACCAAAAAAGCCTTACTCCCTCCTTCTTTCCCCTCATTATCGGTGCCAAACCAACCCAAAAAACCCACCATTGGAGAGCTCAACCGAGGCACCAACACCACTATTGGAACCCTTTGCTATTTATTCTCCACCACCTTTGGCCACTATCACCACAACATCACCCCCTTTGGTCATTTTTGTCAAACTTCACCCCAACCATTGGCTAAAAAAGCCAGTGCACCACTCCACCCTTCAATCAAACACCCTGCAGCCACCCTCCTTCATTTTCCTTTCCTTAGCTGCAGCCACATCGATCGCAACCCACACTTCCACCGTCGACAATCTTCACCGCAACCATACCTCCACCTTCAACCAAAACTCACCGCAACCATACCTCTACCTTCAACCAAAACTCACCACAACTCCTCCTTTTTCTTTCTTCCTTGGCTGCAATAGCTTTTACTAGTGCACCCCTCCCTATTCGGTATCTTTCACAGTAACCACCCCCTCCATTTTTGGCAACCACAACCGCACCATATCACCCCTTTTTGGCAGCTCCAACCACACCACACCACTACCCTTCGACTCCAACAACAAAACACCATCCCTCCTTGTTTTGGCCTCCATCACAGTTTCACCCCCCATAGAAATGGCAACTTGTGTTGTTTCTACCACCCCTTGGCTCGACACAACCTTGTTGTTCCTCCTCTCTTTGGTTGGGCAAGTTGTTCCTGTGGTTTGTTTTGGTTTTTCTCCTATCTTTCACCATTCAATTTCCTTAACATTTCCTTAATTATATCATATAATCATAATGGTGATTATTATGATTTATTAGGTGATTTTCTCAAGTTTCTAGAAGAGGTATAATAAGATTTATGTGCTTAGAGACCAGAGTCGGTTTTGTAAGGATACTTGTTGTAGTATAGGATTTTTTGTTTCTAAGTGTTATGCATGTTTTTGTGTTATACCTTGTTATACTTTTCATGTGATTTAATGTATGAGTATTAATGCTATGATATATGGTTGGTGTTATATGATAGAAAATGAGTAAGTGAAGATTATTGCGATATTGTTATTTTATGTGGAAAATCCTCGATGTAAAATATAGTTGTATTGTGGGTTTATTAAGGTATAATGAGTGTGAAATGAGTATAATAAGGTATATGGAGATAAATGGTGGATTTGAAGATAATGTTACCAAACATATAAGATTTGCATAAAATAAGGGTTTTGCTATCAGTAGGGGCATTTTAGTCAATATGGGTTTAGTATGAGAATTGGGCTATTTTAAGGTCTTATATCATCTAAAATGTGCTGAGAAATTTATATGAAGAGTTTAGAGTAGTTATGAATGACCTAAGTTTAATAAAGTATGAAAATGGTTTGATTTGGGGATAGTAGCCTTAAAACGAGAAGGCTATTATCACATGTGTGAAATAGTAGAGTTAGACTACTAAATCCGAATATGATGTTAATATTAGTATTTTAGGAATTTATATTGAATCGGGTGATTGTTTGAGCCATATAGGAAAAGTTATAATGGATTTGTGAAATTAAGGTTTATAATATTCGAGAATAGTAAATGTTGAGATAGGGTTATTATTGCATGTAAAAGACCTTAAGTTAGACCTTGAAATTCTAATATGTTGATAATAATAATAATATTTGAAGAATAGGTACTAAGTTTGGTGGTAAAAAGAGTAATAGAAGAAGAGTTATGATAAAAGTGTGAAATTAGTGTTTTAGGGAAATATAAGTGTCGTAACCCTAGAGAATGGCCTTATGATCTTGTGATGTGACTTACCTATTTTGAACATGTTTTATACTTATCAAATCAAACATGAATAAGATATTAATAATTTAAAGTGAAAGATCATGTGAGTCGAGTATAGGTTATTATGGGTTTGTTCCATCAGACGATTATAGTGGCTTAAGCGTGTTGTCTCTAAGAGGTATTTCAGATCATTCCACCGGTTTAAGAATAGTGGATCGGAAATGTTTTATCCTGAGAGGTGTTTTATAGGTCCGTTCCATTAGATGATATAATAATGGCTTAGGTGTGTTGTCCCTGAAAGGTGCTTCAATCTATTTCACTTGATTAAGAATAGTAATGCCTTATACTCATCGTGAATAAGAATATGATTTGAGATAGGTAATCTAATGGATAAGATATTAATAATTTAAAGTGGAATACTACATGATTCAAGACTGAGGTGTTGGCTCTGTTCCACCAGACAATATTAGTGGCTCATGTGTGTTGTCCCTAAGAGGTGCTTTAGATCATTCCACCTATTTAAGAATAGTGGCTCGGAAGCATTTTACCCCGAGAGGTGTTGAATCCATTCCACCAGACAATAGTAGTGGCTCAAGTGTGTTGTCCTTAAGAGGTTATTTAGATCGTTCCACTAGTTTAAGAATAGTGGGGTCCCTAAACTCAACGTAAATAAAAGAATGAACATAGTTATATCTATTAAAGAGGATAGGATCAATACTTGCCTTGTGATACTTTATGTTTTTTGTATGTGTATTTATTATCTGCAGTGAATGTATGTATCAAACTGTATCCCTAACTCAATATTGTTACCTTCCTCAATACATAGCATGGTGACCATCCTTTTTTTGGGTGCTACTCATTCTCACGAGTAGATGACCCTAATGCTTTTGTGTAGGTCTATGAGGGCCATTTGGATGATTTTACTGCCTTTGATACATTGTATGGAGAGGAATGACTTTTCCTGTACTAGGTGTTTGGGTGAAAAATCATGTTATCTAGATGATGCTTTTACCTGGATACCTTTTGTACTCTTCAATCTATGGTATTCCTTTTTATTATATTATGTTATTGTATCTTGGAGTTAATCTCCAAACTCATATTTATATTTATAAAGCTTCTCTCATTTATAATTAATTGGTTTTACTCTGAAAGGTTTTAGCCTTGTGATTAATGTAAGTATTGTATGGTAAACTAGACTTACGTCAATTTTTGCAGTAACACTTGGTATTTTGATTATATGCTTTTGCTGTATAATGAATTTTTTCAGTAGTAAAATTTGGAGTGTTACACTGTGTCTGGATAGACCCGAACCACACCCAATACATTTCCATCCCTAGTTGTAAGTACTTATAGGATCTAGATTTTACTAAGTATTTAGCTATATTAATGTCCTTTTGTGGCTCTATGATTAAACTAGCTCATTCAGGAGCAGTTAGCCTTGTTTTGTAATCTGATCTGGTTAAGGATATGGTTAAGACTTTTTATGTGTAAGAATGTGCTATGTGTGTTGGTTTACTGGGTGTGCTTTATATTTTATATTATCGTGTTCTTGTGGTGCAACTTGCTAAGTATGGAGCTAAGGTAAGTTGCATGTGTTCTTAATATGTGTAATGTGATGTTATTACTTGTACTTGAATTGTACTTATGTAATACTGCCCCTTATGACATGCATGATAGGAGGTCCTAAGTAGTATGATGTGGTTGTGAGAGAAATGGAAAAGAATGAGGAAAGTGAGTTGACTAGAAAATGGTAATGATTGCCTAATTATCTTATGACCTATGGGTGGATAATAAGAGGAATAATAGGAATGAAATTAAGGGAATGGATCAAGCATGCATGGGAAGTCTAAGGTTTGCATGGGATGGTTAGCCTTTGCATGGGGATGACTTTTACATGGGAAAAGTTTATTTGAGGATTGAGTAAGGCAAGGGAAGAATTGTTAGGGTGATTGGAGTCCATATGTGAGAAATAATACGTGGGTTGCTGTAAGGATGCATGGGGGATTTGACTAGGGTTTTGGGAGGAAACCCTAAGTGAGAGAAATGTGTAAGGGAGGAAATATTAATGAATGGAATGAGAGTAAAAGATGGAAGGGGTGTCACATGGAGGAAAAGTGAGTCAAGTGAGAAGAATGTATTTGGGTGTTGAGTGAGTAACATAAAGGAAATGAGAAGTACTAGGGTTTTCAGGGAGCTAACTAGGGTTTTGGTGATCATATATGGGAGTTGGATAGTGAGGTTGTAATGTCAAGTGTGGGACGAGAGAAGTGATGGTTTTGGTAATAAAGAAGAGTTTTGGGTTCATGGTGAGTAGGAAAAGATGGAAGGAAGTCTCAGGACCATGGGTTGTGTTGGATATGTGTCATGTGGAAAAGGTGATGGTAAGTAAGAGTGATGAACAAATAACATCATATTGGGAAAAAAGAGGTGCTAGAGTTTTGGGATAATTAACAAGGGTTTCGTGGTCACATGTATTATATGGGAAGTAAAATGTGGTGCTTGGGAATTAATCGAGCGAGGTGATAAATTGGAGGAGTATGAGTTGTATGGGATAAAAGCAGGTTGGGCCATATAGGCCAAATTAGGGTTTCATAGAAGAAGACCCTATAGAGTGATATTAAGTTGATTCTAAAATAGGGAAAGTGGGCCTTAGAGTTGAGTATTCATGGTAATGAGGAAAGAGTGGGAAATGATATTTAGATGTACTAGAGGAAGTAAAAGTCCCAAAATATGGGACAAGACTATCAGGAAGTCGAGTGGGTTGTGCATGTTTAGTCGGGGTTGTGTGTGGAATAAGATACAACAAAACACTAAGCACTTAAAATGAAAGATTATCGAGTCAGGGCCCAATGAGGTTATATATATTTTTCGGTCCACCAGCTATAATAGTGGTCAAGTGCGTTTTACCCTGCTGAGTGATTTTCCAATCCACCGGCTATAATAGTGGTTAGGAGCGTTTTGCCCTACTGAGTGTTTTCGGTCCACCAGATATAATAGTGGAGGATTCAAGGCTCGATAAACCAAACCTTGTATGGTAATAAGTCTTCAGAAGATGCTATTTATTTACAGTGGAATACCTCGTGAGTCGGGGCCAGTGAGGATATATATATTTTTCGATCCACCGACAATAATAGTAGTCAAGTGCGTTATGCCCTGTAGAGTGTTTCCAGTCCACCGGCTATAATAGTAGCATTCCTGTACTCACGTATAATTAATATGAGAAATGTGTGAACCAGAAGTATAAGGCATGGAAATATACTAATTATTTATTGTGGAACACCGTGCGAGTCGGGGCCAGTGAGGTTATATATATGTTTTCCGGTCCACCGGCAATAATAGTGGTCAAGTGTGTGTTGCCCTGCTGAGTGATTTTGATCCACCGGCTATAATAGTGGTCAGGTGTGTTCTGCCCAGTGGAGTGTTTTCGGTCCACCGGCTATAATAGTAGGGTTTTCGTATTCTCATGGAATTAACATAAAAGAGGTGTAAGATAAATCATTAATATAAGTCCGATTTGAATATGAAAATTTGGATTATTGTCTTGTATGCTTTATGTGTTTATTCTCTTGCATGGCCTTACTTCCGTGCTTCTTGCTATGTTTACCCATATGGTTACCTTACTCAGCACGTAGCGTACTAACCACCTGTTCCATGGGTGTTATTCATTCCCACAAGCAGATGACCCACTTGAGTTTTGTGTAGGTAAGAGATGCTATATTCGATGCTTACGACACTTATAAGGCATCGGACGAAACTGAGAGTTGAACCTGGACTTGGCCTGGGGATCGAGAGTGATCTGACCGGATTCTATCTTTCATTCATTTTACTCTGTATCGCCTTATTTTATCCCTGTTTTATCGTATTGTACTTCCTGTTCCTTTGGAAACTTTAATTATGTACTCCTTTAGATTGTAAACTTTTTACGTGTACTTTGATTTCCATGTTATGAACTTTTTAGTTCTTTTATGAATTCTTGTTTTAAGTATTGACTTAAGTTTGATGATAATTCTGTTCAGCCTTAGCACTTGGTACTGGAACGGTAGGAGTAAACCGATCTGGTACTAAGTGTGGTGGTAATATCCCCAAAATTTACAGTTTTATTATTTCACTTTTGTTAAACCTTTTTATTAAGTGAAATTTTTCAGTAGTGAATTTTGGGGGTGTTACAATATGTGCATATTTATAAGAGGTAGGATTAATACTATGACAACCCAACGTGATTTCATTATCCAATTCAAGTGGGACTGGTATCTTTGTGTAAGCCTCTTGACACTTCATATGTCATTCCCTTAGATAAGTGTGGTATACCAAATTATTTTATCCCTCATGGTAAATTCACTCAAGGTGTTATGGGTTTGGTATCTCCTAAGAAATCCCTCTCGATGTATTCTAACTATGTGTGGCAAATGTGGTATCCCATTAGTGTGTCTTGTGCTACCATGACTTTTGTTCATGGTAGAGAATCGAGTGTCTTCACTCAAATATCTTAATAAATGGAAAATATGTGATCACTTAATGGAGGAATGATAATATGAATTATATTATATGAGGCATTTGTGTTGTTTTACCTATTCAATAATTTGTATGGGATCATGTTTCATAATATGTTATCATGTGGCCTTAATGTGTAACATGAACCCTCACCATGATTTAAGTAGTTTATTTTATCGATACTTTATCGTACTAATATTATATTTGTGTGATCATTGTGATGATTAGGATTATGTTCTGGTAAGTAGATGATAATTTGTAGGTTTAAAATTATTAGTTAGACTATGTTGATGATGATGATAAGGGCCAATAGCCAACCATTTTTTTTAGATTGAGATTTAAGTTTCTATTTTAGCTAGAGTTAGACTAACTGGTCTAGATAATTTTTCCCCTTGTGATGGGATGCTTTTATTCCTTCTAATTATTTAAACTATTATTTTTGATTCTTATATTTGAATTTTGTACTATCTTTCCCTTCTATCATATCATGTCATCATTACTATTTACAATTCTTAGTTATTAATGGATTCGTGTGGTGTTGTCTCATTTTTCCTTTCATCGATCACGTTTTAGGTGACACCTCTCCTATGCTTGATATGACAGTGAAATCCCCTTATTTTGTTTACAATTGTTTTCGTGTTGTATTTAAAATAAAAATTTCTAGTCTCAAATTTTGGGGGTGTTACACCGCTAAATATTCACCGGTTCTCTTATTGAACTATATTTTGGCATTTTGATCAGTAAGGTCACAGGTTCATTAATTAGCCTATCCAATTAGTCGGTCCTATATGGTTTTAAAAACTATGATCCTACATTCTATTCGTAAGCAATGTAGGACATTAATAAAAAGTATAAATTCTTAAATAAATAATTAAACCACAAGTTAATTAACATTATTCCTCTTAATTATATTAATAATCTTAACAAATTTATTATCAACATCATATGTGGATATAATGACACTACTACATAAGTTTGAATTTGTCCAAAGTAAAGTTATTCTTAAAATTTGATCTAAAGGCTAGTTTCTAACAAGTGGGGATCAAACTGGAAGAGAGATACAAAAATGTTTCATGTATCCCACGACATTTCAATGGACAATTATGTCTTTTGGCCTCAAAACCACTCCATTATTTTTCAAAAAAAAAAACATAACCAAAAAATATTTGACAACCTATTCTATACAGTCCTTATATACATTGATGGAATCCTCATATTCTCCCCATATGTACATGCACACATTTGTGATCTCCACCATTTCACCGTAGTCATAAAAGATTATAGCAGTACACTCCCATCAAAGAATATGAGCCTTACATAAGATAAAATTGTCTATATCATAATGCATATCAAAGGAGAAGAAGATTGTGCTTAACCACAAATAGCACAATAGCTAGCAAATTTCCCTAATAAGCAACTCTCCGGAAGACAAATACAAAAAATTCTCATTATAGTCAACGACATTGGTGACTTTATACCAAACTTAACAACAATCCCTAACCTCCTTAGAAAACTTCTAATATAAAAGAGATTGTTCAAGATGTAAAATCTTGGATTGGCAGATATCTAATTTGATTATTTCCAAATTTATCAAACTTCAAACTTGTAACACTTTCCTTTCATTAGTTTCTTAATTAGAATCACCTTAATCAACTCTTTCAATCATCACATGATTATGATGGTTCTTAATCCTTTAATCTTTTAATCATAATTTATCTATTTATAATTCTCTTTTATTATATTAATTAATCAAATATACATAAAAGAAATTGAAAAGAGAAGATAAAAATTTTACTCTAAAAATGATGTTACCTATTTTCACATTTGAGAGAGCCCATGATCAACCTAATTCATAATCCTTAACATGATGAACTAGTTGTTTCACATGGAAAATATATAGTATAGATTTGTGCTATGACCACATGAGAACTTAGATAAGAAAGATGAGATGGAGGAAAATAGTTTAGGATAGTGGGGTTTTGATAAGACATCAATTTATAGAGGCTAGCCTCTAAGACAACACTTTACAAGCTTGATTATGATGTCACCACCATCTGTTTACCATGTGATGAATACGAAGAGGCACTACACCACTTATTAGTTGAATGTGTTTTTTTTAATAACTTTTGGAAGATCATATACAAGACCTTCAATCCAGGACACTTAATTAGCACCCGATAACAAGAGATACAATAGTTAGCACAACAGAGGAGAATGCCAAGGATTGAACAATTAGATTTTAGATCTATCAACAACATTAATCTATCATGTGTAGCAAAAAAAATATATATATGATAATTTCCAACAACAACAACAAAAGAAGAAGAAGAAGAGAGAAACAGATTTTGCCAGGCATACTAAAGGATATTGCAAGTCAAATAGTGAATTTAAGAGATTGCAAATGCTTCCTAGCTCTTGATTTCCTGATTGATTCCTTGCATTTATAGAAGAATTGCTATCCCATTGGGGATATAAGATGTAAATCATGTCAAATTTGGCTAGTAAAATAACTATTACTAATTACTTACCAAAAAAAAAATGATGTTACCTATTTTTATCTTGAATGTAAATCTACTTTTATAGCACAATTGATTTTAGTTTCATAGACTTGTTAGAATTTTGTTTTTGGAAACTATAATTATAATAATAGGCCAATATGCTAATTATAATGCAAGTTATGAATTTGAACGTCTTTTAACAAGTCAAAAAAAATTGTTTTATGAATCTTTGTGGTTGGTTGTTTTGTTGATGACAGTAATCTTACATCATTATGTGATCATGTTTATGATTGTTCATTATATATTCAAATAATGTTTAAATATTGTAGTATTTGACAAGTTTTTGGTATTGTGCATTGTTGTATTTGTAGAATTCACTCAATCTTTTATTCAACTAATATGACTTAATTTTTATAAGTTCATACTTTTTTACTTACTAAAAAGTAAATATCAATAACATTATTATCTTTTCCTAATATGTACATTATATATATATATATATATATATTTATATATATCATCTTCCAAATACCTAGGTTATATTTTATTAAAATTATAAACCCTTATATTTTTAATGCATTTTTTCTTTGGAGCATAGTTTTAAATGATGAATCAGTCACAATTTTAAAGTATTTTTAATTTCATTTTTTTCTTTGGAACATATTTTCGAATGGCGAATCAATCATCAAATCAATATTATCCTTAATTCAATGGTTTAGTAGTTGAACCAATAATCTAGGCTGGTCTGACTAGTGGTAAGTTAAATATATATATAAAATATGTAAGCAATTAAACTATATACAAATCTTACTAGCTTTCTTAACTGATTTTTTGATTGGTTCATCAATTTTTACTAGATTTTAACCAACTCTGGAGACTGTTACATAAAATTTAGTTGGCGATTTAATTGATTTGTCAGTTAACTAGTTTGACTTGATTTGGTCGTATTTTTAAAACTATAAGGTGGGATATGTTAAGGTTTTGGAATTGTCTTTATTTTTAAAGATGTCAATTTAATGTCGAAGAAAGCACCTAATTGTGTCATTAATTTTTGATTTTCCTAACAAAACAATGTTGTTAAATGAGTAGGTACAAATTGGATACTTCTTTGATATCTAAAAGATCTACACACTTTTAAAAAAAAACTAATACAAATAGTTTTAAAATTATATTTATATTTTTTATTAAAAAATAATAAAATATTTAATGTATAGGTAATAGGGAAAAAAGTAAGAATAAAAATAGAAAATATATTTTGATTTTTTAAAACAATTTTTTATTTTATATAAAATATATATTTTTAATACAGATCAAGTAATCTGTTAAATAAAGTAAGACATATATATGACAAAAACTGTCACCTTGGTTGAGTTCTGTTTTATGGATTCGCAACCCAATTTTTGTTAGCTTGGTTGAAGAAATTTTCGTCAGCTTGAAGTGGATCGCGTATAAAATGTTGATGATAGGGTGAGGTTAGAATGGGAAAAAGATTCCACATTTTTTTTTGAGAAAGGAAAATTTTAATGGTACGTTTCGACTCTGCTATTTGAAACGACAGACTTTCGTATGTATAAAAAAAATTAAACGTAACATTTAATTTTTACTTACTACTTTTCATGGACGAGAGCATTGAATATCAGAAAGCTGTACTGTTATTTCTTGACCAGTATGAATGACAAAACCCCACCGCGTTTCCTTGTTCCCACGGAAAAAATGAGATGCTGATATAAAGATAAGCTGACGTCTGATCACCCGATGCTCTCGTCTCATCATCACAACGGGTTTCCTTCTACATGCCCCCGTTCTCGTCAATTCGATGCTGGCAAACAATAAACCATTAACGACGCACGCAGAATCGAACTCTGAATTCCCAACATGCGAGTCACACGACTCAACGCTGCTCCAATCGATGATGTCACCTAAAATTCCTCAGATACCCAATCAAACTCCACCTTTTACTTATATTCAATTCATCACAACAAAATTTCATTGTCACCGATTTCGTCGCTGACTTATGAACCGATCAGATTAGTCAGCGACAGAGATTCGCTCAGGTAACCGCTCAAACGAAACTCCGGTTGCAAAAATCTGTTGCCGATGAGTCGGAGAGAGACAGGATTTGATGGAGATGGTAAGAGAAAGAGGAAGAGGGAGCTAGAGTTGTCCTCGATCGTTAAAATGGAGGAAAAGATGAGGTCGGAATCGTGTGTGAGAGAGAAGGTGAATGGTAGTTGCGGTAATGAAAAGAATGGTGCTGATTCGTCGGGAATCGGTGGTGGGAGGAGGGATCCCGATGAGGTTTGTCCTTCAAGTAGTAACAAGAAGAGGATTAAGAAGTTTCACGACAGCGACGATGGAGAGAGGAAACTCCCGCCAAGAGATATGTCAGCTTCTGTTACCGGTCCCGCGAAGGTTCTTATTTATTTATAAAATCTTACTATCAGTCTTTATTTATTTATTTATAAAATCTTACTATCAGTCTGTGTTTGGTGTTTGGCTGGATATTAACATTGGTATTACACTTTGAAATACTTTCAAGATTTCAATCCGTCATTTGATTTTTCCTAAAGAAATTATTTGGTCCGGTTTCTACAATAGTAACAGTCTCTCTTTTCTCGGATATACCATTCCTACAATTATGTCATAGTCATGCTACTACAGAGTACTACTAGGGACGTCTCTGTTTCCCAAAAAGTTATTTTTCTTTTGCTGATATTGCTTCCCCGAAAGAATTAAGGAGCTAACAACGATTCTCGTTATTAGGAATTGGAAAAAAAAAAATTTAACGTATTTTTCTGATAAGTGATATTGGATCAATTTGACAGGAAAAAGACTTCATTTCTAATTTTGTAAAGCAAAGTAGTGGTTCTTTCAAGCGTGAGAAGAGGGATTCTAGTGCTCACAAGAATGGGCGTCCAGACAGAACACAGCCTCCGACTGTGAGTACCATTTGCTATTGAAGCTAGTTGGTTAGTTTGTGTTCAGTGCTTGTGCAGTTATGGCTCCATTTGGTGAACCAGTTTGAAGCATATTATTGACTAACTTCAGATCGTTTGTTAAGTTTATTTTAGCAAGTTATATTGTTGAATAATTTGCTTGAGTTATATGACAAGCTAGCATATTGGAGCAATAATCTAGTATATTATCTCACCACCCTTTGGCAAATTATCTTCATAGAAATAATGTAGGGAGACCTAGAGCCCTGTACTTACACTATATGTTGGCTTATATACTTGCCAAAGGTGTCTTGAATAATATGAATAAACAACAGAAGGATTTCTGGTGGGGCCACCTAGATGGAAAGCAACATATGGTTTAACTTCCTAGGATTGAATTTGTGCCCCAAGACGGCCATGGTGATTGACAGCCAGATCTTGTGAACAAAGCTATAGCAGAAAATCTCATTTGGAGTTTCCTCACTAACCCGTGCATACCTAGTTTCAGCTTCTAAAAGCAAAATATTTGTCTGCTTCTTCAATATTTGGGGCATCAAACCATGTCATTGTTGCTCTCCTATTTGGAAGCCTCATTTGTTGGAAAGTAAATGTTGAACCTTCTACCCTTGGGCTGAGATAAAACCAAACTTCAGGGTTATGAACGCAGCCATGCACCACAGAAGATGTCAGTCTTTGCTGATTTATTATTGTGAAACTCATTATGGTGGAATACATGGTTAATGGCTGGTTGTTCCTACTCATATGAAACCTCCTCAATTCTAAAATTTGCACTTGTACGTCATGATACACAACCACTTAACAAGCTCATGTGGAGACCTCACCCGAGGGAATCCCTTTTTGACTAAGTTCCAGGAGAGAGTAGCTATAGCTGGAGTTTCCCAAGCAATCTGAGCCTTCAAGAAGTAATTACGAAATCATTTCACCCATAACACATCTTTCTTTAGGGTGATATCCTACAAAAGTCTACCCATCGCTGCAATGTTCCACCATTCTAGGTCGAGTAGCCCCAGACCACCCTCTTTTTTTAAGTTTACATACACTTTGCCAGGTCACTAGGCTTTTCCTGGAATCAAAATGTGTGCCAACTCATAAAAGTGCTCAACCCATGGCATTTATGGTATGAAGGACCGGCTTTGGCAATAAATACATGAGGCTCTGGTAAGCTTGAATATCAAATAGGACAGATTTCACCAATTGGAGACAACCAGCATAACTTAGCAAATTACTATGCCATGAAGTCAACCGAGGGGTAAATCTATTGATCAAGTGTTGGTATTCAGCAAACTTCAAAGTCTTACCAGGCAGTGGCAGCCCCAAATACCAGACAGGGAGAATCCCCTCGGGTATATGAAATCTTTGAGAAACCTGTTATTCGGTCTCCTAGGTCACATTGCCACCATAAAAGATTGTGCTTTTTGCTCCTTTTTGTTGAAGTCCAGAAAGCCTAGAAAAGATGGCAAACTTATCAAGAAGTGTTTGAATTAAATCAATCTCTCCTAGGCAGAAAAATAAAAGGTATTCCCTCCTTATCAAAAAGAAAGCTATTTCAACAATTTATATATTTTTTTAGAAACTAATAAATGTAGTTTTAAATTTTCACTTACACCCTTCATTGAAATATAACAAAAAAAGTGGGGGTAAAAGAGTAAAATAGATTTTGTCTTTTCTAACGTGATTTTTTTATACAAGAAGTTGGTGATAGGGTGACTACTTTTTTCTTTTTCTTTCTTTTTTTTAATAAGGAGGGAGTAATATTAATTAATATTTAGTTGATAACTATCCTTTTCCTTTTCATTTTCTTTTATGGTATTGTTAGCTTTCCATATATATATATATATATATATTTTGTATTCATATAATTCAACTATTTGTGTTGACTTTTAGTTACTATAGCTTAAATAATGACTAAAAGGGATTAAGAATGAGCTTTTTAGTATTTTTTAATTTCAATTACGAGACTTTGTGACATACTAGTATATTGGAGGCATATTTTCTGTGGTATTCAGAGGATCTTATGATCTGATTTTAATGGCCCCTTTGAAGAATAATTCCAATTCTAGCAACCTTAATCGACAACATTGAATTGCGACAACATTGCATTACTTTATGAAGACTATGGGGCCAATCCAGATTCACAAGTTCCTTCTAATGCTACTAGGATTTGATCTGTGCTGCCTTCCTGAAATGTGAGTGGGTGGAGCTTGTCATGACACAATGATCGGAACAGATGTTATCATCTGTAACCACTGCTGGAGTGCTCATGAGCTGGTAGTCACAGAGTCACTATCACCTCTGAAGGATGAAGCTAAAACATGTCTGATGGGATTTAACCTTTCCATTTGATAGGTAGCTATCAAGAGTGATCTTGGATTCCAACTCAGCAGTGATTGTCTCTCTTCTTAAAGACAGATCTTGAGACCCACCATAGAAGATAGGTAGTTGCACAGAGTGCAGAAGCATCATGGATCATTCACTGAACTTAGTTCAGTATGCTAACCAAAATGCCATTGGTGCGACATGCCACCTAGCTCATTTGGATATTTTGATTTTTATCCAAATATTATATTCCCAATGTATTGGTTAATTATTTTTATCATAGATGAATATATTGGCATTATGGCTTTTCAAAAAGAAACACTATATTCCCACTAAAAAACTAAGCTTATTTCATTTCAGTTCTGAGTTAGCAGATCTTGGAATAACTTCAACATCATTCATCTGCATATAATCTACAATTTACCCAATAATGTACAGACTGTTGCTTCATTTCATTTCAGTATGCTCAGTGCTCAATTTATCACATTATTTTATGAAACAAAGCCATCACATTTATAAGTTACGTGCTTGCTGATTATTGGTGGCATGGTAGCTGTAACATGTACGGCCCCTCTATTTATTAGTAGTATTACAACTTGAGAATTTCTCGTGGTTTTTGTGAGTCTTCCATCCTCACTTCACTTGTGATATATTGATATTCATTTATGTACACCACATTGTTGTCTTTGCCTCTGCAAAATTATTATTCTTGATTGAGCAGCAACAGGTTATTTACTTGATTAAACATTCTTTGAAACTTATCTTGATGTTAGGAGATAACGTTGCCTGAAGCAGGCATATTATGATTGTTTTTCCTATTATATCATGTTCATTTGTATGACTTTGTTCTTTTGAGCCTTATATTTGATTTCTCCATCTTAACCATTGGAATCTTTTATGATTGATTCCTCCTCTGATTCATTTTCACTAGGATATTTATCATCCATAGAGCAAATCAAGTGCATATGGTAGTTTCTTAGCACTCAACTCCCTAAGTCTTGAGACACCATGTGATGGTACATGTTGTAGGACTTTGGTAATTGGGTATGGCTTTGGATAATGTTTTTTTTTAAGCCACGCCATGCTTTTGGATTGACTCACTCTCTTTAACTGCAATGACCTGATATCCAAGAAAGTCCTAAGGCCATGTGCAAGGGACCATGGTCTCAGGAACTTTAGGTGGGGTTGGTCATTTGATTGCTTACAAAGATAGGAAGCACTTCACAGTGAGTATTACTCACTATGACAACAAGCGTCCATCCACATACTAAGCTCTGAAGAACGAGAGTTCCTAGAAGCGATGAGTATCAGGTCACGGCAATGTTAACACAAAAGACCTAGGAGTAAGGGCATGGAATTATAAGCAAGCAAGTACCTTTGGCAAATACCTTCTATTGGTAAGTATGGCTTATTACTTACTTCCAAAAATGCAAAGTGAAGGGTACAACTGACTTATGAAACTATAGACAAGAGCAAAAAGACCCAATTCAAATGGTTTATGAGACCAACAAGTATTAAGTAAGAATTACAATTTGAGAAACACTCTCCTCTACTTGCCATCTTGTTGATCACTTGAATGATTTGATAATAGTTACATTGCTTCTGTTGGAAGATACTCTAATTTCTTTCAATCCAAAATATAAAATTCACAAGCTTTAAGAACAACTCTCAATACTTTCTTCTAGATACTAGGGCCTCTTGCCATATTGATCATCCTGTGTAGAACTCTTTACCATTTGCATTCCATGTTGTCAAATTTTCCGACTAAATTTCTCTATACTTCAACTGAGTAGGTACACGAAAAGAATAGATGGTGGGGAGATCCATCACTAATATCACACAGGCTGCATTTTAGATCAATAGCGATGCCCAAGGATAGCAACCTGTCCTTTGTCTCAAGTATGTTGATGGCCTTTGGCTAGAGCACATATCTATGTCTTGGTATGGAAAGTGAGTTCTACATTGTTTGGTGCCAAGGTACATGATATTGGGCTGGACTCAAGAGCTTATACATTTTGCTATGTTGTAGGAGCCTCCCTTTATGCATTAACATAGGCATTAGGGCCTGTGAGTAAGGCATGAAAATTAGGCCTCATCTCCATCAGTCTTCTCAGATTCCATGATGCATTAAGCATAGTTGCTACTTGCGATTGACCACAAGTCGCTTCCTTTCAATTAGGCATGGACCCATCAAATTTGGGGAATATCTTTCCCTACAATTGACCATAACAACCTGCCTTGAGTTGCCATATTCCACTATTTGAGGTTGATGAGGTCAAGGATGCCTACTTTTCGGCCCACGTACCATGTCATGGTGCTCTGTTCCTGCCTAAAGATATGATCTACATATAGTTGTGATTTTTGTTAGAACCCTTTGTGGCAATAAAAGAAGCAAAATACAATGAACCTGTAGACCGCTGTACTAGTTATTCTTTACAACCATTGTGCATGCCAAAATTTGAGCCCAGAAGTGAGCTTTATTTTGGTGCACCACTACCAAGCATCTCACTCTGTCATGTAATGTAGAGAAATGGATAAACATTTTCTTTAAAAAAACGAATGTCTTAGAATTGTTCGTTAAGGAGTATGTATTTTGTATTTGTAGATGTAAGGCAGTTTTGGTTCTAGTTTGGACACATGAGGCATTATATTCTTGGAATCTAATTGAAAATATATTTAACTCCAAAGTTTTAAACCCCTACTTTTTTTTGCTTAATATTTTTTTCTTTATTTCATCCCCTAACATTGAAAATTATACAAGAACCACCATCACCGTTGTCACCTTTCTCCCTCTCTTCCCCTCACCTTTCTCTGCCCCACTATCCCACTTCCCACTCTTTCTTTTTATTCTCCCCAACATTACAATAACCCTCCATCACCTAATCAATTGTTCACAACCGTTCAAGATAAGACAAAAATCCATGAAATATATAAAGAGAAGTTTGATTAAAGTATTTTGTTACAAAAGAAAAAGGGTAAAAGACCAATTCCTTAATTTGAATGAAGTATTTATGAAAACTGTGCTAACTTCTTCTATCGGCCTCTCAATTTCTTATGTGAAACACTTGATTGTGATCAAATCTCTTTGGTAGATCATGCATTTGTGAGGCATAAAATTATAGCGATGGAAAGAGAGAGGGGGACTTGGGGGGAGAATAGAGCAATATGGATTAAGGAATGAGAGGTCTCGACAAGGTTTGATAGTGTTGTGTCAAATGTTAAGGATGAAGAAGTGATTTTATTTAGTTTAAATGAGTTTTTTCAAGCTAAATAAGTTTAACTTAGAACCAAAGAGGTGTTAAGAGTCTTAAGACTAAGGTGCCTAAAGGTCCAAGGTTCGATCCCCTTCATGTGGTGTCTTTTATGGGTTTGTTGAAAATAGGCTTACTATCCCATTAGCTAGTGCGTGCGAAATTCAATAAATCTTAATGCCCCCATAAACTTTCAAAGAGGGGATTTATACTAGATGTTGCCTTTACCATTACATTCAAATCTGTTTTAATTGGATCCCAATGATTTAGGTCCCAATGCTAGAACTCCTTTATATTTGCAGACTTGGTAACATTTGTTACCCTAAGGGAACTTTAACAAGCATTTATTCATACAAAGGAACCTGCACAAGACATTTTTTCTCTTTTAAACAAATAAGTGTGCACGGTCAAAAATTCAAGGATAAACATGCAGTGGGGACCGATACGAGTGATGGCTTGAAGACACAAGCAATGGATGCAATACACATCGACGCATGAAAATTTATAAAAATTCAGAGTTACAAAGAGGCCCTGAAACAAGAGGTTAGTGAGGCACAAAAGCCAAGCTCTCCTAGGCATAAACCTTTAGTATTTCATTATTTCCTAGGTCATGGGGTTGTCATGGCCACATTACTAATAGAAGGGTGTGCATGTAAAAGTATTATAAGACCATTCATGTGGTACTACTCATTCCCCAACATGTATTCATGTGGCTATTTAAAAAGGTCCAGGGACTCAGGTGCCCATAGCAATAAAAATTTGTGAGCCCCCTCTGTTGGCTTCTTTCTTTGTAATTTGGAGGTCAACTTGGTCTGTGGCGGTTTTTGGCTGGCCATGTTCAAGCACTTGGCATTTGCTGTATCCATTTTTGCCTCCAGATGTCCTTGTTAGATTGTACCTGTCTTCTATCTTGATGATTATAAAAGGAGTTATTCAGGGTTTGGCTTGATTTGGTACTGCTCTTGCAGCACACGCCAAAACAATGCTTTACCTTATATATCTTACATAGATGAATATAAAGGTGCTGCATGGACCAGGAAGTTGGTGCTACGAAGGGAGATGGTTCGAAAGCCTTGATTTGGAAATCGGAGGTGGTGGACTTCACTTGGTTAAGGAGTTATTTATTATGTTGTCAGGGTAAAATCATCCAGAAACGCACTATCCTGTATATTTCAGTTCAACCTCTTCTAGTTGGCATGATCATCTAACTGGGGATGGTTCCTTTTTCTGTCTTGCTTCTTTTCTGGTTCTCACAAACTTTATGATCCATGGTTGTACACAGGTATCCAACGGTAGAACAATCTGGCTGAATTCAAGTTCCTGTCTTAGCGATTAATCTTCCTTCATTCAACAAGCTTCTTGTTTCAGGTTAAAAATAACAAGAGCAAGGAGCAGGGGAGCTTAATGTGCCATCAGTGTCAAAGAAATGATAAGGATGGCGTTGTATTTTGTTCCAATTGCAACCGGAAGCGGTATTGCTATGAGTGCATTGCAAAGTGGTAAAAGTACAAATAGATTTCTCAAATTCTCGGTACATGGTGGAAATTATTAGTTTGATTTTGAGAATGATGAACACAGGTATCCTGAAAAAACAAGAAAGGACTTCAACAATGCCTGTCCATTCTGTCATGGAAATTGCAATTGCAAAGCTTGTCTGCGTGAGTTTTTGATTATAGAGGTACTGTGTGGACTAATTGTTTTTGCATTGGCATTGCAAAATGTCTTATCAATGCATCATGTAAATATGTAAAACTGTAACTACTTTGTGATTTTCCAGGCCAATACTGAAGCATCAGATCCCAGTATCAGTCTGAAGAGACTACAATACTTGCTACATAAAGCTCTGCCTGTTCTCCAATGTGTCTACAGGGAGCAGAGCTCTGAACTAGAGATTGAGACCAAATTATTAGGTGGAGTACACTAAAAAGCCTTGAAATGTCCACTTCCCCTTTAAAAGATGAAGGAAACATTAATAACACAATCTAATTGTCACTTCTGGTGTTTCCTAGGTGCCCAGTTGACAGATTCTGAAATAACGAGGACCAAGCTAGATAAAAATGAGCGTTTGTACTGGTAAGTCTGACATGTCATTCTTATGATCACTTAATTTTTTACTATTTCTCCTATGTTTTCCCCACTTTTAAATTCTGTCCTGTTGTGTGTATTTGATGAAGGTCTGTCTTTCATGATTTCTTCCTGTTGCTACTAACTACTTGCACCCCCCACCTAACCAAAACATTGAAAAAAGAAAGCCAAAAAAGGGATAAGATATGGGGGTAATTTCTCTGGGAATTGCTATTGGTTTCTAAAAGTCTTGCAATTTCTTTCTCATGGATATTTCATATTATGATGCCTTTTCTTGGAGTATCGACTTGATGGTTCAGATGATTGATGATATTTGTTAACTATTTTGCATTTGTCTCTACTTTGCAGCAACAACTGCAGCACATCCATTGTTAATTATCATAGAAGCTGTCTCAATCCTGAGTGTGCGTATGACTTGTGTCTCACTTGTTGCCAAGAACTGAGGGAAGATTGCCAACCTGGAGGTAGTGAAGCAGAAACATCGCACCAACAATTTGTTGAAAGATGTTCTCAGATATCTGACAAACAAGGCAAGCATAAGATAGGAGAAAGATACATTTGGCAAGGCCAAGCTGTCCCTCCCACAGGTGATTTTGCTGCTGCAGATTCCTTTCCTGATTGGAAAGGTAATGCTGATGGTAGTCTACCTTGTCCTCCTCGAGAGCGTGGAGGTTGTGGTGGTCCAAAACTTGAGCTGAGACGCATTTTCAAGGCCAACTGGGTGTTGAATCTGATTAAGAATGCAGAGGATATTATCAGATTTTATCAGCCAACTGATGCTGATTTTTCCAAAGGATGTTCCTTGTGTAGCTCCAATAGACTGCCAGGGAACAAGGACATGGCAGTGCGGCAGGGTGCAACCAGAGAAAATAGCCATGATAACTATCTATATTGTCCAAATGCTACAGAACTCTCACCTGATTCCATTGATCATTTCCAGTGGCATTGGAGCCAGGCTGAGCCTGTGATAGTTAGAAATGTTCTTGATAAAACTTCTGGCCTTAGCTGGGAACCAATGGTTATGTGGAGGGCTGTCAGAGAAACAGGAGCTAAAGGAAAATTGAAAGATGAGACAAGAAGTGTGAGGGCAATTGATTGCTTGGATTGCTGTGAGGTGAGTTTTTCTTTATACAAATGTATGTAATGTACTCCCATGGTCTCACTATCGGTGTAGTATTCTGAGCAATATCTTTCCATCTTTTCAAGTTAAATTAGATTTGAATGAATGTCAACATCTTCACACTCTGAAATTCTTCAATGATTTTTTCTTTGTTTTTCTATATTTATCTTTCAGAGGGAAAATATTTTGGGTCATACAAATAGCTGTGGGACCACCTTCTGTAGTGTAGTTTTAGCTAGTCTTGGAAGATATTCATCAAGGTTGGTAGTATAGTTATACATTCAAATCCAGGCATACGATCTCTGTTTGAAGGAATATGGCTCTAGGATATGTTCAAATAATGAATGCTATAGCATGCTTGTGTTTCAAAACTACTGACCTTTTTTTTTTCTTTTTTCTTTTTGTACTACAGGTTGAAATCAATATTCACCAATTTTTCATGGGCTATCTCGAGGGACGCAATCACAGGGATAATTGGCCAGAGATGTTGAAATTGAAAGACTGGCCCTCGTCGACTGCTTTTGATGAGCGATTGCCCCGGCATTGTGCTGAGTTTATTGCAGCACTTCCCTTCCATGAATATACCCATCCAAAGTCAGGCCTCTTGAATTTGGCTACCAAACTTCCTGCAGAGTCATTAAAACCTGACTTGGGACCGAAAACATATATTGCTTATGGTTATCCTGAAGAGCTTGGCAGAGGCGACTCTGTGACTAAACTTCATTGTGATATGTCTGATGCGGTATATCTTAAAATTCAGTATTTGGACCTTTTAACTTGACTTTAGGTTCAATAACTTGTTAGTTTTTATCATAGCTGTTATTAAGCCTAGCTCTTTAGTGAAAGTTTTATGCCTTGTCTCGTTGGTTTTATTTTTAGATCTGCGAGGTATGTTTCATTGGACTCCAAGTTTGACAACTGTGCTGGATTAAACATTATTTGGTAGCGTTTGCTTGCACATGTAATTTTACAGTTCAGTGGATTAGCCAAAGATTGAGTGTGCCATAATCTAGCCATTTTAAAGAACTTTGTAAAGAGAGAAGTATTGAGTTTGAGACTGCACATAAATAGAGGAATAGCTTCTCTTTTGAAGTTGAGCTGATAAATAATGCAAATCCATATGACATACATTTACACAGTGCTTGATCGCTGTTGAACAAGGGATGTATCTCTGTACTGGTGCCATGTTCATTTGCCTGGTGCTGGTACAAGGTGCTAGTGATACTGGGTACTTTTTTGCCAAATCGAGAAGCTACAAATTATAAATTATATTGGTTATGTCTTGCTGCCTTTTGATAATTATTCCATGCCCATATTTAGTGAACGTTGAGGTTTGAAGTTCTTTCAACAATATGAAACCATGTTCTATTTGTGTAACAATGGCTTTACTTTGTATGTTTCTTGAGAAAATGTTGCACATTATCTCTGTTTATTGTGTCATTGTGGTCTGATGGTTTGATGCTTCCAATTTAATTATCAATCAGCTTGCAATTGGCTGTTTGAATCTGTTTGAATTTTGAAAGATCTTGCGACAATGATGTTTGATTATTGTAAGAGCTTGAGACAATGAGATTTGCATTTAAAATGATCTCACGGCACTGTGGTTATGGTTACATATCACTGTCTTATGTTGATCTTGAAAGTATTTTGTTATCAGTCTTGGCAGATCAAGTCCATCAAACTATATATGTATCCTTAGGTAGGATAAAAATATCAGTCAATTATCAAGTGATATAGGTATTATTGGCAATCAAATTGTCTGCTAGTTCATCTTTCATTTCAGGTGATAACATCTTTCTGGAAAATTTCGTAACTACCTATACTTTTTTATCATAGTTTACAATAATGTATTCTTTACATAATAAATTAAGATTAATACATACATCTAAGTATCAATATACATCCTTTCATTCCAGCATATTATTTTTCCAAATGATGCCATAATCTGGTTAAGTAATTTTATGGAACAGCTGACCTATTGGTGAGGTTATGTTAAATGGGCTATTGCTAGATTGGCTTTTGTGAATTTTGGAGCATATAGCCACATATAGGTCACAAAGATCCTGTTTGTATAACAACAGCTACCTAGTATAAATCCTGCATTTTGCAGGGTCTGGGTGAATGTAATCTCACATCAACTATTTACTGGTGGAGTTCAATAGACCCATGAAAAAGATCCTGTTCCTTTGATCTATATTTCTTCATCCAATAACAATTTTGTGATCATGGTGTTACTCTATCATGCGAGCTTTTTCTTACCATCACTAATATACATTTGATCTGGTTACAGGTAAATGTACTTACTCACACAACTGATGTAAAGTTCAAATCTCACGTAATCAACTCTGTAAAAATAATGCAGAAAAAGCATGCAGCTGATGATTTACATGAACTTTATGGTGAAAATAAAAAGTTCAATGGGGTTACTAGAGAGGAGTTGAAGAGAGATCGAGAACAGGAGAACCAGAGAAATATAGTGTCAAAGCACTCAGTTTGTCACCAGTTAGACTTGAATTCTTCTGTTTCAAAATGTTTAGAAGGCACAAGCATGAAAATGTCAACCGATGTTGCTGAAGCTATTGATATGAAAAGTGGGAATGATGATTTTCTTATCCAGAATAAGAACGGCTCTGCATTAAGCTTCTCTGCTAATGAATCTGATGCATTTTCACCTGAAAATGTGAGTAGTACTGCTCAATGCAAGTTGAACACTGAAAGACAGGAACAACATCGACAGCAAATCAAAGACACTGATGAGTTGCTCATAAATAGAAGTGGTACAAAAGGCGTTCTCGTTGATAGTGACCACACTGCTGCTAACCATGGGGGTGCTGTTTGGGACATATTTCGGAGGCAGGATGTCCCAAAGTTAATTGAGTACCTGCAAAAGCACAGGAAAGAATTCCGCCACATCTATGGTCGTCCTGTAGATTCAGTAAGTATGATGCATCATTTTAACTGCATATGCTACTGCTGGACAAGATTATGAAATTATTTTGTTTTCCTTTTGTTTCTTCAGGTTATTCACCCTATTCACGACCAGACTTTTTTCTTGAATGAAAGGCATAAGAAACAGCTGAAAGAGGAGTACAGTAAGGAGCTTCTATACCTTTAAGGATATAGTTCGAGTAACTTATGGCATACTGCATGAGCCATTTATTATAAATGATATTATGATGTGCAGATATTGAACCTTGGACATTTGAGCAATACCTTGGTGAAGCTGTTTTTATTCCAGCTGGTTGCCCACATCAAGTCAGAAACAGACAGGTAATTTTCTGACTAATGACAGCAATATCATTCCCCTCCATAAGTTTAGGCTTCAACCATGAAAGGCTATATGATTTTCTGCAAGCATGTTGCTGTTTGGAATAACAGGATAAATACTGTCTCAAGGAATCAATCAATTGAGAGAGAAAAAAGAAAGTGGAGATTTTATTAAATGAGGATAAACCAGGATTTGAGATCCTGGGAGCCTCCCACACTTAGCCTAAAAACACCTCCCCCATACCCACTATTCCCCTCTATTTATTACAAAATCATGCTAGATTATACTACTGACTCTCTATTCTGATTCATCTGTGCCTAACTGAATCTTCTAACAAACCGGGGAATAAAATGACAAAGTACTAACGGTCTTCTCAACAGTGCTCACTGCCTGACACTCACTGGGTAAAATCATCCTGTATTTGCAGCCCCAGGGAAACCATCCTTAGCAGCCCTTCTACGCACGTAGGCATATTTAACAAATGGCTTAGCAGTCGCATATAGCTGCCATCTTCTCATTTATGTTCTGGTGTTTTGTGTAGAGTCAGATGGTAACATCTGTTATATCACGTAGAACCATGTAGAATCAATAATCTTTCTGCATGGTTCAAGGGAAAACTTTTGGGTCATTCAAAAGTCAAATGCCATCTTGTATAGTTTGAGAGTTCATTATCAGCCGCAAATTTTAATGTCGGAGACTTGAGTATCATTGTTGTGACTAATCACAACATGTGTAGGTGAGTGCGGGATGAGAGGCTAACAGTTAGTCAGCCTTGATATTGTTGTACAACATTTAGTTGTGTTTGTCCTTGTGTTCATGACTTTTCTCATGCAAGTAGGGAAAACTGGTATAATAACCCATGACAAGTGGCATTCAAAGAATTCCAAAACTAATTGAAGTTCTTTGATATAGAAGGAAAATGGTTGATAGTTTGCTACTCTATATAATTAAAAAAAAAAAGTCATAGATTTCAAATCATGCCTCTCTTTAATTTGTAGTGTCACCGTGTACTTAATTTTTTATTCATAAGAAGCCTATAAGGGAAAGTACTATTCATCATATAAGTGTAACAACCATGAAGGTGTACAAATACCAAGAGATGGGAGATTCAAACCCAAGACCCTAGTATTTAGAAGCCCAACCTCAACTACTAAGTTATAACCTCAACGGTCTCATTTTGTACTTATTAATGATACACATATCATGCATCTATACATGGCACTATCATAGTTTTCCTTGTGTCTTATTTTATTTATATTTTGATTGATTTAACCATATTAGCTATAGGAATAGCCATGTATACTTTTTGTTTTACCTTTATTGATTATACTAGTGGTAGACTATCTAAATATTCCTTTTATAATCTTTGACTTATTCCCCTTTTAACCTATATGTTATCTATGAATTATCTTGAATTGACTAATACCATTGTCCATTTATTTTATGGTATCAAGAGTCGTAACAAGCCAAAACACCTTTGTTTGAATTCTTTCTTCATTTTGTTTCTAATGCTCAAAAAATGTAATATGTGGTTAAGATGGCTTAAAAATTGATATGGTTACTTATATGAATAATGTATACCTTCCTTTGGAAGCTCATCATTGAAAAACTTCGTAGTTGAATATGTTTGTGAAAACACCCTAGCGGGGGTTAATAGGGTTTTGTGGAATGAAAATGACTAAATAAAAATTAACACGCGATGTAGAGTGGTTCAAGAGTAAATTATTCTTTACGTCCACTACCAAAAGGTTCTTCCTTCTGGATTTTTAAAATAGTGATGTGTTTTATTGATGATTAATATTCTTTCGGTTTATGAGCCTTACAATCTCAATGACCCTCTAAGAGATGATTTACAACTTCACCTATTTATCTTCTCTCGACTCACCACATGAATCTCTCAAGAATGATAGGCAAACACTCACTAACCCCTTTAAGAGATTTTTAAGAGGAGAATGTGATTACAAATGATTCTCACCAAAATACAAGATATGAAAGTGTTAATCTTTGAATAAGATGTAATCTAGCTAGATGTAATGTGAGCCTGTGAGGTATTACAATTTGAGAACAGTTCTAGCTAAAGGGATTGATTATCACAGTACCTTTGCATGAATCACAAAACCCATAATTGTTTGAGTCTTACTCTCTTGCTTCAATCAAAGGATGACATTTTCATAAGCTTGATGTAATTAATGCCCTTATACAAGGTTATCTAAATGAGAGAGTGTATATGTGTTCACCTTGAATCCCAAAGTTTGTAAAATAAATAAATTCCTATATCGGACCAAAGAAGCAACCAGGCAATGGTTTGCTAGACTTTTTTCTTTACTAGTCGATGAAGATTTTTAGCAAGCGTTGACTACCCTTTTTGTTCCTTGGTTTATGTTGTTGATATTTTCATCATTGATAATGATCAAACCAACATTTCTATGCTTAATATCTATCATGGGATTGTTTTTCCTCCATCAGAGAGCCTCTTACAATACTTTCTTGGGATTGAAGTATATTGATCTTCTGATTACACTTTTGTAGGCCAGTGAAAATATGTGGTTGATTCTACGTAAAGAATCAAACTATTCCCTTTTTCCATTTATCAACATATTAAAATTGTTACCCACCAATACAGATCCAATTTTTGACGCAAGTCAAATTCATTGCCTAATTGGTTTACATCTTTATCTAATGGTTATAGGGCCTGATATTACTTATGTCAGTTGACTATCTAAGCCAATATATGTTGTCTCCTAGACTGCTCACTTGGATGCCACCTTTCCAATATTTAGCTACCTCAAAGGTACTCTGGGTCATTGTGTCCTTTCATTTAAAAGCTTCCTAAGCTATGTTGATTCTAATTTGGTTGGTTGTCGTACCACAAGTCACTTGACTATCGGGTACCGGCCCTTGTTAAAGTTGAGTACCAAGTTTTGTCCAATGTGACTGTCGAATTGCAATAGCTTTAGTATTTATGTATTTGTATAATCTTATATCCTTTTTTTGTGTGTGTATTGTGACATTCGGCTGCTAGGATTGCTTGTAATCATGTCTTTCACAAATGCACTAGACACATTAAAATTTATTGTCACTTGGTCCATTAGAAAATTCAAAGCATACTAATTTGGATAGGCCTTGTTGTAATCCTTTCTTATTTAGCTTGATTGATTCAACATGTTATATGCTACCTGAAGTTTCTTTTTGTAATCTTTGATTTATTCTCTCTATAATTTATATGAATTGTTAAGGGTGGTATTCAGTTGAATCAACCAAACCATTATCTAGTTATTTCATTTTATGTATCTTTTGCAGATCCATGGAAAAAAATTTGTTTGTTTTTAACTTATTACTGATCTTTGTCTTGCTTCTCCAGTCATGTATCAAGGTGGCCCTTGACTTTGTGTCTCCCGAAAATCTTGAGGAGTGTGTTCGACTTACAGAAGAGTTTCGTCTACTGCCAAAGAGTCATAGAGCCAAGGAAGATAAATTAGAGGTATTTTTGTTTTGTTTTATTTTGTTGTCATGAATGTAGTAGCACAGTCAATGGCCTGTACCGTGACTTATCAATATTGGTTTATATTGTCATGAATGAAGCACAAAGCATGGCCTGTTTTGTGGCCGATCAATATTGGTTTATATTATGATTATTAGCAAATATTGGATTCATGGTTCTTTATATTTATACGATGCAAGAATTCTGACCCACTTTAGAGGGCGTAATGTGGGGATTACTTGGTTGTACTTGCAGTGCAGAATTACTCGACTTAATTTGTTTTAGCACAAGTTTAATGTTATTTATAATACAAGGTAGCTACAAATTTACAATGAATGTGTCAAAATCTCCTAAATACATGGGAGTTGTTATTTAGAGATAATTTGTTGTGTTAGAATATGACTTGAGTCAACATCCCCCCTCAAGGTAAGCATAGGAGCACATATGGTTATCTTGTTATGGAGACGCTAAAATCTAGGCGAACCTAGACCTTTGGTGAATATGTCAGCTAGCTGATCTTTGCTAGAGATAAGCCGAACATCAAGACGTCAAGCAACTGCCAGTTCACGCATGAAATGGTAATCAATCACTGTGTGTTTAGTGTGGGCATAGAAAATTGGATTGACTATGAGGTATGTAGCTCCTAGGTTATCACACCACAGTGTTGGAGATGAAGATGCGATACCAAGCTCCCGAAGTGGAGATTGAATCCACAGTAGTTCAGCAGTGGCAATGGAAAGACTTCTGTATTAAGCTTCTGTGCTGGATCTGGACATGGTTGCTTTCTTGCACTCCATGATACGAGATTGGTGCCAAAGTAAATGTAGTAACCACTCGTAGATAGATGATTATCAACATAACTTGCCCAATCAGCATTTGCATAAGCATGAAGGGAAGAGGTAGTGGGGCATTTTAGGAGAAGACCAAAATTAATAGTATGATTGAGATAGTGCAAGATACATTTGACAACAAACAAATGATCCTTAGATGGGTTGTGCATGTACTGACGAACCTTTTGGATAGCAATAGATATATCAGGTCTTGTGAAGCTAAGATATTGGAGAGCACTAAATACACTTCGGTAGCCAGTGGGATCATCAAGTTTGGAACCATCATTGAGTTACAACCGGGTATTAGCAGCAAGTGGTGTATACACAGGTTTGACACCATCAAGCTTGGTTCGTTAGAGAAGGTTTGAAATATATTTTCATTGAGAGAGGAAAAGTCCATCAGCATGCGGAGCTGCTTCAATGCCCAAGAAATAATGAAGAGACCTGAGGTCCTTGATAGCAAATTTTGAGTGTAAATCAGAGATCAAGGTTTGGACATTAGTAGGATTAGATCAATAACTATAATGTCGTCAACATAAATGAGAATATAGATAACAGAGTTTGAGATGTGCTGAATAAAGAGGGATGAATTGGCCTTAGAACCAATGAAGCCAAGCTTGATAAGGTGAGCACTAAGTCAAAAAAACCATGCACATGGAGCTTGTTTGAGACCATAAAGAGACTTATGAAGTTTGCAAACATGGTGCGGATATATGGCATCAATATAGCCAGGAGATTGCTTCATGAAGACCTCTTTAGTCCCATGTCCATGCAAAAATGCATTCTGAACATCCAGCTGCCGAATTAGCCAGCGTTGCATTAGAGCATAGGATAAGACAATGGGAATGGTGCATGGTTTGATGATGGAAATGAAGATTTCGCCATAGTCAATCCCTGCTTGTTGATTATACCCTTTCGCTACAAGCTGAGCTTTGTAGTGATCCACAGAGCCATTTGCATGTCTTTTGATACGGAAAACTCATTTACACCTGACCACATTCATGCGAGAGTGAGTAGGCACAAGTATCCAAGTGCCATTGTGTAGCAAGGCATTGATCTCATCATCCATAGCATGCTATCTAGTGGGATCCAAAGAAGCTTGGCCATAACAATTAGGCTCAACTAAATCTCCAACCTGTGGTGGATACTTATTAGCAGAAAGGCATAATTTTTGGATAGGTTTACGGATACCAGCTTTAGCCTATGTGACCATTTTATGTTGAGGAGCAATAGGTGAAGAAGACTGAGATTGTGGTGCCATAGAAAATGGAGAATGTGGAGCGGATGATGGAGAGGTGGTGGGTTGGGGAGAAGAAGAAGTAGATATTGGAGGGTGTTGAGATGGCAGTGACACATTGTCAGGAGAATTGAGAGGACCAATAGAAATAGGAGTGGGTAGTAGGCATACAATCAAATATCGGTACCGCAATTGCGTATCGGCCGCAATTTCGCGGTTTTCGGGTCAGCCGCGACGCGAAATTCTGAAATTGCGGCCGATACAGAAAATCACACATTTATCGCCGCGATATCGGCGAAATTTCGGATATCGGCCGATATTTTACCGATATTGGCCGATATTCACCGATATTTGCCGATATTTATTGTGTAAAATAATTAAAAATTCACGCCGCGACAACCGCGATATAGAAAATATCATTCGCGACACCCCGATACCGCGACACTGCGACCGCAACCGCAATCGCGACCGTAACCGCGGTTTTATTGTATGGTAGTAGGGGGTAAAATGGAGGAGGGTGGTGGGGTGGAGCACAGCCAGGGCGTAGAGGGAACAGAGCTTAAGGGTTTTATAGTGATGAACTGGAAGAGCTCTTGCTAATAGCCTCAAAGGGGAAACTAGTCTCCCCAAAACGCACTTGTCGTGAGATGTATAACCGGTCAGATGGTAGATGGAGACATAGATAACCTTTTTGAGTGGTGCTATAGCCTAAGAATACACAAGGCAGGGAGTGAGGTTGAAGTTTGTTTGAGTTGTAAGGGTGAAGACAGGGAAAACAAAGGCAACCAAACACACTGAGAGACTTATAGTCAGGTGTTTGAGTAAACAAAACCTGAAGGGGTGTTTTAGCTTTTGATATGGAGGAGAGTACAATTTATAAGATAGCAAGCGATGGTGAAGGCACTGTCCCGGAAAGGTAAAGGCATCGAGACATTGTATGAAAGAGATAGTCCAGTTTCAACGATAGAATGATGCCTCCTTTCGGCAAGTCCGTTTTGTTTGGACTTGTGGGGACAAGAAAAACGATGATAGATGCCATGTTTATCAAGGTAAGGAGTGAATTTTTGAAATTCTCTACCAATATCAGATTGAAAAACCTTGATCTTGTGACCTAATAGATTCTCAATTTTTTTTAAAGAGATGAAATATTGTAGAGTATCAATTTTTTGAAGAATGGGAAAAAGCTATGTAAAACGACTATAAACATCAATTATAAGTAATAACGATATCCTTTATTAGATAAGTAGGAAGAGACCCATAAGTTAAAGACAATTAAACGTAATGATGTGGAATGAGTGGTTTTACTCAAAGGGAAGGACAATTTACAACTTTTGATGAGATGACAGGAACTACAGAATTGACTAGACCTAGGAGAAACAGGTAACTTATCGGAGGCAATAACTTTGTTGACAGTAGTTGGCATTGGATAAACAAGTCTTTGGTGCCATAATGAAATTGACGCAGAGTGAAAACTAGAAGGAGAATTTGGACTGGCTATCTCATGAATGGCTTCAAAATGATAAAGACCACCCTTATTCCGGCCGTGTAGAAGAGCTTTCCCTGTGTGGCGATTCTTCGCAATGAAGAAGTTTGGATGAAATTCAAAGAAGCAGTTATTGTCCTTGGTGAATTGAGAGATAGAAAGTTAATTAGCAGAAATGGAGGCAATGTGATAAGAGATTATTGAGATAGAAGGTTCAAAAAGGAGTAGTAAAGGAAGCAGTACTAGTGTTAGCTATGGGAATAGTCTTACCGTCACCAACTTTGATTTTGTCTGGTCCATCATAGATTGAATGAATATGCAGATTGTTTAGATCAGAGGTCAAGTGATGCGTTGCACCACTATCAAGTAGCCAGTGAAATTCAAGAGTTGTGCCAGGACCTGCAATGTAAGCTTGCGGTGAAGATTTAGATGCTTGAAAAGTTTCATCAAAACAAAACCAGCAATCAAGAGCAATATGTTTCTTTCAGCCACAAAGCTGACACAGCCCTTGGGCATTGGAATTAGGAGAAGGGCAATTCATGGATCGGTGACCACCACGAGTGTGTTGGGGCTAAGCATTGGGATGATTATTCCTATGAAGTGGAGAAGGCCGAGAAAAACCAGATCGGTGATGGGATGCAATATTTGCAATTGATTGTTGTGGAATAAGTGCTTGTTGAGATTCAGAGTCTCATGTCATAAGCAAGTAAATGGGAATAAAAATCTTCCATGGGACAAGCTGCAGTCATAGTGATTAAGGTAGTGACAATAGGGTCATATGTGGAGTCAAGTCCAGCAAGTATGATCTACTGCAAATCTGCATCATCAACCCGATGACCTGAAGCAGCAAGATTATCTGCTAGTTGCTTAGCATGAAGAAAATACTCAAACATGGACTTGTTACCTTTCTGGAGGGTTTGGAGAGCTCGACGAAGGTGCATTATCCATGCTTTGGAGTGAGAGGCGTAGTGACTTTCAAGAGCAAGCCAAACGGCGCAAGATGTAGACAAGCCTACAACTTGGGCAAGCACTGGTTCTGTGAGAGAAGACAGAAGCCAGCTGAGAAGAACCTGATCTTGCTTTTGCCGTTGAATGTAGGCAGGATTGATATCTGTGTTCGTGAGGTAAAGTTGAAGAAGAGGGCATGGGTTTGAGCCGTCAACAGAGTCTTCAAGGCCATCGCCTTTTAATAAAGGCTTGAACTGTGTGAGCCAGAGAAGATAGTTTGAGGATTCAAGTTTAATGGTGATTGGATGTTGAATGTGAGTGAGTGGAAGAGAAGAAAAAGAATCAGGAGGAGCGACAGTAGTGGCAGAGGAAGAATTGATCATGAGTAGTGGATGCTGCAAGGATCGAACCCTCTGATACCATGTAGAATTACTCAGCTTAATTTGTTTTACCATGAGTGTAATGTTATTAACAATGAATGAGTCAGAATCTCCTAAATATATGGGAGCTGTTATTTAGAGAGAATTTGTTGCGGTAGAATATGAGCTGAGTCAACATGTAGTACAAATGAAGGAAACTTATATTCAGTCCTCACAATTTTTCCGTGATTTTAGATGATGATTAATTAACAGTATTTTGAAAGTTGTTTACCCCTGCTTGTGCTGTAAAGTGTGCAGTTTATTTACAGGAAATTGATATGATTTATTGAATTTGCATCTTGGTTTCACGGAGAAAGGGTCTTGTGGATACCGATTAAAATTTGAAAAAAAAGTGGCATTTGCCTCGTCTATTGCTTATATTCTATTACATTCAAATATTGTTATGCTCATATTTCATCTTCATGATTGCAAATAGATGCCGGTACACTCAAGAGTTGTGAGGCGTTGAAACTTGAGATTTTCGTTTGTGGCTTATTGGAAGAATTAGTTGCAACTTTGATCATCATTGGAATGAGAATATAAACAATGTGATGAGTGATGACCCACCCTGTACATGAAGACATTTGTTTGAAGAACGCAAAACTTTGTGTATTCACTGAAAGGATTTCTTATATGTGCATAATGCTCGTCTTTATTTTTCATTGATGTTGTACGTGGAGACTCACAGGCTCATCTGGGATTGTATTGATTTATAGGTCAAGAAAATGACTCTTTATGCAGTGAGTTCAGCTGTCAGAGAAGCCAAGACACTTCTTTCTAATCTTGAGTAAGATTTCTGGGCTTACTTGTTCTGATCATTCCTCATTTGGTGTTTCTGGGTTTACTTGTTCTTTCCTTTTCGCAGTGAAATGCTAAGGTAGTGAAAAATGCAACCTGGGGCCTGAAGGCATTTCTCCACGGTGTATATTGCACCGTCACCAACACGCATTCGTTTTAGCAGAAAGAAGAAATGGCTGCAACGGTGTATATTGGGATTTCTGTTTCTGAACGTGGGCATGCTAATTTACGCAAATAATTTGTTGAAATGAAGTACAATGATATATACTCTAATTTTGGGATTTATGTTTGATTTATAAATAAAATTTTAATAGTTATACCATAGATTGTGAGGTATGGATAAATTTGTTTAAGATATGAGCCACGTAACTAGGAATGAGATTTTGGTTTAGCAAATTAAGACTTTTCTGTCATAAGACTTAGTATCAAATTTCTTCTAGTACGATTTATAATGTTACTTCGGGTGTATGTTAATAGTTTTATGTCTTCTGATGTCATAGCGCACTAGGCATGCTGCATGCACTATTTTTATTTTTATTTTTATAAAAAAGGTGAACCCCTCACATTTGGGATTTCAACCATGCCTCTAGTAGGATACTGCGAAGTAGTAAGATACCGTGAATGAGTTAAATCGCGATATATGTGACTAAGCTAAACGATCTAATGCAACGAGCGCATTCACTAATGTTCATTTTCAAGAAAGACTAACAACTATAATAAGACAGTTCTTGATTTCTAAGTAAGGGATCGAAAAATATGAAATTCTTTTCAAGATAAATTTCATTATTTGTATGATTAGTATAATATTATACATGCAATTAAGCAAAATTTATTTGATCATTTATTTTACACATTAGACTGCTAATATGATACTATATTTCATAGTTGTTGAAGTCTTTATATTATTTAATTTGTATGCAAATATCATTTACTTCTCTAATGACTATTTGTTTTTATAATTAAATCAGTAGGAGTCAAATATGTGACCCACAACTTATATAATAAGTGATACTCTACTGATTAAGCCATGGTCGACTTCTAAGTTTGTCGTAAAATTATCAATAATATGAATGCATCTCAATTATTTTTCTAACTTTTTTACTTTTATAATGATCATTATCACGACGTGAGGGCTGATACAGGTTTAAAGTTTAAAGCCCAAAAAAAAAATCATCACTCTGACACCATGGTGGTTCCTAATTCTCATCAGAAACTGGACTATTTCATCTAAGCTACCACCCTCTCTAATGTCGTTGCGCAAAATTTTCTAGTTAGCAATGCTACCCATACAATTAGCAGTCCTGCAGTAGCGTTTCGGCCGGTACTTAACAGTTTTTGATTGACCGCGATGGAAAATTACCAATACGCTACGATTTTAAAATTTTATATTTATTGACCGGTAAATAGCTTTGTAAATTGGCCAATAAATCAGTATCACCGATGAATCGAAAAATATAATCGATAAATCATCAATAAATTGGTGATTTATTGAGAATTTTTAAATCTATTAAAAAAATATGTATGATAAAAAAATTTATTCATTTACTATATATATCTTAGACCAAGTTACTATTGAATTATAAAATATTACTATTTATTATCTTTATATTTACTATTAAATAATATGTCTTTTTTTGTTCTAAGATAAATTTAGGATTATTAGAAAATTTTAGCATATTATAACTCACTTTAATACTTCTAATATAATATAAAATATTAGTTTATTAAATATTTATATTAAAATGATTAATAAATATTAATTAGAGTATATAGTAAAATAAAAATAAAAATTTACATTGCGATGACCGTGAGTTTGTAACACAAAATTTATCTTTTGTGATACTTCGATACCGTAACATCACGACTGCGACTGCGACTGCAATCATGATTTAATTGCCATGGTGCTACCACCTATTGGTCGAAATGCCTAATCAGATCCCACTCAACTTGGATTTTTAAAACCAAACTTTGAGTTATTGCATTGTAAGATTATTGGCAGATCAAGAGAGCTTTAGATTTATATAAGCGTTAGTGATGTTTCTTCGGCGAATCGGGTTGGCGACGCCTCAGTCTAGATGATTCCTTAGCAACAAGAGTGGTGTACTGATCTCGCTGCTATTATTGCAGAGTTCAATAAGGAACATACATGATTGCTCTTTGCTGGAAAAAAGTCACGATAACAAACGACAAATATGTTTTATATATAAGAATTAATTTATAAATTTAAATTTTATTATGATCCAATGTCAATTTAAACCCTCTTTATTAATTAATTAAATTACAACTTTAATCTTTGGAACTAAACCATCAAGAACTTACCCTAAATTCTTGTCTTTCTTGCAATAATATATCCATGATTTATATAGACTTACAAAATAAAAATAAAAATAATAATAAAAGATGAAAATGGTCTAATAATAAAAAAAGATATGAATGAAATTGGGCTAAAAATATGACACATGTAACAACTAAGATTGATAAATATGCAAAACTTACACATGTTTTAGTTTTAGATCATTTGTGCATGATTTATTGTTATTTAATGCATGCTTCATGTTTAGCATATGGGTATTGCTATGTTTTGTGTTTTCTTTGTATAGGTTGCCAAGAATGGTGAAAACATGGTGCAAAATACACTTTAGGAAGAGTAAATCACCAAGTAACAAGGTTATGTGTGTTCCATAACACATTAGTGCTCAATTGAAGAGAACTCAAGAAAAACCGACTGTGGCAAGCTTGACACTCGTGGTTTAGTTATAGTTTGATGCTAATTTTTTTTATCTTTATCTAAATTTTTGAGACATATATATATGTATTTAGCTTAGGGCTTAAAACAATCTTCTAGATCTCTCCTAGCCACTAATTAATGCTCAGGTTTAGAGTTCAATTATTGATGAAAAACCAAGAATCCCTTGTATAAGATTGGATTGTGAGTCTCTATTTTGAAGAACTCAATTAAGAGATAGATTATTTCTTTCATTTCATTAATTTAAACTCTTCTTATGTTTGATTTGTATATTTATTTAATGTTTGATCTAATTTAAATCTTGTGTTAGTATATTTCTTGACTAATATTAGAAAAGAATCCAAATTTTTGGTAATTAGTGTAATTTATTAGTGAAAGTTTGAATTTTTAACCTTGACTTTTTGTGAGTTATTTTTTATTCCTTTGACCACTGGATTAGCAATCTTCGGTAATTAATAGACTGGAAGGTGAAAATTGTTACCAAACCCCTAAAAATTAAGCAAGGAAATTGAACAACAAAAGTAGGTTAGATTTCTTGAGGATTTAAATACAATTATCATTAAATTTAATGTGTTTAATTTAGTCTTAATTCCACAAAAGTAGGTACTTAAATTTTATTAGGCATGATATTTAGACCATGAAAGAAGCTTTAGATTAACTTATACTAACTCACCTTTTTTGTTTGGACTAATACTAAGAAGTGAAGTAATTTATTGTTGAGGACTAAAGTTGTGGCAAACTTCCAATCTTGGTCTCTCATTATTTTGAATACTACCCAATTAGTTACTTTATTTCACATTCGTAAAATTTTGGTCTTTTCTAATTTAATCGTCACTTTAGCTCATAAAATTTGGTAATTAGCCCTTAGTCCTTATGGGATTGACTTTGATAGATACAATGAATCCTCACCCTTTCAGATTTTCCTATCAACTATTGACATGACCGTGTTGGTTGACATGGGTGTGTTAGCCAACACAGCTTAGCCATAATTGCCTCTATTTCATTCACCTTTGTTCCTCTTCAATTGTCTTCCATTCTAGGTTTTTCCTAACTTTTGACACATTAGCTTGAATTCCATTAAACATTCCATTCAAGCCATATGTGTTCGTACCCACAATCAAGTTGTATGATCATGACATTGTTTTCCATCCAACAATGCCTCTCCTTGGGCCAAAATGCTACTCCTAGCAAACTTGAAAAGATTCTATTTGGTCTTCGTATCAAGTAAGATCACCTTTCTCCTTTTAGTAACCTTTATCTAATTTGACTCTAGGTGAATCGCATAACCTAAGCCATACAACCTTCCTAGGAAAATCAAAGTTCGACCAAGCTTTGGAACATAGCTCACCTTTGCGAGCTTCCTCACCCTCTCATGAGTCTTGATATCCATCTCTCTAGTTCCTTCAACTTTGGCATCTTCCCTATTAGCCAAAGAAAATAACATCACATCACATGACTTCAAGGACTTTAATTAATCCTCCCTACATCATATATGTTGAGAAAACCCTAAATCTAGTATCATATTCTCTTTTCATGCATCGGTCCCTTACATTAAGAGAATATCACTGAAATACTCCTCAACTAGAGCAACTGCTACACATCCCTTCTTCTTATGTTATTTCTTGCACTATGGACTATTATTCTTGATATGTCCTTCCAAATTACAATGAAAGCACCTAAAATTTGGTTTAGAATTTTTCTCACATTTCTTGAATCACCCTCCTACATATAGACTAGATACATACTTTAAAGTAGATCCCCTTACCCTCCTACAAAATTTTCATAAAAAGTGCCTCAATCCCTATCAATAAGCTAGCCACAACAGAACCAAACATATTCAGAAGATAATCCCAAAGCAATACTATCATATCCTCATCCTTGAAGGATTCATCCAAGCTTTTCAACTAGGTTATTAATCCATTGAATGATCTTTGAGTTTACCTTCTTTTAACATCTTAAACGAAAATAAATCCTTCTTCAAGAACAACTTATTCGCCAATGACTTCGATGCATATGTCTTTGCTAGCTTCTCCCATAATTCTTTCAAATTTGTCTTATAAAGATCATTATACGTGATTTCCTAAGTAAGGAATAACTAGATCTTACTCTTTGCATGTAACTTCATATATTTCCACTTAACAACATCCACATTTTATGATTTCTTATTATCTAGGGTAGCGTGCAATCTATACTGAATAAGAACATTACTGATCATACTTCACCATAGCATAAAATTGATCTTCCTAATAAACAATTTCATCACAAACTTCCCTCCAAAGATCTTGTCTATCTTCAATTTGACTTGAACATGTAGATAGATGACTACCACAAACATTGTCCTTGATACCACTTTTTGGAGATATTTATGATAATAACTAAGAATTATGCTTAATATATTCATCAATTAAATTGTAAAAATTAAATTTTATTATAATCATCAAAATTAATACAAACTCAAGAACACTCTCCTCTTGATTTTTTTTCATTATCAAGAACAACCATCTTGATTAGTCCACTCAATTATAAAATCTTTTTTTTATTGAGGTTTTTTTAGATCTAATCTAGATCTAAACCCACATGATTTTGCCCTGAATTATTATTTCTAACAACCTATGTGAATTATATATCAACTCTATACAAATAATCTTTATAAAGTCTTAGAAAAGACCTAAAATAAAAAATAAGATGAAAAATTGGCCTAAAAAAAGATACAAACAAAATCAAGATGAAAATCACGCCACATGAAACAACTACCATCAACACGCCCATGTTGGCCAACACACTCTGGCCATGTCTATGTTGGTCAACATAGCATGACCATATTCACTTATGTTTTGCTCTTTTTTGCTTCATCTTCACTCCTCGTTGTTCCTCTTTAAATGTCTTCTAATTTAGGCAGTTCCTAACCTCCAACACATTAGCTTGAAATTTAGCTTGGCTCCCAACAACCTCTTTGCCCTTAGCATTTTTATAGTTTTTTTTTCATGATAGACCAACATTTTCCTAATGTCATGCTTTATTTTTTTTGTGGGAATATGATTTGAATAAGTAAACTTAAGTCTTTCCAAAATGGTTAATTAGTCATGTTCTAGATAGATTGGATGACAAAAAAAGTGTGCTTTTCTGTATTCACATAGTAGACTTGGTGGCTCAGCAATCTTAGAATTCGAATTGAAGTCATCTTGTTGATGCATTCTAAGATAATAAATGAATCATGGATTGAGATCATGTATCTTGGGTCATTAGGAAATTTGCTGAGCTTCGTCACAGTGGATAATTGATTCTTGGGTTGTTGTGCGATATGAGGTGTAGAAGTAGCCTTGCCTTTCTTTCATAGATAAATTAAGTCATCTTATTTCGAAGCTAATAGCACTACTACCGCTAGGTGGGAATAAATGATTATCAATTATAGAATTTCCTCCAAGGAGAGTTACTTGATGTGGTGTGTTGCAGGAGCAACCCACTGAATAGCTTTGTCAAGGTAGTTTTAAGAAGTGCACATGCACCTATGCATGTATGAAACTAAGAAAGAATATAAAAAACATGTTAATATTCAGGAGAGTATTACCTAATGTGCATAACTAAGAGAGAATCTATGTAGGAAGAATGAATTTTGCAATTTGTGTGCCATTTTAGGAATTTATAGTGGTTATCTCATGTCCTATCAAGTGTAGAAATGATATATATATATATATATATATTTGAATGCACCTTGATAATTTTAAAGGTATCTCTTTTTTGTATTTGGGAAATGGAAATTATTTTTGGCAAACCTCCTAGAGCTGGCTTAGCTAGTTCAGTCAACAGGAGTCAGGATGTTGCTCTAAAACTTGAGGCTCATCCTCCCATAATGGCTGATGTAAGTTGAAACATATTAGCAAGAAAGGACAATCTCAAATGGTAGACGTCTCTCCCTCCCAAGCAAGACACCAAAAGAATTGCCATTGCAAGCTATAGAGTAATCTCAAGCAAAAAGGTTTCTCCTATCATAGCCAAACCAAATAGCTAAAGCTAATATGATTTGTGTAGCCTAAATAGTAGAACTTACAGGAGTGAAATAAACCAACAACATCATTCCATTATGCCACAACATTAACTTGAGTCACATTCGTGTTGATTTTATTGGAGTATATTATACTATAATATATGTGAGTATGTAAGTTAATTGAAAAGTTTTGATAACTTAAATAAAGAGTCATGAACTTTGAAAAGAGTTGTAACTCTTCATTGTAACTCTTAAAATAACCCATAATCTTGAAAAATAATTAATTTAATTAAAGAGTTGTGTTGAATCGAATAAAGAGTTATAAACTTTAAAAAGGAACATACATCTTTATTGTAACTCTTCAAATAACCCATAATTTAGGGAATTAATTAATTTAATTGAGGAGTTTTGTTAACTTGAATGAAGATTCATAAACTTTGAAAAGGGGCATACCTCTCTATTATAACTCTTCAACCAGTATAAATACCCTATAATCGCTAGATGAAAAAATTAATTTTGAGATATTTGATTGAAGTTTATTAATACAATTATTGTTAGGGTGATTGAATGAATAGGAAGGATTTATTAATGCTTTTTCAGTAATATTACCTTTAATATAGTGTCATACATGCCCGAAAGTAATATAAATCTATCCTATTAATTCAACCCCCCAAAAATTTAAAGGTAATATTATGGAGACAAATTCTACTTCGGTGTTCAAAATGGAAAACCAAGATTTAGTCAAGTTGAGTTGATTCAATGAAAGAAATTTTACAAGATGGAAAGATAAAATGGTGTTTCTACTTACTGCTTTAAAGATATTTTATGTGCTCAATACAAGTTTACCTAAGTTACCATAACTAAAGTTAGATGACAACGATGAATTCATAACACAAAGAAAGAAGCAAAAAGAAGATGGATTAGTGTGTTGTGGTCATATACTTGATTTCCTCACCAATCAACTATATGATTTATATTCAAATTTGAAGTCGTCAAAGGGTATATGGGATGCCCTTGAAGCCAAATACAAAAATGAGAAAAGAGGCATGTATAATATTTTTTCTTTGAAATATTTTATGTTTCAAATATTTGAAGATTTACATATTATGGACCAAGTACATGAACTCCAAATTCTAGTATCCAAACTTAGTGATATCAAATTTAAGATCCCTAATTCATTTCAACTAGGAGCAATATTATCTAAGTTGCCTCCTATTTAGAATAATTACAGGAATAAATGTCTCTATTCACTTGAAACTGTGACTATTGAACAATTTCAAACACATCTTCAAAATGAGGCAAAATCCTGTTTGCATGATGTGTTGTTATTGAATTCTAGAGTGAATTATGTTAGTGAGAATGGAAATAGAATGAATCATAAAGGAAAATCTCAGGAAAACCTAAAAGTTAACAAAAAGGGAAATTCCTTCAACAATTCCAATGATATAAAAAAAATAGGCATTGTCACCACTGTGGAAAGAAAGGGAATTACATTCATCAATGTAGAACCAAGAAGAAGGCATATGCTATAAAAGCTGATAAGGCCAACATTGTGGAGAGTAAAGTTAAAGACCTTGTGGTAATAGTATCTGAAATGCATATTAATATTGTGATATAACTTTGTATGGACACTATAAGTAAGTCATCATATTGGTGGTTTGATTCAAGCGCATCCATTCATGTGTACAACAATAAGGCGATGTTTAAGTCATATGAATAATTATCGGATTAAGAGGAGGTTCTTATAGGAAACATGTTACGTCCACGATATAATTCCTTATTAAAAAAATTAATGTTAGTCCATATGAAATTTGGAATAATACAAAACCTAACTTGAATTATTTTAAAATGTGGGGGTGTATTTCATTTTGTAAAACTTTTGATCTTCATAAAATTAATTCAGGACCAAGAGGAATTAAAAGTGTATTTTTTTTGTTATGTAAAGAATTCTAAAGCATATAAACTTTTAGATATAAGTTCAAATATTATTGTTTAAATGATATATATTGAATTTATTGAAAGAAAATTTATTAATGATTATGTGACTAATGAAAATGAAGGTGTGATTGTTCCTTCTATTGGAAATAAAAGGAAGCAAACTGAGGATGTAAGTGAACATTGAAGAAGTCAAAGGACAACAAAAGCGAATTCCTTGGCCCTTAACTTAGTTTCAAATGAGTCAATAGTTTTATTGGTTGAGAGAACTAGAACTAAAATGTTGAATAAAATACCCATGACATTTAACATTAAAGATGAACCCAAATCATTTAGTGAAGTAATGTCATCTAGAAATGTGGTTTTTTTTAAAGAAGTCATAAATGATGAGATTGACTCAATATTATCTAATAATACTTGGGTCTTAGCCGATTTGCCTTTGGTATCTAAACCTATTGGATGTAAGTGGGTATTTAGAAGAAAATATAATATTGATGGTTATGTACAAACATTTAAGGCAAGATTGGTGTGAATAAAGCCAAGAAATATCTAACTTATAAGGTTAAGGTGAATGATCTTAATAATGATACTATTTTGGGGATTAAATTTATAAAAAATAAACCATGACAAGGATTTCACTTTAAGTCAATCTCACTATATAGATAATATACTTCATAAGTATTCTCATCATAGAGTGAAAGAATTAAATACTCCATATGATTCTAGTATAAAGCTTTCAAAAAATGATGGTCAAGGGATTTCACAATTAGAATATGCTAATACAATTGAAATTCTTATGTATTCCATTCATTGTACAAGACTAGAAATTATATTTTTTGTATGCAAACTTTTGAGGTATATAATTAATCTTAGTAATGAACATTGGAAAGGAATAAGTAGGATATTGGTATATCTTAAAAGAAAATCCAATTTAGCATTAACTTATTCCTCTTTTTCTAATGTACTAGAAGGTAATTCTATTGCTAGTTAGATAACAAATGCTAATGATAATAAATCCACAATAAAAAAGGATTTTCACAATATCAAGAGGTGATATTAATAAGGCCTTAAAGAAACAGACATGTATTACACATTCGACTATGAAGTTAGAGCTTGTAGCCATTGCTACTGCACGCAAGGAAGTAGAATGACTAAAAAAATTTGTTAACAAAAATAAAGTTGTGGCCACAACCTATACCAACTATTTCAATATATTGTGATTGTGAAGCGACTATATTTAGAGTGTATAGTCATGTTTATAATAGAAAATCTAGATATATAATTATGAGACATAAGTATGTGAGAGATTAAATATCACATTGTATTATTAATATTATTTATTTTAAAAATGATAATTACTTAGCATATCTCTGTATAAAAGGATTATCAAAAGATATGGTTAAAAATACATCCAGTAGAATGGGATTGAAATTGTATGAAAGTACCAATAATAGGAACCCAACCTTACTTAGTGAAACTAACTAAAGGTTTAATGGGTAAACAACAAGTTATTGATATGTGCTTCATGAAGTATTAATTCAATGTTCATAAAATGTTTCATTTGTACTTAGGATGAGTTATAACTCTTAATGGAGAAAATTTGCTTTATATTTATGTATGTACAAATAAAGGAACTCCATCTATTTGGATATAGAAGTGGTGTTGCTTCAATAAGAGGCTTTTAGAATTTAGCTCTTATTAATATCCATGAACCAAGTTAGCATATGGCCATAATACTGCTATAACATTCAAAGGCATCTCAAGATATTGGATGATATTATTTGTATAGTATTTTTGGTTTTAATAGAATATTTTTTTAGTTTAATCTTTAGACACCACTAAATTCATTAAAATTTTAAAATATTAAAGCTATGGATTGGTTTAGATCAAAAGATATCTTTTCTTAAGCGTAATATCATGTTGTTAAATAGGAAAATATATATTATAGTCTAGTGGGGCATTACTGGAGTAGACTATAATATAATATATGAGAGTATATAATTTAATTGAAAAGTTGTGATGACTTGAATGAAGAGTTTTGAGCTTTGGAAAGGAACACACATCCTTATTATAACTCTCCAAATAATCTATAATATTGGGAATAAATTAATTTAATTAAAGAGTTTTTTTGACTTGAATCAAGAGTCATGAACTTTGAAAATGGGCATATCCCTTCATTTAACTCTTCAAATAACCTATAATTTGGGGAATTAATTAATTTAATTGAAGAGTTTTGTTGACTTGAATGAAGAGCTTTGAACTTTGAAAATGGGCATACCTCTTCATTGTAACCCATCAATTAATATAAATACCCCATAATCGTGGTATGAAAAAATTAATTTTGAGATATTTGATTAAATCCTATTAATATAATTATATAGAGAGTCTCATATAAATTCTTTGTTGTATTATGGGGGTAAATTATTGCAGAAATATTACATTTAAGATAGTGTCCTATATGCCTCAAAGTAATATAAACTCGTCCTATTAATTCAACCCCCTAATAGATTTAGATTTGAATAGTAATGTCTATAGCGTTGGAATTGAAGGAAATAAATAATCCACTATAGGGAAAATAGGGGTTGGGATGGAGGCAATAAGGGTTAGGTCTCGCTGTGTATGATAAGTGTAATGCTACTTTAAAAGATATATAAAATTTAGATGTAACAGTAGGGTGGAAAAGTAGTAGGAATAGTGAGGATAAGATTAAAATCATGTCTTGTTGCAGTAAAGATATGTGAACATGCAAATTCCATACTAGCCTTAATTATGATTTACCTTCATAGTTCATATTGCTTTTGTTTCAGATAATTATAAGCTTTTCTTAGATATATTGACAACCATTGTTAATGAGTTACACAACCAGCTTAACTTCAAAAAGAGAGTGAACAAAAATGCAGGATTCTAAGGAATAATTATTTCTTTTGTGATTGGACTCACTTGGTGTCCTGGAAAAAGCATTGTATTTTCAAGGGTGATGATTTACATGGATTTAAACAAAAATACAATGTTTCAGAATATATGTAGTGGCAAAGGCTTCTAGTATTCCACAAAAAACATAATTAGTTAAGCTTCAAATTATGAGGATGGAAAAAAAGTGTCTCCTAATTATGCTTTTGAAGCTTTATCCATTTTCTTTCACATGATAAACTTATGTCAGGGTTTTTTCCGTTAGATAATTGAGGAACTATACAGGGCATTTTTTGTTGCATTACACCCCAACTAGCTTGTTGACTTCAGAACTCTAGATTCGCCATAAATTTCCATTAAGTATCTTGTAGATCCCCTTAGTAATTCAATGCTTTGCTTATTAATGTGAACCCAAAGGGGATTTCTTAATCCTTATGATGGAAGCTAAACGCCTTTTACATTTTGATACAATTTTGGTAAGCCATTTTTTTTATTGTTTCACTTTAAATGACACACATGATTTCATGTTGAATTCTTCTCTATCTAAAGATGAATTATGCTCTTTGCAGCTGAAGATTCCTTTTTATTTTGTCTTTACATTTTCTGTCTTTTGCTTTCCTTTTTCTATCCATATTCATCTCTTCAAACTTTGCACACGTTTCTTACCTCTACCAATTGTCCTTGATGGCCTCTCATTCCTTTTTTTCTTATCCTCTTAGGGCCATTATGGATGTTTGAAATGGAGCTTTTTTTATTTATCTGTGGCTCATGACTCATGAGTCAGGGCATAGTCATAGATTTTGATCTCTTTACTTTGGTATTGGAAGAGAGAATGAGGATATGAATGAAACTAGCACAATGTGAAAGAAGTGGAATTTCTTGATCCATCCATGAATTATTTTCAATCACTTAATCTTTTGTTGTAACACCCTAAATTTTACTACTAAAAAAATTTTATTTTGTGATTGATATATGAGATTTATATATTATTATTCTATGTAAAAATGTCATTTATTCCACATTATTTTTATAAGAATTTATCTTTTCTTAAGTTTGTCTCATTTAGATAGATTTTATAGGAAAAGATAAAAATGAAGAAATTCAAAGGAGAAATTAAAAGAAAACGAAAGAGCATCAAGGAACAAATGAAGAAAATCAATGGAATAAAATGCCAAAAATGGAGAAGAAACATCCAAAGAGATCTTGTGCTGAAGTTTCAAGAAGAGAAAGTGAAAGAAGAAGAAACACGGTACCCTCGTGTTTATTTACACAAGGGTATATTTTGTCATCAGACTTTGAAATCTTAATTTTTAAATTTCAGGGAGATCAAGAAAAAGAACATGGTATCCCCGTGTTATAAAAACACATGCCATGTTTCTTTAAAATCTTGTGAACACTTGCATGGGCTTCTCTCTGATATATCCTCTTGTTTCCATGTATTAGAAGGTGTTCTTTGGTCTTTCAAAAAAAACAAAAATCTCTATTTTTCTCTATATTAGTAGATACATTTCATCATTGCAATTTTATTGATTGTTATCCATTAAGATCGAACACACTCTTGTTATTTTGCAATTCAAAGTCAATAAGATTTTTTCCATTCATTTCTCAATTATGAAAGGATGATTTGAAATTGAATGCAAGTTTTTTCTATATATTCCATTATTATTCTTCTAAAATTTATGAATGAATTGATGTTTAAAATTTATTTGAATTGAAGTAAAGTAATGAAATGAATTGTTATAAGTTTCCATAGGTCAACATTAAAGCAATTAGAATATATCTCTTCTAGATAATTATTCAATACCCTAAATCCATAATTGATTATCTCCCATCCTTATTCGTTCATTATTGAGTATGAAATTTTATCATTTATCAATAGTATATAATTTAGAGATAGAAATTGATGGTGTTGAACAACTAGGGATTTGACACTAATTATATAATTCTTTGATTAAACCATTCCTTGTATGTTCGAATCTTACTCACCATTTACTACGTATTTGTGATTAGAATTTGATAATTAAATTGATTGTACATATGACAGTTCACTAAATTTTTGGTGCCATTGCCGAGGGATGGCGATTATAATCTTTAATTATGTTTATAATGTTGTTTTTTATTTCTATTTTTATTAATCTCTTGAAGTGTACTTATCATCTTTAATTTTATGTTATCCTCAAGTACTCACTTTTGAGGTTGTTTACGGTTGAACATAGAGAAAAAATCATCACATCAATATACCCAAATTCTTCTTCTCCTATTGTAAGTTGAACAAGAAGGAGATTGGAATACACTCGTCATATTCCATTACCTTTTGAAGGAAGTTTCACTAATTTAGAGGAAGATCATATAAAGGATTTGTGAAATCTAAATTGTCACATATATATTTACATATGGTGGATCATTGAACTCTCAAGGAGTTAGTTGCTCTTGTTTTCAACCCTAACCTTTTATGGTATAATTATCCTATAGAACATGATACTTGTGAGATCAAACCTAATTTAATCCGTGCTTTAACCATTTTCACAGGATTTAGGGATAATAACTCACTGGGTATAGGATGCTTCATCGATCCCAAAATGTTTCTCAAGGAATTGCACATCACATGTTCTAGAATGAAACCACCCGGAGTAAGTGTAGAACAAATTAAACTTGAATATTTTCCTTTTACTTTGGTTGATGCAGCCAAAGAATGGTTATATGACTTACTTGCAGGTTATGTGGACACTTAGACTAATATGTAAAAGATTTGTCTTGAAAAAAACTTTCCCTCATCTAGAGCAACTAACATAAGGAAAGAAATGTGTGGTATTAGATAAGATGGAGGGGAGTTGTTGCATGAGTATTGGGAACATTTTAAAAAGGTATGTGGTAGTTGCCTCAATCACCAAATTAGTAAACATTTGTTGATACAATATTTTTATACACTATTATCTCTTATGGATCATAATATGATAGATGCTACTAGTGGGGGCACTTTAGTTGACAAAACACCTACTGAAGCTAAAAGATTAATTGCTAACATGGCATCTAACTCTGAATATAGTAGTAATGGAAGTACTTTTATGTCTCAATAGGTGAAAGAGGCTAGTATTGCTGAACTGTAAACACAAGTATCTAACATAATATCTCTAGTGGAAAAAGTAGTTGGTGACAAAATTCCTATAGAGGTATGCGGAATTTGTTCTTTTAACGGACATTTTATTGATATATGTCCTACCTTACAGTTAGATCAACAATTTAATGTCATTAAAGGACAACAAGGGCCAAGGAGGAATGATCCTTATGCTCCAACATACAATCTAGGTTGGAAGGATCATCCTAACCTAAGGTACGGGAATAATTAACAAAGTAGTAATTCATATTTCAGGTCAGCATCTTATCAAAATCCTAACTTAACGTCCAAATCCTCCCATGGATTCTTTCTAGTTCCACCAAATCAACTAAGACCACCATTTCAATCATTACCTCCACCACAAGTTCAATAACCATCAAGAACAATTCCTTTGGTAGACTTGAACAAATCTTTGGTTACCATCACATTGGAATTTTAGCAAGAAACTCAAAATTGTATCAAAAACTTGGAGAATTACGTGAGTCAATTGGCAAAGTCTCTAGGGAAAATAAAAACACAAGGGTCCTCAAAATTTCCAAGTCAAATGGAAAGGAACCCTACAGAGAATGCTAGTGTGATTATAACTTGCAGTGGTAAATAGCTGGTAGGTCCAAGATAGGCGAAGGAAAAGCAAGAAATGAGTAAAGAAGGGGATGATAAATTCATTGTGAAACAAGATGGAAATTCTCCATAGGAAGATAACAATGGGTTATCCTATCCCCATTTAAACCACTGCTCCTTTTCCTAGTAGGCTAGCAAGAATTAAGAAGTAGAATCATGACAAGGAGATGTTTGACAAGTTTAGAAAGGTGGAAGTGAATATCCATCTAATTGATGCAATTAAACAAGTGTCATGGTATCTAAAATTCCTTAAGAATTTGTACACTAACAAAAATAAGTTGAAGGGGGATGAGAAAGTATGTGTGGTTGAGAATGTTTCAACAATTTTACAAAGGAAACTTCCACCAAAGTTCAAGGATCTAGGTATTTTTATCATCCCTTGAAAAATTGGAAATACAAGGTATGAAAAATGAATTATTGACTTAGGTGCTTCAATTAATGTAATGCATTAATCTATATTTAATACACTAAGTCTAGGGCATCTAAAGAAACTCAAGTTATTATTTAGTTAGCTAATAGATCTAATACATACCTTGAAGGAGTAATTAAAGATGTATTAGTGCAAGTGAATGAGTTGGTATTTTCTGTTGATATTTATGTGTTAAATATGTAGGAAAATGGTTCATCTAATTCTTCTCCTATATTATTAGGTAGACCATTTCTAAAAACTTCAAAAATAAAAATCAATGTACATGATGGAGTTTTTATCATGGAGTTTGATGGTGAAGTTATTAGGTTTTACATATATGACTCCATGCAATGTCCTGTAGATTGTGAATTGGTTTCTATGATAGATGTGATTGAAGATTTAACTTATTAGGTTTATAAGGTATCTTCTAAAGATCCCTTATAGGTGACATTAACTTGATGCATAGAAACCAAATTTTTAGAAGATTTGAATGAGAAATTTGAAGTAGATGAGGAGATTAAGGAAATGGTGACCACTTTAGGAGCATGCCCTCGTAGAATTGGAAGATATGTGGATTTACCATTAACATTATATAGACCTTTACCCTGAGCAAGCACTAGTAGTGGAATTGAAACCTTAACCTAGACATTTTAAGTACGCATTTTTGGAAGATAAGGATACCCTTCATGTCATCATATCTAGTGACCTAACTCCCAAGAAAGAAGAAAATCTTATGAATGTTTTGAAGAAGTATAAAACTTCTTGAGGATGGATGGTTGTAGATATTAAGGGTATTAGTCCTTTAGTATGTATGCATCAGATTTTAATGGATGATGATTTAAAATCCTAGTAAAAAAATACAAAATAGACTAAATATAATTATGGAGGTAGTAAAGCAAGAGTTGTTGAAGCTTTTATCTATTAGAGTCATTTACCCAATATATGATAGTAGTTGGGTTAGTCTTCTCCAATTAGTACCCAAGAAAAAAAATCACTATTGTGGAGAATGAAAAGGGAGAGATGGCTCCTATTAGAGTTCAAAATGGTTGGAGGGTATGTGTGGATTATAGGAAGTTAAACTCTGTGACTAGGAAGGATCATTTTTCTTTACGATTTATTGATCAAATGTTAGAGAGGTTACTAGGTCATGCATATTACTACTTATTGGATGGATGTTCTGGATATATGCAGGTCTCCATGGCTCTAGAAAATCAGGAGAAGACAACAGTCACATGTTCTTATGATACATTTACATATCGTCCCATGCCATTTAGGTTATGCAATGTCCCTACTACATTTTATAGATGCATGGTAAGCATTTTTTTCAGAATATTTAGAGAAAATTATTGAGGTATCTATAGATGACTTCAGTATACACAGTGATACTTTTGACCAATGCCAAGATAATTTAACTCTTATTTTAAAAATATGTCATGACTTGTGCTTAACTTGAAAAAATGTCATTTTATGGTTCAATAAGGTATAGTCTTAGGACACATCATTTATGCCAAAGAAATTGAAGTAGATAAAGCAAAGATTCATCTTGTTACTTCTTTACCTTACCCCTCTTATGTTAAAGAAGTGCGCTTATTTCTAGGTCATGCTCCCTTTTTTTAGTAAATTCATTAAATATTTTTCTAAGATAGCTCAACCTTTGTGTAAGCTTCTTTGAAAAAGAAACTAAATTAAACTTTGATGATGCATGTAAGAAAGCATTTGACCATTTAAAGGATAAATTGATTAACTCACCCATACTTCAAGCACCTTATTGGAAATTTTCTTTTGAATTAATGTCTAATGCATCTAACTATGTTGTCGGTGTAGTTTTAGGTCAAAAATAATGAAAAATCCACATGTGATATACTACGCTCCACACATTTTGAATGAGGCATAACTTAATTGCACAACCACTGAGAAGGAGCTTTATGCCATTATCTTTTCTTTAAATAAATTTTGTTCTTATCTTCTAGGAACTAATATTATTGTTTACTCTAATCATGCAGTCTTGAAGTATCAACTAGCAAATGAGGAAGTAAAATTATCGATGATTAGATGGATACTCTTACTTCAAGAGTTAAATATTCATATTAAGGAAAAGAAAGGAATAGAAAATGGAGCAGCAGATTATCTAAGTAGGTTGATCAAGGCTGATGAAGCGGAGTCATCCATTGATGAATCATTTCTAGATGAAAAACTTCATGCGGTTATGAATGAAATACCATGGTATGATGACATGGTAAATTTTTTGGTTATGAAGGTATTTCCTTCACATTTTACTATAGCACAAAAGGATAGAGTTAAGATTCAAGCAAAATATTTTGGGTGGGATGATCCTTATTTGTGGAAAAAATGTGCTCACCAAATTATTCAAAGATTTATTCTCAATAATGAGAGTCTCTCCATTTTAATATTTTGCCATAATTATGCTTGTGGGGGTAATTTTGGGCCAAAACAAACAACGCATAAAATTCTAAAAAGTGGGTTTTATTGGCCCACCTTATTTACGGATGCTTATGACTTTTGCAAAACATGTGAAAGATGTCAAAATGACTGGAGGATTGGGTCCTAGAAATGAAATGCCACAAAACCCCATTATTGCATGTGAAATTTTTTATGTTAGGGGTATAAATTCCATAGGTCCATTTCCCTCATCTTTTGGGTTCAAATACATTTTTCTTGCTATAGATTGTGTCAAAATGGGTGGAAGCAAAAGCTTCCCGAACTGATTATGCTAAAGTTATTGCATATTTTATTCGAACTAACATATTTTCAAGGTTTGGTTTTGTCAAAGCTATAATCAATGACAAGGGTTATTACTTCTGCAATACAACAGTGCAAACATTGCTAAAAAATTATCATGCTACACATCGAATCTCCATAGTATATCATCCACAAATGAACTGTCAAGCTGAAATATCAAATTGTGAAATAAAGCCAATCCTGGAAAAGATAGTGAAACCAACATGGAAAGACTAGAGATTACATCTTAATGATGCTCTTTGGGCATGTCACACAATGTATAAGACCTCATTTGGTATGTCACCAGATCAGTTAGTTCATAGTAAGCCATATCACCTTCTAGGTGAATTAGAACATAAGGCATTTTAGGTTTTAAATACATGTAACATGGAGTCAAATGAATTGGTCAACATAGAAAACTTTAGTTATAAGAACTTGAGGAATTAATAAATGAAGATTTTAAAAATGCATTGAGATATAAAGACAGAACAAAGGCAGTCCATGATACATCAATTCTTAGGAAGAATTTTGAAATCAGTCAAAAAATTATTATTATATCATTCTCGTCTCAAATTTTTTCCAAGGATATTAAGTTTCAGATGGATTGGTCCATTTATTGTGACTAATATCTTTCCTCGTGGTATAGTAGAAATCAAGAGTGAAAAAAATGAAAAGGTGTGGAAAGTGAATGGACACGGTCTTAAGACTTTTTACGAGGGACACTGTATGAAAAAATTGGAAGTAGTAGATTAGTACTCCTAGTTATTCATAAAAACAACATCGGGAGCAACCCACTTAGGATATTCCTAACTATTATAGCAAAGTACTTTTACACATTTTTTATTTTATATATTATCTATTATATTAATTGTGTATTTTAGTGTGGTTGTGTGTATAATATATATATATAGACACACACACACACACATAAAAAAAAGGGGGGGAAGAGGAAAATTATAAGAGGGTTGTGTTGTTTAAAGGATCAAGTGAATGGAAGGGAAAGAGGTAGCGGTGAAAAAAAAATCTTTGTAAACAAGAAGTGACACATTAGGTTTATTTATTCATTGGATAAACAAGGTAAAGGGACTAAATATTTTTTCAAATACTTTTTCCCAATTTTTAATGAACCAATTTGATCACCACCTGGTAAACCTTAAAAATAGAAATTAAAATTTTTATATCGGTAAAGGAAAGAAAGTTAGAATGATTAGTCATTAACCCATGCATTGATTCAGATTGAGATGAAATGAAATTTAAAATTGGTAGACATAGTTTTGTGAGTATTTAAGCCTAATAGTTGGATAGATCGTTTACCTAAGATTTTTTATTTTTGTATTCTCCAATGATATGTGAAACTAGAATTTGTAATTAGTTCTCTTTAAAACTGCATAGGACTTTAGGATATTCAACAATGATAGAAGCATTTTTTTTCTTTTTTCTTAGCTACAAAACAAATGGCATACCTTTGAAATTGATTTCCGTTATATATCCTCTTTGAGCCTTAAACCTTATTCAATTATTCTAACTTAAGTTAGCAACTATTATCCATGTATATTTCCCTTCCTACTCTATGGTTAGTGGAATAATAGTTTTTGAAGGAGAATGTTGTTCTGCTACTATGGTAAAATCTAAGCATGGGGATGTTGATGTTATGGAAATAATAAATGGAGTGGCTATATATATATATATATATATATATATATATATATATATATAAAAGAAGAGTTCATGTCTTTTATTTGGAATTTGAAAAAAAAAAGGGGGGGATTGAAATTATAAAAGGGTTGTGTTGTTTAAAGGGGTAAGTGAATGAAAGGGAAAGAGTAAGCAGTAAAAAGATGTGTTGTTCCTCTAGTTAATATTTAATAGAGTTTAGCTACAATCCCAAACTTATACCCTACCTTAGAACCCTAACCCCATTACAACCAATTCTAAGACCTCTTGATTCTTATATACTCTAATTCCCTTAAGCGGTGGCAAATTGAGAATAATGGAAAATATATGGATGATCATAATCATTTGGAGAAACTTGAGAGTAAACATATTTCACCCTAAACACATAAGAGTGAGCATTTTCATATGGAAAAAGTGAGAATCTATGAATTTAACTCTCATTAATCTTAATCTAGCTTTGAATGATGAGATGCTGATTTTACTAATTATCCTTCCTTAACCACTTGATATTTTTTTACAACTATTGATTTGGTATATTAGATGAGTGATCCAAACCATTTTCAGATGTTTCTTTTTTTGATTTTTGCAAATGTTTTGAGTCCCACTACATTGTTAACATTGATAAATGAATAAACCCAATCTTATAATTCTTGTTGATTAGAACCTAATTAAATTATACTTCTTGATGTTTTTCTTACTTTGCATAATATGATTTTGTTGCTTGAGGACAAGCAACGATTCAAGTATGGAGGTATTTGATATATGAGATTTATATGTTATTATTCTATGTAAAAATGTCATTTATTCCCCCATTATTTTTATAAGAATTGATATTTTCTTAAGTTTTTTTCTTTTGGATAGATTTTACACGAAAAGATAAAAATAAAGAAATTCAAAGGAGAAATTGAAGGGATAAGAGAGAGAAGCAAGGAACACATGAAGAAATCATGGAATCAATGGAACAAAACACCAAAAATGGACAATAACCATCCGAGGAGGTCTCGTGCTAAAGTTTCAAGAAGAGAAAGTGAAAGAAGAAGAAGCACAGTACCCCCATGTTTATTTACATAGGGGGTCTGTGTTTTGTCATCAGCATTTGAAATCTTAATTTTTAAATTTTAGAGAGATCAGGAAAAAGAACGCCATACCCCTGTGCGATACAAACATAGATAGTGTTTCTTTAAAATCTGATAAATGCTACACAAACTTCTCCCTGATATATATTTTTGTTTCCATGTATTAGAAGATGGTCTTTGGTCTTTCAAAAAAATAAGAATCTCTATTTTTCTCTCTATTAGAAGATACATTTCATCATTGCAATTATATTGATTGCTATCCATTGAGATCGAATGCACTCTTGGTATTCTGCAATTCAAAGTCGATAAGTTTGTTTCCATTCATTTCCCAATTATGAAAGGCTAATTTTAATTTGAATACAGGTGAATTCTATTTACTCCATCATTATTCTTCTGACATTTATGATTTTTTCTTTGATGTTGTATTGTTAATCATTGATATTAATTATGACATATTGAATCAGATTGTGTGTTGTTATGATAATGATGATGTTAGCGTAAATTTGTAAAGGATAGGGAAAATCAATGACAGGATTAAGGTCTCAAATATGAAATGTAATTTTGAATTATGACTCTAATTGACATCTAATTGAATTAATAGATGGAATTAAACAATCCTGTATCATAGATTATGAGTTTGCACTAATTAGATTGATCACCTCATTATTTAATACTCTAATCAAAGCTATGATGATGTAATTAATACATATTTGTTAATTATCATCACTAGAGTGGTAAAAGTTTAATCATTAAACTTATCTGTTAATTCATAAAATGTCATGACCCAAGCTTGTGTGATTATGTTTATGGTCGATCTCTTTCTATTTGTAATGCTATCATTAAATGAATCTAGTTTTCTTAACCTAAGTTATTAATTGGTTGGATGATAAATTGAGAGCTTATTCAATTTATGTGAATTGATGTAAAGTAAGGAAATTAATTGTTATAAGTTTCCCTAGGTCAGCATTAGAGCAATTAGAATACATCTCTTCTATATAATTATTAGATTCCCTAAATCCATAATTGATTATCTCCCATTCTTATTCATTCATTATTGAGTACAACATTTTATCACTTATCAATAGTATAGAATTTAGCGATAGAAATCAATGTTATTAAACAATTAGGGATTTGACATTAATTATAAAACTATTGATTACAAATCATTCCTTGTGGGTTAAACTCCTACTTACCATTTACTATGTATTTGGGATTAGGATTTAATTATTAAAGCTATTGTACGTACAATAGTGCGCCAACAATAGAAGCTTATAATCAAAAAAATTGGGTGTTACCATCTTAATCATTAAAAGTCTAGCTTACTATACCATTCTCGCATCAATAACAAAGCTAAAACCATTAAAATGTGAACCAATATAAATATAAAATAGAAGAAACTTTATCAATACAAATACAAGTTTGGAGTTTTACTCCGAGTACAATGAAAAATAATGACAAAGGATCTAAGAGTCTAAAAAGGTATCCAGGTAAACCATCATCCTAATAACATGACTCTTCGCCCAAACCCTAGTACCAAAATAATAAATTCATCCCGTACAATGCATCATAAGCAGCAAAATTATCCAGGTGGTCCTCAATAACCTGCATCGGGGTCGTCTACTTGTGGGAATGAGGTGCACTATAAAAAAGGATAGTTAGTATGTTATGTGCTGAGTAAGATAGCAATATTATCGAGATAGGAATACAGTCAAATACATCCATTGACATTAGAGACTAATTATATATGCAAAAACATAAAATATCATAATTTAATTACTAACCCCAGCCTCTCTATTAGATATAACCATTTCATTCTTTTATTTATGTTGAGCTCAAGAAGTCCACTATTCTTAAACTAATGGAACCATCTCAAGGACAACACATCTGAACCACTATTATTGTTTGGTGGAATGGAACTAACACCTTAGTCCTGAATTAAGTACTCTTTAGCTTTAAGACATTAATATCTTATCCATTAAGATTTTTATCTTAGATCATATTATCTTTCACAATGAGTTTAGGGCCCCACTATTCTTAATCAAGTAGAATGGACTGATGCACCTCTCAAGGTAAAATGCTCCTAAGTCACTATTATCGTCCAGTGGAACGAACTAATAAAAAGCATCTTAGGAAAATAGTCTACCTAACCATTATTCTTAAACTTTTAGAATTATCTAAAACACCTCTCAAGGACAACACACCTGAGCCATTATTATCATCTAGTAAAACGAACCCATAAAATACCTTAGCCTAACTCACGTGATCTTTCATTTTAAATGATTAAGGTACTTTTCATGATTGATTTGATAAGAATAGAACATTTTTAAAGCAGGTAAGGCATATCAAGATATCATAAGGTAATTTTCTAGGGTTAAGACCTTTATGTTTCTTCAAAATTCTAATTTCACACTTTTGTCATAACTCTTCTTCTATTACTCTTTTTAACCACCAAACTTAGTGCCTCTTCCTTAATTATTATTATTATTACTATTAATATTGTTGTTGTTATTGCTATTGTTGTTGTTTTTGTTATTTTACTACTACTACTATCAACATACTCAAATTCCAAGGCTTAACTCTAAGATCTTACACATGCGATAATAACCATATCTCAAAAGTTACTATTTATGGGGCATACAAATCCGAATTTCAAAAATCCATCATAACTTTTAATGTAGGTCTCAAATAATCACTATATTTAATATACATTTCCAAAACACTAATATTAACAATATATTCAAATTTCGTGGCTTAACTATACCATTTTACATATGCAAGAATAGCTTTCTCATTTTTGGATTACTATTTCCAAATTAAACAATTTCCATACTTTATTAAACTTAGGTCATTCACAACTACTCTAAACATTTCATATCAATTTCTTAGCATATTTTAGATCATATAACCCCTTAAAATACCATGATTCTCATATTAAACCCATATTAATCGGAATGCCTTTGCCGATAACAAAACCCTTATTTCATGCAAATCTTATATGTTTGGTAACATTATTTTTAAATCCTCCATTTATTTCCATATACCTTATTATACTCATTTAATACTCATCATATCTTACTAAACCCATGTTACAACTATATATCACACCAAGGGTTTTCCACATATAATAATGATATTGCATAATCTCCACTTACTTATTTACTATCATATAATATCAACATCATATCATGGCATTAAAAATCATACATTAAATCATATTATAACAATAACATGGTAAAACAAAAAAACCTTCATAACACTTAGTAACAAAAATCCTATACTACAACAAGTACCCTTACAAAAACAACTCTGATCTCTAAGCACACAATCATATTCCACATCTTCCTAAACCTTTGGAAAATCACCCAAGAAATCATAATAAAACACCATTATGATTAAAACAAATAATTAAAAAACTTTTAAGGAGATGGAAAGGTGAAATAATAGAGGAAAACCAATCCAACTAAGGTGAGTGTTTAGGAAAACATTGTGTAACCAGAAAGGAACGAATGGTGTTTTGTGTTGAGAAGGAAGATGGAGCAATGACACAAGATGTCGTTGCTAATGTAATACCTCAAATTTTAACAAAACCTAATTTTGAGTAATTCATATTGGAACCTAATTCTAATATCAAAAATTCTGTATTTCTATTTTTACCTTAACCTAGATTATTTAATCTAAATGTAAACATTTTCCCTTTTACTTTTTTTTCTTTCTTCTTTCTTCTCCCCATTTACTGGATGAAGATTATCCCCCGCTTTGGTTCCCTTCCCTTATGTTCAAATCTCCCCAACTAGAGTTAAGCCTTACCTCTACCACGTTCAATCTAATCACATAAACAACCCACTCCGCCCATGCTTTGTATGCGATTGACCTTACCATCTATCATTTACTCTCACCCTCTCCCCTCAAGCATATGTATAAATATATATACATACTAAGCCACTCTTTCTTTCCTTTATCTACTTTCTGCCAAAACCAGCACCATCTTCTTACTTCTTCTTCTACTTGCTGCCACAAAAACCACCACAAAAATTTTCCTCTAGCATTTCCAATCGAATCACCCCAATCCCCTTTGGTTACTCTTACCAAGCCTCACCTCTAGCCACTAGCTAAAACTATAGGTGCAACCCCCTCCTTTTAGCATTCTGCCCCACAACCACATTTCTCCTTTTTTTTCTTTCCTTGCTTCAGCCATTTCCATTGCACCCTATCACCTCCCTTCGACATTGTGCACCGGTGCACCTCCCTCCATTTTCAAAAGCCAACAACTACAGCAACACCTCCTCTATCCTAGGCTAGTCCAGCTATTGCACCCCTCCATTCTTCAACAGCCTGCATTGAAATCACCATCACCACCCTCGAACATTTTCATCGAAACCATCACACCACCTTTGGCCATTTTCCACCAAAGCTACTTCCCCATTTTTGATAGCAACCACCGAACCCATCAGCCCTCCTTCGGCTAACACAACTAAAGCCTCTCCTTGTTGCATCATTTTGGTTGAGACTCCCCTAGTTTGGTTTTTCAATTTTCCTTCACCCTCCCATTAACTTAACCATTCCTTAATTATGTCATTAAGTTCTAATAGTGTTTTATTATTTGATTTCTTAGGTGATTTTTCCAAAGTTTCGGAAGATGTGGATCAGGAGTTACGTGCTTAGAGACTGAAGTCATTTTATGTAAGGATACTTGTCATAGTCTAGGGTTTTTATTGCTAAGTTTTATGCATGTTGTTGTGTTATTCCATGTTATTGTTATTATGTGAACTAATATATGTTTGCTAATGCTATGCCATGCGGTTGATATTATATGATAGAAAATGAATAACTAATATTATAAGGTATTGTTATTTTATGTGGAAAAAACCTTGGTGTGAAATATAGTGGTATTGTAGGTTTATTAATGATATTATAAATGTAAAATGAATATAATAAGGTCTATGAAGAAAAATTTGGAGTTGAGGATAATGTTACCGAACATATAAGACTCACGTGAAATGAATATAATAAGGGTGTTTTGGTCAACGTGAATTAAATGTGAGAATAATGGTATTTTAAAGTGATATATCATTTGGAGTGTGCTAATGAATTTATATGAATTTTTTAACATAGTTGAGAATGACCTAAGTTTGATAAAGTATGAAAATGATTGGTTTGGGAATTGTAACCCTAAAACGAGAAGGCTATTATCACATGTGTGAAACGATAGATTTAAACCACTAAACCCAATATGTTGTTAATATGAGTATTATAGGAATGTATATTAAATCTAGTAATTATCTAAGACCTATAGGAAAACTTATGATGGATTTGTGAAATTATGGTTTATAAGCATAAGAATAGTAACTTTTGAGATAAAGTTATTATTACATGTGTAAAACCTTAGAGGTAGGCCTTGAAATTAGATTATATTGATAATGATAATATTTTAGGAGCATGTACTAATTTTTATGGTTAAAAGAGTAATGGAAGAAAAGTTATGATAAAAGGTAACAGAAGAAAAGTTATGATAAAAGTGTGAAATTAGGGTTTTAAGGAAACATAAGAGTCTTAACCCTAGAAAATAGCCTTATGATCTTATAATGCGCTTTACCCGCACTAAACATATTCTGTACTTATCAAATCAATCATGAATAAAATATTAATCATTTAAACTTAAAGATCACGTGAGCCGAGCTGAGGTATATTATGGGTCCATTCCACCAGATGATAATAGTGACTTAGGTGTGTTGTCCATAGGAGGTACTTCAAACCGTTCCACCAGTTTAATAATAGTGACTTGTAAGAAATTTTTCCTAAGACATTTTGGATTCGTTCCATTGAATGATAACAATGTCTCGGGTGTGTTGTCCTTGAGAGATGCTTCAATCCACTCCACTGGATTAAGAATAATAGGACCCTAGTGCAGCAATAGCCGGTACGCAATTTAAACCCTCTTGTTGACAATTGTAGTACTAGTAAATAAGGGTATTTTTCTATATCGGGGATTAAGAGGGCTCACCTATATTTAACTAGCTTAAAAAATAATAAAAATAAAAACTATAAATCAGAAAAAATAAATACATATAAAAAAAATACTAATGGGGGCTTTAAAATTAGAAAAATAATAAAAGTAATAGATAAAATAATAAAAGATAATGGACAACCTCAAATATGATAAATATGCTAGGGAAATAAAAATCCGCCACTAGATTAGATCAAAATATAATATTAATTTCTAGGTCATCATTTAATCATAAGAAAGAGATCAACCAAGTTGTACACCAACAGTAGGTCCATACACCTTATATTACTTCCCTAAAATAATTAATACTACAAAGCACCAATATTAACCCTATTAAATACTAGTAGTATAGTAGCAACAAGAGGCTCTAAAATTTAACTAGATTTAATGCATTAAGTATAATTGGAAGGATATTAATCTAAGTACCTAGACTATATTACTAAGCATGTCTAGCTGTATTTACCTTCTTTGACCCACATGTATCTAAATGTTTTACTACTTCGGTTAGAATCACAAAACTATTAGGTAAATTATTATCTAACCTAGTTGCAAATTAAACATATAAATTCTAGCATATTTATATGGCCACCTAGTAGGTAAATAATCCTTCATATTGTCATTATGAGAAAACTAAAACAAGGCATGCACTATATAAATTATACTTGACAAATATATATATATATATAACGATAGCAATTAAAATAGAGTTAAAGAATAATGTCATGAAACAAAGAAGAATGATATCATATCTCAAACAATAGTCTAGGGTTTCAGTTTATTTTCCGACAATAAATAATCAGCTAGTCAAATTAATTACATAGGAATATATATCCAAAATTATAAATTAAAAATATAGAAAGAAATAACAAAAATTAATTATGGGTGAAAGATTAAAAATTTATTCAGATGAAAAATTATTAAAAAAATATTAATTTCATCTAAAATAAATTTTCCCGGGTAACCATTCCTCTACTCTTTCCTTTGATGCCTTTATTTCTGTGCAAATATTTTTTTTATTTAGCGGCTAATGTGCTGAACTGTAGTCGTGCCTGACGTTAGTGTAATACCCCAAAAACCGTAATTTAGAATATTATAATAAAATAGAAATTTATTAGTGAAATTAATTAATTATATTATTTTAATAAAATAATGGGAGTAATTAAGACAAAAAAGGAGGGAAATAATAAAGAATTTAATAAGGAAATATTAGGGTAATTAGCTAATTAAAATAGAATTTAGGAAAATGTACCCAAAATATCCTAAATTAATATAAAAAGTAATTTAATTATTATTTTACTAAATTTTTATTATTTTTAAATATTTAAAAATATCAAAATATCCTAAACACCCAAACCGACCTATTTTCCTTTTTCTTTTCTTTTTTTCCCTTTTTCCTTTTTCCTTCCTTTTCCTTTTTTCTTCTTTATTTTTCTCCTTTCTCCTCTTCTTCCGCCAGTTGGGCCTCACTTGCACGACCCAACTCCTCCGCACGGCCCAACTAGCTCTTCTTTTTTTTTCTTTCTCCCTCGCCAGCCCGGTCTTCTTCTTTTTCTTTCTATTATTTTTCCCCTACCGGCCGACCCAACCCCCTTCTTCTTCCTCCTCCCTTCTCCCCATCCTCGTGCTGCAGGTCGTACCTACAACCTACCACCGTCCTTCCTCCTACCATTATACCACTGACTTGCTCCTCCTCTCTCTTCCCCCTACCCTTTTCCTTCCCATTTCGAGCCATACTTCCCTCACCTGCCACCCTCACATGCCCCCCTTCCTTTCCTTTTTCTCCTTTACCTACCGCCTGCCACTACCTGTCAACGAGCCCCTGGCATGCCTACCCCCTTGTCCTCTTCCTCCTTTGTCTTCTTCTCCCTTCCTTAGCCTATAAATACACCATACCTACCCCCCCATTTCCTCTCCTTTGCTCTACCTAAAAATTTCAGCATATTTCACCGCCGCCACTTCCGACACCGCCCCAACCGCCATCGTGCAACACCACCGCCCGAAGCACCACCCAAACCCTTCCCTACATCACCCTCCACCAAACTAAGCCACTTACCACCCTTAACTCCCCCTAAACAAGTCACCCCAATCATGCAAAGTAGGCAGCTTGAGCTGCCTTTTGCACCCTATCGCCGCCCCTCTCGCTATCTTACACCGCCTCCTCTGCCACTAAATCAACCCAACAGAACCTCCTCTACCTTCCCCTACCCTTCCTTCTCCCTTTCTCCCTCTCCTTCCTCCATCCTTCTTCTCCACCACCCTCGGCCACCACAACCACCACCACCTACGCCGCCACCTTGCTGCACCACCGCTTTACTGCGCCACCACCACCATTGCAACCCTCTCAGCCCAAAGAGTCCACCACCACCACAACCACCATCTCAATCTCTCTTCCAACCCTTCCACCACCACCACCGTAGTCACCACGGTCGTGCACTGCCCCTAAGTATAATTTATTTAGTATAATTACTATTCTAACATTATTATTATTATTATTATTATTATTATTAAATTTATTACCATTATTATTACTAATATTCTATCACTGACTAATATAACTACCTAATCCTATCTTGGCTAATAATAGTCTGGTTAACCATTTTGAGGATAATACCTTTATTTTACTACTAAAATAATAATAATAATAATAATAATAATAATAATAATAATAATACTAACACTAGTTTATAATATAGGTAAGTAGGAAATAATGAAAATATTAATAAGAGGAAAGTTAACCCTAGTATTTTCCGTCTCATAGTTGAACCAAGTCCGACCCCTAAAGAGGCGTAGGAGCGTGCTCCAAGTCTAGTGTCATTTTAGGTAAGGATGTGGTTAAGGCCTAATATGTGTAGTGTATGTTATGTGTGATGCTGTATTTGTGTACCTTATGTGGTTATGAACTATGTATTTGTAGTGTAGCTTTCTAAGCGTGGAGCTAAGGGAAGTTGCATATGTTCTCTTTATGGCATTGTAATATAATAATGTGTCTTGCACCTTGTGGTGCTTATGTGATATGGCCCTTTAGGACATGCATGTTAGGAGGCTTTAAAATATAAGATGTGGTGGTGAAAATATGAAAGGGGTAAAGGACGTGAGTTGACTAGAGGAGAGTAAGAATAACGTAAGTATCTCATGACTTATGGGTAGACAAATGAAAGGATAACATGAATAAAATAAGAGAGTGAAATCACTCTTACACGGGGAGTCTAGGGTTTGCATGGGGATGGTCCTTACATGGAAAAATTTGACTTGAGAGTCAATTAAGGTAAGGGAAGAGTTGTTGCGGGTGATTGGAGTTAATAGGTGGAAAATAGTACGTGGGTTAGTATAGAGGTGCATAGGGGAATTAGCTAGTGAAATGCCCTAAAAATATTTATTTTAAGAAATGTAATTAAATAAGAATTTATTAGGGAATTAAATTAATTAATTATTTTATTTGAAATGGGAAGGATTTATTTAGGGCAAATTAATAAGGAAATTATGAATATTTTTATAAGGGAAAAATTGGGCTTTTGCTAATTAAAAAGGAATTTAGGAAAAATCTTTTAAAAACCCTAAATTAGCCTAAAAAGGAAATTTAATATTATTTTATTTAAATATTTTTATTTTAAATGCCCAAAATATTCTAATTAATTTATTTGACCCCAACTTACTAAAAATTTTCCTTCCCCTTTTTCCTTCTTCCTTTTTCTTTCTTTTCTTTCTTTTTCTTTTTTTTTTTTTCACTGATTTGGGCTTGTGGCGTGGCCCAAACCTTCTCCTTTCCTTTCCTTCTCCTGCGGTCCAGCGCCGTTTCTTTTCTTCCTTCCTACGGCAGCCAAACGCTGCGTGTCGTGGATTCTTCTCGTGGAACACCGCGTTTCATTGAAATCTTTATAACCATTGCCGATTGGCCCGGTTCTTCTTCCTTTTATTTTCTTTCTTTTTTCCTTCGGCCGCCCAATTCACCTCCTTCTTCCTCCTTCCTCCTCCGTCGTCGACCAGCACCTTCGAAGCTCCAAAAATGGCGCTGCCATCCACACGTGATTTGACCGGCCATTTCCTCTCTCTTTCTCTTCCTCTTGACTCGTAGTACTATCAAAGAGAACCTGCTCCATTTGGTGCCCCAGTTTGAGAGACAAGGAAAATACCACAGGGATCTAGGCCTTATCCTCGGAAGGGAGGCTAGTAAAGAGGGCACCTGAATGTTATCAGTCAAGCCGAGGCATATCGTCAGCTGGACGTTGTTACGGGTATGTTCATCATTCATTCTGTACAATTATATGTTCTATTTGACTCGGATGCCACATTGTCTTTCATTTCATCTACATTTGCTACTAAGGTGGGACTGTCACCATCTGTTAGAGTAGAGTTATCTGTTATGCTTTCGTTAGGTGACAGGATGGAGTGTAGTCCGATGTTTTCCTATGTGGCCTTAGATATAGGAGGGGTGGAATTCCTAGTAGATCTGGTCGGGATGGATCTAAAAGATTTTGATGTGATTCTGGGCATGGATATGCTAGGGAGGTACAAAGCAGTTATTGATTGTGCCCAGGAGCGGGTGATTTTGTGAGGCCCGAAAGGGACTAGGGTTTCGTACCAGAAGATTCAGCCCGAGCCGACCACTGAAATGGTGTCTGCAGTTACTTTGCACACTTTGATCTAGAAGGGGTATCCCCTATATCTATACAGTATGCAGGAGCTCAATAAAGATTTGACTGCACTAGATAGTACTCTAGTGGCTAAAGAATTTTCGGACGTGTTTCCAGAAGAAATATCAGGCATGCCTCCAGTTCGGGAAATTAACTTCAAGATTAAGCTAGTGCTAGGAGCTAATTCTATTTCCAAAGCACCTTACAGAATGGCACTGGTTGAATTGAAAGAGTTGAAGGCCCAGTTAGAGGAACTATTAGAGCATGGGTACATCCGGCCGAGTGAATCGCCATGGGAAGCACAAATTTTGTTTGTGAAAAAGAAGGATGGTATTCTCCATCTTTGCATTAACTACCAGGGGTTGAATCAATTAACGGTAAAGAATTGGTATCCACTTCCGAGAATTGATGATTTGTTTGATCAGCTGAAGGGTGTTACGCTGTTTTCCAAGATTGATCTGAGATCTGAGTACCACCAGTTGAAGATCGCCGATGTTGATATTATGAAGACTGCATTCCGAACTCAGTATGGGCATTACGAGTTTATGGTGATTCCCTTTGGACTGACAAATGCTCCCGCAGTGTTCATGGATTTGATGACGAGGATATTCAGACCTTTCCTCGACCAGTTTGTGGTGGTATTCATTGATGATATTCTGGTGTATTCTCAGGGAAATGAGGAGCACGAGCAACATCTACGCAATATTTTGGGTACATTGAGGGAACATCACCTTTATGCGAAGCTGTCGAAGTGAGGGTATTGGCTCTAGGAGGTAGCCTTCCTTAGTCACATTGTATCGGCTAACGGAGTAGTTGTGGACCTAGCTAAGATTGTGGCCATCACAGAGTGGAAGCCCCCTACGAACATATCAGAAATTCGTAGTTTTCTAGGTTCGGCTGGATACTATAGACGATTTGTGCAGCATTTTTCCAAGATTGCCAGACCGTTGACTAATCTCCTAAAGAAGACTACAAAGTTCCAGTGGGATGAGGCTTGTGAAGAGGCTTTCCGAGAGTTGAAGAAAAGGTTGACCTCTACACCGGTGTTGACTTTACCAAAGGGGACCGAGGAGTTCGAGGTTTACAGTCATGCATCCAAGCATGGGTTGGGATGCGTGTTGATGTAGAAGGGTAACGTGGTAGCTTATGCCTCACGACACCTGAAGAAATATGAACAGAACTATCCCATGCATGATCTAGAGTTATCTACTATTGTGTTTGCTTTGAATTTTTGGAGGCATTATCTGTATGGGACAAAGTGCAAATTCTTTACAAATCACAAGAGTCTCAAGTATATTTTCACGCAGAAGGAACTTAACTTGAGGCAGATAAGATACCTGGAACTCAACTAGGGTTTCGTGGTCATATGTGCAAATGAGGAGTAAAGTGGGATGTTTGGGGATGGATTGAGTGAGGTGATGAGTTGGGACAAGGAAAGCTTAGGCTGTGTGAGATAGAGGAAGGTTGGGCCATATAGGCCAGATTAGAGTTTCCTGGGGAAAACCTTAGAGGGCGATAGTAAGTTGACTAGAAGATATAGGATAATGAGCCTTGACCCACATACATAGGAGTTGGGTATTCGTGGTAAGTAAGGAAAGGGGGAAAGGAAATCTAGATGTACTAGGAGGTGTAGAAGTCCCAAGATATGGGACATGACTTTAAGGAGACTAGGAGTAGACAACTAGTGTGAGCGAGTAGTCCAAAGGACATGCATGTCTAGGGTAGAAATGTTTATCGACTAAGATATGAATAAGATACTAACCATTTAAAAAGAAATATTGGTGAGCCATGATTAGACCAGTCCACCAAAGAATAATAGTGGCCAGGTACCTTGTGCCCTAGAGACTGTTCCACGGGAAAATAATAGTAGCCAGGTGCATTTTTTCCTAGGTGTTTTTCGGTCCATCGGCTATAATAGTGGGAGATCCCGAGCTCAACAAACCAAACTTAATGATGATAAGCCATGGAAAGATACTATTTAGTTATAGTGAAATACCATGAGAGTCGGGTTGGACTAGTCCACTAGCGAATAATAGTGGTAAGGTGCCTTATGCCCCAGAGACTGTTCCACCGGTGAATAATAGTGGCCAGGTGTATTCTACCCTGAGTTTGTTCCTATCCACCGACTACAATAGTGGGGTTCCCATACTCGCATGGACTTATAATGAAGATAGTGTGAAATGGGAGTAATGACCAGAGATCTAATGATTATGTCTAAACGGACTAAATCACTACTACCTATCTTTCATGTATGGCTCATCTACATAATTACCTATTTGTGTTATCTATATTTCATGAATTGCCTTAGCTACATGGTTACCTTTCTCAGTACATAGCATACTAATCACCTGTTTCATGGGTGTCGCGCATTCCCACAAGCAAAGATCCCTTCTGAGTTGGTGCAGGTAAGAGACGTTATGTTTGATGCCTATGACTCATTCGAGGCATCGAGCGAGGCTAAGTGTTGATCTTTTTGGGACTTGGCATGGAGCCCAAGAGTGATGTAGTCCAGACTCTTCTTTATTTATCATTTTTCTTACCGTGTTCCATTATTCTCTCCCCTAGGGGGCTTTGACTATGTAACATTTTCCAGTTTGTATTGACTTTTAATCACACACTCTGATTTACTCTTTATGAATATTTCAAATTTCTACAGTTCTCTGTCTTAAGTGAGTCTAATGTCTTGTGAAATTATTTTAGCCTTTTGGTTGGTGCGAGACTGGCCGGGGGATAGGCTTATGCTAATCTCGGTGGTAGCACCTCCATGCTTGTGTATGTTTTAACTAAATGAAAATTTTCAACTGTAATTTTTAGGGGTGTTACAATTGGCTTCTACCTCTTCGTTACTTCTTTATAATTTTTCTTTTCTTTCTCCAGCCACTATTTTCTTTTATTTTTCATTTCTGTTATTTTTTTTCATCCTCGTATTCTTGCTCCTATTTTGCCTCACTCTCACATCAGCCTTCTCTTTTTTCTCCTACGTTGCTATTCTTTTTATTTCTTTCTATGTAGCCGCTCCTTTAAGTTTTGTGCAGATCCTATTCTCTCCTCTCTTTTTTATTTCTGTGGCTTTCCCACGTCAACCCTTTCTACCGCACACTCCCTAACGGCTATGCTTCTACCTCCCTCTTAACTCTATCGCCCTCCTTTTTCTTTTGACCTCCTATTCTCCTTGATCTTCTGTGCTGCCCTTTTTTTGTCTTCTTACGCAACTCTTTATATTGATGGTTGCTACTTTTGTTTTTGAGCCTTTGGGCCTTCGGTCCTTAGGTTGTTAGTCCAATTTTTTTTTATACTTTACCTACAAAATAAAATTAATAAAAATTAATAAATAATATTATACTCTAAATTTATTTAATTATTATCATTTTAACTCAAATAATAACATTTATGTAATTATTATCACTCAAGCATACAATCATAATTATTCAACTATATTACTCAAATAAAATACTAAAAACTAAGGTTATAAGGGTATAAAAATATGTCAGAATATGAACTCATCAGACCCTATACTCATCATGAATAAGAATATGATTTGAGATAAGTAACATAATGGATAAGATACTAATAACTTAAAGTAGAAGAGTATGTGAGTTAAAACCGAGGTGTTAGATCCATTCCACTAGATAATAATAGTGCATTAGGTATATTATCCTTGAGATGTATTTTAGACTATTCCACTGGTTTAAGAATAGTAGATTAGGAATGTTATACACTAAGAGTTGTTGGATCTGTTCCACCATATGATAATATTGGCTTAGGTGTGTTGTCCTTGAGAGATACTTTAGACCGTTCCACTGGTTTAAGAATGGTGAGATCCTTAAACTCAACATAAATAAAGAATAAAAATATGTTATATCTAATACAAGGGCTTGTATCATTCCTTACCTTGTGATGTCTTATGTGTATCACGTGTACTTTTTCTCCACTATGCTTGAGTGCATTTAGTTGTATTCCACAATCGATAATATTGTTACCTTACATAGTAGGTAGTGGATTGACCACCATTAAAGTGGAATATGAACTCATCGGACCCTATACTCGTCATGAATAAGAATATGATTTGAGATAAGTAACATAATGGATAAGATAATAATAACTTAAAGTGGAAGAGTATGTGAGTTAAAACCGAGGTGTTGGATCCGTTCCACTAGATAATAATAGTGTATTAGGTGTGTTATCCTTGATAGGTATTTTAGAATGTTCCACTGGTTTAAGAATAGTAGATTAGGAACATTATACACTAAGAGTTGTTGGATCCGTTCCACTATATGATAATATTGGCTTAGGTGTGTTATATCTAATAAAAGGGCTTGTATCATTCCTTACTTTGTGACATCTTATGTGTATCACATGTGTACTTTTTCTCCACTATGCTTGAGTGCATTTAGCTATATTCCAGAATCGATAATATTGTTACCTTACATAATAGGTAGTGGATTTACCACCCTTTTATAGGTGCTGCTCATTTATATGAGCAGAGGACCCTGATGCTCTTGTGCAGCTCTTTAAGGACCAAATGGATGATCTTACTACTTTTGATGCATTGTGTGGAGAGGAGTAACTTTTATCTATACTAAGTGTTTAGGCAAAGAGTCATGTTATCTTAATGATGTTTTACTCGGATATCCTTTGGACTCTTCAATCCATGGTATTTATTTTGTTGTATTTTGTTACTATATTATGGATTTAACCTCCAAACAAATGTTTTTATTTTAAAAGTTTCTCTCATATTTAATTACTTTATTTTGCTATGAATAGTTATCATTGTGATTGATGTAAATATGGTATGGTAAACCAAATTTACGTCAATTATGGCAGTAAAACCCAATATCTTGATTATATGCTTCTGGTGTAAATTAAAAGAATTAGTAGTGAAATTTGGGGTATTATAGGTAGAGGGGAAAAACAAGGGGGTGGCACCAGTAGGAATAGCTAAAGATGGAAGGTGTATGCTATAGTGAGAGTTGTCAAATACTGGGGTGGTGTTTGGTGGTTGTGCCTGCAGCCAAGGAAATGAAAGGAAGAAGGGAGTTGTGGGGTACTTGACCGAAAGGTGGGTTGATGCATTGATGGAAATGTTTGTTAGTTAGGGCGTGGGGATGACAAAAGTGACCGAACGGTGTTGTGGATGATTTGATGAGGGTTGTCGTTGGTGGTTTTTAAGGTTGTTTTGGCGATGGTGAGGAGGATAAAAAGGAGGATGAAGATGATGCTTTTGTGGTGGAGTTATTGTAAAAAATGAAGGGTGAAAAAAGATATGGTTGGGGGCATTTCTTGCTGGATATATATATGCATGCACATAAATGGGCAGAAAGCTGTGATTGGGTGAAATTTTTCAACCCAAACCCCGCTTCCATAGGATCTAGGGAATAGCTTGCCATGTGATGGGAAAGTGATGGGGTGATGGCAGGCATTGTCTAAGGGCAATGTTTCACGGGGGAAGAAGAAAGAAAAAAAAAGAGAAGGGTCAGTTAAAAGAAGAAGGAGAAATAAGAGGAAAAGAGAAAAGAAAAGAGGAGATAATAGGTTTGGTTTCGGGGTTAGAATTGGAGTAATATATTTTAGTTTAGGATATTATGATAGTTTAATTATCAATGGATTGAGATTGTGCCAAAATTTTAGGGTTAGAGAATTAGGGTAAAGTGAAAATATTAATTTTCCGATATTAGGATTAGGTTAAGAATTAAATCATTCAGTATTAGATTTAGCTAAATTTTAGGGTATTAAATCTGTCATTTTTCAAAAGGGAAAGGTACAAACTTATATATGAGGTCATTCAAGATTAATATCTTTCATAAATGTGAGATAACATTTTTTTTCTATGAATCAAATCCCTTAGTAGTATCTCTGTGAACTTTTGGTATCATCTTTGGAATTATATTGTGGTATCTTTAAGTAAAATGATTTTGTATATAATCCCATGTATAATAGTTCACTTAAGGAAATACTTACATATTGTATAGCAAGACAACGTTCATTTTTGATAATTATATTATTTCCATTTTGAACATTCATTTAATCCATAACCTTTTCTTTTCTTTTCTTTTTAAAGTCTAATATTGTCTTTACATTTTTATCACAACTTACTCCAAAGTATTTTTAAACAAATAAAAAGTTATTGAAGTATATACCAAAGAAGTGTAAATATGTAGTACTAAATTACCAAATAGAGCTACTCCTCTTAAAAATGTTTTAGCCAAAAAATTTGTGAAATGTGAGCAAGACATTCGTGTGAATGTTACTTTAGTTGTTTATTATCTTTCTCCTTTTTACCTTGGAAATGTGGCTCAAGAGAATAAGTGTGAGAGATTTTAAGTGTAGCCAAAACAAATAAAAATGAAAATAGAAGTTATTGGAAAAGAGAGAGATAATAATGGGAAAAAGGTTACATAATATTTTAATTAGTATAGATAAAATAAAACGTCTAGATTAGATATACATTAGCTACTATATAATCATATCTTACATTCTTAAACTTGACCTAATTTGTTAGGCCTATTTAGTCATTGTGTGTGTATTTGTCATATTTATCATAATATTATTTAGGCTTCTAGTTTATTATTATTTTCAAATTTATTTATGTGTATCTTCCTTGTCCCTTTTATTCCAAAAGTTTTAAAATATCATTTGAAAATTTAAAATAATTAATTTAAAATATTTATCTTTTGAATGGAGAATTAATTTGATAAAGCTTATATATTAAGATATATAAAATATACATGTATTAGTATACTGTCATAAACTATTTGTTTAAAAAAATATTCAGTCTCATTTAGAACTCAATTACCTATTAGACCCAATGGATCTAGGTTCATTTTTGAACTATTAAGATCTAATGGATTTAAGTCAGGTATAAATCTAGGGATCATAAATGAGTTAGGGATTGAGTTTGGCTGAACCTAACTCAAATATGATACATTGTCAACCGTATTTAGGTGGTGTACTTTAAACTCAACCACTAGAGTACAAACATTATTCATCTCTCTTTATATATATATATATATATATATATATATATATATATATATATATATATATATATATATATCTTTTTATGGATGAGAAGAATTCTTCCATTTCATGATTGATGTGTCTCCTTCAAATGTTTAACAACTTCTATTATTCTACCTTTCACTCTACATCAATTAATTTTTTACTTTAAATTTCTTTCAACTCCAAATTATATTTCCCCATTCCCACGAGTCCAATTCACCTCAAACAAAAATATATTTAACGATATAAGTATTTTAATTTTGATCTCATAGAAGCAAATATTTTTTTTATTTTCTTATGAATACATAAATGGTTAATAATTTTTTATATTAAAGTACAAGCATTTTAGAATTCTTAAAATTAAGGTAATTTGCCAAAAACTATGTTTTTTTTACTTTTTATATAATTTAGTAAGTATTATACCTAAATTATGCCAATATTATGCCACTTAAATTTCTATTTAAATAGCAAATAAAAGATAAATAAGTAATCACTCTTCTTTATCTCACTCTTATTTTTCTTCTCTATCTCTACCATCCTAACCTAAACCATATTAATCTATTGATTCATCGATCTCTAAAATTCAACAAATTGTAAATCAACCTAATACTCTATAATCTATGTGAATCCAATACTCTCCCAACTAGGGGCGTAAAACAAGTGGGTTGGGCTTGAATATCAGACAAGATTAGACCTAATAATTCACATTTTGGTCAAGATCGATAAGATTTTAGGTCATTCCTCAAGCTATAATTTTATAAAATCAATTCATGTAGTTGGTCCAATCTAAGACCTAAAATATTTTGACCTAGACTTATAGGACCTGACACACTTATACACACCCCTTTAGTTCATGGTTGAACTTAAATTTGCAGCTACCAAAGACTATTTTTTGTTTTAAGTTTCTCTCAAGTGTACTTGTTTGATTTTAATTGACTTTGTTGAAATTTTTGTCCTTATTTTTATCTGAACTATGGGAAATGATTAATACTAAATAATAATATGAGAGTGCATATGTACTTAAATGAATAATATATTAGACATGTGATAATGAGAACGAAAGTTCTATCTTTATTTATATAGTCAACAGGATTGCATTGACAAGTAAATTTAAGATTTTTTTTGAAATTCAAAATAGTTTAAAATTTTAAGACATAAATCTAGTCTTAATCTTTTCGATTTGGCTTGACTAAAAGCCCAAATAAGCTAGTCCGATTTAAATTGGGGAAGATTATGTATTAATAATTGGTTCAATCTTTGATCTCTTTTTTATATATAAATCTAAACATTCACGTCATATTATTATGGTCTAATTTTGGATCAATACAGAGTCCTACTCCCAACTCCTAGTAACATTTCATCCCTACTCCAAAATAGTGGTCAACTCTCATTATCTCTATTATCCAAAACACATTATCTTCTTCCCTCGACAACCTCAATCATCCCTCACCACAAAAGCCTATCTTAAGATCCTTACTAACTTTGACTATTGAATCTAGAATAGCATTGCCACGTCATCCCATTCCAATTGAAGGATGCCCGGGCTTGGTCTTCCACGACTTTATGTTACAAGCACTATTAGTCGGTCTTAAAATAGACTTGCACTCTTAAAGAACTTAAGACACCATTTAGGTATACTAATATATGATCTAAATTTGATCTAAATTATTAATATAAAAAGTGATAATAGAATATATTATTTAGTAAATACAAATTATTTGTATATGAATGTGGATGAACTAATAATATTATTTGATAATTTATTTGAAATAAAATCAAGTAATATAAAATGAAAGTTTTAGACATATAGGAAGGGTTGGTGAGTTTAATTAATAAAATATATGTTTGTAATAAAGATAAATAGTATAAGACTCTTAGGTATTTAGGTAAAAGTAGTAGAACCTACTTATAAAGTAAGAATAAGTTATGAATAAGTTGTAAATAATGTAATTATAGGAATATGAAAATCATGAGGTAAAACAGTTGGCACAAAGTATATTTTATTAAATCTATGCAAATAAGTTGTTACCCAAATAGAGCTTAAATAAGGTTGAAAAAATACAAACCCCCTAATACAATTATTTGAAATATGGGCACTTGCTTTTATCATGGTTTTATAATATTTTTCTAATCAAAATTTGTGTTTCTTCTTATTTTTTATTCATTGCATAGAAAAAAAAAATATTTGACCATTAACATTGATCCAAACTACTCTCCTGTTGTGAGGATTTGATGGTTCTAAAGTACGAGAGCCCAAATTGACAACACAAAATTATAACACCCATTTGTATTATACAATCATTTCAACCATTATCTCTCCTACTTTTATTGTTTTATATTAAATTTAATTATCTACTCTACATCAACTATACAAAATTTCTAACTCTATATTACTTTTACTGATCACATCACCAATCTTTTATAATGTACATTATTTAACTTTACCATTTGTTTTAATCTATATATACCAATTAATAATTTTATATAATCAATTTTAATTAAATATAAGTTTACAAATTATTTTAAAGATCATTTTTTTACTTAATATTTTTAGTATTATTAAAAAAATTACTATTTGCATGATTATAAAATATTCAGTTATAATTTATTTAAGATGTTATGCTATGACATTAATAATTAATAAAACATATAAAGATAACAAAATATATTTTAATAGTATATAAATATTACAAAGGAAATGCAAATACAAGTTATATCTAGTTTAACAATACAGTATAAATGAATTTATCAACACAAAGTTTAATTATCAACATCAAATTGTAACATATATTCCACCAAGTCAAATTTAAATTAGCAAGACAGTAACATGATTTGTAGCTTGAGTAGTTCTTTCAATATATAATTTACGTATGTTATTAGACCATGATTAACCATAGGATATGGTACATCATTATTGATGTAGTAGAAACTTTTCGGAGAAAAATCACCTAAATATGTATATATTTCATCATCAACAATCATATTATGCAATATGATGCACACATAAATTATCCGCTTCATTGTTTCGCTATCCCAAATGAGTGATGGATCAAGAACCATTGCAAAATGCCCTTGTAGTACTCCAAATGTGTGCTCAACATCTTTTCTAATAAATTCTTAGGACTCCAAGTATAACTTTCTCTTTGGTACTTGAGAAATTGGTATGATTTTGACAAATGTTGCCCACTTTAGATATATGTCATCTACTAGATAATATCCAAGATAATATTATTTGTCATTTATCGTATAATGGAATTATAGCTCCCATCCTTCATAAATGTCATTGAATACTGGTGAATGAGTAATATTATTAAGATCGTTATGTAATCTATAATATCCAAAAAAAAGCATGGCATATCCAAAGATCTTGGGATACGACGACCTCTAGCATGATTTTTGAGCCAACATGGTCACTATGACAAAACTAACCTTTCTGTGAAAAGGGATAATATTGTCCGCTCTTAATGCATACAAGAGATACTTCTCATCATACTAGGAAAGCCATGTGTTTTACCTATTTTAAGGAAGCATTAAATGTCATTTTTGCATTAGAGAAAGCTTATTTCTACTAATTGCATCATGTCTTATTTGAAAATATGGACAATGATTAGTCCCTACTTTAACAACCTAAAGGAATAAGGGTCTTATCATTCTAAATCTACAATGAAATTGTGATTCATTATATGTTGGATTATCAAAGAAATAATCATTATATAATTATTGATGCTCTTCTTTATGACACTGTTCGATTTAGGCTCATAATTTTCTTCTACTACCCTCTCAATTTCATCCGTACATTCTTCGAGGGTAGTATCCATTTCTTTAGCAATAAATACATCTTCAGGATTTTTGGAATCATTAGAGGATGAATTAGTTGACATTAAAGGTTGAAAAGTATGGAGAATTGTTTGAATGAGATGTGAAAAGAGTGATTATATGTTTTCCATCTACTTTTTTAGTAAGGTAGGTTATGAGTGTATATGTACAAGAGTTAGCTATTTATAATCCTCATGAGATAAGTGTAAGATGGAATCAAATGATAAAATATAATATGAGATTTATTCAATTTAGTTATGTTGAGGTGACAATACCATGATATGATAAGTGTAAGTGGGAATTAGATGGTATGATATCATACAGAATTTACTTGATTTGGGTATGTTGAGATAATAACACCATGACATTATAAGTGTAAAAGGGAATAAAATGATACAATATCACATGAGATTTATTCTATTTGGGCCTATTGAGACGTGATAAGTGTAAGACGGAATCAAATGACACAATATCAAATGGATGGCATGACAGTGTCTAGTTAAAAGTAGTCATTGTTCAAAAGAAAATGTCTCATAAAAAATAGCCATTGTACAAATTCAACATTCATAGATAAATATACACAAAAGTTTAGTTACAATATTACATAGCCAAATACATCAATTAACAATACCTTACCACAATATTGCATAATTGAAAATTAGAAATAAATCATCAAATATAACAAATAAAATTAGATTAAAAATTCTTTATCATCCTTCTTATAGCCATTGCATAAAAGATATGATGATTTGTGAGTTGATGGTTAGTTATAGTAAACATTTCCTTATAACTTATAGCCATACCTCGCCCTTTTTCCTTCAACTACCTTTGTATAGACATGTCCTTCTCCTTTTAGCCAACCTGTGTTTCTATTTACCCTAATATGTCATTCCTCGTTGATGTGATTTACATGAGACCATCAATATTTGAATTATTACTTCATTTTTCCTTCCCCTTGGCATTTCACTTTGTTGCTTTATAGCCCAAGTAATACCTTTCAAACTTCAATCTCTGAAGCATTAGCGGAAGATGAATTAGTGTATGCCCGTGAATCTGAAGCCTTTTCTTACTTTGACATAGAACCTTTCTAGTACCGTCTTTTATTACTATTCATTTGGATGATCCTTCAAAAGTCTCCGTACATGTCCATGACTAAATGGGAACTTAAACCTCATTCATTTTGGAGTACATCTATCTCATTAGTGCCACTCTAATTGCATTGACAACTACGACAATAGTTACCAATAAATTGATTGAAATCTTTATTAATATGATGAAATTGATTCTTTACCGTCAACATAAGTATATGTGGTCCTTCATCATGATATTCTTCAAAGTATACCATCATTTTTTCAAAAAATATTTGCATTTATAATTGTTCCTATAACACCCCCATGTTTAGGACTAAAAAAAAATCATTTAAAGAATTAATTATAGAAGTTGAAATAGTAAAAATGTAGGGTGGTATTCCCACACTTGGTACAAGTTTGGTTTCTTATATATTCTCATACCAAGTACCAAGGCTACAAATGTTACTCCGCTTAAACCGATAGCACATTTGTAAGAATTAGAATAGAGAGAGTCAAGGCATAAATTAATGCCATTCTAAATAAAACTAATTGTTAGCACTTACAAAATTTAGTGAAAAGAAAATACATAAGGGTATAAGAGTAAAAAAGAACACCCTGATCAAAAGAAAACGGGCAGAACACTGGATAACCCTTAATCTCAATCCAAAATACTAGCCTTCAACTGATCTCACAAGCTAACCTGCAAAGACCACTGCTGATTGAATAAGCAGATCCCATAAAACAGAACTCATTAGTACACTGGTACCAAGTAACCCATTATACAAGACTAATGTGAAAAGCTGACAACATAAAAGGAATTACAACAAGACATGGTACAAAATATTGAAATATACATGTAACGATCATATTACAATAATCATACCAGATAAACAATATCCCCAAAGTGATATACTTCTCATACCCATTTATTTAGAACATATTAAAACTTACCAACCAAGCATCCAAGAGATGTTATCTAAAGTAATAATTAGAACCAATCCTAACAAAATAATCATAACCTTCACGATATATTTCACATCTCAATATCAAAACCAATAATATCAATAACACCACAAGTAGGATCAAAGGCATAACACCAATAAACTCCATAACATTGCAGGTAGAGCTCAAAAGCAACAAGCATCTATAGTAGGCACAGAGGTTATTACCAAATTATAGGTAGGCACAAAAGGCTACTATAAAACCACAAGTAGGCACAAAGGCTACTACCAAACCACAGAAAGGCACAAAGGCTACTACCAAACCAATCCAATAATCATTTCAATTCAATAATAACCATTTTCATTTTCATTTACAAGAAGCAGGATCATATCAACTCAGAGATAATAAGATAATCCCATCATACCAGCCCACAAAGGTAAAATAGTATCTTACCGACTATCAACCTAAATACATTAAGATACCCCTTGTGGCACTAACACATAAAGTGAGCATAGTATCATACCAAAAAGGACACCTAATCCACCTCATTTCGTAGAGCTAAATAGAGTAAGATATAGGGCCTGGATAATGCATTAAAGTACACTAGTAAAAATCTATAATCAACCGTGGGATAAAAAAAATCCTTAGGGTACCTACCCCTAAAGAGCTACCATTATCAATTTTAAGGTCTTTCACTTTAAATATTAATATTTAATTAAGGTGACTACGAGACCATATATTAATTACATAGATCTAATTTCCATACTAAACCATTTTTACTCATATCCAAACATTCGAGATAACCATAATCAAAGTCAATACTAAGGTCAACATGATAATCTACCAAGGCTATCTTAGGTTCAATTATTCACATTTGGGTGAATTAAGCCGAAATAATAAAAATTGATGTATAAGATAATAGGTAAATTTATTTTACAAATGTAGGACCTTTGAGTTTGGTTTGGTGAACAACAAATTTGAATAAGAAGGATAAAGCTTGATGGTTTGGATGATGCAAATATATTCTTCATTTAGAAAATTTAATCTAATCCAAGATCAAAAGAATTTCTAAAGACAAACCTCTAAATTCTCTAGAGAATAGCTCCTAAAATTCACTCCTCATAGAGAAAATATAAATAAAGATTGACTAAGAGTTTAAACTCTAGTTCTCCCATTATTCATTAAGTGCTCGGTTCACTATGGTTCTTCACCACCACCAAATGTATACAGCATATATATATACACACACACACACACACACACACACATATAACAATGAGGTCAAGCCTAATTCACCTTAATTAAACCCAAATGAACTAGCATAATTGAATATGAGTTAAATCAGCATATGTCTATATGGTGTATATAATAAGTTAGAATTACAATGATGAGATATTATAAATTTTACATAAAATATCAAAGCTACATAAAACCTAATTATGATAATAAATGAAATAATCAAACAATCACACTTCATGTCTTGTAGCTTTATCTTCATGCAACTTTTTAACCCTTACATTATAATTGTCTTGCACATTAGATATCATTGGTGAACTCCTTTTCTTACAAACATATGTAATACCTATAAAAATCACTTAATAAAACATCATAAGGGTTATTATGAAGGTGTTCAAGATTTTCAAGAACAATTGGTAATACCTCTAAATTTGCTAACTCTTACTGTAATCCCCCAAAAATTTCGAAAACCTATCTTTTAATAAATACCTTTTATTTGAAATAAATTAGCTTTTAAAATTTATTTAATTTAATTAATCTATGGATTTTTCTTTAGTATATAAATTTGGATGGGAATTTTTAGTAAATTAAAATAGATATTTCGTTATTCTATCATGCTATTTTTATTTAAATTATTTTTCACACTAATATTTTACTAACCTTATCCTTTTTAAATCAATATATTAGATTATAATGAATTAAATTATTTAATTAAATAATTTATCAAGAATATTACATTTATGATTTTACAAATTAATTTATTTTATTTCTCCCATTTTTCCATTTCCCTTTTTACCCTTCTTACTTTTTTTTCTTCTCTTTCTTCTTTCCTTTTTCTTTCCCTTTTTCCTCTCCCACGGGCTGCCTCACCAGGCCAGCCCCTTCCCCGCGCAGTGGGCTTCGGCCCGCCTCACCCCTCTCTCCCTCGCGCGCCGCCCAGCATGCCAGCTCGGTCGGCTCCCTTCCTTTTTCCCCTGGACCGGCCAGCCTTTTCTTTTCCTTCTTTCCCCGACCGGTCAGCCTTTTCCCCTTCTTTCCCCGACCGGCCGCCCGCAGCCCCCCTTCTTTTTTTCTTCTTCTCCATAGGATTCTAATAATTCTAATTCATAAGCATTATTTCTAAATTTTATTAAGATTTTAAAAGGTACATCCACTCTTGGTATTAGTTTACTCTTTCTTAAGCTTGTAAATATTTCTTTTCTTAATTTAACCATACAAAGTCTCCTAGTGAAAATATTTGTGTAGCTCTATTTTTCTTTCCTTGGTTTTGGAATTTAGCATTTGATTTCTCAATATTATTCTTTATTTGCTCATGAAGTTTTTAAACTAATTTAACTCTTTATTAAGAATCATAGTTTTTCATATCACATTTATTTAATGACAACATATCAATAAGAAAATAAGGATTAACTCCATAGAGAACTTTAAATGGACTCGAATGAGTTGTAATATAAGGACTCCTATTGTAAGCAAATTCACCATGTATGAGTTTTATATCCCAATATTTTTTACTTTTATTAACTAATCCTCATAGTAAATCTCGCAAGGTTCTATTAGTTACTATGGTTTGACCATCCATTTGTGGATGATGATATGTACTAAGCAACAACTTAGTACCTAATATATGCCAAAGTGTCCTCTAAAAGTAATTTAAAATTTTTACATCTCTATCTGATACTAGAATTTTGGGAATATCATGTAACCTTACTATTTTCTTGAAATATAAAGCTTACACATGAGCTACCACATATGTTTTATTAAAATGAATAAAATGTGCCATTATATAAAATCTATCTCTCACAACCATTCTAACATTCTCTCATGGTTGAATAGGAACTGGTAAAGGATTTTACAAACCTTTATGGAAGAAACTCTTACTCTTTTAACAAATCACACATCTCCCAATAATAGCTTGTACTAATTTTATCATTTATAGCCAATAAAATTTTCTTCTAATATGTCCATGGTTTCATGAACATCAAAATGCCCAGCTATACCTCCCTCATGTACTTTCTTAGAATGGGGTATACAAAACTTATTTATTTTAAAAATAAAGTTGTCCTGAAGCATATAATTATCATAACTATGATTACATTCATTATAAATTTCAAATAAATCTTCATCTTTTGCATATAATTTTTTCAACATTTTGAAACCTAATAATTTAACATCCAACATAAAAAGTATCATAGATCTTCTCGATAATGCATCTACTACTACACTTTCTCTACCATTAAAATATTTGATATAAGTCATGAAGGAGAGTAAGAAACTAACCTATTTTGCATTCTTAGGACTAATTTTCTTTTTCCCATGCATATATTTTAGACTCTCGTGATCTCAATGCAAAAAAAAAAGGTTTAGGTATCAAATAATGACTCCATGTTTCCAAGATTCTAATAATAGCATAGAATTCCTTTTTATACGTTGAATAATTCATTTTAGTACCATCTAATTTTTCACCAAAACATACAATGGCTCTTTTTTTCTTGTGAGATACCCCACCAGCATCATATGTCACTTCAAAAACTGTATTAAAGATAAGCAAAGATAATACGCGTGCATCACATAGCTTGTCCTTTAAAGTATCGAAGGCTTTAGTGGCGGCTCCTTCCCACTTTAATTTAACTTTCTTCATGAAATGTGTAATCATCGCGGCAATAGTCGAGAAATAGTTAATGAATCTTCTATAGAAAATCACTAATTCGTGAAAACTCCTCCCATCAAGAATATCCTTAGATATTAGCCAATCTTGAATAACTTGAATCTTTATAGGATCCACTTTTATACCTTCTCTACTTACAATATTACTAAGGAAAACAATACTAGAAATCATAAAATCACATTTCCCCATTTTCTATAGAGTTTAGTTTCCCTTAGCTTATCAAATAAAATGGCTAAGATGATTGTGCTTGTTTTTACCATACACAAGTATATTATCTAATTATACCATAATGAATTTCCCAAATAAAAGGTCAAATAAATTCATTCATTAGTCTCATAAATGAACTCGGTGCATTACACAATCCAAATGGCATAATAGTCTATTCATAAAAACCAAATTTCATTTTAAAAGCAATTTTCCATTCGTTCCCTTCTCTTATTCTCGTTTGATGATATCCTATACTTAAATCAATTTTAGATAATACTTGTGCTTCACATAATTCATCTAACATGTAATCTAATCTAATTATAGAAGATTTATATTTGATAGTTATATTGTTCATAGCTCTTGAATCAATACACATCCGCCACATGCCATCTTTTTTAGAAACAATTAATGCAGATACACAACATGGACTCATATATTTTTTTTGACATATCCTTTTCCTATGATATATTATATTTATCTCTCTAATTTTATAGCTTCTTCTGGGTTATATCAGTAGGCGGGTCAAGTAGGTAAAGACATACCAGACATTAAATCTATAACATGTTTTATCCTTTTTTAGGTGGTAATCCTAGTGGTAAGTCATTATGAAACATATATTTATATTCATCAATAAACTCATCTAGTTGAGGATTATTCTCATTTTCTCCCCTTGTATGGATTCCTTTACAATCATAGCATAGAAACTACCTTCTTCATTAATACATTCTATCATAGCCTTTTCATGTAAAAATAAACTCTTTTTATTTTCAATTATTTTATCATTATCACACATAGAAGGTTGAAGTTTATGATTTTTCTTATCATTTTCAACAAGATATTCATTATTAATACCATTATGAGTAGCACATCGATCACATTGCCAAGGTATACCCAATAAGATTCCACATGCATCCATAGACAAAACATCATCATGATAATTACCAAATTTAAATGAGATTAGGGTTTATTGTGTTACCTTGACTCATTTTTCCTTTTTAAGCCATTGAAGAAAATAAGGCTTTGGATGTGGTGTTGTCTCTAAAACCAATTCCTTCACCATCCTCTTATTAGCCACATTTGTATAAGATCCACTATCAATGATAACCCGACAACTTGTATCTCCCACTCTTCCTTTAGTCATGAATATCTTCTCTCGTTGATTAGGTTTCTCATTAGATTTCACATGAAGTAATACTTGTAGCACATAAAAAGCATTGCATTCATCCTCTAACTCACTTAAAATTTCTTCCTTTGACTCAAACTCAAGATCCTAATCATAAGTCTCCATAGCTTCAATCTCTTATATACAAAATACTTTTTGGTTGGGACATTCTCTAGCAAAGTGTCAAAATCTCCAACATTTAAAACATTGCTTTGTAAATACTTAATTGACCTTGGCATTTCCTTTCTCCTCTTGGTTAATCCCTTGTTTATTCTCAACATTCATAGAGCTTGAGGTACCTGTCCCATACTTAGTAATTTGAGTACTTGAGTAGTACTTTGTAGAAGTAGTACTTCGCTTGGCATAAGGCTTAGTAGATTTGATTTTTTTTTTTCAAATCTCAAAGATATCTTAATCATATCATCAAGAGAATCATATAGACAGGTTTCAACTTTAGCTCGAATCATCATGTAAAGTTCACCTAGAAACCTAGCACATATTTGTTCCTTCCTCTCATGGATGTCACATATAAGTGCTAACCTCTTGAATTCACTAATTTATTCTTGAACACTTAAAATTCCTTGTCTAAGAGTATTCAATCTAATGTAATTATCTTGTTCATACTCATTAAGTATAAAATTTTCTTCTTAAATGTTTCTTCACCTTATCCCAATATTTAAATTTATATTTACCTGCTCTTTCTCTATTTATTTTCAAGTTATCATACCATATCCTAGGAAACTTCTTAAACTTAAGAGTACCTAATTTACAAATTTTTCTCATCATGATAATACTTGAATCTAAAAATATCCTCTACCTCATGTAACCATTCAAGAAATAATTCAACATCAAGTTTACCATCAAATTCAGGAAGATAAAGCTTAATGCCTTTGTCTTCTCTATGATAATGCCTTGATTGATGATTATAGTTCCTTCTATTACTTCCACTACCTTGTGAATCTTCTTGATATTCTAATTGTGAGTTCAAATACCTTCCTCTTTCTGTATTTATGGACTTTTTAGAACTCTCCATTTGATCTTCAAATAACTCCTTTTAGTCTTACAAATTTTACATCGAATCTTATTCAGCAAAGTGAGACTCCATCCTTTGCAATTGAGTTCACATGGCAAGGAGTTATTGAAGTTAAGCATTGGTTGATGCCAAATTAATTGAAACTTTTATAAATCCTCAAAAATGGCTTGAATTTTTGTTTCTCCCTCCATATTTATCAACTTGCTAACACACTTAACAAAAGATTAGTAATCCTTAGGGTTCAATTGGAATCCGAATCACTCAAAGTTTTCTTTGGTGATTCAAGTTGGTTATTATAGAAAGTTTTTATTGTTATGAATCAAACACACAACCAACAATGAATATTATCATATACAAACAAAAAAATTAAACACCTCACACATTTCTTGCCAAATTTTTGATATAGAATTCAACAAAATTCAACACCAAACACTCAACACTTTCTAACCAAGTTTATACATGCATTATATGTTCTAACATGAAATATGCTTAATGAAATTTTGAAGCACTATATTATATGTATGAGATATATGTATTTCACAAACATTTGGTCCAAATTATGGACCACACTCCACTTATATTAGCATACACACTAACGCACATTTGACTTACTTCCAAACTTATAAATTCCAATAAGGGTTTAAGCATCCATTTAGTTTTCATGCATTTAAAAGATCATATAATAATTTAATTCTACATGAAAAGCTATCATAAACATTTACATGACATGCAAAAGCAAATAAATTCCACACAATTAGCACATATACACGTTTTTCTCCTTCAAACTATTCGACACACATTTTATACAATCCCCATCTTTAATTTGATTCTTTAAATGTCATATTTCAAGATTCATTTCAGGATCACTATAACTCCTATTATAATCATACATTCAAGCATTCAAGATTAATCTCATACAAGTAAGAATTCAAGAAAAACAATTAATGTTTAAAGAATCAAAACAAGAATCATCAAGAACATCTTTTTTCATGTCGAAGGAATGTGTTTCTTGATTCATCTCTAATCCATCTCCTTCTCCACTTATGTCAAACCAAACTTGTGCTTAGATACAAAAAATGAAGTGTAAGAAAATAGATGAATATATTTCACAAATGTAGGACCTTTGTGTTTGGTTTGATGAAACAAAGTTGACAAGAGTGTGGTGGAGATCGTGGGGTGGGAGTAGAGGTGGCAAACAGGTCGGGCGGGTCGGGTTCGGGTCAGGTCGTAGCGGGTCGGGTCATAGCGGGTCATTTGACTATTGCAGGTCGGGTGCGGGTCGGGTCGAGTCACTAACGGGTCGGGTCATTTCGGGTCAATCAATTTGGCGGGTCGGGTGCGGGTCGGGTCGGGTCATTAACGGGTCGGGTCATTTCGGGTCAATTTGTCGGGTCGGGTCGTTTGCGGGTCGGGTCATTTCGGTTGCGGGTCATTTCGGGTCAATTGTCGGGTCGGGTCATTTCGGGTTAATTTGTCGGGTCGGGTTAGGTCCGACTATTCGACTTAAGAAAACTCGGATTCGGATAATTTCGGGTTAACTTGACTGGTGGTAGGGTGACTAGGGTCGGGTTGGTTTCGGGTCATTTTCTAGTTCACGTGAGTAGGTGGCTTCGGCCGGTTCAGGTCATTTCATATTTTCATGTAATAATATAATATGACAGGTTAGTTATGTTCGAGTTGTTTCGAGTTAAATTGATGGGTGGGTGAGGTCATTCGACTCATTTCATACAATTTGACGGGTTGAATTCAATTAGTTACGGGTTAACTTAATGGGTCGAGTTTTGACGGGTTTACTCATATTCGAGCCTAAGTAATTATCATTTCATAAATCATAAATATTAGAGACAGACAATCATAAGATTAATATTGCAGATAAAAGAATTAAAAATATTAAATGCGCTTTATTTTCACAAATAAATAGTAAAGATATTTATAAATTTTAACAATAAAAAATATTGCGCTTTGAATCAAACAAAGATATTTATCATTGATTATAATTTATTTGATAACTTCAAATATTTAATTACTTAAAAAAAGATAATTTTATAAAATAAAGATGATCAAAAAAAGATTATACAATGTATAATTAATTATCATTTATAACATTGCATATATTATATACAATAATAAGATTACTAGTAAAGATAAATGAAATAAGAATATTATATGTGTTTTATTTTTACAAAGGTAAATAATAAAAATATTTATAAGTTTTAATAGTATTATATTCGATTGCTTGAAATATTTATAAATTTTAAAAGTAAAAATATTAGATATTTATAATATATTATATTTACTTAATTAGTTAAAATATTTGATTACTTAAAAAAAGATAATTTTATAAAATAAAGATGAGCATAACAAGAATAAACAATGTATAATTATCATTTATTACATTGTAAATATTAGATACAATCATAAGATTATTAGTAAAGATAAATGAAAAAAGAGTATTATATGTGTTTTATTTTTACAAAGGTAAATAATAAAGATATTTATAAGTTTTAATAGTATTATATTTGATTGCTTTAAACATTTATAAAATTTTACATGTAGAAATATTAGATGTTTATCATATATTATATTTAATTGATTACTTAAAAAAAGATAATTTTATAAAATAAAGGTGAGGATAACAAGAATATATAATGTATAATTATCATTTATAACATTGTAAATATTAGATACAATACAATTATAAGATTACTAGTAAAGATAAATGAAATAAGAATATTATATGTGTTTTATTTTTACAAAGGTAAATAATAAAGATATTCATAAGTTTAATAGTATTATATTTGATTTCTTTAAACATTTATAAATTTTAAAAGTAAAAATATTAGATGTTTATAATATATTATATTTAATTAATTAGTTAAAATATTTGATTACTTAAAAAAAGATAATTTTATAAAATAAAGGTGAGCATAACAAGAATAAACAATGTATAATTATCATTTATTACATTGTATATATTAGATACAATACAATCATAAGATTATTAGTAAAGATAAATGAAATAAGAGTATTATATGTGTTTTATTTTTACAAAGGTAAATAATAAAGATATTTATAAGTTTTAATAGTATTATATTTGATTGCTTTAAACATTTATAAATTTTACATGTAAAAATATTAGATGTTTATTGTATATTATATTTAATTGATTACTTAAAAAAAGATAATTTTATAAATTAAAAGTGAGCATAACAAGAATAAACAATGTATAATTATCATTTATTACATTGTATATATTAGATACAATACAATCATAAGATCACTAGTAAAGATAAATGAAATAAGAGTATTATATGTGTTTTATTTTTACAAAGGTAAATAATAAAGATATTTATAAGTTTTGATAGTATTATATTTGACTGCTTTAAACATTTATAAATTTTAAATGTAAAAATATTAGATGTTTATTGTATATTATATTTAATTGATTACTTAAAAAATGATAATTTTATAAAATAAAGGTGAGCATAACAAGAATATACAATGTATAATTATCATTTATTACATTGTATATACTAGATACAATACAAATATACAATCATAAGATCACTAGTAAAGATAGATAAAATAAGAATATTATATGTGTTTTATTTTTACAAAGGTAAATAATAAAGATATTATTAAGTTTTGATAGTATTATACTTGATTGCTGTAAACATTTATAAATTTTACATGTAAAAATATTAGATGTTTATTGTATATTATATTTAATTGATTACTTAAAATATTTGATTACTTAAAAAATGATAATTTTATAAAATAAAGGTGAGCATAACAAGAATATACAATGTATAATTATCATTTATTACATTGTATATACTAGATACAATACAAATATACAATCATAAGATCACTAGTAAAGATAGATAAAATAAGAATATTATATGTGTTTTATTTTTACAAAGGTAAATAATAAAGATATTATTAAGTTTTGATAGTATTATACTTGATTGCTTTAAACATTTATAAATTTTACATGTAAAAATATTAGATGTTTATTGTATATTATATTTAATTGATTACTTAAAATATTTGATTACTTAAAAAACATAATTTTATAAAATAAAGGTGAGCATAACAAGAATATACAATGTATAATTATCATTTATTACATTGTATATGCTAGATACAATACAATCATAAGATCACTAGTAAAGATAGATAAAATAAGAATATTATATGTGTTTTATTTTTACAAAGGTAAATAATAAAGATATTTATAAGTTTTGATAGTATTATACTTGATTGCTTTAAACATTTATAAATTTTACATGTAAAGATATTAGATGTTTATTGTATATTATATTTAATTGATTACTTAAAATATTTGATTACTTAAAAAAAGATAATTTTATAAAATAAAGGTGAGCATAACAAGAATAAACAATGTATAATTATCATTTATTACATTATATATAGTAGATACAATACAATCATAAGATCGCTAGTAAAGATAAATGAAATAAGAGTATTATATGTGTTTTATTTTTACAAAGGTAAATAATAAAGATATGTATAAGTTTTAATTATATTATATTTGATTTCTTTAAACATTTATAAACTTTAAAAGTAAAAATATTAGATGTTTATCATATATTATATTTAATTGATTACTTAAAATATTTGATTACTTAAAAAAGATAATTTTATAAAATAAAGGTGAGCATAACAAGAATATACAATGTATAATTATCATTTATTACATTGTATATATTAGATACAATACAATTATAAGATCACTAGTAAAGATAAATGAAATAAGAATATTATATGTATTTTATTTTTACAAAGGTAAATAATAAAGATATTTATAAGTTTTGATAGTATTATATTTGATTGCTTCAAGCATTTATAAATTTTACATGTAAAAATATTAGATGTTTATCATATATTATATTTAATTGATTACTTAAAATATTTGATTATTTAAAAAAAAGATAATTTTATAAAATAAATGTGAGCATAACAAGAATTCACAATGTATAATTATCATTTATTACGTTGTAAATATTAGATACAATACAATTATAAGATCACTAGTAAAGATAAATGAAATAAGAGTATTATATGTGTTTTATTTTTACAAAGGTAAATAATAAAGATATTTATAAGTTTTAATAGTATTATATTCGATTGCTTTAAACATTTATAAATTTTACATGTAAAAATATTAGACATGTATAATATATTATATTTACTTAATTAGTTAAAATATTTGATTACTTAAAAAAAGATAATTTTATAAAATAAAGGTGAGCATAACGAGAATAAATAATGTATAATTATTATATAATATATTTATTTAATTACTTAAAATATTTAAAATTTTCTTCTCATTTTTCTTTTTTACCAGACAATAATTTTAGTTTTGGTTTTGTGGGTGAAAGATAATCCAAAAGTTATTTTAATGATTTTATCCATAAAAAATATTTCTGACTTTAAATTTATTTGTTTTTTAAAATCGTTAATATTTTTGGAAACTTTTAAATTAAAAAGATTTTCAGAGCTTATTTATGAATTTATAATTTTCTCCTGTTTTCGGATTCTTACAAAATAATTTTTGTTGAATAACTTTTAGATAAAATCTTTTAATAACAATTTTAGATTTTTAATATTTTATTTTATAATTGTATTTGAAAAAAAAAAACTAATGTCGGGTGCCCCAAGTCCCCTGACCCCCCCTCTTCCTTTCCTTTTTCTCTTCTTCTGTTTCCCGACTCCCCTGACCTCTGCACCAGAACCCAACCGCAGCCCCAGCCTCCTGTCCCTGCTCCTCCAGCGACGACCGACGGCCACCGCCGTTGACGCCAAAAGCACCGGCAGCCGCCCACAGCAGTGACGCACAGCAGCGGATAAAGCGAGCATCAACCGGGCGCCGCAGCAGTGACAAGCAGCAACGCTAGCTGCGCCGCCATCGTCCGGCCACGGCGAGCGTCGCTGAATGCCGGCGAGCAACCCTTGTCCTCCGGCGCATCTTCTCCGGCCTTCCATTTTTCAGAATCGTTGAATTTCTTTTGGTATAAATTTCTGAAAACCCTAACATTAATTTGATTAATTGAGTGTGAATTAGCATATAATAAGCTAAATTGATTATTTGGTTATATATATATGTGATGTAAGATTGATTTGGATGGATTAATTGTATGGTTTATGTTGAAATTCTGAAAAATTGAATTTTTGGCCGGGTTATGCCCGAATATTTTGGATTCGCCCGATTTGGCGATTTTGGATAATTTGATTCTACAATACGTTGTATGGTTCTGACTTCTGTCTTGAGTATATTTGATATTTGCTGTTGGAGATGAAATTGCAATCTATAGATGGATGGATATTTATGGTACTGCATGGTTATAAGTTTTGCTTTTTATAAAACTTTACAGATAGATATATATTGGTAAACCATAATGATATGAGTGGATTCAAAGTTTTAGATTCTTTTATCTGATTATGAAGGAGGAGGTGCAGGTTTCCTATACTCCCTCCCATCTGATTCGTTAGATTACCATATTCATCCATCAACCGTGGTGCAATATTTTGTGACGGTTCTTTTGTCAGCGATTATGCCTTCAAATTAGTCATAGCTAATGGCAGAATAGAGAATGATATTGTGCTGTCTGATTACAAATTAAATCATGAGTGCCGATTAGAATTGAGTGTCGATTATTTTATAAGTATCTAATCACGCAAATTAAATCATGAGCTCCGGCAATCCTGATACTGCCAAAATTAAATATAAGTATTTTATTATTTGTTGTTTTTGAAATATACATCAAAAGTTGGATGTTGTAGATTTTTTTATATTCAAATTAACATTGTATATAATTATTTAATACCAGACAATAATTTATTTGTGTATACAGGTACAACTACGCAAGGCTAAAAGGATATGGACGACGAACAAATTAGGACACCTCAAGAAGAGGAAATATATACCTATGATTTCACATCCACCAAAGGTATTTTTTATTATATGATATTAGTAATTATCATTGCTTGTGGATTGACAATAAGCATCTTCAATTTTAATAATGCGTTTGTAGTTATTGCTTGTTGTATGGTTTATTTAAAATTATAACTTGACATAGATTCTTTTTATGTTTTAAAATTATAGCCATTGATCTTGAAGATGAAGAATATGAATCAGATAATCAAGTTCCAGCTACAACTTCAAATCTAGCTATAAATGAAGCTCCAATACACATGCATGATGATGCTGAATTATCGGGTAATTTCGGGTCAATTAATTTATATTAACAGTAAAAAAATTTATTAATCATTTATATATATATATACCACGGTTAATATTAACAGTAAAAAAATTTACCTACAAAAGTATTATTTTTTTATCCAGTAATTTTTATATCATTTATTCTATCTTTTTTTTCATATTCATTTCTCTATATAATTTATCTTATTAATTTCTCTAGTTGTATTTATTTTATTAACATTATTATATTTATATTTTTATTGTAATATTTTTATTAATTATTATTATTATAGTAAAAAAAATATAATAAGTTATTTTAAACATAATTTAAATTAAATAATAATTTTATATATTTTCATTAATTATTAATTATTATATATATATTCATATAAATTAAAAATTAAATAATATAAAATATTAATATTAATATTATAATTAACAAAAATAATTAGATATTGTAAATTTAAAGCTGATAAACGTAGAATACTAAATTATATTTAAAGTAAATTAATAATATTAAAAGAAAAAATATAACTAAAACTTTAAATTTAGGGTTGTAACGTGAGATACTCTTGATACGAGGTATAGTTATTATTTGTTGGATTTTGTAGGTGATAAGTGATAAATTGATAACTAATAAATGATACTATTATACTCTTCTATTAAGAGTTTCTTCAAATAGGTGGATTAGTAGATGTAATGAACACGTTTTGAAAATCATTTTATAGGATTATAACTGGATGTTTGTCTTTTTTATTTTGGTTTTTTATTTATTAATAATATATCTTATTAGGATATCATTAATAAATAAGAATGTCTAGGGTAAAATTATGAAAAATAAGTACAATTTATAAAATACTATATTTTTTAAAAGCTTTAAATGAATAATAAAATATATGTAATTTATTATTATTATTATTATTATTATTATTATTATTATTATTATTATTATATATTTTGATGTATGATCAGGTTAATATTGAGTCAGATCGGGTGATTGTCGGGTCGGGTCAATGTTGGGTCGGGTCGGCTTCGGGTCGGGTCGGCTTCGAGTCGGGTCAATAATGGGTCGGGTCACTATCGGGTCGGGTCAATGACGGGTCGGGTCGCTATCGGGTCGGGTCAATAACGGGTCGTGGGTTGGGATCGGGTCGGGTTGATTATTATCGGGTCGGTACCGGGTCGGGTCATTGTCGGGTCGGGTCTGGATCGAGTCGGGTTGCTAAATTTTTCGGGTCGTAACGGGTCGAATTTCGCTCGGGTCGAGTCGGGTCAACTTTTGTCGGCTCTAGGTGGAAGACGCGTAGAAGCTAGGAAGGGCAAGAAAAGGGGCATGTGTGAGGGGAGATGTTGGGGGTGTTTAGCTTGAAAGGGAAAGAAGGGTTAGGTCGACGGGGGTGAAAGGGGTTGTTAGGTTAGCAAGGGCATGGTCGAGGGAGAAGGATAAAAGAAAAGAAAAGAAAGGGGTTGGGGTAATGGGTAGGGAGAGAATAAAGAAAAGAAGGAAAAAAGAAAAGGAAAAAAGGGTGAGAAAAAAAAAGGAAAGAAAAGAAAAAAAGAAAATAAATTTAGGATTAGGATTAGAATTGGATTTAGATTTAGGATTAGGGTAAAACTAATTTATTTGCGTTTAGAGAATATGCTTATGAAAAATAAATTGGGAAAAAATATTGGTTTAGGGTGGGTTTAAATAAATAAAAAAAGATTAAAAAAAATTAGGCTAAAAAAATTTAAGAATTTACTGGGGTTTGTAAATCAAGCATTGATAAAAATAATTAAACTAAGACGTAAGGGTTTGGTTTCAAATAAAAGGCTAAGTATTAGAAAATAAGGGTTATAAAATTTTAGGGTGTTACAGTTCTATTTAATCAAATCCTCTGAATAATGTAGTCAGTAACTAAAGAGGACTTTGTCTTTCTCATCTGGCCATTTATAATACACTTGGCTTTGGATCTTGTTTAAATATTCAACCTGAGTGTTGTCTTCGATATAATTTTGGATGGAATATCCAAGAAGATCAAATTCACCCATAGAAGTGACACTTTGAGAATTAAAATTGTGTTGGCTTAATGCGTATAAATGTTGCGTAGAATCTTGGATATTAAAAAAAAAGGCCAGAATCATTTTGTAGTGGATTATTTGGATGTTGAGAGATTGAAGATTTGGATTATATGATTTAGAATTCATTGAAAAATAATGTATTTTGAAAATTGTGCATATTCTGAAAATTAAAATATTGGAAATTTTAGATATTTGGAGAATTTGAATTTTTTTTTAGATAATTGTAATTATTTTAGATATTTATGTTATGCAGCTTGTTTGAATTTAAATTGTTTGAATTGTCCAAAAGATTTAAAAAAATTTAAATCAAGTGTGATCCATTTTATAAAATAGAAATTAATGGTGAAGATGAAGATGATGAATATATTTGAAGATATCCGTATAAAATTTTATGATGAGAAAAAATAAGTGAATATAGTGTGAAAATTATTATGTAAAATTTTGGTTGTTTAAAGGGATTTTTTTTATTGTTGCTCCATAATTATATATATAAAATACAAAACAATTTTGGGCGAAAAAAGAGGACTCACCGTTAGAGCCGGCAAAAGTTGACCCGACCCGAAAAATCCGACAAATACCGACTCGATCCGCTCGAAATCCGATCCGATTTTATCCGAGTAATTAAAAGCCCGAAATCTATCCGACCCGATCCGATACATATCCGATATCCGATATAACCCGAGAAATTATAAGCCCGAAATAAACCCGACCCAACCCGCTATTCACCCGAAACCCGATATAACCCGAAAAACTATAAATCCGAAATGACCCGATCCGATCCATTATTTATCCAAAATCTAATATTATCTGAAAAATTATAAATCTATAAATATTCAACTTGGTACTACCCAAAAATTAACATTAACCCATAACTCAAAATTTTTAAAACTTCATAAAACATGAAATAATATAGATGTGCAACTAATCCATACTAGCACTTACATCAAAATCTAGAAACAATATACTTTCATAAAATTTATATCACTTATGTATATACAAATAAAATATCCATTGATACTAATAGAAATAAAAGTAGAGAAAAAAAAGAATAACACTACTATGCCATTTAAATATTAGTTCACTTCCATTATTCCATCTAGTACCATAAGATAATAGCAGTGTAGCCTTAAACACTATATGTTAGTATCTATACGGCCATACCTTACAATATAGCACCTACAATATCATAGGAAAGTAGGAAAAATCTAGAGTGAGAATGTTAGTTATTCATTATAAAAAATGAAGATTAATATTTTTTATTACATCAATAGTGTTAAATAGTAAGAAGGCTATATTAGTTGGTCTTTTGTCAATAATAGTCATTATTACTTACTTTATTTAATTTTTATCTTATTTAGCTTGATATGATCTAATCAAAATATATAATAAAAAAACTAATATGTTGTTATTATTATTTTTGCCATAATTGATATTCATTGATTACTATTATTATTGTTATCATTATTTTTGTATTATTATTATTATTATTATTATTATTATTATTATTATTATTATTATTATTATTATTATTATTATATTTATTAAAATTATGTTGATATGATGTGATCAATCTCCTTTAAAAATAATATGAGAAGTACAACCTTAGAAGTCTTCATTTGTTATCAATTATCAATGACTATTATAAGTTAATATCATGTAAGGAGCGTATAAGATATAAATATAATATAAACTTAAAATAATACTAGAACTCAATATGACCAAGCTAATAATGGAGTTGAATTATAAGTTATACCTTAACATAAAAAGAAAAGTGATACGATTTGAAAACTTTTAAATTTGAAATGTCAGATACATCTCCAAAGATAAAATAATGATAAAAAATTCTAAGGCCCCAAAACAATTAATATAATAATTCACTTTTAATTGAATAAGATAAATTAAAATAAATGATCTCAAAATAATTAGCTTTTAATAATATCTTGGAATAAAAAGAAAGAAAGAAAATGACATAAGCATGGCTCAAATATGAAATGACCTAAATTCAATCTAAATTCGACCCGAAAATATAATAATTAAAATTCAACCAAGCTGGATCCGAACCCAAACCAAAATTAGAACAACCCAAATTTACCCGAATCCGAGTCCATCCGATCTCAACCAGACCCGACCCGAGAGCTTAGAATGACCCGAGATTATCCGATACTGAGTTGATCCGAATCAAACCCGACCCAGCCCGACCCGACAAAATGATCCGAAATTATCCGAAACCGATATGACCCGATTATTATGTTACCCAATCCGATAATGACCCGACCCGCCCGATTGCCAGCTCTACTCACCGTTGCTCGTAGAAGAAGGCAACACAAACGTGGAAAACAAAAGGGCGCAACATAAGTCGGCTGGCACTTGAAACAACCAACTCTCACGATCATGCGACAATGGTTAACTTTCTGTGTACTAGTCCCATTTTTTTTTAAACGGAAATAAAGACGAAAAAAATAAATAAATATTATTTTTTAAATATTTAAAAAACGAAGAAAATAGTAAATAAAAATATATATATATATATAATAAAATAAAATAAATTTATTAAAGTTAAACAAACAAAATTAAAACTGCTATCTATTTTAATTGATGTAAGTTATTAATAAAATAAAAAATAAAAAAATAAACATTTTTAATATCAATTTTAACACTAAAAAAATTAAAACGAATAATAATAAAGAAACGTTTTCGGCCGTTCCAGTACTTCACAAGTCATCCCTATGTTTTCAATGTCCGAAGTAATTTCAATGCCAGTAAGTAGGCCCTGTAGGCTGTACCGGTGGACTGAGAGTGTAAATTTACAATGCAACCCTCTTTTCTTTTTTTTTTCTTTTTTTTAACTGCAATGTGGTTGCTATAATGCACACTATTTCAATTGCCTAAGCGTCGAAGTGAAATTAAATACCCATGCCTTAGTTAATAAATTTGGGTTGAGAAAATGGAAGACAGGTTCATAGGTTTAGGTTGTTTGCCCCCTTTTTTTTGCTTTTATTATTTTATTATTTATTATTTTATTAGAAATTTAATTGGGATAAAATAATAGTAATTTAGATATAATATTTTAAATTTTGTATAAAAATTAATAAAATAATAATTTCCGACTAGTAAGTTATTAAAATTGCCTAAAATTTAAAAATTCTAAAATATTTATGTATTTACAGAAATAAAGATTAAATATTCGTATCTTTATAAAAAAACTAAGATATATATATATATATATATATATATATATATATATATATATATATAAACAAACACAATTTATTTATGTTAGGTCGTCAAATGTATATAGAGACTCTACTCTAAATTTAAAAATGGACCCAATAATTTAGCCTTTAGGTGTGCGCGAGCCTAATTGTTTTTTTCTTCTTACTTTTATTTATCATGTCTGTTCATTAACATAAGTTAATTTTATCTGCATAAAAATAAAAATAAAAATAAAAAACCTAGTTGTACCTTTATATAGCCTTTTGGAGTCAGACTTCTTTTATTCCTACTTATTGCGTGACTTCGTTCATCATCTAAAGTTTTTTTTTTCTTAATATAAAATCAAAAGTAACCTTAAATGTGCCCCCTTAAAATTGGGGACGTGTAACTGCTCCTTTAGCACACGTAGTTCTACAGCCTTATTTTTATGTCTTTAAATATATTTTTATCAATTCACCTTGTATATCTATGTCATAATATTGAGAAGAATGAAAAAATTTCTCAAGTTTCACATTGTAAACTATTACTGGTGTTTTTTAATATAATTATATTTTTCCTAAGTTCTTTCATTTTTTTTCAATTTACTTTTTTTAAGTGGTCAAAAAATGAATTGAGTAAACATAATTCTTCTTGTCATACTTGTGTCTTTTTTTCCCAATATTTTAGAGCTTAACCCTTCTATCATTTCTTATCTTAGTCTCCATTAAATAAAATTATTTTTATGGCTCGTTTAATACAAATAAAGTAAAGTTTATAATAAGCTGTAATTTTAATCATTTATCTATAATTTACTTCTTCGAAATAAGAAAAAGTACATCGTATAATCCTAAATTTATATAAAATATATGATATAACCTTGAGTTTTCGTAAACATATCATATGACCCTAAGTTTTGATAGTTTCATACTATATTTAACAATGTATATACTTTAAAGACCGGTGGCATATATAAACTTGAGTGTTTAGACATAAGGTTATCTAATGTATAAAAGTGTAAATTTAGAATTATATCGTACATTAAATCTATTTAAAGTTATATAGTGTATTTTTTAAAGTTCAAGATTATATAATTTATTATCCCTAAAATTAATAGTATTTTATGTTTGATATATATCTTCATTTTTTAGAAGTAATAATATTTCATGTTTGGTTTACTATTATATTAATAGAGACATAGTATATAAAATACAATGATACACTTTAATAATAAATTAATTTATCGTTCATTTATATTATATTCTCACATTAATGTGAAGGCTAAAGTGCCATTCGTTACACGGCGGATACATATCCATCGTATCCGCTGCATATACTGACATCATTAGATAATTGTACAAACAAGAAGACAGTCGGTACCATCGACCCATTATAGTCTAGTAATATCATCAATTGCGCCTGCCAATGTTGACATTGACCCAAAATTTAAGACACTAACTTCCCCCAACTCACCGACATAACATTTCGCAACTGGTACGAAGATGAAAATGGAGGAGAAAAGGCATGTACCGAGGGTACTAGGACTATAGCCATTATTGAGGCCATTTGAAAGTGGAGGTGCACTGATATACACATCTTCCCATTTATAAGTATAGATGGCAATTGTTTATGATGCACAGGAGGATCAAGATTTGATGCGCTAACATATTCTAGATCACTTATTTTATATATATATATATATATATATATGTATGATATATCCATTTTTATTTTTTGAAATCGAATGCATATCCATTTCGAAATAGCATTAAAAAATAGAGGAGTTGACACTATTAGTCTATTATATTGACATGGTTTGATCCAAGAGGAAACATTTGTAATTTGTTTTGGTCATGGTAGCTTGATTTATGCGCATATCCATGAGAAAATGAAGAATGTGCAATTTAGTTCTAGCAATTGTGTGTTGTGATACTAGATAATGCATTTTTAATACTAAAGAATGTGTATTTCAAGTATAAAGGATAAATATTGCCTTGAAATATATGCATTATTATTCTTGAATATGAGTATTATCATCCTTAAGATTGTGTAATTTTTTTTCCTACAAGATGTGTAGTTTAGTACCGAATGATGTATATTTTTTACATGTTTAATTCACTAATTATCTCTTCCACTTTTATAAATGATGGAAAATGGGTATATTTGTTTGAAAAGATGTATATTTTATATTCCGAAATATATGCATATTTTTGTTGGAAAAATGCACATTCATAAAAAAAAATGTGTATTCTTGTTTTAGAGTATGTGTGTCTTTGTCCTAAAAATTGTGTATTCTTATCCTAAAGAATATACATTTTTATCATGTACTATATATGCTCTCGTTCTAGAATGTATATTAATATTTTAGTGGATGTGTAATCATATCTTGGAACATATTTATTATAGTATTAGGATATGTATAAATGTTTATTTCACTACAAGAAACTCTTTCATAGCAACAAACATTGTGCAACGACAACACTTTGTTGTTGGGAAAAATGTCCTTTGATAACGACAATTTTTTTATTTTACAAAAAGTTGTTGTAAAAAACAAATCATTTATATGGTGATTATTAGGAAAATGTTTTGCAACGACATTTGTCTTTGCAATATATGTGACAGTTTATTTGCAACGATATTTACATATTGTAATATACAAAATGTTTTTGCAATAACTTTTTTTTGTTACAAGATATTGATTGAATTTATTGCAACGACTATACTTGCTGCAAATATTTATATTATTTTAATACAATGACATTTATATGCTTTGCAACGACATTTTTTTGTTGCAATATAGACGATAGTTTATATGCAACGACATTTATATGTTGCAATATACAAAATGTTTTTGCAACGACTTTTTTTATTGCAAAATGTTAATTGAATTTATTGTAACAACTATACTTGTTGCAAATATTTAGATTATTTTAACGCAATGATATTTATATGTTTTACAACGACATTTGTTGTTGCAATATATGCAATGGTTATTTGTAACGACATTTATATGTAGCAATATACAAAATGTTTTTGCAACGACTTTTTTTTGTTGCAAAATATTGATTGGATTTATTATGACATGTATACTTGTTACAAATATTTATATTATTTTAACACAATGATATTTCTATGTTTTACAACAACATTTTTCGTTGCAATATATGCGATGATTTATTTGCAACAACATTTGTCGTTGTAATATATGCGATGGTTTATTTACAACGACATTTATTTGTTGCAATATATAAAATATTTTTGCAACGACTTTTTTTTTGTTATAAAATATTGATTGAATTTATTGCAACGACTATACTTGCTAAAAATATTTATATTAATTTAACGCAACAATAAGTTGTTGCAAAAAACAATTATCAACAATTTTATTACAATGTCTATACTTTGTTGCTACTGCCTTCTCCATCTCCTAATCTTACCTTCATTGTGTTAGCCTCATCTAGTTATATTGATTGGACACACTAATTTGTCTCATCGTCCATCAGCTCAATCAAAGCCCTAATTGCCGAGCAGAATTTCGATAAGGTTTCGTTCAATTTGATAATTTTTCTTGATATATATGTTAAGAATTATTTTTATATTTTTTGATTATATTGATTTAAGCAGGACATATGTATATGGCATAATTTATGGACATTGATTAGAGGTTTCACAGGTCATTTATTGTAATGGTATTTAAATAAGTTATCGTGTCGTTGCAATTGTATGTTTTCACTACAACAAAAATGGTTGTTGAAGTTTAAGTTCAAATTTTAGCAAAGACTTTATTGTTGCAATTATGTATTTTTTGCAATGATAAAGTTTAATACCCCCAAATTACGTGGAATGTTATAATGATTGATATGACTATTTATATCAATATAGTATACCATCCTTTTTGTGATTCTATCCTAAAAACTCAACAATTAATCATGCTTGCCGTGGAACAATTTTCAAGATGGATGACCCTCTTGGAAAGTTTCGGAAAGAACTCATGTTGATATGTGGGGCTATTCGATCAATCCAAAAGCGTTCCATAATAGCCCTCATAGTTCTTGTGGGCCTAGGTGGCTACCAAGTGGCTTCGCGTGGTCATTTCGACTCGGAGTGTTAGAAATTTGTGGGTTTCAGGTACTATCAGGTGATCCTTATGTGGTCGTATTGACTCGGAATATTTTATAATTTTTTATTTCTAAAGTATATTCAATTTTTTACAACAACATAAGCCATTGCAATTAATGTGTTTTTGCAACGACAAATTTTGTTGCAAATAACAAGCTTTTGCAACGATATAATTTGTTGCTAAACTACAACTAATTTATTTTCAACGACAACATCCGTTGCTAATAACTGGTTTTTGTAACGACATAAATTGTTGTTGAAGTAGGATCAATATTTCGCAATGACAAAAGTCATTGCAATATATAAAAACATGTAGTTAGGTGAAGTAATATATTGCAACGATATTTATTTGACAATGACAATTTATGTTCCATTTAATTACTTTTTTTAACGACCATTGTCGTTGCTTTATTTTTTTTGCAACTCCATGATGTGCATCGATCCCACAACAAAAAATGTCGTTGCAATATATATTTTTTGCAACGAATTTCTATCTTTAGCAACAAAAACTATCATTGCTAAAAATGGGTTTTTTTCTAGTGTTTGGACAAGGATGTGTATTATTGTGAGAAAAAAAAGAGTATATTTATATCTTGGAAAATATATATTATTATCCTAGATGATGTGTAGTTATATTTTGTAACATATGTATTTATATATTATAATATGTATATTATTGTCCTAAATAATATGCATCATTATACTGGAATATGAGTATATATATATATCCTAGAAGATGTGCAGTTAAATCTTGGTTGATGTATATATAATATGTATTATAGTATTAGACTATTTATAAACTACAAGGTGTATCTTGGAAGATGTATATTGTATATTAAACAATGTGTATTTTTTCTAGAAAATATTTATTTACTAGAGATTTTGTATATTATTTCACTCTCAATAAAACAAAGTTCATAAAGTTTACAAAATTGCAAAATATGTTTATACCATATGCTTGTAGGATGTGTATATTTGTCATAGAATAGGAGAGTTTTTATTTGAGAATATGAGTAGTTATATTATATCAAATGCATATTTTTTTTTAAAGTATACTAATATGCCACCTTTTCTATCATACTTATTTGATACGTATCCATAATGAAAATTGTCTTAAAGTGTAATTAGCAAGCTAGGAAGTATCCCTTACTTAGTTCCAGTTAGGTAAGTTGCTTTCTTAAGCCATGTGTAGAAAATTAAAGAAGTCGCAAGTACTCACACTTACTTCTTGACTTCCATATGCTTTTAACCAAACAAAAATATTTTAACCACTTCTAAAATAATGTCACTTGTCTCTCTGCTTAACCCCGACAAAGGGACACTTTAAATTCCTTTAACCGCTACTTTGTTTTATCTCCTTCCCTTGATTTCATCCTCTATATGTTTGTAGGTCTACACTAACGTATTCAATTTTTCATTCTATTTCTTAATCTCTTTCATGTATGTAGTTACTTCTTTCTATCTTCTAAACATTTATGTATTTTAAAACAAACTTGCCAATTTTTCATTTTTTTTTTGTTTCCAAGGGGTCATATAATTTGGTAGTGATCTAAATTTCATTTTTTGATAGTCGGAAAAATTTATTGTTGTTAGTTTTTGACAATTGTATTTTAATTCATTTAGAAAATAAATTTACTAGTATAAATTTTAAACAATTGCAATTGAAAAACTAATGTTAAGAACCAAAAATACCTTCCCAAACAATTTTCTTCTTCTTCCTAACATATTATTTCATTTGTGTACCATTAATGTTTGATTGGTATTGGTAGATGATTCAAAAGCTTAGTTCTATTGTTTACGTAGATTATGCATAGGAAAATGATTGATAACCCTTCCAAAACCTTCCTAGAATTTGGTGAAGTAGTTTACAATTAGGTTTGAGTGGTAAAGATTTTTTTTAATTAATAAATTGCTATGTAGTTATAAAAAAAACACATTTTCTAATTTCAGTTATATTTTCTTGGGACAATCCATAATTTTACCCTTCATGTACAACCTTATCCATCCATTGAAGTCAAATATCTCAAACTTATATATGTTGTTATATTTTAGAGGGGGTTTTGGGTTATAAGTTAATTGTAAAGAAAATTTAATTTGCTAGTACTATATATGTATGTATGTATGTAATTTTACCAAATCATTTCATGAGTTAGGTTGGACTTCCTTGTAACAAATTATGCTCTTGATATGTAAGCAGTGTTGAAAAATTCTAGAGGCTTAAAAATGATTTAACTACTGAGTATTGCTTGACAAGACTTAAATTGTTACCTAAAATATCACTCCCTCCATTTTTAGAGTCTTTGTGTTTATTTAGGATACAATTTGACTATTTTTTCTCTTGTGGTATAATACATTGTTGATATGTGCACTTTATGTCCTGCGTTTATGGTGTTAATCATTATACTTCACATTACTTTTCCTTTAAAAAATTCAATATAACCTCTCTTAAGCCATAAGATTTCATTTGGGATCAATTATAAAGAAAATAAGGTAAAATGAGGTGCTTTAAACAGAGTTATACAAATAAAAAGGTCAACCAAATCATTCACATGAAATTACAAAAATAGTCTCTGGTATTTAAAGAATTAGTTTTTATTCAAGCTCCAATTGAGGTGATCCAAATTATTTTGAAAAGCTAAAATAAATAGCTAAAACTTTCATGTTTATCACTTTTCCATAATCACACTACATCATGGTAAAAATTGATTCAAAAGTAAAAGTTATCAAACAGACCACAAGAATACAAGAAAATGCCCGACTAGTCAACTGGTCGGCATAAACCAGTTGACTAGTCCCCTTAATTAGATATGGTGCATGGTGTCTAGGGTTGTTGACAAATCAAACCGACTCACGAACTGGCTTGACTCAAATTGTTAACGGCTCAGCTCAGCTTGACTCACTTGATTAGGTTAACAAATCAAATCAAAGCCTTAATCTTAGGCTCATTTATTAAACAAGCCAAACTCAAGCCTAGGTCAGCTCGGCTCGTTAGCTCGTAAACCGGCTTGGCTCGAACTCGGCTTGAGTTCGGCTCATTTATAGGCTCGTTTTCTTGTTTATCAAATAAATTTTGAGAATACATAAAGTACTTTATTTTAGTAAGAACTTCCGATCATAAAAAATAAAATAAAAAATAAAAAAGTTAAAGTTAAAAAGAACCTTCTTATTCAGAAGTCTTACCCTGTATTTCGGTTGGTTAATTTTACAAAAATAATTCTCATAAGTTATGTTTTAAATTTTTTTTTACTAAAATACAAAGTTTTAATTTTTTTTATGATATAATATTTGAAATACGGTGACGCACATTGTAAGATTAGAAATTAAAATTTTGAATCACGTGACTAGCATTTCATGTTTTTATTCTGTTACGTATTATTCCAGTTCTTAACTTCTCATCCTGTTAATAAAAGTTTGAAGGATAATAAAAATTACAAAATTCAGTAAATACTAAATTTAGTATTAGTATGTGGTGTACTCTATCGTCCATTTTTTATCCAATTCTCAATTCTCCACTCTCCCTCTCAAAATTTGAATCTTGATTTTGCTCTGGTTTTATTTTGATTAACAAAATAAATAGTGTAAAAACTAAAAAAAAATTGATGAAAAACCCAGGTGGCATTCTAGAATATGAAACAAGCCAAACAAATATTAAACCAGATCCTGACCTCCCCCAGCTCACCTCTATTTGTCATTGTCACTACTCAGGTCTCGCACTCTCGGCTCTCTTGGATGGTTGGACCCTTGGTCTCTCGACTATCTTCAGTCTCCATTGAAGTGAAGAGTCTGAAGACTCTTTAGATTCTCACCTCCGATTTGTCTCCATCTCCACTCTAGAGTCCAGACTCAAGATCCCGTCCCGCCCTCCAACTCTAGCCTCTGGTGGCTCCTCCATATCCAACCTCACCACTCGCGGGACGTGGCTAGTGCAGCCTGCAGCCTTGCCCCTCGCCACTTCGCCAGTCACTCGCCCCTTGCCTGTCACCGCCATTCTCCGCGCCAGTCAGCCGACTCGCCCTCCCCTTCCCCTCGCCAAGTCTCCACCAGTTCCCTTACCCCTTGCCAAGTCGCCCCTCGATATGCCTCACGGGTCTCACAGCTGAGAGGCTCGAAACTCCTAACTCTCCACTCGGCGATCGGCATCAGTCTCCCCTCACCAAGTCGCCCCTCGGTCTGCACACCCAGCCACAGCCAACAGGCCACCCACATCTCCCACTCTCTGGGACTTTGGCTATTCCTAACTCTGTTGTGTCTGTGTGGTATATTGCATTGGTATATTTCATTATTAATTTTCATTTTCAAATTTGTTTGATAAATCTACATTTTACTCATCCATAGATATGTAATAATGAATGATGACTGACATTATACAGTGGCATGGCATGTAGCCTGTGGTGTTGAATTAAAAACACATCGAGGTTGTGCATCTGTAATATTAACACTTCACAATTTATTTTGCTCTTGTTGTTGCTCTTGTATTATCGGTATTATAAAATTATAGAAATTATGGTCTTGATGATGTAACTTTGATCTTATCTATGCATGATAATCGTTGCTGGCTGCCGAAAAATGGAGGTTTAAGTTTTGTGAATTTCTTTGTTTATCATATTATCCTGTTATACAACATGGATTTTGGTATTTGTGTGTATATGGTTTGAGGTCATAGTTTTTTGATTGCTCCGATTGTGTAAAAAAAAATATTTTGAGGATGAAGCTTATAAGATTGTGAAATGATAAGAGCAGATAGTGGATGAATAGATGCTTAAATTAAGAGGAAATTATTCATAGGGAGAATATAGACAACATTTTATTATCAAACTAAAGTTGTGTGGGGTGGGGCTAGTCAAGATGTTAGACATTCAAATAGAACAATAGGAGATAAAATTAATAGAAGAAAGACCAATACATAACTTCTAAATTTGAGAAAATTGATGTTGTAGTTTCTTTTTGTCATTATATTATCTTTCTATAGGTTTTATCAATTTTGAGGAAAATTGTAGATCATTTGAAATGACTTAAGTTATTGTTTGTTTGGATTAAGGTGAATTGGGGTGAGGGTAATTATTATGATGCTTCGTTATGTTTTCTATGAGTTTGATCATTCATGATGTATTATATGTCAGGTTGGAGATGTTTTCAAGCTCTTATAATTAAAAATATCAATAAAATACTTGGTCAGTAGCTAGCAGCACCTTTCCTACTAAATTATTTTATAAATCATTTTTTTCAATTTTGTGTTTTAAAATTAAGCAACACCGGTATTATTTTATTGCATTTGTTCATTTTGTTATCTAATGACTTCAAATATTTTCCAACTTGATACCTAGTTATTAAGTTATTTTCAAACATGATACCTAGGTTCACTTTTATATCTAATGGCTTTGAATATTTTGTTTTTCTCTTTATTTGGTGTTATCATGAATAATTTTGTTATCAAATTATACTTGAAAGTCACATATGTGATCTTTGTTTAATTTTGTTAAAAATGATTTCTATATTATGATTTTGGAGGTTTACATTTTAATTTTTTTCCCTCAATTGCATTTGTTATCAAGTTGTTTTTATTTGTACACACTAATACATCACGCATGTGACCTTTTGTTTTTCCTTTTTACTAATACTTGAAATTTTGAACTTTATTTTTTTCATGTATTCTTTGATTTATAATGATGTTTTATTTTGATTAAAAAAACAAATAAAAAACCATGGTGGTGTTTATTAATTATTCATAGTTTTGTGTGTCATTGTTGTTGCTACCTTGTGTTTCTTTTTGTTATTTTTAGTACAAACCTGAAATAATGTCAAATTTGGTAACTTCTAATTTTTCTTGTAAACAAGGATCTACATCTCCTGTATCATTGCCATCTACATCAACAAGAAGTCTAAAAATGGCAGATGACCCTAATATATTTGAAGTTTCTAGAGATACTTACAATGGTGATCATGATAAGGAGAATGATTTGGAGCCTACCGATGACCTTGATGAGCAGATTAATGAGGAGTAGGAGGTGAATAATGAACATAAAGATGACGATGATGATTGTGCAATTAAGAAGAAGGCTCGTAGGAAACTTCACATGTTTGGGAAGAGTTTGAAGTGGTTACTTTAAAAGATGGGACCAAAAAAGGTTAATGTAAGCATTGTTGTAAACATCTATCAATTCTTCCTAGGGGCGTAACCGGCCGTTTTATTAGACATTTGGAGTGATGTACAAGCCAATCATGAAAAAAATGGTATTATCTCTTTTTAAGTCCACAGGTGTTAGTGTTGCTCCTGTATTTAGATATGATCATGAAAGGGTGATGGAAAAGTGTGCTCATATAATACTCATACATAAATTATCCATTTAATATGATGGAACATTTGGGGTTTAATGAATTTCTTTAGGCCATCTCTATTAAGTATCAGCAGGTTACTTGTCATTTTGCTAAGGATGCTTGTTTTACTGTTTCTGAATTTCAAAAGAAGAAGGTGAAGAAAATTTTGAATGAAGCTAATAAGATTAACATAACATCAGACCTTTGGAAATTTGAGGTCCAAAAAATTCATTACATGGTTGTAATAACTCACTTGATTGATAGTAATGAGAATCTCCAAAAGCATGTTTTGAATTTTTTTCACTTACCCCCTCCTGGTAGTGGATTAAATATATACAATACTTTACATGGCTATTTGGTGGATTGAAAAATCGAATATAAGTGAGCACTATTACAGTTGATAATTGTAGTGCTAATGATGTTTGTGTAAGGCATTTGAAAGATAATTTTAGTTTGATGCATAATCTTTCTTTTGTTGGTAAAATCTTTCATGTTCGATGTTGCGCTCATATTGTGAATTTGTTAGTGCAAGATGGTTATAAGGAGATCAGTAATGGTATCACTAATATTTGCATAAGTGTGAAGTATTTGTCTGATTCTAATGCCCGTTTGATGAAATTTAGTGAGATTACTAGTGTAATACCCCCCAATTTGAGCAAAGTGTTATCAAGATTGATATGAATACTTATATCAACATGGTATAGCATCCTTTAGTGATTCCATCCTAAGAATATTTCCACAGTTAAGCGTGCTGGTCGGGAGTAATTTTAGGATGGGTGGCCTACTTGGGAAATATCAAAAAAATTCTCAAAATCTATCAGGAAGCACATAAGTGAGGATAAAGTACACTGAAAGGACTTGTGTTGATCTATGGGGCTAGCTTATCAATCCAAAAGCACTCCAACGTAGCCCCCCGCATAGTTGTATCGACTCGGGGTTTTATAGCTAGATATCTAAAATTACCTATAAAGAAGTTTATTCTTGATGTTTACATATGTTGGAATTTTGTGCATACTATGTTGTCTATTGCATTTGAGTTTAAGGAAGTGTTTCTAAGATATGAAGAGTAGGATCCATCATATAAATGGACCCCTTCTACTGAAGAATGGAGACAAGCTGATTAGATTAGAGGATTTTAGAGAGGTAACAAATATAGTTTCTGGAAGTGATTACCTAACAGAAAATCTATATCTTCTTGAGGTATGGAGGATTAAAGTAGTATTAGATGAGAAGGCAAGTTCTTTAGAACCATTTATCTAAGGGATGGCTTCAGTTATGAAAGAAAATTTTGATAAATATTGGGGTGAGCGTAATTTGTTAATGGCTATTGTAGTCGTTTTAGACCCTAGATGCAAGATTCCTTTGGTCAAATATACATTCCTCAATATTTTTAGTCATGATGAAGCTGATAAGCATATTGAGCTAGTTCATGATACCTTACGGGTCATATTTGATGATTATGCTCGAGAGTATTCAAGTAAATTGGAGAATTATTTGGTGGGATTTGACATAGGTGAAAGGTCATCATCTACTATTAATATTAGGGCAAAGAAAGGCACATGTTTAGGTAGGATGGGATTTAAGCAATTTATTAGGCAATCGGGCACACAACTTCCTTTGAAATCAGAGTTAGATACATACTTAGAGGAGAGTGTATTTATTTTTTATGATGATTCCAAATCTTCTTTTAGTGCCTTGGAATAGTGGAAGGTAAATACTTTCAAGTTTCATATCTTGTCACAAATGGAATATGATATCTTATCCATACCTATCACCACAATTGCTTCAGAAGCTGCCTTTAGTGCTCGATCAAGGGTCATTGATCCCTATAGAGAAGCACTAGCTACTAATACCGTTGAAGTACTCATTTGTGCAGGTGATTGGATTTGTACAAAAAAAGGGCTAAAGAATAAGGTAATCATCTTTTTATGTTTTCTTTATATTCTTTCATTATTAATTTTTGATCTATTTAAGTTTTAGGAATTAAATTCAAATCATTCATATATATATATATATATATATTATTGTTTCTTTCTTAATATAAGCATGCTACAGATGATCCTAGTGTGAAGATTATAAATCTTCCATAACATGGTATATATTTTTTTTTATCAAATTTAAGATATAGATCTAATTAGAATTTATGGGATTGAAGTATTTGTCAAATAAATGTTTATAATCTAATTCTCTCCTTTTTAACATAAAATTATTGACAAGATATGAAGGTTAGTGGATTTTGGTGCCTTATTATAGGGTTTGGACTAGAAGTGCTTATGATGTAAAGAGTGGATGGGAAGAAGGCTGCAATAATTGCATCGTGGTTTTATTTTGTATAATGAAGCCTAATTCTAAAGATTGGAATTTTGAATTAAGGATTCAAGAACATGTTTTGGGTAGGGATGTGAATTATTTTGTTTTGTTGTGTGAAAGCATGTAGGGTTGAAGGCAAGATCTTTGAATATTTTGTATAAATGATTTGATATCATATGGACTTATTTTAATGTTCATGATGATATTTTATAAATAAGCCAAATAGGTCTTTAATTTAGATTTAGTTTTTGTTAAAAGTTACACGTTTAATCGGTAGAAATTTTTGATAAATGAGCCAAACAAATCGAACCTACCAAATTGAGCCGATTTGGCTTGTGTAAAAAGAATCAAACCAAACCAAGCCACAAGTTGATCCTAACAAATTGAGCTGATTTAGCTCATTTTCGTTAAACAAAAATTGAGTCAAATAGCTTGCAATATTTTCTCGAACCAAGCTTGAGCATCAAATACTTGACTCAATTTGAGCTCGAGTTGAGCTCAAGCCATACAAAAAAAATTAACGAACCAAATTGAGCCAGATATGGTTTGGCTTGATTTGATTTGTTAATAGCCCTAATGGTGTCAAATTACTACACAAATCTTTATTAATCTTTTCCAAATCATATCTTATCTTTTTTACTAACTTATTACAAGCTTTTAAGCCAAAATAAACCCTCATCACAACTTCATAAACATTATTAACTCTTCTTCTGTTATTATTTTAACCACCAAACATAATACCTCTTCCTCAAATATTAGTATTATCAACATACTCGAATTTCAAGGTCTAACTCTATGGTCTTGCACATGCAATAATAACCCTATTTCAAAAGTTACTATTTTCAAGGCTTATAAACCCTAATTTCACAAAGTCATAATAACTTTTCCTATAGGGCTCAAACAAATATTAGATTCAATATAGATCCCCATAACACTAAGGTTACAACATATTCGAATTTCTTGGTCTAAATATACTGTTTCACACATGTGAAAATAACATCCTTATTTTAAGGTTACTATTACTAAATCAAACCATTTTCATACTTTATCAAACTTAGGTCATTCACAAATACTCAAAGAACTTCATATAAATTCCTTAGCGTATTTTAGATGAGACAACACATTAAAATACCATGATTCTCATATTTAATCCACGTTGACTAAAATGCCCTTATTGATAACAAAAATCTTATTTTATGTAAATCTTATATGTTTGGTAAAATTATCCCCAAATCCTCCATTTATCTCCATACAATTTATTTTAATCATTTCATACTCATCATACCTTACTTAATAAACCCATGTTACAACCATATATCACATCGAGAGTTTTTCCACATAAAATAATGATACTGCATAATCTTCACTTACCCATTTTCTATCATATAATATCAAACACATATCATATAATTAATAATCATGCATTAAATAACATAATAATAATATCACGGTATAATAAAAAAAAACACATCATAACACTTTAGCAACCAAAAGTCCTAGATTACAACAAGTATCCTTACGAAAAACAACTCTTGTCTCTAAGCACACAAATCATATTCTGCCTTTTTAGGAATCTTGTAAAATCACCTAATAAAACATAATAAAACATCATTAGGATTAAACCTCATAATTAAGTAAATGTTAAGGAAATAGAAGGGTGAAAGAAGGGAGAAAACCGAAACAAACCAAATAAGTGATTTTTGAAAAACTTATGCAACCGAAGAGGAGGAATGGCAAGGTTGTGCCAAGAAAAAGGGTGGAATTAGCACAAGATGTCATTGATAAGGGTAAATTGATGAACAAAGGAGCTGAAGGGTGGAGGTGTGGTTGTGGTGAAGATTGCTGGGGGTGGAGGCATGGGTTGCAGTCGATGTTGCTGCAACTAAGGGAAAGGAAATAGAAGGATAGTGGTGCGAGGTGTTTGATTGAAATATGGGGTGGTGCTGCAATTAAAGTGGCCATTTTTTAGGGGTGGCAATGACAAAAGTGGCCAAAGGAGGTGAGGTTTCTTCCATAAGGGTGTCGGTGGTAAGTTTTGTGGTTGTTTTCGGGATAGCAAGGCTGAGTGAAATGAAGGCAAGTACTTGATGGAGGAACTTTGGCATAAAATGAAGGGAGTATAGCAGTGGTCAGGGAATTTAATATGGGGTATATATAAATATATATATAGGCACACATGCAAAAATTGGCCTAAAGAAATTCAACCCAACCCATAATCGTAGGAGTTGGGAGTTGATGGGTTGATGGGGGTAGAACGTAGCTTAGTAGGTGGTAGGGGATGATGGAGGCGTGGCAAGCATTGTATAAGAAAAATTTTTCATATAGGAAGAAGGGTTAAAGGAAAAATAAAGGGGAAAGGGTTGGCTAAAGGAAGAAAAGAGAAAGAAAAGAAAAGGGAAAAGTGGGAAAAAGAAAATGAGAGAATTAATAGTTTTTATTATTATTTAGGATAAGATTACTAAAATTTAGGTTAGGATGTTAGAATAACTTAATTATTGATCTAACAAGATTAGGTTAAAATTCTAGGGTTAGAGATTTAGGGAAAGGTAGAAATGTTTAGTTTTTGAGATTAGGATTAGTTACGAAGTAAAACACTCTATATCAGGTTTAACTAAATTTTAGGGTATTACAATTTAATATTGGCTTTGGTTATGTTAATCACTTAAAGGGAGTAATATAAGTTTTGTAGACCCGTTAGTGGCTTATAACTTCGCTAACCTCTTTCTCATAACAAATAGGTGACATAAGAGTTATTTGATTGATCTTGACCTAATCCAGTAGTAGAAAGCAATTCTCTAGCACATTCTTCATATTTGTATTCATCTATATTTGTTTTCCTATTTCATTTTATTATTTTATCTATTAAAACTCCATTGGTGTAATTTGAAGTCTTTTATTTTTATTATTTGTTTGCTAGAAATAGGTGAGTCATTGCAATCCTGGACCTAGATTGATATATTTCTCACCAATAAGACAATTATGTAAAAAAAAATAGGGTTTAAATTGTGTGTTGACTAAGACCACACCAATTGTGATATAAAAATATATTTTTTATAGTAGAATTGAAAATTGATTTCATAATTATAATTTTTATATGATTTTTAAAACTATATACTAAAAAATATTAATGACCAACGTTTTTTCTCAAATGCGTAAGGAAATTGTTTTAGAAAAGGAAGGATTATACATAACACCCCACACTTCAACCCAAATCTTTCATTTTAAACTACTAATTTGCTAAAGCAAAAACCAAAATGTGGGTATTACCACCACTATCAACATAAGTCTGGCATACATCCTTTCTTATGATAAGGCAAGGAAAAATAGTTCTCAAACAAGTCACAAAATAGAGAACAATAGATATAATAATAATATAATGAGATAAGTTGTAGAGATTAACATAACACAAGAGTCCAAACTATCCGAAATTTAAAATATCCTAAAGGTACTATTAGATAGTTCCTACTATAAGTCCCAATCCAAAATAACTTCACTCTTTCCCAACCACATCAGCATATAGATCAACATCATCCTCATTGGGTACATGTAACAAGTATTCATCTATAAATGTAGTATCAATACGCCGGTTTATTGAGTAAGCAAGGCCTCCCTTATAGAGGCACCATGCAACACATAGGGCATGTCATGAAAGTGGTAAATCATGTGTATATGCAACATGCTATCATAAATACACAAACATCACATAGTCTCATGATCAACTCATATCAAATACCATAACTATATTCAATACTCAATTCAATTGATTGTCTACCACGTGTTAATATAATATAGATAATTAGCACAACTTTTACAATAAACACATGTGGACTGTCTACCATAAGGTAACCCCATATACATAGTTAGCACAACTCAAGTAAAGGTAGACTAAAACCACCAACTAACCCGGTATAGATAATTAGCAAAACTCAAAAGTAAGGTAGGATAAAACCATTAGCCGATCTAATATAGATAGTTAGAATTGCTTAAATATAAGGTTGATTAAAACCATTAACTAACCCAATATATATATATATTTAACACAACTCAAAAGTAAGGTGGGATAAAACCACCAATTTAAGGTGAACTAAAACCACTAGGTGATCCAATATAGATAGCCAATACAAGTCACAAATAAGGTGGACTAAGAACATCAATTGATCCACATAGGTAAGTTAACAAAAAATTTCATTATCTTCTACTTTATTCAATAATGTCTTATTTAGGCCAACATTTAATCTTGTATCATACATTCACACTTAAGCCAATCATTCCCATTTTAATCATGATTTAAGAAGGTCAAAATAAAAGCATGAAAGTCAACCGTTAAGGTCAACCCTAAGAAAATACACCAACAATCCCAAGTAACTCAGATAATGGTCCCACAAAATAGTACACTGGTAAACAAATCATATAGTATGGGGAAACTAGTCAACTAGTTCCACCAATAGACTAGTCAAAAGCCTAATTAGCTAACTAGTGTCATGCTAAAACACTTACCAACTTGTAGTGATCTATTTGACCAAAATTCCTAATGACTTGAGGCATCCATCATCCAAATAATGTGTTCCTATGGTCTATCTATGATATAGATATTCATACCTTCTTTTTTTTGCTCAATTGTAGTAAAGACTATACCTAGCTCATTTTTTGGATTATGTCAGTTGCGTTGTCTCCATAGTGAGTTACGGTTCCTTGAAGATTCCCCTTCAGATATTTACTTCTTTTTGGGTGCCATATCCAAGGCACAATAACAATCAATTATGGAAAATGTTATGCACTAACATGATATTAGGATGGTAGGAAATGGTGTTTAAGCCTGATTTTTACAAAATGAAAGACACGAAGACCACATTCATTGTTCAGGAATCCTAATTTTGAGCATAAATCAAATGATGATATATATTCCTCCATAAATTATTATGTGTAATCAAAGGAAATGGTATCAACACTCAAATATATAACAGAAATAGAGATATATGAACACACATTTCAAATTGGACCCAAAACAATTGCGTATAGATGTGGGTCAACAGACCAACAACCATCAAGAAAAACCATACCTTTGGTCAAACTTGAAGAAATTTGCAACTCGATACCCCCAAGATCTATTAGAGAAAAGAAGAGAAGAGAAACCACTTAATAAATTTCATGAATGCAACCAAAAATTGGTGTGACTTTTAGGCTTTAAGATTTGTGTGGAATTTTAGGTTGTGCATAGGAAAATCCAAAATTTTATAACATATCTAGGTTGTGTAGCATACAACGCGTAGATTTTGTGTTTAAATGGGGTAAAATGAAGGTAAATTTGATTATTAATGAAGAAGAAGAAGATGGAAGTGGAGAGGAAAATTTTCAGAACCAGAGCATCAGAATGAGAGAAACAAAGAAAAATGAAGAAGTTTTAGGTTTCTAAATAAAAACATGAGGCAACAAAAAATTTTGATAAAAACACAAACATGTTTACAATCATGGTAGCTCCATGTTAATTTTGTTGCTCTCGTCTTTTCACAAAAGAAAGAGGATTTTGTAAACATGGTGGCCCTTTGTTAAAATTTTTGTTCTCGAATCTTTAGCAAATTGTTTTTGATAAACTATGAGCCTAGATTACACACCCTATGTAATTAAGCATGGTCACCCCATGTTTATCCTATTCTAATGAATTTTTGATATACATATTATATATACATATATATATATATATATATATATATCACAACCACGCTATAGATAAATATTTAATATAATATATAAATAAATACAAAAAAGTACCTATCGATACCACTTAGGACGTATCGCAAGTAGTATCCTCTCAATTCTTTCATCTTGCATAACTTGGAGTAGTAACATTGACCAACTTTAAGTTTCTCACAGAGTATTCCTCGTAAATAGGTTTGAGACGGCGTCCATTCACTTTCCACACCTTTCCCTTTTCTTGCTATTGATCTCTACTATGCCATGAGGAAAGCCATTAGTCATAATATATGGGCCGATCCATCTCGATATTAATTTTCTTGGAAAGAGTTTTAGATGAGAATTATATAATAGAACTTCTGACTAATTTCAAAATTCTTCCTAAGAATTAACTTATCATGAAATGCCTTAGTTCGATCTTTATAGCTCAATGTAGTTTCAAAAGGTTTATTTTATAGTTTCTCAAGTTCTTGTAACTGAATTTTTCTATGTTTACCAATCACATTTGACTCCATGTTACATGTCTTCCCAACCCAAAAAGTCGTATGTTCTAATTCAAGAAAAAGGTGACAAGGCTTATTGTAACCTAATAAATATAGTGACTATACAACATGCCCAAAAGAGCATCATTAAAATGTAAACTCCAATCCTTCCTTATCGATTTCACCATTTTTTCTAGGATTGATTTGATTTCATGATTTGATATTTTGGTTTGACCATTCATTTGTGGATGATGTAATGTGGATATTTGATGTGTAACATGATACTTTTTTAGAAAAGCTTCCACTGTTCTATTGTAGAAGTGTGAACCCTTATCATTGATTATAGCTTTTGGCAAGGCAAATCTGGCAAAAAGGTTAGTTCAAAAGAAATCCGCAACAACTTTAGCATCATCAATTTGGGTGGATTTTTCCTCCATCGATTTTGACACATAATCTATAGTAATAAAAATGTATTTAAAACCAAGAGATTATGGAAAGGGACTTGTGAAATCTGTACCCCACACATCAAAATTTTTACATGCAATAATAGAGTTATGTGGAATTTCAGTTTTAAGACCTAATCCTCCATTCTTTTAACAATTTTTACATGTTTTACAAAACACATAAGCATATCCTTAAACAAGGTTGGCCATAAAAATCCACTTTCCAAAATTTTATGCACTGTTCTTGTTGGACCAAAATGACCCCCACAAGCATAGTTATGATAAAATATTAAAATGGAAAGAATCTCATTATCGGAAATACATCTTCTAATGATTTGGTTAGCATATTATTTCTACAAATAGGGATCATCCTGCCCAAAATATTTTGCTTGACTCTTCATTTGATCATTTTTTACCTTAGTAAAATGTTAAGGGAATACTTTTGTGACCAAAAAGTTGACCATATCAACATACCAAGGTATTTCATTCATAAATGCATGAAGTTTTTCATCTTGAAAGGATTCATTGATGGGTGAATCCGCTTCATCTGCCTTGATCAACCTACTTAAATGATGCTACTCTATTTTTCATTCCTTTATTGTCCTTAATGCGAATATTGAACCCATGAAGTAAGAGTATCCATCCAAACATCATCAATTTTTCTTCCTTCTTTGCTAGTAGATACTTCAAGGCTACATGGTTAGAGTAAAAAATAATACCGGTGCCTAGAAGGTAAGAACAAAATTTATGTAAAGCAAAGACAATGGAAAGAAGCTCCTTTTCAGTGGTCATGTAATTAAGCTGATCCTCATTAAAAGTGTGTGAATCTTAATATATCACATGTGGAACTTTTCTAATCTTTTGACCTAAAACTACACCAACAACATAGGTAGATGCATCACACATTAATTCAAAAGGAAATTTTCAATCGGGTGATTGAAGTATAGGTAAGCTAATCAATTTATCTTTTAAATGATCAAATTATTTCTAACACACATCATCAAAATTGAACTCAATTTCTTTCTAAAGAAGCTTACACAAAGGTTGAGCTATCTTAGAAAAATATTTAATGAATCTACAATAAAATCTAGCATGACCTACAAACAAGTGCAATTCCAATGGTAGAGGGGTAAGGTAAAGAAGAAACAAGATAAATCATTGCATCTACTTCAAATCTTTAAGAATAAATGACTTGTCCTAAGACTATCCCTTTTTGAACCATAAAATAGCATTTCTAAAAGTTTAGCACAAAATTAGTTTTAAGACACTTTTAAAATGAGAGTTAAATTATCCAAGTAATGATCAAAAGTATCACTATATATATATTAAAATCATCCAAGAATACTTCGATAATTTTCTCCAAATATTCTAAAAATATGCTTACCATGCATCTCTAAAATGTGGTATGGGCATTAAATAGCCCAAATGGCATTCGATGATATGCAAACGTGCAAATAATAAGTGTAAATGTTGTCTTCTCCTAATCTTTTGGAGCTATGGGAACCTGCACAGAACCAAAATATTCATCCAAAAATTAGTAGTAAGCATGACCCACTAACCTCTATAACTTTTGATCCATAAATGATAAAGGTAAACGATCCTTCCTAGTCATTGAATTTAGCTTCCTATAATATACACACACCCTCCAACCATTTTGAAATACATTAGAAACCATATATCCCTTATTATTTTCCACAACATTGATTCCTATTTTCTTGGGTGCTACTTGGAGAGGTCTAACCCAACTACTAAAAAAAAATAGGGTAAATGACTCCCACAGACAACAACTTCAACACCTCTTTCTTCATTACCTCCATAATAATCAGATTTATCCTACATTGTACTTATCTACTAGGCTTAAAATCATCCTCCATTAAAATTTTATGCATACACACTGAATGACTAATACCCTTAGTATCTGTAACCATCCATCCAAGAGCAGTTGTATACTTATTCCAACATTAACAAGCTTCTCTTTTTGCTTGGATGTTAGGTCACTAGATATAATGATAGAGAAGGTATCTTTCTCTCCCAAAAATGTATACTTAAGATGGTCAAGTAAAGGTTTCAACTCCACTTTTGGTGCTCGTTCTACCAAAGTTAAAGGTCTATCCTACATTAACAGTAAGTCAAATCCACAATCCTTTGTATTCTACAAGGGCATGCTCCTGAAGTAGTCACCATTTCCTTGATTTCCTCATTTACTTCAAATTTCTCATTCAAATCATCCAAAAACTCGATCTCTATTCATTAAGTTAAAGTTACCTCTAAGGGATTTTCAGATAATAACTTATAAAACTGTTCAATTCCATCTTCAATAACATCCACCATAGAAATCAATTCACAATCTGCAGAATATCATATGGAATCATATATGTTAAACCTAATAACTTCATTATCAAACTCTATGGTCAAAACTCCATCATATACATTAATTTTTGTTTTTGAAATTTATAGAAATAGTCTACCTAACAATATAGAAGAAGAGCTCCTTCATATCTAACACATAAAAGTCAACTAGAAATATCAACTCATTCGCTTGTACCAATACTCATGCAATGACTCTCCTCTATCTTACCTCATACCACAAATTTCTTTTCTTATGTTAGTGGCTCTCTAGATGAGGGAAAGTATTTTTCAAGAATAAACTTTTGTATATTATCCCAAGTGTCCACAGAACCCATTGGTAAGTCATACAACCATTATTTGTCTACATTAACCAAAGTGAGAGGGAAAAAATTATTTTAATTGGTCTATACTCACTCTAGTTGGTTTCATACCAGAACATGTGATATAAAATTCCTTAAGAAACTTGTTGGGATTGGTGATGATCCTTGAGAGTTTGATGATCTACCATATGAGGATCCATGTGAAAACGTGAATTGTGAAAATCCTCTATGTAACCTTCTTCCAAATTAGTGGAACTTCCTTCATAAGTTAATGGAATATAACAAGTGTATTTGAACCACCTTCTTTTTCGATTTGCAATAGGAGAAGAACAATTTGGGTCTATTAGCGTGATGATCTATTCTCTATGCATAAATGTAAATGAACTCAAACATGAGTGCCTGAGAATTACACAAAATTAAAGAAGATAAATACACTTGAAGAGATTAATACAAATAAAAATAGAAACATAAATAAAGATTATAATCGCTATTCCCCGACAAAGATGCCAAAATTTTTGGTGTAGTACCGTATGTATGACAAATTTAACAAATAAATCCTAATTCTAAATAGTAAGAGTCGAAACTACAAGGAATGGTTTATAATCGAGAGTTTTGCGATTAATGTCAAAACCCTGTTTATCTAATAACATTAACTTATATCACTAAATTCTATAATATTGATAAGTAATAAAATGCTTTACTCACTAATGAATGAATAAGGATGAGAGATAATCAATTATAGATTTAGGATATCGAATAATTATCTAGAAGAAATAATTCTAATTTCTCTAATGTTGACCTATAAAAACTCACAACAATCAATTTCCTTGCTTTCCTTCAATTGATGTAAATCGAATAAGTTGCCAATTCATTTTCTAACCAAATAATAACCTAGTTTAAGAACACTAGATTCAATTAATGGTAGAATTATAAATATAAAACAATCAACTATAACCATAATCACACAATCTCAAATTATGAAATTTTATGAATTAATAAACAAGATTAATAATTAACCTTTTGTTACTCTGGTGATGATAATTAACTAATGCATATTAATGCCATCATCCTAGATTTCAGTATTATTTAGACTAATGAGGTGAGCAATCTAATTAGCTCAATTTCGTAATCTAGGATACAAAATCGTTCAACTTCGTCCATTATTTTTTTTTATGAACCCACTTCCTAATATGAAAATTGAAGTTTATTAATATGATGGAACCCCCCCGGGATGTTAATAAATATAGTGGTACCATCTTTCTTCCTCCTTAGCTTTTTCTATATGAAACTTCAGCACAAGATCTTCTTTGATGTTTATTAGCCATTTTCCTTAAATTTCTCCTTTGAATTTCTTCATTTTTATCTTTGTCTACAAAATCTATCCAAAAGAGAAAAAATTGAGAAAAGTTCAAATCTTATAAAAGCAATGAGGAATAAATGAAAATTTTACATGGAATAATACCATATAATTCTCATACATCACTTTGTCCTCATTCAGTCAATTATTTCATATCTACATCATCTTATATGGCATGGGTTCTCACATGTGTTCAACCAATGCATTTATTTGAGCAGAACAATTATGACCATCATATGGCTACGTTTGTCCTCATTTAGACCATTATTTTTGCTCTGCATTATTTCAAATTACATTATTTCCATCGTATGGATCCTTATATATCTTTTAAATATAATAGATGTGAAAGAAAAATCAACTACATTATTGATGTCAAATAGGGCCTAATTTGTTATTGTGTATACATTAATTCAAAGTAACATCACTTTGATCGTTATACATTCGCATGAGCTTCACAATATAAAATAACCTCTACTATCCATTTTTATAAAATATCATAAATCACAACAATAAATACAAAATATGTTTTCAAGTTCTTCATTGTATATCTCAAAAATGGATCCACGTGAGGTAGAATTGAATAGAATTAGTGAAGAGCTAAGAAATGAGTTAATTATTCGATAAGAAGCAATGGGAAAAAAGATTCATGATTGTTTATATATTATTTAATATTTTCAACCTAAAAATACATAGTCAATTAGAGATTTATCATATTTTGTGCAACCACAAAGAAAAGCGAGGAAACATACTTATATAAACATGGATAGTGAAGCTAGACATAATCACCTCTATGCTAACTAGTTCTCTGAGAATCATATGTACATTAACTTTCAATGCCAAACCCTAGATTTCTCCATGCACAACCATAGATTCTCACATGTAAAACCATGGATTCTGCCATGCAAAACCCTAGATTCTCCCATGGACAACCATAGATTCTCCCATACAAAACCATATATTCTGCCATGTAAAACCCTAGATTCTCCCATGCACATCCATAGATTCTTCCATGCAAAACCCTAGATTCTTCCCTACGTACTTAGAATCTCCCATACAAAACTATAAATTAGATTCTCCCATGCAACACCATAGATTAGATTCTCCCATATAGCACCATAGATTAGATTCTCCCATGTAATACCATAGATTAGATTCTCCCATACAAGACCATAGATTAGATTCTCCCACACAAAGCCCTAGATTCTTCCACTCTTTTATTTTATTTAAATTTCTCATTTTATTCTTCTACTCATGGATCATTAAAATACTTAGGTCAACTCACATCCCTTAATCAACTTATTATCCTTTGGTCAACTTACTCTCCTTAGTCAACCTCTTTCCCTTTTAGTCAACTTACTCCCCTTGGTCAACTTCTTTCCCCATTCTCCTTTTTCATCCTTTCCCCCACACAATACCACATTAAACATCCTCACATGCATGTCTTAAAGGGTCACAACACATTATATCACATTCCATATCATTTCACCACATATACGTATCAACATATACAATAACAAGGCACATAAGAATACCTTAATTCCAAGTTGCTTCATTCATAAAATAGTCAACTAATAGCACATGATACACAACACGATATTATAAAAGGCATCCAAGGCATATAATACCCACAGTACGAATAATGCCTTAGCTACACCCTTACCTAAAACGATACCGGTCTTGGAGCACGCTCCTACACCTCATTAGGGATTTGATTGGTCCCACCTATATATGAGAGGAAAACTAAATATTAGATTCCCTCCTACCAAAAATACTATTATTTCTTAATTTATTCTAAGACTAAGTTTTTGATAAAATAATAACATATTAATAATAATGACATTAACTAATTACTAAATTTTGCTAAAGATATAAGAAATAATAGTAATATTGTAAAAGTTGATAATATAAGGTTTAAAGACTTTACCTTAATAATAATAATAATAATAATAATAATAATAATAATAATAATAATAATAATAATAATAATAATAGTGATGATGATGATGATGATGATACAAATAGTAGTAGTAGTAGTAGTAATAAAAGCCATAGTAATATTGCAAACTAATACTAATCATAATGGTAATAATAGTAATGATAATAATCAAAGATAAAATGAAGTAGGGTTCCAACCCTACATTGAATAATAATAAAACAAATAATAATAATAATAATAATAATAATAATAATAGTAAATACTAATGATAATAAAATAATAATAATAATAATAATAATAATAATAATAATAATAATAAGACATGATATTAATAATACTAAAATTCTGAAATAGACATAATAGGATCTCAGTCCTATCTAAAACTATAATACTAAAATTTAAAATAATAATAATAACAATAATAGTCACATAATAATAATAATAATAATAATAATAATAATATAACTAAAATAAACATATAATAGGGCTTCGGCCCTCAATAGCAATAATAATAAAAACATTAGTAATAATAATGATGATGATGATGATGATGATGATAATAATATATTTGAATAAATGAAATAAAATAAAGCTTGTACAAACAGTGAAAAAGGGTTGAGAGGGTTTAGGGTTCCACCCTAGGTTGGCGGTGACAGGTGGCACCAGCAGTGGTGTATGGCGGAGGTGGTGGTGGCCGGAAAAAGAAAATAAAATGAGAAAAGTTGAGGGTTGAGAAAAAGATAGGCAGAATGAGGGTGGGAGTAGGGGTGGTTGTGGTTGTGGTTGTCTAGAAGGAGAGGAATAGAATAAGGGTGGTGGTGCACTACAGCGGTGGTGGTGGTCGAAAATGGAAGAAGGAGATAAAAGGAGGAGGAGAGGGAGGAAGAGAAAAAGAAGAGTAGGAGGAGGTAGAGGGAAGTCTGTAGAGGCTTTTGGAAGGTGAAAGGAGCAGCGACGGTAGAGGTGAAAGGAAGGCTAATCGGGGAGGTGAATTTGTACAGCTGGGGTGGCTTGTGTAGGGAAAATGGAGGGATATGGGTGGTTTAGTTAGTTAGAGGGTGATGTAAGGAGTACTCAGGTGGGCAGATCGGCAACGGAGTTGGTTGACGGTGGCGACAACAACATTTGAAGAGGCAGCGGTGCACAATGGGGGTTTTTCTAGGTAAGAAATCAAAAGCTCAATACAGGACTGAGTATGGGCGTATTTATAGAGTAAAAGGGAAGGCTAAGGTCAAAAGGGAGTGACGGGAAATTAGGGCTAGTCAATTAGGGTTCACCGGCGGCAACGGAGGCTAGTGAAATTCAAATCGGGTAGGGGTGGTTACATAGGAAGAAGAGGATCATGCGCAAGAAAAGGGGAGGTGTGGCTGGTTCAAATTGGCTGGCGAGTTAGCAAGGAAGAGGGAGAACCGAAACGGCCGGTCAATGGCGTGATCAGTATCAAAAAACCAGGGAGTTGGGGGTGGTGTTGTAGGTCGATGGGAGAGGGAAGACGGAAGAAGAAGAAGGGGGTACACGGACCAACTGAATGGGGGAAAAGAAATAAAAGAATTGGACTAGCAACGGTAATTAAAACAACGACACGAAACACAGCGTTTTGGCATGGGCTGCGCGAGGAGAAAAAGGAGAGAAGGGTTTGGGCCATGGGAAGCCCAGTTCACCGAACAAAAAAAGAAAAGAAGGAAGAGAAGAATTAGGCTACGGACAAGCCCACATTGGCAAGGACAAAGAAAAAAGAAGAAGAAGAAAGAAAAAGGAACAAAGGAAATGAAAAAAAGGAAAAAGGAAAAGGCAAAAAGAAAAAAAAGTGAGTTGGGTTAATTAAATTAATTATGATATTTGGGATATTTAAAAATAATAATATTAAAATAAAATAATATTTAATTCCCTTTTTTAGGTAAATTTGGGTTTTTGAAAGATTTTTCCTAAATTCCTTTTAATTAGCAAATCACTCTAATTTTCTTCAATTAAATTATTTATAAAATACCTATTAATTTGGACCTATCGTCTTCTTCTTATTTTAAATAAAATAATTTATTTAATTAATTTCCAAAATAAAATCCTTAATTAGCTAACATACCCAATTTTTCCTAATTAAAATATTTATTAATTTTTTCTTGATTTGCCCTAATAATTTCCTTTTATTTTAATAAAAATGATTTATTTAATTAATTTTCCTAATAAAATCTTATTTAACTATAATTCTTAAAATTAGGATTTTCGGGGCATTTCATGTACCCGATCGTACCTATGAAGCGAAGAAGATTCTTTCCTCTATGGGCATGAGTTATGAGAAGATACATGCATGCCTTAATTATTGTATTTTATTTCACAATGACAATGCGTCTTTGGATAATTGTCCTAATTCTGAATACAAAGCACCACGATACAAGAAGAATAAGGTATCCGCTAAGGTGTTATGGTATTTTCCTATAATACCAAGATTAAGGTGGATGTTTGATGACGTTGAAGATGCTAAGAACTTAAGATGGCATGCTGATGAGAAGATAGATGATGAGCTTCTTAGACATCTATCTGAGTCTCCACAATGGATGACGATTGATGGCTTGTACCCTAAATTCCATAAAGAAGCAAAAAATATGCACCTTGCGCTTTCTGAGGATGGAATGAATCCCTACAATCAAGGCACCGACAGTTTATGGCCGGTGATTTTGGTTATATATAATCTACCGCTGTAGCTCTATATGAAACGCAAGTATATGATGTTGTCTTTACTCATTTAGGGGCCAAACTCACCAATGAATTATATTAATGTTTATTTGGCACCTTTGATTGATGATTTGAAGTTCTTTGGGGCATGGGCATTGAAGTATTTGATGCATATAGTGAAGAAAATTTTACTTTGAGAGCAATGTTATTCTATAATATAAATGATTTTCCGACGTATGGCAACTTGTCAGGTTATAGTGTGAAAGGCCATTATGCATGTCCGATATGTGAGGAGAATACTTCATTTATTCAGCTAACACATGGCTATAAGACTATCTTCCTTAGGCATCATAGGTTTTTACCGAAGAATCATCATTATCGTAGGCAAAGAAAAGCATTCAATGGCTTCCGAGAAGTAGGGCAGGGACCAATTCGGTTGACGGGTCAACAAGTGTGGCTGAAGATGAAACATTTGAGTGTCAAGTTTGAGAAAAATAATAAAGATAAGCTTCCATCAATTGAGTGGAAGAAGATTTCAATTTTTTTCAACCTTCCTTATTAGGAATCTCTGTACGTGAGACATGCCCTTGATGTAATGCATATCAAGAAAAATATATGTGACAATCTTATTGGTACATTACATAATGTTACACAAAATACTAAAGATGGCATCAATGCTCAAATGGATATGGAAGAAATGGGTATTAGATAGGAACTGGAACCGCGAGACAATGGAAGAAGAACATATTTACCATCGGTGTGCCATACTTTTTCCAGTAAAGAGAAAATTTTATTTTGTGAATTCTTTAACAGTGTCAAGGTTCCGGAAGGGTATTCTTCAAATATGAGAAGGCTCATGTCGATAAAAGAGTTGAAATTAAATAACATGAAGTCTCATGATTGTCATTTTTTGATGCAATACTTGTTGCCGATAGCTATATGTGGAATTTTGCCAAAGCGTGTTCAAATTACTATCACGAGGCTTTGTTGGTTCTTTAACTTCGTATGCTCTAAAGTTATACATCATGATAGTTTGGATGCCTTGCAAAGAGGGATTGTGATTACTTTGTGTCAACTTAAAATGTATTTTCCACCCTTATTCTTTGACATTATGGTACATATAACTGTTTATTTATTTTATAAGATAAAAATGCTAGGACCTGTTCATGGGGACTGGATGTACCCCTTTGAACGGTTTATGAAGTTTATAAAAGGTTATGTGAAGAATTAATATTGGACGGAAGGATGCATTGTTAAGAGTTACCTTATGGAAGAGGCAATTGAGTTTTGCATGAAGTACTTGTCAAATGTCAAAGCTCTTAGTAATCCTAAGCCTTAACATGCAGGAAAAATCGAATGATAAGGTATTAGGAGCAAACACTTTGCGCGTGTAGACCCTGACATGTTCCGTAAAGCACATCTATATATATTACACAACAGTGATGATGTTCAATCGTATATTGAAGAACACATGCTTTCTTTACGGATTGAAAATCCATCAAAGACTGATAAATGGATAATCGATAAACATAATCTTTCCTTTATCGATTGGATAATAGATTGCATCACTCTACTCATCCGATATTCCACAAATTCAATTTCTGATACCCTTCATTGGTTGTCTCATAAACCTCATTATAAAGTTTTTTCATATACCAGTTATGTGATCAACGATTACACTCTTTATACAAAAGAACAAGATGAGAAGAGTACAATGCAAAACAATGGGGTGACTTTAGTGGCTGAGGCAATGCATGTTGCTAGTGCGAAAGACAAGAATCCAACCTATGTAGATATGAATTATTATGGTGTGATTGAACATATATGGAAGTTAGATTATATTGTATTTAAAGTCTCTATATTCGGCTGCAGATGGGTTGATAATAGCTATGGGGTTAGATATGAAGATGTATTCATGTTAGTAGATCTCAATAGGGAAGGGTATAAATAAGACCCATTCATTTTAGCATCACAAGCGACACAAGTATTCTTTGTCACTGATTCTTCTGATAATAGATGGTCTATGGTACTATTTACGAAGAAAAGAAATGCCAATGAATGTGATGATGAAAATGATGCTAATTGGAATAAAGAGTGTGTATGAGCTATGCAATCAAGTCAATTATTGAATGATGATAACAATAAAATTAATGAGGAGGAAATATATGTTAAGGATGATCATCATAAAGTAATATATGTATCAAGTTCTGAAACCAATCCTAAAACAAGGGAAAAAAAAGAAGGAAAAGAAGGCAATGAAGGTAATAATATTGTAACATATAATATGTGTGTTGGTTTTTTTAAATGCATTTTTTGACCTTCCTCATTGGATATTTATTGTATTGATAATTTAGTGGTACATTATGGTCAATACATAACATTCTAACATTGTTTATTTTTATTTTTTTCTAGAGATATGGCCAACAAAATAGTTGACAGAGATAGTAGTGATGAAGAAGGGAAGAGATGACCTACTATTATGAGAATCATCACGGACATACGCAATAAAGGAGAACTAGTTGAGTTGGGATGAAATAATTACAATATTCCCATTGGCCCTTACACAGACATGTTATTGACGTACATTTCACTCATCATGCGTAATTGTGTTCCTATCTCTTATAATAATTGGAAGCAGGTTCCAAAGGGTCACAAGGAGTATATTTGGTAGGAAATCAAGGTAAATGTACTATTTTATTTAATCATTTTGTATGTCAAATGTTATTAATTTTAATACATTAACATCTGCATACATCTATATGCTTTATTTTGCAGAGAGTCTTCAATGTCCCAGAGACTAGGAAGAAATGGCTTCTTAGACATTGTGGGGAGTGTCTAAGAACATTTAGGTCATACTTAGCTTGTATAAAAATGTACAGAAAGAGGGATGGCTCTCTACGGTAGAACCTACCAAAACGATATGGTTTCATTGATCAAGAAAGTTAGAAACAATTTATTGCATATTGTCTTTCAGAGGATTTTAAAGTATTTTTTATATAACAAGTAAAATTTTTGATTAAGAATATTATGCTTAATAATTAAATAACCATGTGACTATATTTTGGCTTGTAACATAGGAAAAAAGTGCCAAAAAGGAAGATATTGCTAAGCAGAATAAATACAGGCATAATGTGGCTCGCAAAGGCTATGCAGGTCTTGAAGAGGAGTTGGTATGCGATTTTAATTTATCTATTTACATGTAAAAGTCTAATGTTATAACAAATATCGGCATAATATTGCTCGTAAAGGCTATGCAGGTCTTGAAGAGGAGTTGGTATGCGATTTTAATTTATCTATTTACATGTAAAACTCTAATGTTATAACAAATATCGGCATAATATTGCTCGCAAAGGCTATGCAGGTCTTGAAGAGGAGTTGGTATGAGATTTTGATTTATCTATTTACATGTAAATTTCTAATGTTATAATAATATTTTTAATGTAAGATTACTTCTAACCTAAGACTTGGATCCATGTACCTCGTCCATCAACATTGGTACATTATGGAAGAAGGTTAGAGTAACAAAAGATGGATATATTAATGAAGATGTAGATGTTGCTGCCAAAAAAATTATAAGTTTGTAGATATCCCGAACCCTACTTAGTTTTCTTTTAGAAAAATATTATATTATACTTATTCCTATAAGCTAAATTTAAATATATTGTATACATTACAAGACAAACTTGAAATGTCAGATGTTGTGGAGGGGGTGGACCAATATAACATTGTACCCCATGCTACAGGAATGGTAGAACACCCCGGAAGACATAGGGGTCTTGAATTAGGTGTTACGAGAACGAGCATGTCTGGTCGATCTCGTGGCTCTCGTAGCACTAATGAGCAAGTGGTCATCCTAACCTAGAAATTAAACATGGCATTTGAATGGATGGCAACAATAAAGCAAGAGTTGTCATTTATTAAATCTCAAGGGTATAAGTCATCTGATTCAGTCGACCATGATCAGCTTCACATACCCAATGTAAATAGCGTTAGAGATAGTTGCAAAGTTGATGCATGTCTTTCTTCTCTTTTTGAGGTAAGCATTATAAACTATGAATTGTTATTAAATGTATTCAGTGTCATAACTAATTAAGAATGTGTAATATTTTATTTTAAGGTTTGCATAAATGTGACTTGTTAATGAATGAACTTTCAACTCTTTTAGTGAAAGGAAGGGTATGCATCAGTCATAGTACACAAACGCAAATATTCCATGGGTATAAATTAGCCCTAAATACAAGGTCGGTGAGTATTGACACTCCAATCATTAGCAGTGCATCCTTTCCTTGTTATAAAGAAGGTGATGAGGTAGCCATAGTGCTAGAAGCTCATGGAAGCTTCGTGCCTTGGCTTGTGGATCATATACGTCTTACTACTGATGAGGTAATGACATTTAACATCATTATTAGACTTTATTTATTGCTTACACTATTTATAACTTATATATATATATATGATCAATACATATTTCGTTTATTCTTATCAATTAAGGAATCAAAAAAGAAGACCGATCCTACTAGTAAAACTAAGAGAGGTACTAGTAGAACAAGCATCACAAAAGAGGGCACTACTAAAGGGAAGATAGCTAAATCTGAAAAATCAGTTACCCCACATAAGATTCCTTTTTTAGAGAAGAGCCAACCTCCACTAGCATTGGCTTTATTGTATTTCTATGCCCAAAACTAATTCAGGGATAATTATATTTTCATTGATTGTTGTCCTGAGTATGTTGGGAGGGAGGATGCTACTTACATGGTATCGACGGTTGACATAAGTGAAATTTATAATCAAGAATGGATGTCAACCACAAGTGTTGTCGTCTAAGTCACGTAAGCATTATTTCATATTTCAAATTTTAGTACTTATTGTTATATTGAAATTTTTATAACCACTTATATGAGTTATTAGTTATTAACAAATATGCATTGTTATTATCATCCATAGGTTGGTAGCTAGTCATGCTAAGATGGAGGGAATGTTATCCTCTATTATTTTTGTGTGCCCATACTACATAGCTGACAGTACTACAATAAGAGAGGGTAGGCACATAAACTATTAAGTGGATCACATTTTGATTGAGGGATACAACAAGCTTTATTTCATTCCTCACCTCGCACATGAACATTGGGTTTTGTACGCCGTCCGACTTGATCTTAATAATGTCTATGTGTTTGATTTCCTTCGAACCTATGGCGTGCATTTTGATATCACTCATCGTGGTGGGAAAGAATTTATTGACATGTTAGTATACTTTTCACTTCTTACTTCATTAGATTATTTATGCATATATTCTACTTTAATCATTTGAGGTATATATACTTACAATATTTTGTATCCAACTCTATTTATTAGGGCACTACTGAAGGCGTATTGGAGGAAAGGTGGGAATGGTGTCCCAGACCCAAAGAGTCTTCAATATGAGCTTGTAATGGTAAGTAGGAAGACAACTATTTTGTATTTTATTTTAATTCAAATTAATATCTAATAGTTAGAGAGCTAACTGAATTCAATTGACAGTGTCCACAAAAATAGAATGATGATTATTGTGGATACTATGTATGTAGAGCAATGGATCTGATAGTCTAAAAAAATCGGTCAACATAGATCCAATCCATGTATGTTTGCTTTTCCATATTTTTCTATTAATGAATCATGACATATATATTTGGTACTTGACCTAAGTACTAACTGAATATTAATCGAAACTTGGGTGTTGTATTTTTTCACCTATGACTATGCATGAGGCCAGAAATATAATGTTGATGAAATTGATAAAGTTAGAGACCAATGGGCCAAGCACGTGCACTCATACATTCGGTATTAGATAGGGATCTATATTCTACATGCATGTTCAAGTTTATATTTCATCTATGTCTTTTGGTCATCTAGGCTATGATGTATGAACTTTTGACTTTGTAGTGTAGAGCTACCTAATTGTGGTACGCCTACTAATTTTCACTCCTGGGTATGCACAGTGTATTTAGAAATACTAATTAGAGCTTGATTGAAAATATGGAGTATCATTGGGTAGGAAGACATGCATGTATATATGAATTGATGTTGTTTTATGTTGAAGATTTGGTAAGTATTTGAACATACAACTGTGTATATGGGCCGGAACAAAACAGTAAAAATATAAATAAATAAAAACATATAGTTTTAATAACGGTTCTCACTAAAATAGTTATTATAGATGTTTTTAAACAGTTTTGAGTAAGAACCCTTATTAAAATTTTTATTTAATCTCAAATATATGCTTATTTAATACATATTAGTGTTTAATAAATGTATAATCAATGACTAAAACCCTAATTGGATCATATTTTAACAACGGTTTTTGTAATAACAGTTATTAAAACTTTATTTTTAATAGCGATTTTGACTTAAAAACCAATATTAAATACAAAGTTTAAGCCCATATTCACAATTTTTTGTATATTTTTATGACGGTTATGAACTGTTATTAAAGATTTAATAAAAGACAATTCAATAACGGTTCAAAACCATTATTAAAACCATAAAATAATCATTATTAAAACCCCTTTCTGGGGTAATGATAGATCTAAAATATGTGTAGTCGAGTTCTTCAACTTTTGATTTTAGTTTTTAGTTTTTATTGGTTTGATCATGCAATTGGTTGTTGTTGATAATGATTTTTATTAGTTTATGGTGTTGATTTTTTATTTTTCTATTATTAATTTGAGATCAAGCTCATTATTGATTATAGAGTTTGAGCTTGATTGATGATGTTGATTTTTATTTTTATTTTGTTAATTTGAGATCCCGCTCATTATTTTTTTTTCGATAAGTAGAATTTGTATTACTAATCAAAAAGGAGATTACAAGTTTGCATTATATGCAATGACATCCAACAAACCTAACCATTGACCAAATTGAACAGAAAGGGCAGGGTTACTAAAAAAACTAGAAACATGCACAAGAATACTTCTCATAAGAGCTCCTAGCTGTCTAGTTTTGTTCTGAAAAATTCTAATATTTCTTTCATGCCAAATAACAGCTATATAAGCAACAAAAAGAGCTCCCAAAAGATACTTCTTCTTATGTGCCTGCCTTGTTCTAGTAAGCAAAGACTTAAGCTCTTGATCCCATCTTAAAATAGAATCACTTCTCCCAGCCATCCTTCTAATAGTCTTCCAAATAATTGTAACAGTAGGACAAAAGAGGAAAAGATGATCCCTAGTCTCATCCTGCTGATTACAGAAAATACACAGAGTGTCCACATTAATGCCAATCTCCCTGAGCCTTGTTTTTGTCAAGAGTCAATTTCTGCATGCAAGCCAAGCAAGGAAACGTACCCTGGGAGTAGAGACTAGTCTCCAAATTAGTTGAGCCCAAAAACATTTGTCCTGTGGAGTTCTAATGGACTTATATGCTGATTGAATGGTGTACTTCCTCTAATTTGCTAGACAATCTACTATGAACTCCTTCACAATAGATCTGCTCTGTAGAATCTTGAGAAAAAGCCATGACTTGTAAGATGATGGTGAACAATCCCAGACAGTACCTTGCTTAATGTACACTGCATGCACCCACTTAACCCACAATGTATCCTTTTTTGCAGCTATGTTCCACAATAGCTTTCCCAAAGCACAGTAATTCCACAGCTGTAAATTTAAAAGTCCAAGTCCACCTTCCTGTTTTGGAGAACAAAGAGATTCCCATGCTACCAAAGCAGTTTTCCTGAGCTGAACTTTACCTGACCAAAGGAAAATTCTACAAAGACTAATAAAACAGTTCAGCACTTTCTTAGGCAGGAGGATAATTTGACTAAAGTAAAGTTGTGCACTGTATAACACTGATTTAATGAGTTGAACTCTCCCAGCATAAGAAAGAAATAATGTACTCCAATGCCCTAACCTAGCAGACATCTTGTCCAACAATGGCTGCAACTGAGTAGCTATAAGCCTTGCAGAGGATAAAGACAAGCCCAGGTAATTGATTGGAAAAGTTCCTGTAGGATATCCAAGAAGATGAAGAATACTGAACTGGTTCTCTGCTGTAACTCCTCAAAAGAAAACTGAACATTTGGTAGGATTCACCATGAGGCCTGAAACTGCAGCAAAATGATTCAATACTTCATTGAGACATAGCACACTTTGCAGAGTTCCTTTACAGAACAAAAGAAGATCATATGCAAAGTTCAAATTTATGAGCTGGAGTCTTTTACATCTTGGGTGAGCTTGAAACCTTGGGTCAGCCCATAACTTCTTCAGAGATTTACTGAAATAATCCATGACCATCACAAAGAGATAGGGAGAAAGAGGATCACCTTGCCTTAATCCTCTTTTCCCAGGGAAAGGGGCAGCCAACACACCAATAAAGGAGACAGAATAGGATACAGAAGTAACACATGCCATAATCAATTTAATAAAATGAGGAGGAAAGCCATAAAGATTTAGAATTTTCTGTAGAAAATCCCAATTTACCATGTCATAAGCCTTCTTGAGATCTACTTTGATTATGCATCTTGGTGATATGCCCTTGTGAGAGTATCTCCTTACTAATTCATGAGCTAGCAAAATATTTTCACCAATGTTTCTGCCTTTAATGAAGGCATTTTGTGAGGGATCAATAAGTTGAGGCATAAGGGGCTGTAACCTCTGAACCATGACCTTAGCAATAATCTTTTACAGCACATTACAGCATGCTATAAGTCTAAACTCAGTAACCCTATTTGCAGCTGGATGATTAGGGATGAGAGTGAGAGATGTAATATTCAATCTTCTGAGAAGAAAACTAGTAGAGAAAAATCCCTTACAGCCCAAGTAATTTCTTCAGCAACAATAGGCCAAGAAGCTTTATAGAATCTAGCTGAGGAACCATCAATGTCTGGGGCTTTTGTATCCCCCATGGAAAACACAACATTTCTTTCCTCAAGCTCAAAAACAGGTGCAGAAAGCCCAGCAAATAAATGAGGAGCAGACTTGCAGGACTCTGCTAAAACAATATCTCCCTCCATAGCAACCTCAGTGCCCAACAGTTCTTGATAGTACAAATTGAATACTGCATGAATATGTGTTGCTCCTCTGATATCATTATTATTAGAATCTAACAGCATAGCTATTATCTTCCTTTGCTGTCTCTCTTTGACCTTTGCATAAAAATACCTATGGTTTGTATCACCACATGAAAGCCAATGATTGGTAGCCTTTTGCTTATAAAAAAGCTCTTCACAATGCAGCAAATAAAAGTATTTCTTCTCTTTCTCCTGCAATAATAGTTTATTGGCCTGCTCTCCAGGATGAGAAAAACAATGTGTCTGTAGAGATGCCACTTCTTCTCTAAAAACCTTGACTCGGTGAGAAATGGAGCCATATTTATCCCTATTGAAAGATTTCAATTCCTACTTAAGCAAGCTCAATCTTTTGGAAAATTTTAGCAGCAAATTTCCTCCCTTCTTGATCCTCCATATATTATGTACCATAGGCAAGAAATCTTCAGATATTGTCCAAAATTGAAAAAAATTAAAAGGAGTTGGACCAGTCAAACAAGCAATATTAAGATGGATAAGAACTGGACTATGATCAGAGATAAGAGGACTTAGGAACTCTGCCAAAGAATGTGGATAAGAAGTAAGCCATGGTAAGTTGACCAGGGCCCTATCCAATTTACACAAGACCTCCTCTTCTCCTTGTCTATGGCTGGACCATGTGTAATGACAACCCTGACTTTGTAAATCACATAATTGTAACTCATTACAACAATCTCTGAAATCTTGCACATTAGAGACATTAAGAGATCTACCATGAAACTTCTCAGATTCCTATAAAACCACATTGAAATCCCCTATGAGCAGCCATGGCTCCTGCCCAGGTGAATTCTCCTTCAACCACTACCATAAAGATTGCCTTTCCCTCCCAGAATTAAATGCATACACAAATGTCACCCAAAAACTGGAATTTGAGTGAACATTTGTGACATGACACAAAATAGCCTAATCATGTAGTTTATAAAGTCCCATCACCCAAACTGCAGGATTCCAAAGAGATCCAGCTCATTATTGATTAGAGAGTTTGAGAGGGATTTATTTGTGTCTCTCCTCTAATTCTTGCTTCCTCTTCTCCATGTCTATGAATTATGGTGATTATTTTTTAATTTGATGATGTTATTATCTAATCAAATATTTATGCTTGGAATTTATGTTGTGTATTATTTTTCTTTCTTTTGTTATGGTTAAATCTTTGTTTATGTTTATATTAGAGAAGGCGGTGTGATGGAAATAACAAGTAGTTTTGGGGAGTAGTGGGATATTGGTAATGGTGGCAATGGGTGACATAAGCAAGAGTTTAGGATTTGGTGTTAGGGTTTAGGATTTAAGGTAAGAGTTAGGGCTAGGGTTTAGGGTTCAAGGTTTATGGATTTGGTTTTAGGTTAGGGTTTAATGATTAATTTTTAGGGTTTGGATTTAGAGTTGGGGGTTAGGGTTTATAGGGTTTTATTTGGGGTGTAGGGTTCATCTTTTGAGGTTTATGGTTTAGGGTTAGGGTTGGGGTGGGGGTGTTGGGTTTATGGTTTAGGGTGTAGAGGGTTTAGGAGGGTTAGGGTTTAGTGTTTAGTGTTGAAATGGTTTATGGTTTAGGGTTTAGTGTTTAGGGTTTAGGGTTTATGGTTTAGGGTTTGTGGGGTTTAGGGTTTAAGGTTTAGAGGGTTTAGTGTATAAAGTTTAGTGTTTAGGGTTTAGAGGGTCTAGCGTTTATGATTTATGGTTGTGATGGTTTAGGGTTTAGCAGATCGGATTTAGCTATCGAGTTTAGATATCAGGTTAGGATTATTTTTTTTTGTTAAGTATTTATTAAATTTTAATAGTTGATCAAATATCAATCTAATAGGTAAGAATTGTTTTTATATTTGTATGTTAAAAAGAATTTGTATGTGATATTTTCTATATATATTATTGACTACATTTTTAATTTTTAAAAATATATTATTTCTTCATTCCTTCGTGTTCTGTTTCTCTGTTCAGTCTCCGATTTCGTGTAACACTATCTCCAAGCTCACGTGGAAATCAGATCACATTCACAGAATCATAGGAGATGATAGCGGTGGAACAATCGCAGCCAGAAACAGTCGTCATGATTTGGCGGTGGGTGGCACCGGCAACGCGTTCCGTCATCCAATCATGACCCACGTTCATTGGATCTGTCATCATCATATCGTTGCAAACTTGCAATGCTGGAAATAAGCACAGCAAGAATTGCGGGGGGATTGACCGACCCACCCGCACAGCTTTGTCTGCACTTTTTTTGGTCACTGTACGGATATCTTGAAGACATTATTTTAATTCTGTGCTGAGAATACAACTTCAATGATAGGAAGCTCAGCACAAAACAAAGATACCTTAACCAACCTGGTCAGTGACAGAAAAAAAAAATCCAACATGTGGCAACTGATAGTATCAGTTTTGTAAATTTATTGAAGTTTATTTTAAACGTGACGTATTGGTCATATAGATTACTTACTTAAAATTAAATTAATTTAAATTTATTTTATTGAAATTTTTTAATATATTGAAATTTTATGTGCATGTTTGTGATTGTAAGTGTAGATATATGTGAAGATGTATACATCTCTTACAAGAACACATATTTTTAAAATATATATATATATATATATATATATATATATATATATATATATATATATATATAAATACACATATTTTACCATATAATTACATGTATTACAAAATATAAATATAATAATGTACATACTTATTTTCTATGATATAAATGTGTATGCATTTTTTAGAACATAAATTTATACTCCTTTTATATTAAAAAAATTATTTTAATAATTTATATATTTTTTTAGAAAAAGATATCTTTCGTATTAAAATTCCACTTATATCCTTAATAAAATTATAACAAAATATTTAATGTATATATTCTAGTAGGAAAAAATGTTAGAATAAAAGTGAAAAGTCTATTTTATTTTTTCTAAAATATTTTTATTTTTATATAAATTTTTTTTAATAAAGTAACTTATTTTTTAATAAAAGTGTAGTATCTTTTAATGTGTAAATGTATGAAGTATATTTGTTTATGTTGAGAACTAATAACTTGGTCTAGCAGTCTTTGGATCAAGATACACCGTAGAGATGAGTTTTAAAAATAAAATACCGTAAATGAGCTCCACCATTTTTGATTAGTTACTTTTGCCGGAGACAAAACGCTTACTCCAACACAGGTGTCCTTCTCTAGCTTCCTCCATATCTAACTCGTAAAGAGCCATGCCCGTCAGCACCGCACACTACAGCAGCATCTTCGTCGATCTTAGCTCTTCATCTTGATAGATTAATACAATCCATATATATAGATCTGACATGATCAAATAGATTAATACAATCCATACATATAGATCTGACAGGATCGAATACTAATCTATCAAGATTAATATAAAATATATTGCGAAAGCGTACCTAAATCCATAATGATAGAATTATCGAGTATCGTCGAATCTGGTATCAAACCCAAACGGTTGGTACTATGATCTTCTAGATCATGCACATGCTCACTAGTTGCCAATGACTGATGAGAATTAATTGGAGTGAAGTACGTATGACCTAGGGATCATGACTATATATATATATATAGATAATTGACCTATTATCTATTGGGCCATCCTAGTTCGGTTCATCAACAATCTAGGACTCCCACGGTCTCTACACATATGGATCCACATCTAATTAGATACGTTAAGCCCAATAACATATACATAAATATGATCACTTATATATGGGCTTAATATATACGACGGCCCGCAATTCTTATAGTTCACATATAAGCCCAATATGTTAGATAAAATCTAACACTCTCCTACTTGGGCTATATGTGTGACCTTATAACCACGAATTACAAAATAACTGAATGAGCTCAATATTGTTGTCGTAATCAAATGTATCTACACATAGGATCAAAGCGGCTTTCGTCACATTTCTTCGTAACTAAACCTTCAATGGTCACATATACAGATATAACTAAATGACAGGGATCAAAATGTGGATGTGTAGCATGGAAATTTCATGTAAATGTGATCTTTAACATTCATATTTCCAACTGGTCCACCTTAAAACTTTAGTGAGATCAAACCATACCAAAAGATAGAAAGGAAATAGACTGAAACTTTATTTCTGCAGAAAACATATGGTCAAAATATCCATAAGTCAAACCAAAAATTCTATATATAGAGCAAATAAAATCACAAACTTCCACTTAAACTAAAGATCATTAGCTGATACAACACCCATACGAGCTACATGCTCGAGAAACTACTTGGGTGGTAAGGCCTTAGTAAGTGGATCCGCAATCATGGAGTCTGTACTGATGTGCTCTATAGAAAATTCTCATTTCTGAACCTTTTCTTTAACAACTAAGAACTTGATATCGATACTCTTCGATTTCGTAGAACTTAAGTTGTTGTTGGAATATTGAACTGTAGCCTTATTTTCACACAATAACTTAAGTGGTCTTTCAATACCATCTACTTATATGCAGCCTTGTGACAAAATTTCGTAGCCATATACCATAATTAGAAGCCTCATAGCATGCCACAAACTCTGTTGCCATGGTGGAAGAGGCCACAACTGTCTGTTTGGAACTCTTCCAAGACGCAGCTCTTCCAGCCATCATAAAAACAAAACCTGATGTAGACTTCATACTATCTTGGCATCCAGTAAAGTCGGAGTCAGTGTATCCTACGAACTCAAACTTGCCTGACGTCTGATATGTGAGCATGTAATCTTTTATTTTTTGTAAGTACCGCATGACCTGTTTGGTTGTTGTCCAATGCTCAAGTCCTGTATTGCTCATATATCTACCCAACATCCCAGTGATGTATGCAATATCTAGACGTGTTCATACCTGAGCATGCATAAGACTTCCCACAGCTGAAGCATAGGGAACATTTTGTATTTCCCTCCTTTCATAGTCATTTTTAGGGCATTGACTGAGACTAAACTTGTCTCCCTTAGCAACAGGGGTATTTCCTGGTTTGCAATTATGCATTGCATATCGTTTGAGAACCCTTTCAATATAGGCCTTTTGTGATAGCCCTAGGATACCTCAAGAACGATCCCAGTATATCTCTATGCCTAATACAAAAGATGCATTACCAAGATCTTTCATCTCAAAATTCTTAGCTAGAAATCTCTTGGTCTCATGCAACAAACCTATGTCATTGCTTGCCAGCAATATGTCATCAACATATAAAACCAGAAACATGTACTTACTCCCACAAAACTTATGGTATACACATTCATCAACCAAATTCATCTCAAAGCCAAAAGAAGTGATCACTTGATGAAATTTAAAATGCCATTGTCGAGACACTTGTTTGAGCCTATAGATAGATTTCTTAAGTTTGCAAGCCATATTCTTTGGGTATTCAGACACAAAGTTTTCTGGTTGCACCATATATATTTTCTCCTTAATGTCACCATTGAGAAAGGCGGTCTTTACGTCCATCTGATGTAACTCAAGATTAAAATATGATACTAATGGCATAATTACCCTCAAGGAGTCCTTGGAAGAGACCGAAGAGAATGTACCTTTGAAATATTCTCCTTCCTTTTGTGTAAAGCCCTTAGCGACTAGACGTGCCTTATATCTTTCCACATTGCCTTTTGAATTCCTCTTAGTCTTAAATATCCATTTGCAACCAATGGGCTTCTTTCCTTCAGGCAATGGGACAAGATTCCATACATCATTGTCCATCATGGACTTCATTTCCTCATTCATGGTATCAATCCACTTTTTAGAATTAGAACTTTACATGGCTTGACAGAAGTTTATTGGATCATCTTCCATCATACCAATGCCAACCTCATGCTCTAGGAGAAATACAATGTAATCATCTAGAATAGCACTTCTCCTTTCTCTAGAGGATCTCCTTAGCTCTTGAGGTTATTGAGCTTGTCCTTCTGGAACAATCACTTCATTCTGAATGGGTGGTTGTTCTACATTGTCTTGTTGAGGTTCTTGATTTGTCTCCTAATCAATGACAGGTGCGGAGACTTACACATCGTCAGAGACAATAGTAGGAATAATGACTAATTCCTCCTCAAAGACAATGTCTCTAACCTCATTTTTCCCCCCAAGCTCAACATCCTCAAAAAATGTAACAGTTCCCATCTTGAAAATTGACTTAAGTGTGGGATTATAAAACTTATAGCCCCTCGATCTCTCAGCATAACCAATAAAGTAACTACTAACTGTTTTGGAGTCCAATGACTTTTCATGTGGTTTATAAAGCCTTGCCTCAGCTGGACATCCCCAAACATAAAAGTGCTTTAAACTAGGCTTTTTACCTACCCAAAGCTCATAAGGTGTTTTAGTAGTTTCTTTAGTTGGTACTCTATTCAGAATATAAGTTACTGTCTTCAGTGCTTCTCCCTAGAGTGATTCTAGTAAGGTAGAATGACTAACCATACTCCTCACCATATCCTTAAGAGTTTTGTTTCGTCTTTCAGCTACATCATTCATGCTAGGAGATCCTGGCATGGTGTATTGTGGGACGATACCGCACTCCTCTAGGAATCTAGCAAATGGTCCTGGACATTGTTCACCTAAACCATCATATCTGCCATAGTACTCACCACCACGGTCAGATCTAACACACTTAATTCGTTTATTGAGTTGATTCTCAACCTCAACCTTAAATGATTTAAACACATCCAGTGACTGTGAATTCTCATAAATGAGATATAGGTACCCATAACGTGAGTAGTCGTCTATGAATGATATAAAATAGTGTTGACCATTCCAAGAAGCCGTAGGGAACGGTCCACAGATATCTGTGTGAATTAATTCTAAGACGTCCAAAGATCTATTTGCACCTGTTCTCTTAGTTTTGGTATGTTTTCCCTTAACACAATTAACACAAGTGTTCAAGTCCGCAAAGTCAAGGGAATCAAGAATGCCATCGGACACAAGCCTCTCAATTCTAGCTTTTGAGATATGACCTAAGCGCTTATGCCATAATGACGCTGAATTGTCCTTATTTAATTTGCATTTAGTACCACGTGATTCCACTTGCAAGGTTTCGTGATATGAAGTGATGATGTCAAGCATATATAGGTTATCGTAAGTGCATAATGAACCAGTGTCAATAATATTTGAATTTAATGAAAGACTAAATTTATTATTTCCAAATGAACAAAAATAACTAGACTTGTCCAATAAGGAAATAGAAACCAAATTCTGTCTAAAAGATGGTACAATGAAAGTGTATTTCAAATCCAAATAAAAACCAGTTTCTAACAATAACCTAAAAGTGTCAATCGCTTCAAATGATGCTGCCTTGCCATCTCCCACATAGATGTATCTTTCACCATCACTTGGCTTTTGGCAGTTCAGGCAACCCTGCATAGAAACACGTATATGAGTAGTAGCACCAGAATCTAACCACCAAGTGTTTCTAGGTACTGGAGCTAAATTAAGCTCATAACAGACCAAGGAAAGGATTGTACCTTTCTTTATGAACCATGCATGATATTTTTGACAATCATTCTTAACATGTCCAGTCTTGTTACAAAAGAAGCATCTATCCTTTTCCTTCTGCTGTTTCTTTTGTATCGGACCCTTAGGAGCAGCTTCATCCTTTCTTTTCTTGCCATTTCCCTTAGAGGTACTGGCCAAGTGAGCACTCTCAGTCCTATCATGCTTCAATCTTTCCTCCTCTTGCACACAGTATGAAATGAGCTCATTAAGAGTCCATTTCTCCTTTTGGTAGTTGTAACTGACCTTAAACTGACTAAATTGTATAGGAAGTGAAAGCAACACTAAGTGCACAAGCAAATCATCTGATAACTCGAGCTTTAGCACCTTCAGTTGTGAAGCAATGTTAGACATCTCCATGATGTACTCCCTTATATTTCCTTTACCTTTGTACTTCATCGAAATCAAGCGCTGTAAAAGAGTGCTTGTTTCTGCCTTATCATTTTTTGCAAAACGTTTCTCAATTTCAGTAAGGAAATTCTCAGCATTGGTGATGTCCTCAGACACCCCACCCCTAAAGGCTTCCAAAATGTTGCTCTTAATGATCATTAGACTTATGCGATTTGACCGATCCCACTTCTCAAAGTTCCTCTTATCATCAAAGGTACTTTCAGCAGTCAGATTAGTGGGTTTCGGAAGTCTAAGTGCATGATCAAGATCCATGCAGCCAAGGACAATGGTAATATTTTGCTTCCATTCCTTAAAGTTATTCCCGTTCAACATGGGAATGGAGCTTAAGTTGGCAGATATAGTAGTAGCTGACATAACTATACAGAAAACGTAAACATAAATAAATATTCATGCTCACAAAAAAAAATTACATAATAAATAATCAATAAATTTAAATATTGGTACTCCCATCACAAGAAACCAATGCAACATTAATATCAAGTCTTTGGACAGTAATATTAATTGCAAGTGGTATTCCTGTTGCAATAATCAAATATTGACAATAAGGCCTGTCAGATAATAAGCCCATCTTTGGATTGACTTATTATCCACATGGCAACCAAATAATCGTCACATATTTATTACCACAAGTGCATATGAAAATATGCCAAATATTTGCCTTCCTTTGGGCCGACTAAATAACCGCACGAATAGATACACGCACAAACATCCAATATGTTCGATAAACTAATTTTCATAAAAGGTGTCACTTTGGCGATGTATTATTTCAACCAATTTATCTACTAATATTAGACAACCAATTATTTAAATAAATTGATCCCTTAATTTTATTTCATAAATTTGGACCTATAATATTAGGACTGACCTTATTTAGATTTAATATATCCAACAATATCAAATCTAACCTTATTTGCATAAATATCAAATAGAAAACATAAATAGGCCCATATAAAATTTTAATTGAAATAAAAGAAAATAAACTTAATATCCAATTAAAATTAAATAAGTCAATTATGTATTATTTACATTATTAAATAAATAATAACATAAAACAAATAATAGGCCCAAATTCAAAGTCCAAATAATAGCCCAAAAGATATTAAAACTGAAAATCGAGGTAGAACAATCAATAAGCATAATCGGTTTGGAATACTTAATATCTATGGTCTTTAATTATAAAATACTTAATTAATTAATACTCCTAATTAATTAATATCCTTAATTACTGACCCTTTGTGTTCCTTATCCTAATCACCCTCTGACCCTTCATATCCCATAACCATTTGACCCTTCGTCTCCCACAACATTTGACCCTTCGTCTCCCATAACCATTTGACATAGGTGAGAGATAGACGGGCGAAAACCAAAGAGAGGCACATGTGAGAGAAAAAATCAAATGGAATAAATAGTGCTGGATGAGAATAGTACCAAAGATGAATAGTTTCAAACACAAATAGTGATTGAATAAAGGAAAGCCAAATTTGAATCCATAAACAGTGACTATTCGAAATAAAGTATCGAACAAAAAATTGAGATTTGTAACGGAATATACTGATGGAAAATTTTCGAACAAAATCGAAATACATCAGAATAATGAATAGTACCAAAATATTATTTTCTTAATCTTGATCAATTTAGCAGGGGCTCTGATACCAATTGATAGATTAATACAATCCATATATATAGATCTGATAGGATCGAATAGATTAATACAATCCATATATATATATTCGATAGGATCGAATGCTAATCTATCAAGATTAATATAAAATATATTTGCGGAAGCGTACTTGAATCCATAATAATAGAATTATCGAGTACCGTCAAATCTGGTATCAAACCCGAACAGTTGGTACTATGATCTTTTAGATCACACACGTGCTCACTAGTTGCCAATAATTGATGGGAATTAATTGGAGTGAAGTACATATGACCTAGGGACCATGACCATATATATATAGATAACTTACCTGTTATCTATTGAGCCATCCTAGTTCGGACCATCAAAAATCTAGGACTCCCATGGTCTCTACACATATGGATCCACATATAATTAGATACATTAAGCCCAATAACATATACATAAATATGATCATTTATATATGGGCTTAATATATATGACAACCCGCAATTCTTATAGTTCACATATAAGCCCAATATGTTGGATAAAATCCAACACATCTTCTTTTTGCTCATAATTTCTCTATCTCCAATAAGGATCTTCTCACCTTAAATCTGAGTCTCATGGTCGAATTTTCTTTCTCCATTATCTTCGTGACTCTTCAATCAATTCTCTTCTTCTTCTTCTTCTTCTTCTTCTTCTTCTTCTTCTTCTTCTTCTTCTTCTTCTTCTTCTTTTTTCTTAACGGGTATAATAGAGTTGCGATTAGTCTCGGTTGGTAACCTTTGTTGGTGTTAACAAAGTGACGGGTTGAATTTATGTATCTTTTACATTGACCTAACAGCTAACATTAGTGTTTGATACATATGGGATAGTTGATGAATTTGTTGATTACTCAATTGCAAACTTCACTTAAGCATCTAATAATTATTAATTTTTTTCTCCCAATACTCGTTGCAACCGGGTATGGAACCTCAATTCACCTAATGTTCTTTTGATGATTTGTGTTTGTATTTGGGTGAGTTAAAGTTAATCATTTAGACACTTAATTTATTACATTTGCCTCTATTAAACTTCCACCGCAAATTATTCTATTTTTATTTCCCTCAAAATTAGAGGTAAACTAAATGAATAGTAAAAATTAAGTAAAATTTTGCTATATGTTGGCAACATTACTCCTATAATTAGGAATAATCTAGCGAAAAGTATAAAATTATAATGTTACCCTTTTATAATCTTACATCATCCAAGTCGCCATTTTAAAATATTTGATTTGTCCGTTCCGTTTACTAAAGTTAATTTTTAAAACAAACCATTTGAGTGTTATGAATAACTCTACAATAGTTCTCTTCTTTAGTAGATAAAACTACTAATATAATATGTATTTTTAGATGAAACAATTCATCAGGTTGGAAGAAACTACTTCTGTCATTAGATGAGGCTACATGTCTCGTAAGAAGAAACTAATTGCCTCATAAGATGAGACTACTCATCTCATTTGATGAAACTCATGTTTCATTACGTGAGATTATTCTAAATTCCTAATAAAAACCTTCATTTTATGAAATAAAACTACTCTAAATTTCATATAAAACCACCTTTTCTATTAAATGAAACTACTTTAAATTTCAAGAAAAAAAATGCATGATATAACTTTGACTTTAGACAAAGTATATAGTTTTGGGGCTTACACACCATCTAACTTCATATGAATAGTAATTGATCAAAATTCAGATAAAATAAATATATAAAGCTTGCAAAATAATGATTTTTCCCTTTCCTCAATTTTCTCACCCTTTTCCCTCTTCTTATTTTTTCATCAAGTAATTGTTGTTGACTTTAATATTATTGCCTTTTCTTTTTTTTGTATATTTTAATTTTTACTTCAATTATCACTTCTTAATTTTTAAATTATATATTCTGTATTACATATGAATATATTATAATACATACTCTCTCTCTTACTTTTTTTATAACTTTTTCTTACTCTTCTCAATTTCATTTAGTTTTGATGCATGGTGGATACAAATTGAGTTAAACTTAGGGGATTAAGTTGATAGCTACAAGACCACCCAAAATGACAATGGATTATATGTTAAATATGAATATATTACGATACACACACATACACACTATCTCTTACCTTTTTTTTAACTTTTTCTTACTCTTCTCAATTTCATTTAGTTTCATTTTATTTTTTTTATTTATTGAATAAAAACATGATATAAAACAAAAACCAATTATTTAAACAAATATAATTAGAAATAAGAATATAATACAAATTAAGAAACATAATCATTAAGAAAATTAACATAAATAAAACACTCCAACGACCGAATATTTGAACAATAATTTATTAAATAAGAAGAATAACACACGAATGCAACACAACACCCTCCTCCTCCTCCTCCTCCTCCTCCTCCTCCTTCATCACTAATCAAAGCAACAAAAATCCACCTCCTCTATCCACCCACTATAAGCAACAAAAACCCAACTCCTCTATCAACCACAACCACTACCAACAATGGAGCTTAACCAACACTCCAACTGCTTCAGACGAGCTCGACCTTTATTCTATGATTTTCCAAATCTGGAGCAATCAAATCAAACACAAAACACAAATTGAAATCAATACAAATTAAATGCAAAAACAAATACTAACAGCCACATTTGATTGAGCAAATGCATATAGAGTTGGGTTACCTAAGCTTAGAATTGAAGGAATAAAACCCTTTTTATATGAGGCAATGGGAGTTAGATTTGATGAGATAATAGCTGACTGATAAGGACACCACATTAATCGAATCAAGCAACCCCAATTTTGAAAATTATTGAAGAGGATTTGGCCTTGAAGTTTTAGGTTCCTAGAGTTGGACACTTGATCAAAGAAACAAGACACAAACCTTAGAGTGAATGAAACAAAGAAATAGAAAATCATATTCAAGTAAACTAAATTGAACATTAGAACCTTATTCTTTCAAACTTGAACAATCGAAATAATAACAAGGTTAACTCAACCTAAAGAAGTTTTTGATTTGGTAGATTGAGGAGTGTTGTCTTTCGAATCTTTTATTATAGGTTATGGTGGGTAGCTTATAATATATACATATATCACGATAGAGAGTCGCTAATAGCAATTAGCCCTTAGCATAATTAAGTAGCATGAAAGGAACCCTTACCTATTGTTGTAGTTTTACCATGGAATTCAACGTGGATTGGAAAATTTTCCACAAAGAGAGATGAAGAACTACTCACACGAAGAGAGGAGAAAGAGAGAGAAAATAAGGGAAATAGTAGGGGGAAGAAGAGAGAGGAAAATGGGAGAATAAATGATTAATTCTTTTTTTTATTTTGAATTTTTTTCAAGTAATAAATATAATAAATGAAAATAAAATAAATAAAAGTATAAAAAAGAATAAAGGGGCAATAAAATGGAGGAAAGGGTAAGTAATATAAGGGACAATAAATTTGTTATTTTGTACACTCACTTTTATTCATTTTTTCTTCTAAGTTTTGATGGGTTACTGCTCATAAAGGGTAATCTGATGTGTAGCCCCCAAATCTTAGTGGAAGGGTTTATTGGAAATTTTGGAGAAATCATTGGAAGCATTTAGAATTAGAGGCCATACTTTGAAACTAATAACGTTATATGCCCAACCTTCTCAGTCTTAATCAATGGCCAACCACACAAGAATTTTTAATATCAGAGAGGTCTATGAAAAGGGTTTCCTTTATCCCTATGACTCAATATTATTTTCTCACAAGGGTTATCCCATATTTTTGAAGTGTGTAAATGATAAGGCATGTACAATGGTCTAGAAAATAAGTTGAGGGTACCCTTCAAAATTCATTTGATGTTTTCCAATAACCTATTATTTTTGGCTATGCATATGAATCATTAATGCACACAATACATGAGATACTCTCTACTTTTTGCTCTAGTTAGGTCAAAAATCAACTTTGAGAAGTCTTCTATTTATTTTAGCCAATCAACACCTCAATCCAATGGCATGAAAATATCATGTGTGTCTATAGTATGCATCCATAGGATAACTACCTAAGCCAATTCATTCTCAAAAGCAAGAGTCTCACAAGAACACAACAGGTGCTCATTCTTAAGGGGGGAAAGTGACTTTAAGAGATGGAAAAATAAATAGCTCTGACACGGCATTCGACTCACACCCATCAAATAAACTTTACCATCCATCCCAATTTACTTCATGTCTTCTCCTCAATAAACCGGTTATACATAAAAGGATTTTTGGTGGTGATTCTTGGATGGATCTAAACCTCTCATCCTTACATCGTGGAATAATATTTTCAAGCCAAAAAAATTGGATGGATTAGGTATCTAAAGACTATAATTTATTGATTGAACACGAGTAGCAAAATTTATTTAGAGAATTATACATAATCCCTAGTAATTGTAGAGCCATCTTTTGATGGAAAAATACAAGGGGAACAAGGGCATATGGGATGTTGAAGAAAATCTTTGACACTCTTCAATATGGAAATCACTTATTAAGATGCGAGATCTCATTCAACCCTATATCCAATGACATGTATGTAATTGGGATCATATTAACAAATGACAGAATTCATGGCTAGTAATGGTGCTGAGAGGAAGAGTATCAAATCTTAAACATTAATTCACTCACCACCAATGACTTACTTCTTTTTTTATAAAAAAATAAGGATTCAGAAGCTCAAGTTATGATGTTGAAAGTGTTAATGGTGCCTATGTTTAGGGTCATGTCAAACATTCTATGGGTATTAGCCTATTAATTTAAAAAAAAAAGAAATTTGAAAATCTTAGAAACAAAAATGTAACTATGACTAGAATTTTACGCATTACAATAGTGTAATAAAATATAGACGGCAAGACGAGAAAGATGAAAGTCAAAGATGAGATTGAATGACCCAATGTGGCACTCAACACCAACAATTGAAGCTAAAAAGTCTATTATAACAACTATCAGGAATATGCATAAAAACAAGTGATGTAAGAATAAATATGAGGACTTATAAGGGAAACAACAAATATAGAGGCGTTAGAGATGACGGTATATCCTACATATCTCGTAATGGTCGGTTGATATTAATTTGGAGCTAATGGTAATGAGTAATTAGTAAGCTTTTTAATTCCAATTACTAGATCAAATATTGTAATCCAAATTATTAGGAGTTTGTTAACAATTGCTATATCTCTATACATTATATGTTCTTCCTTGATTCATCTTTTGATTATCATTTTTATGAATAAATAATATTTTTTTCATTCTCTTCTCTCACTCTTCATATGTTTTGATTAGTTGATATAGTATCAAAGCACCAACAATTTTAATATATCTTAATTCTACCTCACTTATTATCAATTTTTTGCACATTAATTTTTTCCCATGGCTTCAAATCTCAATTCCCCTCAACCACTGGATGACTCACCCATGGATCCATAAAATTATTTATTCACTTATAGTTCTTATAGTCACAAACTAATCTTTTTTCTCAAAGCCATTTAAAGGTACTAGTTTTAGTTCTTGCAAGTGTGTGATGAATATTGCTTTGTCCATAAAGAATAAGTTTAACTTTGCTTTCAAAAGGTTTATCCCGGTAGCTGAAGATTATCCCGCATATCGTTGATGGAGTCATTGCAACCATATGGTAATTTATTGGATCCTTAACTCTTTGTCGAAAGATATGGCTGGTAGCGTAATTTATTTTTTCACTACTAAGGAGATTTGAGAGGATATCCATGAACATTTTTTGCTAGAGTAGCGTCATTATGAAATTTCAAGTAGAGAAATAATTGGATACAATTTCTTATAGTGTTGATTTTTTTTTATTCTGTGTATTTTATAAAAAAAATAAGAGGCTTTGGAATGAACTTTGGGATTTGACCTCAAATTATATTTGTACTTGTGATTCTACGCAAACATTTATTAAAAAAATTGAAGAGCGACATTTAATATAATGTATAATGGGGCTCAATGATTCCTTTTCCAGTATTAGAGTTCATTTGTTGATGATGAAACCACTCTTGACTATTGAACATGCATATTCTATTCTACTACAAGATGAGCAACAAAGATAAACAAATCCCTCAACTAAATTTATGACTGAATTATCCTCTTTAAATGCTAGCTTGCAAAGAGGCAAGTTGAAATCTCAAAGTTCTAATTTGGTTTGTTGCTACCTTAAAAAGTCAAGTTATCTGAAGGATAATTGGTATAAGTTGATTAGGTTTCCTCTAAACTTTAAGTTCATAAACATAAAAAATAAAAATAAAAAAACTTTACCAATGCTCAAGTGATATGGGACAAGGCAGCGACACTTCTATAACGATCAATGCTCCTAGTATATCAAGAGAGCACTATGAGCAATTAGTCTCTTTGTTGAACCAATTCATCATCACAGATGGTAATACAATGGGAAGTGGTTCATCAAGCAATGCTAGCATGACAATAAAAACTGACCCTTCTCCCTCTTCTAATATTTGTTCAACTAGCTTCTCAGGTATTTTATCTTCAATATTGTGAAATTCCTATTGTCCCACGTCTTTTGATATTTCTTGCAATGCTTTTACTTCTTGTATGAGCAATTGGATTATTAATAGTGGATCATCATATTATATATGTGTTAACCAAAATATATTATTAAACCTACAAGAAACCAAAATACAACATTTTGTTTCTCTTCCTAATGGTCAACATATGGCTATTCAAGATATCAATGGCATCTATCTCGACAATTCCATAATTCTTTGAGATGTTCTATATGCTTCCAACATCAAGTATAAGTTGTTGACTACTAGTAAACTCACAAGGAAATAAATTGCACAATCATGTTTACTAATGATCATTGTTTTGTGTAAGCCTCTTTAATGAAGAGGCATTTGGTTCTTGATAATGCCAATAAAGGACTTTTCTTACTCTATTTCACTCCCAAGATCTACCACAAACTTTCTTATCATAATTCATAATGTCTTCCTTTTAGATGAAATAAAAATTCTCATATTTGTGCCAAAGTAATGGATTTTTGCATTCTGGGTTTGTTGTCTTTATTTCTACAACATTTCAATAAAAATGACAATTATCCCTGTGATATTTGTTTGAAGTCTAAACAACATTTCATGCCCCTTTATCATAATTCTATAAAAATTGTCTCCCATTTTGTTCTAATTCATGCGGATCTATAGGGTCCTCATCATATCCAAACATATGATGGGCATAAATATATTTTTACTATTTTTTATGGCTTTCCAAGAAATAAATGAACTCACTTACTAAGTTAAAAAATTAATGTTTTCACAATTATCAAATCGTTTATTGAACTCATTCAACCTCAATTTACCAAAACCACTAAATTCCTAAGAATTGACAATGCATTTGAATTGGATAGTAGTTTGGAGGCCTCATATTTTCTCATTATCCATGGAATCATTCACCAAATCTTTTACTCCCATACCCCCACAACAAAATGGAGTTGTAAAAATGAATCATAAACACTTACTTGAGATCTCTCATGATCTACTCTTACAGCCATGACTTCCCAAATAATATTGGGGTAATTGTGTGTTACTTACTACTTACCTCATTAATAGACTCCCCTCTAAAGTCTTTCATTACAAAACTCCTTATGAACTCCTTTTCCACACCAAACCTACATATAATTACCTGTATGCCATTTGATGTCTATGTTATGTAGCCATAGTTCCTAAAACTAGAGATAAAATCTCACCTTGATAGTCTCCATGTATTTTTCTTGGGTGTTCGTATGGGAAAAAGGCATATAAATTATTCAACATGGATAATCATTCTATTTTTTACTCTCTTGATGTCCATTTTTATGAACATATTTTCCTTATCATCAACCATCCCTCTTCCTTTTCCGATTTCTAATAATATCAATTTTGAACCACTTTTTCCCTGTACACCTCCTAAATCTCCATCATTTATCCTTTCTACACTTGCTGATAGTGGTCTTGCTACTCATAATTCTCCTCCCAATCCTCATTTCTCTACACCACCCCTAATTCACATATGTATACTGTAACACCCCAAAAATTTGCAATCTTAGTTTAAAATGTTTAACCTTTTATACAAAAACTTAACTCTTAAATGTTAGCTTAATTAATTTTATTAACCCTTAACCCATGAACCCAAATAAATCCTTTGTTAATTTAACTAAATTATTTTATTTTTTATATTTTATTTAAATCAACCCTAAACTAATATTTTTACCTAGTTTATTTTTTATATTCATATACCCTAACTCCGGATAAATGAATATTATCATAAACCTAATTTTAATTCTAATCTTAAATTTAACTTCTTCTTTTTTTAATATATTTTTCTTCTTTTCCCTTTTTCCATTTTTTCTTCCCCTTTCTTTTTTTTCTCCTTCCCCGTACTCCAACTGTCAAGCCCACCTCCTTTATTTTTCTTCTTCCCCTATCTTGCCTAGTCCTAGTCCATCCCCTTCCTTTCTTATTTCCTTCTTCTTCTTCTTCTTCTTCTTCCTTTGCATGTCCAAATAAGCAACCTAGCATGCCCCTGCCCCCGTTTGTCCCCCTTTCTCTTATAGCCAAACATAGTCTTTCCCTTGCACCCTATCACCTACCTCCCTTCCTTTTCCTGACCCTACAATCTGCCTCCCCGCATTGTCGTCCTACACATCCCACAACCCACACACCACCAACGCCAACCTCCCCCTTGTCTCTACCCTGCCATGTTTGCACCCCCTGTCGAGCCCCTACCACTACCTACTCCTACCTGCCTATCCTACACAACTAAACCAACCCATTTCCCCATCGGTTCTTACCTCCCCTTCACCCCTGACCATGTGTATGTATATATATATATACAAACACACATACCGCATCCTCCTCCTCCCTTTTTCCCTTCTTCTATTGAGCCTTGCCCTTTGCCACCACCTCCTACCTTTGTTATTTTCTTCTCCCTCACCAAAGCCCTACCTTTCCTTGTATGCCTCACCACCACACGCCCCTTCCTACAACTGAGCCCGCAGTCTGCACTCTAGCATCTAGTCGTGACTCCACCACTAAAGCCTCCCCCATTCCAGCTCCAACCACCAGCACCATCACCAACCTTGACCACCTTGACCCCTTCCCCTTCTCATTCTTCATTTCCTCCTCCCTTCTCCGCCCAACACCACTACCATCGCTAACCATCTTCTCTACAACCCTCATCTTGACTCCACCATCTCACCACCTCCCTGCCCTAGGTTTCTTTTCCTTTCCTCCCTATCATGCCCCCACTTTCTCTCATCGAGATGCCAAACACGTACACCCTTCCATCACCGTCCTCACCTTTCCCTACACAACCTTGCCGACATCACCCTTAGCCATCACCACCACCAACCAACCAACAACTCTTTCCCCCGAAGCCCCCTCCAATTTCCCACCTATGCTACTCATGTAATGTGAGCAGTGCATGTGTACGTAAGTATTTTTACCCATTTTTAACATCAAGGGCATTTTGGTAATTTAATATTCTATAGTTATTTTAATAAAAAATATTATTTTAATTGTTAAACATTAATATGGTTATTGTAATATAATTTTTAGGTACAAAAGTTTTATTAGTGGAGGCTAATAATTTTTAGTAGGTTACTAATAAATTATGTTTTACTAGAAATCAGATAGTACTTATACTCTAATAAAACGTTAGATACCACATATAGCACATTAGGGCTTTCATGTATAAATTTTATTTAAGCATGTTGTTACGGCATAATTGTTTGCTTAAAGGTGTTAGCATAATTATTATTATTGTTTTCCCTAGGGGTAATTTGGTCATTTCAAGCATATCATGATTTTTACTCTAATAAGTATGCCTTAATTATAGTTAAGTATGGGAGTATGTGTTTCAGAGTTTTAGAAATGTATGTTAGGATTTTACATGCTAAATCACGTGTAAAGATATATGTCGTGGTCAAGTATCTATATATATAATTGTGGTTATGCATTTTTATGATTATATAGTGTAATATAATGTAAAGATATATGTTGCGGTTAAGTATCTATATAATCACTTGTAAACTATTTCATCGATTTAAGAAAAGTGGTCAGGTGCATTTTCCCTAAGAGGGTTAGGTCCACTCTACCGGATGATAATAGTAGCTCAAGTGTATTATTCCTAAGAGTTATTTTAAACCGTTCAATTGGTTTAAGAGTGGGGCTCCCGAGCTCAACATAAACTAAAATATACTCTTAAGATATAAATTATAATAAATAAGACACTAATCACTTAAAGTAGAAGATTACGTGAGTCAAGACGTGGGTCTGTTCCACTGAACGATAATAGTAGCTCAAGTGTATTTTTTCTGAGATGTGCTTTAGACCATTCCATCGGTTTAAGAATAGTGGTTAGGTTTATTTTATTATGAGAGGTGTTAGGTCCGTTTCATCGGACGATAATAGTGGCTTAGGTATTTTATCTCTGAGAGGTGTTTTAGATTGTTCCACCAATTTAAGAATAGTGGGGTCCTTAAACTCAATGTAAATAAATAAAAATATACATAATTATTATTGAAGAAAAATGATTATTAGATTGTTTAATAATAGCCTTTGTGTATAATTGTGGATGGTATTCATCTTCCTTCCTACCTGTGTTTGGTATTATGCCTTTGAGCCCTAATTGTTGTGTAATAGATATTACTGATTTTGATAATGAGATATGAGATATATTTTGGAGGTGATAGCTATTGTGTTGAGATTGGTCCTAATAATTATTTTGGGGAGTATCCCTTGGAGTTGGATGCTTGGTTGGTATACTTTATTATGTTCTAAATGAGTGAGTATGAGCAATATGTGGCTTTGTTGATATTTATGTTAGCCTAATATGATTATCGTAGTTTTATATCGTATGAATAATTAAATGTTTTATATCATATATTATTATGATGTCTTTTATGTGTTCCATGTGAGCTTTTCATATTTGTTTTGTATAATGGATTACTTAGTACCGTTGTACTGAAAGGTTCCTTTTCATGGGCCTTTATTTATTCAATGGGTAGTGGTCTTTGTAGGTTAGACTACAAAGGTTATTATTTAGGTTAAGAGTTTAAGGCTATCAAGTATTCGGTCTGGTATCTTTTAATCCAGAATATCTATACTCTTATGTCTATGTATTTTCTTTCACTAAATTTTTTTAACCACTAACAGTTAGTATTATTTTAAATAATGTTAAATTGCTTTATCTCTCTATACAATGATTTTATAACTGTGTAATTAATTTAAGTGGAGTAACGTTTTTAGCTTGAGCACTTAGTAATATAATGGTAAAGGAACCTAGACTTATATCAAATGTGGCGATAATACCCCACGACTTACTATTTTAGCTTTTGCAGTTACCTTTTTAAACAAATTTTTTTGTTTGTTTGTTAATTTGGGGGGTGTTACACACACATCTAAAATATTTGGAGTTTCCTATCCTTCTCCTTTACTCTGATGATCCACAATACCAAGAAAAATGCCCTCTCATATTTATGACTATGTTTGTAATACTATTTGTTCACATAATTATTATCCTACTAGTTCTTACTCTCTTAGCTCATCACTTTGCCATCATACTCTCGCCAATGCCTACGTATCCTCCACCTCCTCTATCTCTTCGTCATCTTTTCGTTTTCATGTTTCCACCACTATCCCAAAACCAAGCACATATGATGATGTCACTTCTAATCCATATTGGTAAAAACTAATGTGCTAGGAGTTTGCATCACTTGAAGCTATTAACCTGCTTGGTGGTTTTGGGATTTACATAAAAGGAGGGTGGATACTTCATCGAGACTTTTTTTCTCCAGTTGTTAGAATGAATACTAGCAAAAGTGCCATGGCTATTACAGTGAATAAAATATGGTGTATGCATCAATTTGATATTAAGAATGCATTTTTACACATTGAGTTGCATGAGGCTATTTATATGAAGCCCCCTCTTGGTTTACTCATTCAACATCGTTCACTAATTTTCAAGCTAAGAAAGTCTCTCTATGGTTTGAAACAAGCCTCCAAGTATTGGTATGCTAAGTTGTATTTTTATGCATTATGCATTCAAAAAATGATTATTCCCTATTTATGAAGAAATTATAATCCAAGATTATGATTATAACTATAAAACCTCCATTTTCAAAACCAATTTACTTGATAAATAAGGAAAAATATATGTGGAAGCTAAATATGATGAGGATATTATCGCCACAACTAGTGTAAGCAGACATCATTATTCTACTTACACTAGCCACTAAGGTTAATTAAAATAAGGAAATACATCAAATTTTATTATTAACTAAAAAAAAACAATGTCTAATAAACTCAGCAAAAACATTTGAATCTAAATTGGAAATTAAACGGTTAATATAACTAGAATCTATGAAAATAGTCATTAGTGATAAATAGGACTCTAAAAATCACTACTATAATTCTTTCTCGCCGTACATGCCATCCACACTTTGAACATGCTTATACTCAATCTACACTAAGTTATCTGCTCATCATGTATATCGTAGATCATCATAGCCTCGTTTAAAATATGTAACACATTAGATATGAGAACAACTAAGTAATACTTAATTACAATATAATATAACACACCCACACACCCCAAACCATATAAGAAAACCAAATAGGAATAAATGAAACATTCGATTATTAATCTTTATTTTCGTTGATCACAACCTTAAATTATTTAAACCAAATAGGGGCTCACCTGACAAATCAAAATCCGGAGGCTTACCACCAACTATAGGAGGATAAGAAATCATACTCGGGTCATCCCAATGGACATAGTCCAAAGGGGATGACACAAATTCGAAGACCCACCACCTCAGGCGTCTTGTTCTTAAGCATGCACACCTCCTAATAGGGTCTGAAAAAGCCTATATAGTAGATAATGAACCTTAACCAGACATAATAATAAAATAAGATAAATATCCACAAAACAAAGAAAAAGGTATTGCCAATCCTAACATTAGGAGGACAACCCTAAAGAACCTAAAACCCACTCTAAATTCCACTTTAAGTTACAATGACTTAATTAAAATGTGCCACATGAATTAACATAGTTCATCACATTTAATCCACTATTTTGACTATCCATAATAGGTAGCTTTCCCAAATTAAATTGAAATATATCCATGTGGGTCACCATGTTACGTTCAAAATGCTAAAACACACAAATTATCCAAACAAACACTTATAAAAAGAGATCAAACTTAGTCAAACCTAGTCAAAAACATCCTCAGATTTAATCACCAGTTCACATAATTAACAAAGTGTAATTTAATCATAAAAGTATCAGCCTTGTAACATATGGATAATAAGGACAACATATTTACAAATCAAATCCTTATAAACAAATAATATTAAAATTTACACCCTCATAACACACCTATAAAAAAAACAATATTTACATCAAACCAAATAGGGCCTCATATTCATATTGAATTCATAATAAATATATCATTTATAGGGCTTAAATATGATAAAATCATAAATATCTAAGTAAGGTCACTCAATAAGAACAAAATCATTTACATAAAATAGGTGGGACCCTCTCTTATATACATACATAAGTTTAAAGTAATGTTACCTGAAAAATAATTCGGCGGAGGACTGTTCACTAGTGGACTAGTTGATCCTATAGAATAAAAGTAAATAACTAAATTGCTATACTTTAATTGGTACACTACTTAAATAAATTGCTAAACTTTAATTATACCACGTACCCGAACTTATTAATACCCACCTATCTCTACTCCTCTTTACATTAGAAATACATTGTCCTCTTAATCTCAAGAAACTAAACTAGTTGTAAATCTGAGTAACTAAATAGATAATTTTAGTCTCCCATATTATATACCATGACCTATATATATTTAAACTTTTAAGAACCCTAAATTACTTATATGGTTGATTATTATCTAAGTAAACGAGGTCTAGTGTATTAGAATCTTATCTAACCATTATCATTTTACTCTGTATAATGTTCTCGTATATTCAATTAACTCATGCTATTAATGCACATTAATGCGTAAGTTCATATGTCTATATGCATGCTACCAAAGCAAGCTAGCCCCTAACATTGTGAAGTTGTTCTATTTCTACTATATTAAATTAACTTGTAGAATGCATTCTTTTTGCACCCGTCGATTTTGTTTAATTTTATTTATTTATTGAGAATTTATGAAACTCGGCCTGCTTTAGTATTTCGGGGGCCTTCGTCGTAGAATTTCTACCCAACTATTCTCCACCACTATTTATATACCATATGGCCATATGGTATGGGTGCCCACTAAACCACTATCATCCAAAATAATTACTTATACCAACCACCGTCGACTTTTGTGCAAGAGTGACAGGCTGAGTTTTGATTTTTTTTTTTTTTTTTTACAGCCACCGCTGTGGCATGTTTAAACTTTAAAGACCGCTAGGGCTTCCGAGAGTTATATTTATGTATGTAGGGCCCCCACATATATTCATTAGCCACCTATATATTTTAGTAAGATATCTTCAGCGGATGAGCATTTACCATAGATAGTCATCGAAGGTCAGTGGAGATAAAAATATTAGCTTGTCAAGGATTATTTACCAGAGATCTTTACTTATTAGCCTAATCATATGAACATGATTATTAATATAATTTTCCATTTTTTTGGCATGAAAATAATTTTAGAGAATAATACATCAATACCACACAAGTTTAATAACGTATAAATATACGTTATTAGCTAAATAATATTTTATACCATAGGAAAGTAATATTGTACAAAAATATAATATTATAATTATCACAAAAATCTAAATATTCGAAAACTCAAAATATTTTACAATATTTTAGAAAAATTATATTATATGAGGTTGTAATATTATCATATAAACCAAAATAATTTAAAACAAGAAGTAATATCTTACACATAATATATCATAATACTTCTAGTATTAAAATAAGAGGTACCACATCCTATATACTCAATAGAAAAACAATACGATCATAAAAAAGTTTAAAATTATAGGATATTACGGTGATGGTATATGTTGATGATATGTTATTTATAGGTAATAATGAACAAGAAATTAAGAGTCTTAAGTAGTATCTTCATGCCCAATTTTAGATCAAATACTTGGGGGAATTATGCTATTTTTTAGGCTTTGATTTCATACAATTAGCACATGGAGTTGTTATGATACAACATATATACATTTACGATATTCTTCAAGCTTATATATGTCAGTTATGTCTCCAACTCTCAACCCTCTTCCTTAAAATTACAAACTTTCCCTTCTCTCTAATCTTCCTTTCCCTAATTCTACTCCCCCAAACAAAATTTGGGCAAACTTAATTTTCTTGTTAATACTCATCCTCATATAACTTTCCCTATTCGGTTTCTTAGTTTAATAATGCTCCTCAACAAGACATTATGATGCTGCTCTTCATGTTTGGCAAAACATAATCCTACTCAAGGTGTTATTCTTAATCATAGTCCAACCATCAACCTTATTGCTTATTATGATTCGGATTGGGCTTCTTATCCTCTCTCTCTCTCTCAAGTGAGTCACTAGATGTCTGATTTTTTTCTTCTTGTGGCTCCCATATTTTCTAGAAATAAAAAAGTAGCAAACCGTGTCTCTTTCATCTATCGAAGCTGAGTATTGGTCCATTTGACATGTTACCACTAAATTGGTTTGGTTTTCTCATATACTTCATGAACTTTCCTTTTCTTCTATCACTCCCATTCCACTTAAATGTGACAATCAAGCTGCTATTCACATTGGGAATAATACAATATTTCATGAGCACACCAAACACATTGAGTTAGATTGTCATTACATGCGAGATCAACTCATTCTTAACCATCTCTCCTACATTTCTTCTTCCTCTATGCTTGCTGGCATTCTCACAAGACCTCTAATTGGCTATGTCTATCAATCTATTATATCCAAGGTAGGGATGTCTCCCTACTCTAGGTTGAAGAGGGGAGTTGGAGGTGATGATATATCCTACATATCCGATAATGGTTAGTTGATGTTGACTTGGAGCTTATAGTAATAAGTAATAAGTTAGTATGCTTATTCCAATTACTGGGTTAAATATTGTAATCTTGATTATCAGGATTTCATTAGTGATTGTTATATCTCTATGCATTATATATTCTTCCTTGTATCATGTACCTGTTATCAATAAAAAAAATCATTATCTTTTATCACTTTTCACATGTTCTTATTAGTTTATAAGATGAGAGATGATTTGAGGGAGGATATTACAAATTGAGTCAAATGCATTAAATAAATACAAAATCATAATGTGGTTAAGATAAAGGGACATACAAGGTTCTCGCTGTTGGTGGTGGATAATTAGAGAAAGATGAAGAGACAAGTTCGAGCTTTAATTGCTTTTATTATTTCTTTATTTTTGGAGAAGAGGGGGGACACAACTCCTTTTTATCATTTTTTACTATATTTGTAGATTTTGGAGGAGAGGTCGAAGAATAGTTGTATAGGAGAGTAATAACTATAATGGTTATTTGTAGGAGCTCAACTTACATATGGATATGGCTGCTTAGGCTTCATCTTGACAACTATAAAATTTCTTACTTATCAATTTCTTTTGGCTGCTATGATGTATCATTTTCTTATATCAAAATTATTATAAACATTAATCACAATTTACTACTCTTTCGATCCCATATTTTAAAAGCTATTTTTAAATGGTCTCAAAATATTTACAAATTTTCTAATTTTTAAGACCTTGATTATGTATGCATTTCTTATATACCTTATATATGTATAATTTTAAAACTGAATGGGTACAATCACTATGACAAATAAGACACATGACAACGTTTTTTTCTCCTCGATGTGTATTCTAAGCATTACAGGATTAGGAAAAAAACAAAAATAAGGAAAAAATTGAAGGAAAATTTTCTTTGTAGTCCATTTAGGTGAAAGTAATAAGATAAAAATCAAAATGGTCCTAAAGTATTTAGTTCTAAGTATAAAATATTATATACATATAATTATACTAATATATATACATATAATTATACTAATATATATACCTAATTATATATAAATATACATGTAATATTTTTTATATGTACATATATATTGAGATACCAAAAAAATAAATTAAATATCAAATAAATTAACTGATTTTAATTACTTTAATCCAAACATACCACAATTATTTTTTCCAAAATTAAATACACATTCACAAAACCGCACCCATTAAAAAAGAGAGGTAAAACTAAAAAGCGGGGGTAAATTGAATACAATCTGCGAAGCTCTTACGTTTCATGCCCTGTCACAGTGTCACTGTCATCCATCTGCCCTGCTGCTTTCCTCTATCAACGAACTCCTGCAGTCGTCCATCAGTGGACAGTGGTGGGTCGTAGTACTGCACCGCCACAGTCACCATCCACCTCCGCGCACAGGTCATTACCTATCATCTATGCATCATAACATTCGTTCCTTCCCCCTAATTCTCTCCTTTTCTCTCTATTTTTTTGTTGTCGTGGACGAATCAAATTTTGGCCTTAACATTGCTCCTCTGTTGTTCTCATTGGTTGATTCAGTTTCTCCCTCTCTTTTTTTCCTCTCTCTCTGCGCGCATAGGACCTCTCCTCCACTTGCTTGTTGGTCGTGTCATCAATCTCTAGTCTCTATCAGTCATTGGCTGTCGTCTCCCTCTCGATGATTCTTGTTGGTATGCAATGATTGAATTCTTGTTTGTTTTACTATTTTAGGTGGGAAAAAAAACTTGTGGTCCATTTAACTGAAACTAATTATTTTTCAGTCCACTATATTTTGTATTGAGTTCATTTATTACTTTTTATATAACATACAAAAGTCCTAAAACATTAACTAATGGACTTAGATTTTTATATATCTAATTAGTTTGGGGTAAGTGGACTTCACACTATTTTCCCCATTTTAGGTTGCTTGATTTTGGCTAGTTTTCTTAGAACACCAGCACGAGACTTTCGAAACTTAAATTTGGGGCCTTCGAAATTTAAGTCTTTGATTGGAGAAAAAAAAAATTTGACCCAAACTTTGGGTTGCCTCAAAATTTTGAGATTTCTGATATAGTAACTTTTGTACTCAAATAATGGGGAAGTGTGTTTCAACGGTCGGAAGATATAAATGTCAGGCGACTGTGAGTCACGCAGCCGTCTGACGAGCGCCCATGTGAGTCACGCAGCCGTCTGACGAGCGCCCATGTGATTCACGCGCCGATTGCAAGTTACCGTTACTACTATTTATATACCGATAAAATTTATTTTTAGTACTTTTTTAGCCTAAATATTACCGTTATAATAAAAAAAATTAAACATTTTTTAAAAAATGACCGTTAAAAATAACGACAAATAGTTTATGCTCATCTTGATTCTCGATGTTCTAATATTCACATACGTTGTATTAATTGTTATTTTCGTAATATTATTGTATTTCTATTTTTATTGTAATATTTTCATAATGTTATTTAAATTGTATTTCTGTTTTTTATTTTGTAATGTTATTGTAATCCTTAATTCTATTTTTATATTTTCGTAATATTGTTGTATTTGTATTTCCATTGTAATATTTTTATTAATTATATTATATTTGTATTTCTGTTGTAATATTTTTTTTAATTATTATTATTGTAGTAGAAAACTATAATAGGTTATTTTAAAATTAATTGAAATCAAATATTATTTTAAAATATTAATTTAAAAATTATTGTAGTAGAAAAAATATTAATTATTATATATAGATTGATATAAATTAAAAGTTAAATAATAGAAAGTATAAATGGTTGGTGATGTGATTGATAAAAGTAATAGGGTATTGTAAATTTGATGTTGGTGATTGTAGAGTATTGAATTAAATTTGAGGTAAATTGATAAAAGTAGGAGAGATGAGAGAGAAAATGATTGGATAGTTGTAACACCCCGAGTCGATACGACCACACGGGGGCTACCTTGGAGTGCTTTCTGATTGATCGGCTAGCCCCACAGATCAACACGAGTCCTTTCAGCGCGCTTTGTCCTCACTCACGCACATTCCGAGAAATTTTCAGAACTTCCCAAAAGGTCACCCATCCTAAAATTACTCCACGGCCAGCACGCTTAATTGTGGAATTATTAGGACGAAATCACCAAAAGGATGGTATACCATGTTAATATAAGTAGCCAGATCAATTCTTATAACACTCCGTTCAATTTGGGGTATTACATTCACCCCCACTTAAAGAACGCAACGTCCTCGTTGTGCCTCAACCACTAACTGTCTCAAATACAGTTTATCCCAAGAATCGCCCTGCTAGGTGGCTGACTGGGTCATCCAAGTTCAGCTCATGGTCGCGGTTTCGCTCTGATACCATTTGTAACACCCCGAGTCGATACGACCATACGAGGGCTACCTTGGAGTGCTTTCTGATTGATTGGTTAGTCCCACAGATCAACACGAGTCCTTTCAGCGTGCTTTGTACTCACTCACGCACATTCCGAGAAATTTTCAGAACTTCCCAAAAGGTCATCCATCCTAAAATTGCTCCACGGCCAGCACGCTTAACTGTGGAATTATTAGGACGAAATTACCAAAAGAATGGTATACCATGTTAATATAAGTAGCCAGACCAATTCTTATAACACTCCGTTCAATTTGGGGTATTACAATAGTACACTTGGGACCTCAAATTTAGGTATAGCATTGTGGATGCTCTTAATCCCTGCTGATATTTGTGGTTTTGGGTTGCTGCTTGTTTATTTTGGTGGTGCGTGAGATCTGTATACGGAGGCATCGGTTTTGGCCAGTGATGCTTTGTCCTAGGTTTTCATGTTTTGTCCAGGATGGAATATTGTTCATAATGTCTTGCTGCTCTATCTTTAGGTTGTACCGTTGTAGTATCGGTGGGTATAGTTTTTTTTTTGGATAGATACCGATTAAGTCTCTCGTCCTTTTGTGTAATGCTTGCTGATTATATAGTTGCTCCTTCTCGGCTGCTTTCTCTACTGCTTTGGTTGTTGGTATTGCTTCACTGCTTTGCGTTGGTCCTTTTTTGCTGGTGCATCTCTACTTTGTTGATTATGTCTCTTCTTTTTTTCCTGTCCTCTTCTTCTCTTCTTGTTGTTTCTTATTTGAACAGGTGTTGCCTTGTCTGTTGTGTTGATAATGTAGTTATTGCTTCCTTACTTCGATACTTGTATGGGAGTATGGACACTAGTAAAACTCAGTTGCTTGATCATACTTTATATTTTTGACTAATTTCTCAAGAACGTACAAATGCATGAACGTAATTGGTCACCCCTTTTAAGGCGTTTAGAGGGACCTTGGTAGGATAGGAGTGCATCCACTTCGGTGAATGCTACGTTGTCTAAAAGTGCATCCATGCATCGTCTTAGAGCTAAGAATCAAACCTAAATTGCTCGTGAGAGTTATAGGATCATTTAATAAATCTAAAACTATCTTTTCTATATTCTTGAGTCCTGTAGTGTAGAAATATACAAAAAATATTCTGCATTTCTATGTGTATTTGTTTAGTTAGTTAGAAAGGTATTGACAATATAAATAACATCTATCAATACATTTTATTGTAAGTGAAAAGGATTAATAAAAGGTAGAACATACATGACTCTCTTTTCTTCCTTCGAGTCTCTGTTTTCTACCATTTTCTTAATTTCTAATTACAGCTTAAGTTGTTGTTTTACATGGTATCAAAGCAGGTCTCGTCGATAATCTTCACTTCCTTTTCATCTTCTTCTACGCTCTTTTAATCTTGTCATTATGTCTGATAATGAAACCTTTCAAATTCAGTCGCAAGAAGAAAATATAGTTTGAAATCAAGAAAATTAATCTGTTAATCATGCCTATAATGACCCTTACTACTTGACACCTGGTGATCATCCAAGACTACAATTGCTCGTATCTACCTTTAATGGCTCAAACTACCTGAATTAGAGCCAAGGAGTGCGTAGAGCCTTAAACGTAAAAAAATAAGTTAGGGTTCATTAAAGGTACGGTTCTGAAACCTCAAGAAAATTCTCCAGATTATCAAGCATGGCTGAGATGCGACTATATTGTTATATGTTGGATAATCAATGCAATGTGAAATAGCAGAGGATTTCATATATGCATCATCTGCTAAGTAGTTATAGGATGAATTAGTTGAACAATTTGGTGAATCAAATGCTCCTTTTATATTGCAAATCAACTGTGATCTTAGTCTGTTAAATCAAGGAAATATTTCCATTGATAAATATTACGGAAAGATTAAAAGACTATGGGATGAGATTGAGAGTGTAGATCCATTGCCTAAATGTAATTGTGGTGCGGTTGATAAATGTACCTGTTTATTGCTTGCTCTTGGATAGGAGCTTGTTCTTAGAGTAAGATGTGCTCTTGTGGTGGGATTTGTCCATCATGGGGTGGAGTATTGGTTTCCATTTCAATATTTGTGGTGTGTGACCTGCGTAAATGTGAGACGCTCTTCTCAATCTCGAGATCAAGTGGCACTAGATCACCCCCACTAGCACTAATGCACCTGCACTAAATCAAGAACTCTTACACCCAAGATTAGTCAACCACAGCAAAAAGAATGTAAAAAAAAAAAATGTCTAGATCACAATAAATTCTTTGAGTCCTAATGTCACTCGCTGCCAATCCCCGGCAACGGCGCCAAAAACTTGACACGTTCCTACCCGCAAGTGCACGGGGTCAGAGTAGTAGTCAAGGTCGATCCCACAAGGATTGGTGAATGACCACTAGGACAATGATAGAACTTAACTATGTCTAAACTACGAGATGATATGAAATAATAAATTGTAAGCTAAAATAACTAAATAAGCTAAAAAGAAAGGAAAATAGCACTCAAGTCACTCAAATAAATAGAAGAGCTAAGGTTCCGGTTCATCGCCCCCGATCCTCACATGTAATCGAAGATCACATCACAAAATAATTCAACAATCATAATCAATCATGCCAACAAGGATAGAAAGTGTTGTGCTTTCTCAAGCCACAACCACCCTATTACATATCTATGGCCCTAACTATCTCTAGCTTAGAGTCTAATAGAATGTAATGCATTAAAGTCTATAAAGTTTCCTCCTTTATTGTTGAAGAGGTCAAATCGATCGTCTCTCGACCTACAATTTAATCTCCCGTTGTACTATTGGGTCTAATACTGGATTATCTCTCGATCTCACTGGTATTTCCCACACCGAAAATCAGAACCCGACCGTGGTTTAAGAATCCGTCAATCAATCAATAACACAACACATACATTATGAATTGAATAAAAAAGGATGCAATAATTCAACACATTAGGATCGGGAAAAATTACCCTTCACCTTAGCACAAGATCTATCCCATCAAATTCATAGCAAGAATATTAAAAACAATAAGAGATTCCATAGATAAAGAAAATATCATTAGATAATACCCTTGATGTTCACAAATTCTTGCAAAAATTTAACTTCTTGAACCTCCGTCTCTAATTTACAAGAGAGATCTTGATGAATTGGGGAAGAGGATAGAGAAGAGAGAAAAGAGAGGGAGTGGAGGCTGCCTCGAGATATTAGAATAAGAGTTTTTACACTACCGCCTCGTGGATCGCTAGGGTTTCGGTAACGATGGGCTTCCCGTGTCAGCTTTGAAAATGATTCGTATTTTGACCATAATGTTTTCATCATAACTCCGATTAAGCTGATTTTGGATGCGTTGGAAAGCTATTAAAAATATATAAAACTTTTATGTTGAACGCTTCTCCAAATTAAGACCTTTTCTTGGTCTAAATTTCACTTCTTTCAGGCCCATATACTTTAAATATGCATTCTTTCTTTTTCCACTTTAACTTTTGCTCCTCTTTGCTCCTTTTTTCTCCTTTCTTCTCCCTTTAAGGTTATTCTTTTTCTTCATCCTTCATGATTATTTTTGTTGCTTGAGACCCTACAAATTTTCACAACACAAAGGCAATAACAAGAACAAAAAGGGAGAATTCTGACTGAAATTAAAGGTAAAAACTCTTATAAACCTTAGGAATAAGATGTAAAAGTCACACTTATCAACTCCCCCATGCTTAAACATTTGTTTGTCCCCAAGTAAAGTAATACAAGAAACCCACCATGAGGTAAAAGAAAAGTAGTAGGATCCCTTTCTCAGAAAAGTGTGTTTAGCCCTTTAATAGCACAAGAGTCAAGTAAGGAGCAATAAGACCCAAAAATATAACAATTAAAAGCTCAAAATCCTTTTTCAAAAGATATTTAGGTTGCCCCAACATGTGAGAAATGTAACCGTGCTATCGAGCTCTAGGGACATGCCATGAAACAAAGGACATCCAACAGTGGACAGCAGGCAGCCATATACCAACTCACTCTTCCCTCAAAGTTTCGAAATAGAATTCTCACTTTAGGTCTTGTGGACACACCTCTCATGTGTTTTATTTTATTTGAAGGTTCTGCTCTAGTCCTCTCACTCATGATCAAGATCATCCATATGCTTGGAATGCTTTTCGATTCTCCACCACTAGAAAGACTTAGAACACACAACAATCAAGAGGTCTTATTAGGGTTGTAATGGGGCCATAGGTTAAAAGGTTAGGACGGAATTTTTTTTTGGAAGTAGATTTAAAAGTCTAGTACCAATGAGATATTTTTTTTATAACATATATTTTACCATCCCAACTTTTCATCACGAAACACAAGCACCCCAAACTTCTTATTTATTCTTCTTCTTATTCTCCCTTTTTTTTTGAGAGAGATATATCGATTTGCTCTTCATCTTACACAACCATTTACTCTTTCACACCTCCCTCATGCTTAGATTACATCATACTCCCAACTTTCTTTCTTTTTTGAAATTGCGCAACAACCATTAATTCTAGACTTAGGGAGGGATAAAGGAAATTGGGTTACATGTGTGTTTAGATCAAGAAAATGGCCATAAGCACAACGGGGTTAGCAAAGGATAAAATGTGAAGGTCAGGCTATTTGGCTAATGTAGGTTATGACAAAAAAAACAAGTGCCTCTATCATTTTAATGCACGTCTAAGTCATATGTGGCTTTGAAGAAAACCATTACAAGTTCTAGTTTCCCAAGTCATGGTGGGAGACACACACAAAAGAAAAAATAAGAGACTATAGTGATGTATCAGTCTAAAGGCTCAAAGTCTCACTAGGTCCAAAATTCTCTAATTCTAACACCTGTTGGCAAAGAGTAAATCAGCATAAGTCAAACTACAATACCACAAGAATGTTAAGGCATATATAACCCTAAAGTTCTCAAACACAATTATACTTGTCTCATAACAATGCAACCAAAACATTTAAGCACATAGAAATCCATTTTCAAAAGATGATTTAAAGGGTCTTATCACACCAAACTAAACACTCATGCCATTGCAAGACAAAACACACTCTTTAATATCATAAATGAAGGGTCATTTCCTTTTCTTTTCTTTATTTGTTTTGATTTTTTTTAGATAAAATCCAAAAGAAATAACCAAGGAAAAAGATAGCAACACTCATAAAAAAAATAAAATAGGGAAGAATAGAATACTAACCAAATGACAAGGATAGGCCATCTTCTCCCCCATGCTTATGTATCACATTGTCCTCAATGTGAAATAAGAAGCACAAAAGAAAAGAGGGAAAAAAAATCCATAAGGAAACAAAGAGCAAACAAACCAAGCAGACCAAAATAAGAAAAATAAAAAAAAATAAATAGAATAAAAAAAATTGGGTTGCCTCCCAAGAAGCGCTTGTTTATAGTCATTAGCTTGACTTTCTCACTTCACTTAGGATCATCCAGAAGAATGGTGGTTTTGAGGGCTGCAACCTCACCACCTTCATACACCTTCAACCTTTGCCCATTCACTTTGAATGGCTTTTTATCGAGGCTAGAGATTTCGACTGCTCCGGATGGAAAAACTTGTCTGATTGTGAATGGTCCTGACCATCGGGATCTAAGCTTTCTAGGGAACAATCGCAAACGAGAACTAAATAGAAGCACTTGTTGCCCCACTTCAAATGCTCGTTTGGTGATGCGTTGATCATGAATCCTTTTCGTGCGCTCTTTGTATAGCCTAGCACTCTCATATGCCTTAAGCCGGAATTCATCGAGTTCATTCAATTGAAGGAGCCTCTTCTCACCTGCAGCTTGCATATCAAAGTTAAGGAGACGGGTAGCCCAAAATGATTTATGCTCAAGTTCTACAGGGAGATGACAAGATTTTCCAAAAACTAGATTATAAGGGGACATTCCAATAGGAGTGTTAAAAGCTATTCGGTAAGCCCATAGAGCATCGCCAAGTTTCAAGGACCAATCCGTTCTAGAAGAGCTAACCGTTTTCTCAAGAATTCTCTTAAGCTCACGGTTTGACACCTCCACTTGGCCGCTAGTTTGAGGATGGTATGGGGTAGAAACCTTATGGTTAACTCCATACTTACTCAAAAGAGCATTAAATGCTCTATTGCAAAAATGAGAACCCCCATCACTAATGATAGCCTTAGGTGTCCCAAACCTTGAAAATATATTCTTTTTCAAAAATTTAGTGACGACTTTTGCATCATTTGTGGGAGTGGCTATAGCCTCTACCCACTTAGATACATAATCAACTGCCACAAGAATATATTCATTCACCATAGACTTAGGAAATGGTCCCATAAAATCGATTCCCCAAACATCAAATAACTGCACTATAAGAATGTTTGTGAGGGACATCTCTTGTTTTCTAGAAATATTTCCCATTCTTTGACACCTATCACAAGTCTTAGCAAAGGAGTATGCATCATGAAATAAGGTAGGCCAATAGAATCCACATTGCAAGACTTTTGCAGCAGTTTTGGTGGGGCCAAAATGGCCACCACACTCTTTACTATGACAATGAGATAGTATAGAATGCATTTCATGCTCAGGGATGCATCTTCTAATGACATGATCAGCACAAATCCTATAGAGGTAGGGATCATCCCAAAAGTAATACCTCAGATCATGTAAGAACTTCTTCCTTTGATGAAAGGAAAGATCATTGGGTAAGATTCCACTTACAAGATAGTTTGCAATATCAGCATACCAAGGATGATTTGTAACAGCGTAGAGTGTTTCATCGGGAAATGCATCTTGAATAGGTGTAGCTTCCTGATTAATCACGTAGGTAGAGGGTAAATGAGAAAGATGATCAGCTACTTGATTCTCACTTCCCTTCCTATCCCTGATTTCCAAGTCAAACTCTTGCAACAATAAAATCCACCGAATGATTCTGGGCTTTGCATCCTGCTTACTAAAAAGATACTTCAAGGCTGCATGGTCAGTATAGACAATGACCTTGTTAAGCAATAGATAAGAACGAAACTTGTCAAAGGAGAAAACCACAGCTAGCAATTCTTTTTCAGTTGTTGCATAATTCATTTGTGCAGAATTCAAAGTCTTTCTAGCATAATAGATAGTATGAAAATTTTTTTCCTTATGCTGCCCCAAGACTGCTCCTATAGCAACATCACTAGCATCACACACAATCTCAAAAGGTAAATTCCAGTCAGGAGTAATAATAATCGGAGCATCTACCAGTTTTGCCTTTAAAGTGTTAAAGGCAGCCAAACATGCATCAGAAAAGTGAAAGGGCACATCTTTAGCCAACAGATCACAAAGAGGCTTTGAAATTTTTGAAAAATCTTTAATGAAGCATCTATAGAAACCTGCATGACCAAGGAAACTACGTATATCTTTAACACATGTGGGGGGTGGCAATTTCTCAATGACTTCAATTTTAGCTTTGTCTACCTCTATCCCTTTGCATGAAATCTTATGCCCTAAAACTATTCCTTCCTGGACCATTAAATGACACTTTTCCCAATTTAAAACCAAATTTGTATCCTCACAACGCTTAAGAACAAGTTCAAGATTATTTAAGCATGCATCAAATGACGACCCAAAAACCGAAAAACCATCCATAAAAATTTCCATAAATTTTTCAATCATATCATGAAATAAAGCCATCATACATCTTTGAAAAGTGGCGGGGGCATTACAAAGACCAAATGGCATTCGTCTATATGCGAAGGTGCCATAAGGACAAGTAAAGGTTGTCTTCTCTTGGTCCTCAGGGGAAATAGGTATTTGCATATAACCAGAATACCCATCAAGAAAGCAATAATAGTCATGCCCCGCCAAGTGTTCAAGCATCTGGTCAATGAAGGGAAGGGGGAAGTGGTCTTTTCTAGTGGCATCTTTCAACTTTCTAAAATCAATGCAGACACGCCAACCTGTAACAGTTCTAGTAGGCACCAATTCGTTATTATCATTCTTGACTACCGTGATTCCCCCTTTCTTGGGAACCACTTGGACAGGACTAACCCAAGAGCTATCAGAGATTGGATAGATCATACCTGCATCTAATAGCTTAATTACCTCCTTCTTCACCACCTCTTGCATTGTTGGGTTCAATCGCCTTTGAGGTTGGATCACTTTCTTGTGGTTGTCTTCCATGAGAATTTTGTGCATGCACATGGAAGGGCTAATCCCTCTAATATCAGCAATGGTCCATCCGAAAGCCTTCTGTCGTTCCTTAAGCACTCTCATCAATTTTTCTTCCTGCAAATTAGTCAAAGATAAAGAAATAATGATGGGAAGTGTATCATTATGACCAATAAATGCATATTTTAAATGCTGAGGTAGTGGCTTAAGCTCTAGTGTGGGAGGTTCCTCAATAGATGACTTCAATTTTGGAATCTGGGCCCTCTCTAGCCCTTGTACGGGGACCATAGTGTGACGACCATATGGTGGATGCGCATTCAAGTACCGGACAACCTCTTCTTCTTTCTCTTCATTCTCCCACTCTCTTTGTTGAACCAAACACCTTTCCAGGGGATCCTGCACAACACTTGCTTGAAAACAATCATCAATTACATTATCTAAGATATCAATACAATAGCAAGTGTTATCATCTAAGGGGTATTTCATGCTCTTAAATACATTAAAAGTGACTTCTTTGCCTTGGAAATGAAGAATGAGCTTACCCTCTTGGACATCTATAAGAGTACGTCCTGTTGCTAAGAAAGGCCTACCAAAAATTAGGGGGACTTTGTGGTCTTCCTCCATATCTAGCACAACAAAGTCAACAGGGAAGATAAATTTGTCCACTTTAACTAAAACATCTTCAATAATGCCCCTCGGATATTTGATAGATCGATCAGCCAACTCAAGGGACATATTGGTGGGTTTTGGTTCCCCTAGACCTAGACGCTTGAAAACAGAGAAGGGCATCAAATTAATGCTAGCACCAAGATCACATAATACCTTCTCGAATTTTAAATCCCCAATTACACATGGGATAGTGAAACTTCCTGGATCTTTAAGCTTAGGAGGAAGTTTGTTCTGCAAGATTGCAGAGCATTCCTCATTCAAACTTACTGTTTCAAAATCATCCAGTTTCCTCTTATGAGTGATTATGTCCTTTAGAAACTTCCCATAACTAGGCATCTGTCTCACAATGTCAAGCAACGGCAAGCTAATGTGCACTTTCTTAAGTATATTAAGAAATTTTACAAATTGAGCATCTAACTTGCGTTGTACAATCCTACCTGGAAACGGAGGAGGAGGAACATATGCATTTACCTCTTGAGGTGAAGTGTGGATTGTCTCAGGTTGTGATTCAGGCACTTTCTCTTCAAGAGCTTTTTCTTTATCTTCCTTGGGTTCTTGAGGGTATGGTTCAAGTAGTGGTTTCCCACTCCTCAAGGCTATTGCATTAATTTGCTCTTTGGAGTTGATGATTGTATTACTAGGCAAAGTGTTAGGTGCTCTTGCTGAAATGGCATTAGCAAGTTGTCCAATCTGTGCCTCTAGGTTCTTGATGGATGCATCCTGATTTTGGAGGCGGGCTTCTTGTTTCTGAAGATGAGCTTGAATTTGAGCATCATGTTTTTGAAGGGTGCTCTCGGTGCGAGTGATGAACTTGGACATCATCTCTTCAAGGGAAGAAGATTGAGGTTGTTGGGGCGGTAAAGGAGCTGGAGGTGTTGGTTGTTATTGTGTGAATCCCGGAGGCTTTGTAGGAACTTCATTTCTCCAACTAAAGTTTGGATGGTTTTTCCATCCAGGATTGTACACATTGGAGTAGGGATTGTTCGGTCTTCCATAACTATTTCCCATGTAGTTCACTTGATCATAAGATTGTTGGAAGGGATTCCCAACTTGACATTCTGTGCTTAAGTGTGATCCAGCACATAACTCACACATAGGTGCATTAGCTTGTACCTGTATACAAGAAGTACTACCAATTTTGTCAAATTTTTTTGCAAGCAAATCAATCTTAGCCTCTAATGCCGTGATGGAATCTAAAGAGTGAATTCCTGGAGTCCTTTGTATCGGGGCACGTTCGGAGTGCCATTGATGGGAATTCGAAGCTAGCTCCTCAATGAACTCATAAACCTGCTCTGGAGTCTTATTCATAATGGTACCTCCTGCAGCTGCATCTATCATAGAACGGTTAGTAGTAGAGATACCATTATAAAAAGTTTGCATCTGAAGCCACATAGGCAGGCCATGATGTGGACACTTGCTAAGCAAATCCTTAAACCTTTCCCATGCATCATAAAGCGATTCAAGGTCATTTTGCATAAAGGTAGTGATGTCATTCCGTAATTTTGCAGTTTTTGATGGTGGAAAATATCTAGAAAGGAAAGACTTCATCAAATCGTCCCAAGTAGTAATAGATCCTAGGGCTAATGAGTGTAACCAACTCTTAGCCTTATCACGTAACGAAAAAGGGAACAATCTAAGCCTAATTGCATCATTAGAAACACCATTTAGCTTAAAAGTGTCACAGATTTCTACAAAGTTAGCAATATGGGAGTGGGGATCTTCAATAAGGTTACCTCCAAATTGAACTGATGTTTGTAGCATCTGGATAATGGCAGGCTTGATCTCAAAATTATTAGCTTGTATGGCCGGTCTTCGTATGCTTGAGGTTGAGCCATCAAGGCTTGGTGTAGCATAGTCTCGAAGTGACCTAGGAATGGGAGCTTGCTCTTGGATAGGAGCTTGTTCTTAGAGTAAGATGTGCTCTTGTGGTGGGATTTGTCCATCATGGGGTGGAGTATTGGTTTCCATTTCAATATTTGTGGTGTGTGACCTGCGTAAATGTGAGACGCTCTTCTCAATCTCGAGATCAAGTGGCACTAGATCACCCCCACTAGCACTAATGCACCTGCACTAAATCAAGAACTCTTACACCCAAGATTAGTCAACCACAACAAAAAGAATGTAAAAAAAAAAAAATGTCTAGATCACAATAAATTCTTTGAGTCCTAATGTCACTCGCTGCCAATCCCCGGCAACGGCGCCAAAAACTTGACACGTTCCTACCCGCAAGTGCACGGGGTCAGAGTAGTAGTCAAGGTCGATCCCACAAGGATTGGTGAATGACCACTAGGACAATGATAGAACTTAACTATGTCTAAACTACGAGATGATATGAAATAATAAATTGTAAGCTAAAATAACTAAATAAGCTAAAAAGAAAGGAAAATAGCACTCAAGTCACTCAAATAAATAGAAGAGCTAAGGTTCCGGTTCATCGCCCCCGATCCTCACATGTAATCGAAGATCACATCACAAAATAATTCAACAATCATAATCAATCATGCCAACAAGGATAGAAAGTGTTGTGCTTTCTCAAGCCACAACCACCCTATTACATATCTATGGCCCTAACTATCTCTAGCTTAGAGTCTAATAGAATGTAATGCATTAAAGTCTATAAAGTTTCCTCCTTTATTGTTGAAGAGGTCAAATCGATCGTCTCTCGACCTACAATTTAATCTCCCGTTGTACTATTGGGTCTAATACTGGATTATCTCTCGATCTCACTGGTATTTCCCACACCGAAAATCAGAACCCGACCGTGGTTTAAGAATCCGTCAATCAATCAATAACACAACACATACATTATGAATTGAATAAAAAAGGATGCAATAATTCAACACATTAGGATCGGGAAAAATTACCCTTCACCTTAGTACAAGATCTATCCCATCAAATTCATAGCAAGAATATTAAAAACAATAAGAGATTCCATAGATAAAGAAAATATCATTAGATAATACCCTTGATGTTCACAAATTCTTGCAAAAATTTAACTTCTTGAACCTCCGTCTCTAATTTACAAGAGAGATCTTGATGAATTGGGGAAGAGGATAGAGAAGAGAGAAAAGAGAGGGAGTGGAGGCTGCCTCGAGATATTAGAATAAGAGTTTTTACACTACCGCCTCGTGGATCGCTAGGGTTTCGGTAACGATGGACTTCCCGTGTCAGCTTTGAAAATGATTCGTATTTTGACCATAACTTTTTCATCATAACTCCAATTAAGCTGATTTTGAATGCGTTGGAAAGCTATTAAAAATATATAAAACTTTGATGTTGAACGCTTCTCCAAATTAAGACCTTTTCTTGGTCTAAATTTCACTTCTTTCAGGCCCATATACTTTAAATATGCATTATTTCTTTTTCCACTTTAACTTTTGCTCCTTTTTTCTCCTTTCTTCTCCCTTTAAGGTTATTCTTTTTCTTCATCCTTCATGATTATTTTTGTTGCTTGAGACCCTACAAATTTTCACAACACAAAGGCAGTAACAAGAACAAAAAGGGAGAATTCTGACTGAAATTAAAGGTAAAAACTCTTATAAACCTTAGGAATAAGATGTAAAAGTCACACTTATCATTTTCGATGGCTAAATTTTACCACTATAGTTAAAAGCATGAATAACGGGGCTAGAAAACTGAAAATTTATATATTTCCCCACCCTCAATCCCATTTATGTACACTAACCATGTAGTCAATCAGTTTAGTAAGCCTATTTTTGGTTTATAGAAAATCAATTAAAAATGAAAATATAGAGGAAAAAAAATTGAAGGAAAGAAAAAGAAAGAAATTAATTTTCTTTCTCTTGTTTGCTTGTTAGAAAATTTTTATGAAAAATAAAATCTTAATTTTTTTGTGTTTGATTTTCTGAAAAGAAAATTCTAAGAAAATTTTATTATTATTATTTAAAAACCCTTATGTATTTAACAAATTTTAGATGTTATATATGTACATGAAAAATTTCATGAAGCTTCTACTAGATTATAAAACTTTATAAATCCAATATTAATTCCAAAATTCTTTTAGAAAAATTAAAATATTACATAAAAAACTTGATAGATTTTCTAAAAAAATAAAAATATATGAAAAATATTTCGAGTTCTTTTTCATTTCAAACATGACAAAACAAACATAGAAAAAAAAAAGAGATAGAATAACTCCATGGTTGGTTACTAATGTACTCATTAGTTCTATAAAATATCAATAACCTTTTATTTCACCTTCCATCTACACAACCATATCAGTAAAAATAGTTGTTATAAAAATTATTGTTATTATCATAACTAATAATAGGAATTATTGTTATTATTATTAGTATATTAGAAATATAAATTGTAATATTGTAATTATAATATATATATATATATATATATATATATATTGTAATTATAATAATATTTATAATGATTATTATTATGCTTTAATAATAATAATAATTAACTAATCTAATTTGTACTATTTTGATTTGATAACAGAGTAAGGAGAAACAAATTTTACTACTTTAGTTTTATTTATTATTTTATGGGTTGAGTATCATATTCTTTCATATAAAATTTTATTAATGAGATATTTTATTGATATTTATGTATTAGTTCAATTGAAATAAAATGTTACCTTTATTGATTGAGTTTTACTTTAGTTTAGCTTAAGTTTGGGTTTATGTTCGAGTTTGAATAAAATTTGGATCGGATAATTTTATGTTGTATCAATTTTGGTGTGAGGCGTTATCAAGTTTATGTTTAGATATGAGTTGAGTATGTATTAGATTTTTTTGAGGCCAGGTTATTTTGGGTCATGTCTTCTAGAGCTATTTATGTTATTTAATATCTGCATATGCAATTTGATTTCCAAAGAGATGATCCGAAAAAAAAATAAACGATCTATTTTTTTTCAAATCAAATATTCGATCCATCAATAAAAATTCAAACAAACTAGATATTCAATTAGCCAAATATAAATAATATCCGATCTAAAAAAATATTTATACACTTATTTATAATTTTTTTATTTTATATACAATTGTATATAAATAAATTTAGATGTGTTTGTGTGTATAATTTTTACTTACTTGTTTTATTATTCGGGCCAAAATTTAATTTAGTTGAAATTATATTTTTAATATACTCTTTTTTAGATATGATAGTATCCAATTAAATCTTATGATGTAGCAGTATTAATCATCAGATATTTATTAAGCAAGTTGGATATTTGCTGAGCGGATTAGATATTTGCTCATCAAATCGAATAATATCAAATATATTTTTGATTTGTTGTTTTTTATATTTAAAATTTTATTTGGATAATATCAGTTATATTTGATATTCGATCCAAAAATTCTGATATACGAAGTTTTAAATCAAATATCAAATATTATTTTTAGATATCGGATATTTGCACCGTCAGCAACCCTAATGTCTACTTAGATGTTGCTTGCTAATGGATTGACTAGCTTTAGATTAATTTTTAGATCAATTTATATTGTTCCGGGTTTAAATTTGGTTTGGATTTTTAGTTCAAAATCAAATTTGAGTCTAAATTATCCAAGTCGGGTTACCTTTGTTAGTTCTAATAGTTAAAACTTAACCTATTTTGTAATCTGCTATAAAAATATATGTAGGTCCAAATATTATATTTGTCAAATATCATTAATTAGGTGAAATATTTGTCTATCACAAAAAATAGGAAAATAAAAATAAAATAAACAATAAATAAGAAAAACCTTAAAATCTGTTAGATAAAGCAAAGAAATAATTAACAAATATATATATGTCAATTAATAATTCATGAGTTTCCTTTAAAAAAATAATAATAATTCATACTTACATGACCCATGCTCTAAAACTAACTTGTAGTAAGACAAAACTCAAACTTGCTAACAAAGCAAGTATTGCACATCTACGATGTTTTACCTATTAGTAGAAATTGTTATATATAACTTTTTTTTTACCTAATCATCATCGCACCATGTTTCTTAGGTTTTTCAATCTATTTTCAAAATTTCCCTAAACTTGAGGGGAGAAATTTGTGTAGTATAACTTTCCATATTTATTTTCTTATTATTTTCTTTTCTTTTAGTTTTCCTAACAACCAAATGCAAGAAAAGCATTTTCTTCTGGATTTTTTTTCCTTTCCACCACATTTTCTTGAAATCAAACGGAACCTAAGGGATGAAGGCAGGAAAATTGCTTGGACACAAAAAGACCAAACTCAAAAACTATTGCACAAATTAAGGAGTGAAACTAGCTGCTTTTGCAAAAGCATATCAAACTTTATATTAGCCTCTAGCATTCAAGAATGACAGCTTATCAAACAGGGCACATTACCTTTTTCATTTAAAAATTGGGAAGTCATGAATGACACTAGATGGCCATGACAATCCAGTTAGAATGAAGGCATAAAGGAGTCTCTAAGTTGTGTTTCATCACGTGTTCCGATTATAGTGACAAACCTATCATTTGTTGTTCATTCACTACAACCTTTTTCACTAGAAATATGATTTAGAAGTACCATAAGATATTAAATTCAAGTTAGCAAAGCATATAATCTCCACCAAAATATTTTGGAAGCATAAGAGGATCACAAAATATCACAAACAATAGAGACTTGCACAATATATACCTTACATTGAAAAGTAATTCGTCACACTAGCAATTTTGAAAAATTTGTTGGAGGATAAATGGATTTGACTAAGCAAAAAGTACATAGTAAAAATAATAAATAGCCTAAGCTATATGACAATAGAATTAAAAATGAAACTAAGATAACAAAAGCACATCTTTTAAAGAACTTAAGTCTGCCATATACTCTAAATTATAACCTCACACATGGTCCTCATAAATTTACAAAAATCAAAACTAATATGAGTATGGTTCTATTATAACCTCATCAATTTAGAAAACTAGCCATATTGAATAAATTAAATGGTGAAACCACCTTTTCACCGTTAGCAAGTTTCTTAAGAAAATTAGTAATTCGCTTCACATATTGAGAAAGACTTATAGTGCCATTTGTTTAGATGAATGGTTATAAGAAGTAAAGATGAAGGAAATTATGATGTAATAGGCTATTATACAGGTTCAATCATATTTTTGGCAATGATATAATTTGCTCCTAAAACCCGAGATATATTTTGTAAGGGCGTCTTGTTGCTAAAACTATTATATTTAATATAAGATTAAAGTTATTTTTTATCAAGGGAAGTGTTGCTATTAAAAATTTAGCAATAGTAACAAATATTTAGTTGTCTCTATAAATTGTTGCTACAGATTAGAGTTCTGCTAGTGGGATAATGTGGTTCAAGTTGGTGGGTGTATGCTCATAGTGGTGTATGCACCACCAAGAATAGTTGGTGTTTTTGTCTCCCTTTTGTTGTTGTGTAAAGTTGGACATTAATTACAAACCACACCGAGTATTTTAATTTTGTTCTACAACCAACAATAAATGAATTCACACACATGTGCACACACACATACACACACAACACCGATTAGTGTAAAACACAATCTTTATAATATTTCTTCTCGATCTTTGCATATTAAAGGTTCTTAACTACACATTATTCTAAAAATAAACAACAATAAATATATCATTTTCTTCTCATGCTTGGTATATCCCCAGTCTATTGCTAGCTAACATATATGGAAGTGCACTTTATAACATCAAAACTTTAGAATACAAAATCCTTAGTCGATTCTTCAATAATATATTAATAAAGGACCCCTATTAGGTCCTTGCATGATACTATAGGGTGCATATATATCACCCTACACCCTTTTGCTGAGTCATCCAACCTGACTAGTTCTTTTTAACCTACCCTATACCAACCACACCACTACCTAACCTCCATCCTTTCAAACCATTTTCCTCAACCTTTACCTCTAGCTTACATTCATCCTTTGATATATATGCACACCTTTTCTCTCCTTCCATTCATTTTGTTGAGAAGCCCCCATCGACACCCGACATGCAATAACTAGCTCCTTTTGCTAACACCCTCATCGTTGTTGACAACACCACTAACCACCAAAGTCCTTTGCCCTTCCTTTTGTTGGTGTACTTTAGTGTCCCAGTCAGGCCATATATCTTACTTTTTGTATAGCTCTACCGACTTATAGAAGGTATCTATACTTATATATTAGATGTTCTTGTTGGTAGGATGTTGTGATATCTTCATTTCCTGGTGCAATTAAAGTACATCAGTGTTCTTGGATTGATAGTCGGTAGGATACTACGTTACTTTTTTGTGTTGGTATGATAGGAACACCTTAGTGTCTTCAAGTTAATATGGTTTCCCCTCGAGTAAGAAAAAAATGGAATGATTATTATTGGTTCGAAATGATTATTGGACTGGAATAGTTTAGTAGTAGTCTTTGTACTTACCTATGGTTTAGTAGTATCCTTCGTGCCTACCTATAAATTAGTAGTAGCTTTCATGCTTACTTATGAATCGGTAGAAACTTTCGTGCTTATATGTGTTTAGTAGTTGCCTTTGAACCCTACTTGTGGTATTATGGATATTATTAGTTTTGATATTGAGATATAGGATATATTGTGAAAGTTATAGTTATTGTGTTCAGATTGGCTTCAATTATTACTTTAGAGAGTATCCCTCAGATGATTGGTTGGTAAGGTTTATTATTTTTTAAATGAATGGGTATAAACAATATGTGGCTTCGGTGATATTTGTTTATTTGATATGATTATTACAATTTGATCATCACGTGTATATTTTAATATTTTATACTATGTCTTGCTGTGATATCTTCTATATGTTCTGTCCTATGCGTGCATTTTATATTAATATAATACACCTATTTTCAAAACCCAAAATACTTAGAAAATAATACGAAAACTAAATATAAATAAAAGTATTACCGTCAATTCTAGTACAAGTAAACATCATTGTTTCACTTACATTAGATGTTAAGGCTAAAAATTAAAATTAAAATCAAAATAAAATTCCACAACATTGTAATATAATAGAACACCATAATAAATTCAAATAACAATGTTGAAAGTAGTTAATAACCTATCAATAAATTAAATAACTTTACTACATTAAAAAATGAATGAAATCAAACACTAATAAAATAAAGAAATCCGGAAGCCAAACTACATTCTTAACTCGTCCTATAAGCAAGTATCCATCATCATGTATGGCCGCAATCTACCTACACATGATTATCTGCTCACCATGTAGATCATAGATTATTGCAACGCCGTTTAAAACATTAACAAATTAGCTAGGGGAATATCTAAGTAACCCTTGATTTAGAAGGAAAATATCATAATTTACAACATCATTGTAATATATCAAACACAACAATATATGAGTCAAATTTGAAGACAATTATTATTTCACCATTTATAAAGCATCTTTGATTAGTAACCATATGAATACACTATCCAATTTTATCTATTGAGTGGGCAAAACCCAATCAGGAGGATTACCTTGCAAAATAAATATGAAGAAATCCAATAACAACCAAAGCTAACTAAAAGAGATTAACCTCGTGGGAAATCCTAGTGACCCTAGCACTAACCGGTGAAATCCAAATTTGGTCATCCAATCCTTAAGTGTGCACACTCCATAAGAAGTATGAAGATTATAGTAGAGTAAACATGGAGCCATACTAGCTTATGACCAGGTAAATAAACTAAGTTACTGCACATCATTGCGATCTAACGAAAGATTATGCCGATCCCTAACTTTGGGATGCCAATCCTAGAGGACCCTAAGCCCAACTCAAATCTTCTACTTTAAGTTTTAGTGTCCTATTTAAGGTATTTGTATAATGTTAGCCAAATCGCAAAACTATATATACACATTCTTATATCCACCTTTCTAAAATTAGGTATCCTCCATATTTAGTACTTTTCAAAATTACAATTTCCATAAATATTGCTTTCATTAAATAATATTTTCTACAATATTGCTTCCCAATTTGAACAGTTTTCATAATGAGTTGACCACTTGGATTAGAAACTAATCAACAGTCATTAGGATTTAATTTTAATTAGGAAAACAAAGATCATATATTTATAATAATATCATATGATTACTTGTACTACAAATTTCATATGATCACCAACAACGCTTTTAATACTACTTCACTTGAAAATTTTGATGCTCTTTTTATTTGTGAAGTCTTATAGTAAATCATGTTCATTTGTTTTTCAATAAATCTCCTTTTTTTTCTCTATATATATAAACGTGCAAAATAGTAAGAGCAATTTCAATTAAGTTTAAAAAATAAGTTGATAGTTTTTTTTTTGCTGTTTTTTATGAGAAAATCAAGAAAGGGAAAGAAAAATCATTCTTGTCATTAAATAACTATTATGTTAGTTAATTAAATTTTGAAATAAACAATCAAACCAATGCAATGTTAACAAATAATAAAAGTACTCCGGCAACTCAAGAAGTGGTTTGGGGTTTACTTTGTGACTTTATTTTTGTTTTAAAGATCAAAAGTGTCAGTGATCGGTTATCGAGTAAAAGCTCAAATACTCTGTAGTGATAAAGAGAAAAAGTGGGGTGCACGGGGTAACTTGTAGGTTGTTGATAATCTAATAAATAAGTTTTTTATTATTTCTCTATATATTTTTTTGAATGGAAAACAGTCATTAATTTTATGTCCCACCTAAATTTTATTTGAGATTTATTAGTAATATAGTATAGGTGCGGTTAAAATTTAAATTTCTTCGAAATTTATTCTCTCCGCAGTAAGGTATCTGAGAAATGAAAAATAGAAAGGGTAGTTTTTTTTTTTTTTGAGTTCCTTAATTAAATGTGTTGATTTTAGTGTGAGAAAATAAAAAAATTTAGGGCTATAGGTGTTGTATCAGTATCATCTGATAATTGTCGAGACAATTTTTTTGGACAATAAAAATGGGCGAAAAAGTTAGATAAATTTTTTCTAAAAGGCGACTCTTCTATTATATATACATATTATAGATATATAGATAAAAAATTGTACACGCCTGTATGGATTCCCTACACATGAGAAAAAAGGAAAAATTGAGCCCATCCGAACGCGCATGCATAAAAGATTAAAAGGATAAAAAAGTAACATGAGACTATGAGAGATATATGGAGTAACAGTCCGATTTAGGTCTTCTCTCACCAGTCACCGCTCCTTCTGCGCTACGTTACGTAGTATAATTAAGTATGTCCCACAAGCGGCAGCTCATTCCCATTTTTTTCTCTCCTGGCTTCTGCTACTGCGTCCATGTGGATGATGGATATAATATCAAATAGACGTCCATAGTCAAAAGGGCATAAAAAAAAAAACGACAAAGAGGCCGGAAACAAGTAACCGAAGATGTCTCCTGGCTATTGCTAATCAACAATGATTTGAGAATTTTTTGTCAATCGCCATCGTTTTTAATTGTTACATTTATAAAACCTGGAATAGTTTATATTTTCAAATGTGTTGTTTTTAACTTTAGTCTAAAATGTTGGACTGTCAAATGAAGAAAAAATTTCATTCTCCCGAGGGGGGGATAATTTTGTTAATCATCGATAAATACTTAGTTTCATTTCTAATGTAATATTATCTTGTTAATAATAAAATAAAAAAAAATCATTGTTATAGAAGTAAGTTTTTATAATGTTAAAATATTTTTTAAAAGTTCATTTTTAAAATTTTTTATATTATTTTTCATAAAAAAATATAAGTGTAATTTTATATTATTTATATTTTTTATATTAAGAAAAAATTTATTCTATTAATGTGAATACTTTTTAAAAATCCAATAAAAATAATTTTAAAATTATATTTAAATTGTCTAGAAAAAATAATAAAATATTTAATGTATAAATAATAATAAATAAAAATAAAAAGTTGATTTTAATATTTTAAAAATATTTATATATTTATATATAAAAATTTCGCAATAAAATTTCTTATTTTTTTATACGAATTAATTCAAAATTAAAAAATGTCTATATAAAATATCAAAATATTTATTTTATCGAGACACAATAATAATAATAATTTTGTTTTCCCCAAGTATACAGTAGTACTGCCCCAGTCGGCCGCCGCGACCAAGGTACAAAGGATATTTGTGCTCGTCCAGGGTACTCTCGGTATTTGATCTCGCTCTCTGTTCTGATTCCTTCCCTCTAATTTATTTCCATCTCGATCCGTACAAACTTTAAAAAATGCGACCCTTTTTTCTCTCTGATCCCACTCGTCTCTTTATTTATACACGCTCATCGGTAAACTCCACCCCACTCTCCATGTGACCCTGCCTGTAGTACGCTCTTTTCCTCCATTTTCTCTGTCCACTCTCCACCACCATGGACGCAAACCCGAAGTGCTCCGTCCTTTCCGTTCCGGTCCTCATCTTCATCCTTTTCCTTTCTGTCTACTCCTCCGCCGGCATTGAATTGCAGTCTCTTCAGCTAACCCATCACCCACTAAACCCTCTCCCACGGGAGGACGCCGTTCTTGACTCCCTAGACTCTGATGTCGAATCCGACCCGGATTCCAACTATTTGTCGCTCCAACTACACCACATCGACAGCCTCTCGTCGAACCTCACCTCAGTACAGCGCTTCTCCCTCCGTCTCAAACGAGACAAGCTTAGAGTCAAATCCATCAACAGCTTCTGCGTCTCACGCGGCCGCGCCCGTAATGCGACCCACGCGCCGCACCGTTCCAAACACGGCAAGGGTGCTAGGGCGGGAAACCATTTCAGTAGCTCCGTCGTTTCCGGACTTGCACAGGGAAGCGGAGAGTACTTCACGCGCCTCGGTGTCGGATCACCGCCTCGCTACGTGTACATGGTGCTGGATACGGGGAGTGACATCATCTGGATCCAGTGTCGCCCATGTCGTCGTTGCTATTCACAGACCGACCCGGTTTTTGACCCGACTAAATCGAACTCTTTTGCCTCTATCCCTTGTAGGTCTCCTCTTTGCCAGAAGTTGGATCAACCCGGCTGCACCATACGCGGCAATAAATGCGCCTACCAGGTATCGTACGGTGATGGGTCGTTTACCATCGGTGAATACGCCAGTGAAACAATGACGTTTAGGGGTGCTAAAGTTCCTAATGTTGCCCTCGGGTGCGGACACGATAACGAAGGTCTTTTTGTCGGGGCTTCCGGGTTATTAGGCCTGGGTCGTGGGAGGTTATCCTTCCCGTCTCAAGCCGGTCGGAGGTTCGGGCAGAAATTTTCCTACTGTTTAGTTGACAGGGTCGCCTCCTCGAAGCCGTCGTCGATGGTATTCGGATCCGCAGCGGCTTCACGAAGGACGGTCTTCACACCGCTTCTGACGAACCCGAAGCTGGACACGTTCTACTACGTGGACCTCGTCGGTGTGAGTGTGGGCGGCACACGGGTGCGTGGCATCACAGCCGAATTGTTCAAGTTTGATAAAGAAGGTAACGGTGGTGTAATTGTTGATTCGGGCACATCCGTGACTCGTTTAACCCGACCCGCTTATAAAGCCTTGCGGGATGCGTTTAGGGTCGGGGCATCTGGGCTGAAGGTGGCGCCCGGGTTTTCGTTGTTTGATACCTGCTACGATCTGTCTGGGAAGACGGAAGTAAGGGTTCCGACGGTAGTGATGCATTTCAGAGGAGCCGACGTGTCGTTGCCGGCGAGTAATTACTTGATTCCGGTGGATACTGCCGGTAGGTTCTGTTTTGCTTTTGCGAGTACTATGAGTGGGCTGTCGATTATTGGGAATATTCAGCAGCAAGGGTTTCGGGTTGTATTTGATGTCGGTGCTGGTCGGGTCGGGTTTGTTCCTAATGCTTGTGCTTAATGGGTCAGGTCTATTTTTAGTGTATGGGCCTCGGCTTGGTTTGGACGCTGCCCGCCATGTATTTGGACTTTGGTCTCTGACTACGATTGACGACCGGCGTCAGACGGATCGCCCTTTTTATTCTCTTTCTTTTTCTAGCTTTGGAAGAGTTTCGTTTCGCCGTCCTTTCTTTCTCCCCTCTCCTTCTTAGTTTTATTATTATTATTTTTATTGTTATTATTACTATCCACTTGCCGAGTGGGTAAGCAAATGGGGAGATGGTCTTTAAGTTTTTTAATAGGGAACAACAGTTTCTAGAAAATTTGTGGATCCTGCGACGGTGGTTCACTGGCTTTCCTATCGGCTATCGTCCCAGGACCTAATTATTAGGGTCTGCTGCGGCGCCTCATGTTTGTATTAATAAGAAATATAAATATTTATAATGAAGACAGTTATATGCCAAACTCTGTTAGGAGATGTTGGATTGTTTTACCATAAGATCTATGTTTTTATTTATTTATTTATATTGATTGGAGTATATCTCTTCTGTGGAGGTAGAAAGAATCTGGAAATTTAGGAGAGGGAGGAGGGAACCTGGATTTTCCGCATACGGGACTTGTATCGTGTGTTTATGTCTTTTGGTGAACTGTATGCTCACAGAATTTCCGACTGCTAGACAAAAATAATAATCTGGAAATTTGGTGAACTATGCTCACAGTATTTGAAAAGCTTTATTATTATTATTATTATTATAATATTATTATTATTATTATATTAAAGTATATGCCCAACAGATGTAATCGCTACATTTTTTTTAGTAATTTTCCTTTGTATGAAAATATAAGTTATTCTAAATTTTTGATGTACACTTGAACTGCATGTTGGATTATTATCCAACGTTGGGCTTGCATGTGAACGATACGAATTGGACGTTGTCGTAACGGTTAAGCCCGAATAAACGTGATCAAATTAGGTTTAATTAAGTTGGGCCTAATGTATCTAATTGAATGTGGATCGATATGTGTAGAGATTGTAGGAGTCCTAGATCGTTGATGGACCGAACTAGGATGACCCGATAGATAACATGTTTGTTATATATATATATATATGTGGTTATGGTCCCTAGGTCAGATGTACTTCGCTCCATTGGTTCCCATCAGTCATTAGCGAGTAGCGGGTACGTGCGTGATCTAGAAGACTACAAAACCGACCGTCAGGGTTTGATATCAGATTCGACGGTACCCGATAAATCTTTTATTATTATGGATTCAGGTACGTTTCCGCGATATATTATATATATATTAATCTTGATAGATTAACTTTCGATCCTGTCGAATATATATATAGATTATATATTAATCTATCACTGCATGCATCCTTCCATCTTAATTACTTTATATTTCCATGTTTTTGGGCCACTGATATGATGTTGATAATATTTTTATATAAAATAATCTTATCAATTTTTTTGTTTGACACTTTTAAATAAATACACAACATTTAAAATTACCTACCATTTATAAAAGAAAAAATGATAATCAATAAATTAATAATTGTGTGTGTAAGAGGAGTAATGACTTATGATTAATTATGGAAATACCATTACGATCACGGCCAAGGATAAATAACAAAAGAAAATCAAGGATAAATAAAGGAAGATGAAACCAAAACAAAAGGAAAAAGATAAAGTAACATTCTAAGATAAGTAAGTAATTTAAGTTTTTTTTTATTTAATAAAAAGAAGGGAAGAAAAATTATACTAAGTATAAAGTCTGGTTTGTTTAAAAAGGTAACATAATATCTTTGGTATGTTTTGCATATTATATAGTAGATATAAATCATAATACTTGGTGGATTGATTTCGATTTTACAATCTATGTTTGTAATTCCTTGTAAGTTATGGCAATGATGAGAGAATCTGTGGATAATAAATAAAGTATATTTATCGATAGTTTGATACATTTGGCTGTTCATAGAATAGGATCATGTAGGCTAGTTTTTTTTCGTAGTCATATATTAATGTTAGAAAACACTTTTTATGTTCCAAGTTTTGGTAGAAACTTAATTTCTATTTCAAGACTTATATCATTTGAATACTCATTTATTTTCAAAAATAATTTATTTACTTTGTCTTATGAAACAAGTCATGTTAGGTATAGTGTATTGTCTGAAATACTTTATTCTATTGATTTAATACATGATGATTTAAATATCATAATGAATTTGGATATTGGTTCAAAAATATATGTTATGAATGAGAATTTATCAATGCATTGGTACAAAATATTAGGTCACATCTTTGTTGAGATAATGAGGAGATTGATAAATAATGGAGTGTTTGTTACTCTAGATTTTACTAACTTTATCACTTGTATAAATTATATAAAGGGCAAACAATCAAATAAGTCTAAGAAAGGTGCCAATAAGAGTTCTTAACTTCTTGAGGTTATATATATTTACACATATAGGCTTGATATAGATTCACACAATCGGATATACTTTATGTCATTCATTAATAACCACTTATGATGCATGTATATCTACTTGCTTAACAATAAGTATGAAGTGTTAGATGCTTTTAAAGTATTTAAAGCTGAAGTAAAGAAATAATGTCATAAGCTAATTAAAATTGTGAGGTCTCATAGAGGTGAATAATACTGTGGGAGATACGTTAAGGAAGAAACAACACTTGGTCCATTTATAAAGTTTCTTCAAGCGAATAAGATAGTTACCTAATATATTATGCTTAGTCTACCATACTAGAATGACGTAATTGAAAGAAGAAACCAAACTCTGTTAGATATGATGTGGAGTATTCTTAGCAACTCTAATCTACCTAAATTTTTGTGGAAAAAGAACTTAATATAATGGTATATGTTTTAAACCAAGTTCCAACTAAAGCGGAGTGTAAGACACCATTTGAGTTTTTTAAGGATTGCAAGCCAAGTTTAAAATATATGCGAGTTTGGGGATTTCCATTTGAAGCAATAATTTATAATCCACAAGAAAGGAAGTGACGCAGGAGCATCCCAAAACAAAGATAATTTACTTATTAATTTTTTCAAAGTCAGATTTTAAAACTCTTCTTACTTGGGTTAATGAATAACAAGATTATCAAGGAGCCATGCAAACACCAAAACAAGCTATTAATCCCCATGTGTGGCTGGCTCTATTTTGGCTACATTATGGCTCCATACAGATATTCTAAATGACTCCCTTATGAATCCATTTTGTCTCACCAAAAGCCACATTTTATCCACCCCTACACGCTTTCATTTTTTTTACCGAAGAAGACTACTTGTGTAGCCCTATTTTGTGTGCAGAATTAAGGGACATTGGGAAGATAATGTTAAGGAGATCAATACCTTCAAATCAGGCTTAAAATAAGGGGAAGCAACCTCAAGGATCTCGACCAAAGTTCCAGCTTGTAGAGGAGACTACTTCCTTCTTTTCAATGAACCAAACTTTTACTTTCTTAATTAAACCTAGTTAAAGCATGTTGTTAAACTTTCCTAATGAGTAATTTATGTTTTCTAACTAATTGTCATGGGTTGTAATAGCATCCATCATGTGATGGGAGGCTATGAAGATTCAACAATCAACACTAGCTGATTATAAAGTCAACGACCTTAGTGAACTTGTATTTATATAAACTATGGTTGTGGGGTGTAACTAAATATACTCACTATGAGTTAGATTTGTAATGTACTCACTAAAGGCCTGAATACACTCTATATAGAAGTAAGAGGGATGAAGGGAGAGACATCTTTTGATGAGAATACACCTGCCGGTTGTTGACACAAAAATCTCTTGCTCAAGGCTAAGGTTTAGTCTTGTGATTTTTTCAAAATCTTATACCATTTAAGATAAGAGTTGAAATCTTAATTAGCTAGTGTAAGTGCTTAATCCTGAAGGATTTTCTAGATTAAGTTCACCTCTCATCTTCTTATATCTTCTCTACATTTTTTTTTGGAATATACCAAAACTTCAACACTAACACTTGGTTGGTATATTTAGCATCATGCATTTGGAAGCTTGACCCTAGGACCATTAGTGGGCATTTTATTGAATATGGTGAAAGGTATAAGGGTTATAGGTTCTATTCTCCACCACATATCTCACTAGATTTGTGGAGTTAACAAATGCTTAATTTTTTAAACAGGAATGAATAGAAGCTCCACTTCATGTGACAAAGTGACTTTTGTTCGCCGTGCACTTTTAGTTTTATTCATGGTTGAACAATAAGTTAATGTAGCTCCACAGAATTCCAACTTAAATCTGGTAGATCAGATGGATCAACAACTTTCTAAAGTTGTTGAATAACAACTTATTAAGCAAGCTCCTCTAGAGGATGCTGGGCTAGTTTTAATAATATCTACTAGGGAAAGAAGATCAGCTATACTTAATGACTATTATGTGTACTTACAAAGTCTGACTATGAAATTTGTGCTATTAATGATCCCAAAACCTTTTCACATGTCATGATTAGTTAGAAATTTGAGTTATAGTATGATTTCATGAAGAAAGAGATGAATTTCATGAAGGCCAATGAAGTTTGGGACCTTATACCGTTACCTAATGGAGTTAAGCCTATTGTTATATGCACGTCTTTAATACCAAGAGAAACTCATAAGGGAATATTGATAGGTAAAAGGTTAGACTAGTTGGTAAGGGGTTCACTTAGAGAGAGGGAGAGGACCATATGAATAATTTCTCTCCTATGTCCACTAAGGATTCTCTACGTATAGTTATGGAATTAGTAGCTCATTTTGATTTTAAGCTACAATAAATGGATGTGAAAACAACATTTTTAAATGGTATGCTTGAGGAATAGATATACATGAAACAACTTGAAGGGTTCTCCTCTCATAAAAACAACAATATTGTGTGTAAGATTAAGAAAGCCCTATATAGATTGAGACAAGCTTCCTGATAATGATATCTAAAGTTTCATGGTGTGATTTCTTCATTTGGATTTGAAGAGAATGCCATAGATTAATGTACATACATCAAGGTCAGTGGGAGTAAGGTTTGTTTCTTAGTTTTATATGCATATGACATTCTACTTGTATGTAATGATAAACGGATGCTATATGAGGTGAAATAATTTCTTTCTAACAAATTTGATATGAATAATATGGGTGTTGCATAAAAAAACCCCTATTTTTCACTATCGAAAATTTTCATTTTAAAATATTAAAGAAGTGAAAAATACTAAGCACAATAAATAAAAAATGGAGTGGTACCATCGTACTTAACATAGGATAGACGTTAGTCACTCATCCCATATTTGATATAAGGCTGAAAAATCAAACCAACCAAAACTAAAGTATAGTGTGCAAGAACAAGATGTATAATTACTTAAGGAAAGCATTTACCATAGGACCTCGATGATCCTCGACATAGTTAAATATAGGGAGATAGATTAATTGAAAGTATAGGCTATTATGGTAGAAACTAAGTTAGGGTGTGACCCCAAAATCACGGTCTATCATAGATTGCATAAAAACCTCCAGATGTCCACACGCTCAAGTCCCGAACCCAAGACAAGGAATGCCCACTATTGGCCATCCCTGAAAACCTACACGCGACCCTCTTCTCATGGAAATGAGTAGGTGACCGAGCAAACAAGCTAATCAGTACACTACGTACTGAATAAGCTAAGTTACCTCCTCAATAGAAGTCACAAGCATATAAGGTTCTATCATATCATAGAAATCATACTTAACGTGATTAATGCCAAGGCCATATAATTATGTGTACCTACTCTATTATGATTAGGTTATGCATCATAATGTAAGACCATGCACCACTAAGGTAATTTAGGATGCATTATGTTTGTATTCATAGTACAATACCATAGATAGTCATGTACAAGTACTAAGCAACTATCCAAATGACAACTAAGGTTACCACCATCCACTCACATGATTTTTCATATTTATTTTCCAACTTATTCAATCGATTAGGTTATTCATTTAGAGTCATTATTTATCTTTTCTGTTCCTTTTATTTCATCTTCTAATTCTACCAGTGGTTATTCCAATCATTATCCATGTATTCATTCCCATTACTATCCAAGTATCCATTCCAACTTTTTATCATTATCATCGAGCAATGGATTGTACACCATCCCATTATCTCACATACCATGGAAACCTATCCAAACCAAAGGACATAAAGTCCAAGTAGAAGTCATAACCACAATGGACATAAGTCTATGCTAAAGCCAAGTAACTACCAATGGATATAAGTCTAAGCCGAAGCTAAATAACCATAATGGACATAAGCCTAATCCGAAGCCAACCACTGAGGTAACCAGACCTTTTAATAGCGATACCTCCTAGTATATCATCAATGTCTAGAGTAGGTAAGGTGCTAGAATCCAGTGGGATCCCACCTGAAGGTAAAGTACGAAGGCACCGATAAATTCCCAAAGATAAAATAACCCTTGGTAGCTAAACGAGGATTGAGTAATCCATACCCATACACAACTCAATTTTCTTTTGTTTTACGTGATTAGTACATTATTCTTGAGCTTACATGATCACATAAGACTCATACAATATGTAAGAAAGACAGTCATATATTTCTTCCATGTTAACCCTTTCATCCCTAACCATGTTTGGGAATTCCATTTATGCTTTCTCAATATTAACCATATCCATTATGTTAATCCATCCAAAACATGGTTCATATCTCATCATCCTTTTCAAAACTATCACTTTTTATTTGCTGTTTACTCATTGAGGCCTTTATAATAACCATCAAGTATGTCATGAATCATGGTCCATTTAATCCATCCATTAGGTTATTGATCCATGGCAACATATGTATTTTACCCATTAAATTGTCATACAACAGTGTTATGCTCAATGTTAAAGCACTTACAAGTCGAGAAATCAAAATCATAAAAACCGGCCAAACTAGTTGATTAGTCTGGCCTAACTAGATGATCGATTTGGGTTGACTAGTTGATCGATTTAACTCGACCAAACCTAGGCTTCCCTCAAATCGAACGATTGATTTGGATAAACTAGTCAACTGTTCATATACCGGTCAATCGGTTCTATCCAACCAACCGATGGGTTGGTTTGACTAGTTAACCTTTCTAGAAACCAGTTGATCAATTAACCCTGACCAATTGATCGGTTTGCCCTCAAACAACACAAAACAAGCATTTTCATGCAAATCATGCTTATAATTCTTTATCATATCAAATTGAAACATGGAATAACATCATATAATACGTTTATATCTTACAATAGTTGCATATTTAGCCATTAATCATCTTAACCTATTTTTTTTCCTCAAAATTAATACTTTTCTCTCAAGTTGCACAATCTAATCATCAATATCAATTCTGAAAAGCCATATACGCATACTAGCAAATAACCTAAAAATTTTAAAATTTTCATAACATACAAGCTTAATCACATCACATTTCGGAAGTAAGAATAACTTGATGCACGCAAAACTTTTCTCAAATAAGAAAACTCAGCCTATGGAATTCCTCAACTTCCAAAACCTTAAAAACAACAAGTTTAACTCAAAAAGCATTGAACAACTTTTCCAAATCTGAACTTGAAATAAAAAGGAAAAAACATACATATCATACCCAATAGAAAAAACAGAGGAAGATTCTACTGAAAAACTCAACTTTTTCCTAAATCTAACTATTTCTTGCTTAATAGTTAAAACAAGATGGGGCTAAAGAAAGGATAAGAAGTGAAAAATAATTTGAATGCAAGGCTCGAAGTAGAGAGGGAGAAGGCGGATACTATAGAGCTAAAGTATTTTTAGTGGCTGAAAGAAAGGTGAATAGAATGGGCGATAAGGGATATTTGTAGCTAATAAATTGATACAAATCACAAGTGTCGTCAAGACCATATTGAAAACCCTAATTTTTATCCTTAAATTTGAGTTAAATGGGTAGATTTTGTCCAAGATATGCTTACCCATCCTCCAAAGCTCAAATGGTGATTTTGAAGAAGTGCAGATTGATTAGTGTAGAAATGCCAAACACAAAAGAGGAAATGAAAGGTCACTTTGGGAGAAATCTCCCAACTAAGCAGAATCGAGTATGGAATCAAAGCAATGATACTAGAAGTGTGTGCAGGAGAGAGGTGAAAAAAGACAAAGCTAAGGTCATATCCCCCCTCAATTGTCTAAATTGACTCCTCGGATAAGTTTAAGATAGTATTTTGGGTCAAATGTATCATAAGAAAGGTTAATAATCTCTTAGGAACAATTTGTGATGGATTTATCAAGGTTTCCTTTTTAGTATAAGAAGTTTTTCCAAGAAATTGAGTTTCGAAAATATACTTAGTTTGACAAACTAGTTAATTGATTGGACCTACCATTTGACTATTCTACCAATCATTCGATTGGTTCCCCAATCAGTCAATCGGTTTGATCTAGTAAAAACCATTAAGCTAAAACAATGAACCAATTGACCGGTTAAAGAACTTGTCAAACAGTCTGCCTGAAAACTTATTTAATTTAGTTTTTCTAACCTTATTTCAAATCAAACTTTACCTCAAACCCAATCATTGTTCCAAATCAAAATCAAACATCAACAAATGACATAACTTCTCATTCAACACATTTACAAAAAGATGGGGGGGGGGGGGTTATCATAATTCATCTTATGTCATTGGCATTAAAATTCATTGAGATATATCCCAAAAAATATTAAGTCTATCTTAAGAATCATATATCAATAAGGTGTTAAAAAAATGCATAATGCTAGACTATACACCAAGTAGGCTCCTATTAAGGTTGATAAATTATAGCTAAGTCAGTGCCCTAAGAATGATTTATAGATAGATCGGATGAAAAAAATCTCATATGCCATTAGGGTATTGGAGCTTTACTAGAGTAATCCGATAATTGACTGCTTGTAAGCCGCAAAGAAATTTATGAGGTACATAAAGAGAATTAAGGAATACATGCTTATATATTATCATGTTGAGGATTTAGAGGTAGTAGGCTATTCAGATGCAAACTTTGTTGTTTTTGAAGATTCACACAAATCTACCTCTAAATTCATTTTTCTACTAGTGGATACACAATATCCTGGAAAAGGAAAAAGTAAAATTGCATAGCCACTTCTACAATGGAGGTAGAACTCATCTCATTATTTAAAGCTATAAAGCATGGTGAGTGTTAAGAAATTTCATATCGGATCTTAGAATAGTAGATTATATTTTTAGACCTATAATGCTTAGGTGTGACGATTTACTATCATCTTTATCTCAATAAATAATAGAAGTGGTAGTCATGACAAGGGCATAGTCATCAAGTACTTAAAGATAAAGGGATGTGTTTCAAAAGAAGAAGTGTCTTGGAACACAAAGGCACATATTGTATGTTAGAAAATTCTTTAACTAAGGACATACAACCAAGTAAGCTTAAGGATCGTGTGTGATATGGGTGTCGGACCCTATGTGTGATTGTTTTTTTATGATACATAATGATGTTTTAAAATAAAGTCATGTCTATTTCTCATTTGGTTTGTATACATATGGTGTATTGAAAAATTACACATTAAGTGAAAGACGTTGAATAAACATTGGGTTTATTCATATATTTAAAGTTTTGGGTGGAATTAGTAAGATAACTTTTGAAATATTGAAAGCATGTTGTCATAATTCATGTATCAATTTCATCATTTAGTTTATACTAACATAAGGTTGCTATATTGCGAACCTAAATTATATGGACCAAGTGGGAGAATATTAACATATTTTAATTTGGTAAAATTATTGTTATTATTTTTATAAATAAAGTGGTATATTATATACATACATTAACCCTTGGTGTGGTCCATATTAAATTAGGTATAAATACTTTGGCTATAAAGTTTATATTACATGATAATATATTAGTTATTAAGACTAAACTTCATCTCTCTATCTAATTTTTTATGGTAGAATTAGAATTAATATGGACGCAAACATGTATGTCATATGATAAAAAAATAAAGGAGATAATAAATTAATTTATCTCAAAATTTTGCCTTTGAAATGAGGAGGGAAAAGTAAAGAGTTGGTTATAATAAACAACCCCTACCTCTACTTTTGCACGTGTAAAAACATATAGAGCACTACAAAGTGTTGTGCAGTTTTTACTCTATAGAAATGAATAGTTCCTTACATGCACACATATACTTAAAAAGAGAGTGAAAATGAGAGGTTTCTTCCTCATTAATTTAAGTGATTTCTATGTGAAATCAAAGACAAAGAAGAACAATGAAGAAAGGCCTAATTTTCATTCCTTGTAAGAAGCACGCATCATCAGGTTTAAAGAAATAGGGAGTGGAACTGCAAAATTGTGATCGATTTCCATACAAATTGCATTTTCGGTGTAATTATTTCCATCAATGGATGGACATAAGTCTCTAACAATCCTTAACAAGCGTTATCTAGTTAAATTTCACATATTGAATGCTTGTATTGTGTGTTATGGTTTTGCACATTTGTCACTAAATTGTGCATGAATTGTATGAATTAATTATTGATTATAATTCATACCATTAAATTCTTTCTAATATATCTTAAATCATGAATAACTTGATAAGCAAAACTTTTGACATATCAATTGGCAACAACCTTGCAGGAGGTGGTACTAGGGATGGCTGCCCAACAAATGACCCTTTAGGTGTCAGACTACGGTGAGTAAATCACCAGAGATGCATGCACTAGAGACTCCCTCTCTACTTTGCCTACAAAAGACCATAACACATTGCCCAATTCTCATTTGCCTTGATGCTACTAAACCCTGAAATTGGTTGTGAAGCTAAAGAGTCAATCCCCTTGTGGTCTCTTGCTATGCCCCCAACTAAAATAAGGCCTAGATTGCCCAAGGCACTACCATTAATATTAAATTTAATAACCCTATTCTGAGAAGCTTCCTTGTTAACCAGAACATTCTCATGATGAATGTGAGAGGACACCAAATTTTACACATGCCACCATGTCAAATATTCATCTCTTGCCATTCCAACAATAAACGCAACAACTCTGTCAGGAGGGATGCCACCATCTTTGAAGATATGGCAGTTCTGCACTTTCCACAACTTCCAAATGCAGAGAGAAAATGTTTTCGACCAGGGTGGACCATTATAATAAATGACGTGCTTCTTCCCCAAGTTACACATTAATCAATCGTGAAGTGGGAGATTGAAGAAGTCCACCACCACAATATGCGAGTTAAACCAAGACTAGAACTACCTACTCTATTGAAAGTCAAGTAAAACACGGAGTAATGATTCACCCTCTCCACAATAGTTGTAACACTCATCCTCAATCAAATGTCGCTGCTTGCACTTCATGTTGGTGAGCAGGGAGTCATAGGAAGCCAACCAAGCAAATGTGTGTACCCGTTGCCTAACATTGAGATGCCAAATAGTAGCCCATTTGGAGGCTCTACGGAGAAACAACTTGCCTTGTAGTCGGTAAGCCAAAGTAATAAAAAAAATAGCCCATCATAGTTAAGCCCCAAATGGGTATATCTTGTAGACCTTTATCCCTAGAAGGTAAAATGCGACCTATTTTGACTATTTTTTTCTTCAGAAATAGGTGTTGGAATTTGGACCAATTCCATCCTTTATTAGGAGGTGTGTAATCAGCTTCCATCCCCATAAATTCAGGCTGGCCATGCGTAGAAGCGGCATAGTGAATCAAAGGTTTATCACTCGGCCACCAATCTAAGAGGAAGTTAGTTGACTTGCCATCCTAAGTGACTCATTTGATACCGTTCCGAAGTAAAGCCACAAACCCTTAAATCTAGGGCCAAAAGGCTGAGCAGGAAGTAGGATGACTTGCATGCAAAAGAGAGGGGACATGACGTAAATACCATCAACAAACTAGAAAACCAGCAATGCCATCACAATTAAATCCAAGTGCCAACAATATTAAAAGGAACGAGCATCATCATAACCAATCGGCAATACCAGCAACATTAATTCAAATCCTATGCCGTATCAAGCTTACGGTGCACACCCAAACACAACGAATAGCTCATCTGCTTCTTGTGGATCATGATCAGCAAAGCTACGGAGCCTTTGAACGAGAGGGCAGGCCACGGTCCTGATGACTTCCCTAACCTCTAAACTCTTCATATCCTGAGCCTCTGCCAAAGTCTTGAGTATGTCCATGACGCCGGCCGAAGAACCAAGAGGACGAAGAGGCAGGCCGGTCATCCTAGCGACCGCTCGAATAGGGGCAGGATCGTCAAAATGCATGATGACTCCAAGGACAACGGAGACGAGATCTGAAAGCAGCTCCAATATGCCTTGATCAGGGTGGGCGATGCAACGACCGACGAGCGTGTCAACCAATTCGACAACAGTCTCTTGCATGCCAGAATATGCAGCCATTTCCTTAAGGGAGGGGACTATGTCAAACATTGGCCCCTTTGTGACAAGATCTGCCATGGCTTCGACGAGCCCGTCTCTGGCCACCGACAGATGAATGATGCGGAGAACACCAAAGAGGATGCATCGTCGGGCTGTCTTGTAGGAGTTCAGGACTTCGATAGCCTCGTGAAGGTTGTTTCTCCAATCAGCAAGATTGAATTTGTTGAGCATGGCCACAGCATCATCAGTTTCATGGATATGAAAGCATAGACACACAAATATCATCACCCAGTTTCTTCCGGCCACATCATGCTCCGCCATGGAATCTCTAAAAGCTCTATAATAGGGCAACTGACCACGTTTCTCAAAGAACATCTCGGCAATACTAGGTGTGTCAGTAAGATCGGCATCAGCTTTCTCAAGAGTCTCCTCCCCTGAAGCAATAAACACAATGAGAAAATAATAATCAAAATTCTGTAATATTTTACTCAAGAAACAATATATACTGAACTAGTATGTAGGACTTAACGTGGACAAAGCTGCAGGGGGTGGTTAACATCGTAGTCATCAACTAGAACAGTAAAGGTAACAACAAAAGCGAGCGTTAGAGTCACATAACTACCAAGGAAGCTAATAGGAAAAAAGGGAGTTGTGTTGTCTACTGTGTGCTTTCGCCTCTGTAGGCTCTAGTTCTGTTATACCAATGAACCTACATTTTTCATGCAGACTAGTGCAGAAAGGAGCATGTGTGATGTTTGTCGAGAGAAGATGCATGCCCCAAATTTGCTTCGATGTAAACACATCTTCTAGGAGGAATATTCGTCGGTTCGGTTTTCCATTTTTGTCACACACCTATATGTATTTTGTTTCCTTTTTGGCTCTTGCAACTTGCCTTTTTTGTTGCTCCTCGATGTGCGATCCTATATACATTAGTTAGCATTCGTCCCTACTCCCCAGCTTCCCAAGGAGGTTTGCGGCTGGTAGCCAACTCATGCATGCTCATACGTTGTTACTGAGATGATGCGGGTCGCTTGTAAGTATCAAGTTCCTTGTTAATTTATACTACAAGTTCCATCCATGGATGCATGCATGAGAATGGATAACTTGATATCTGGCAAAAGGCCGTCTGATAGCCTGATTTCTCTTTATATCCATTGCAGGAAATCCAAATAGAAAACATCACGATAAGTAGTTATCGAAACGGGGGCTAACTTACCACTGGGATGTTCTACGTCCGAATCTGAGGATTCAAAGTCAGGGGCATCCCAGTTGCTTAACGGAAACCTTGCGGCCGCTTCATCAAACGCTCGGTCCAGTTGTTCGACGGCAGCAGCGTAAGCTACATCGTTATCGCATATAAATAGATCAGTACCAACACAACACTTACGTTACAGGCTATAATTAAGTCAATTTGAAAAAAACTTACCTGGATCTGGAGAATCCGGATCGGGTGGGTCATCGTAAGTATAAGGAGCAATATCGTCCAACATTTGGTGCAAAACATCGTAATCTTGCGCACTCACGTCAGCTCCTAGATGATTTTCACCGCAGATAATATCTACCAATATATCCTTCAATTCATCGTCGCTCAGGCTGTCAACGTCAACACCAAGACGTCGAAGTATTTGGCGGCCAGCTACGTGATCATCCACATAAAAATACAAGTTAACATGGTGCAACACAGAACAATCAAAAAGAAGGAAATATATATATATAGATCTCACGACCGTCGACGTCTGAAGCGTTGTGGTCGGCGACGTTATTGTTATCGTTGTTGCCGTCCATTTGACAGTAAAATCGAGTAGAAAATAACTAGTTGGGGGAACCTAGGACAAAGCGTTTGAATGAAGTGAGACAATTTACAAGAAGGCACCTGTGTGAGCAGCCACGGAAAGAATGAAGAAAGAAAGAAAGAATAGAAAGGAGAAAAACAAGAAAATCAAGAAAGTGCAGTACTATGTTATTACTAATCGAGATTATTACAGAAGATATATATATATATATATATATATAGATTTAGGCTCTTGTACAAACCATTACTTAAAATACAAATGTAGGAACCTTTAATTACCATTAGATCTAGAAGATTTAAGGGTCAAGATTAAAATAAATTCAAGTTAGTTATTTACTAAATCTTTATCATTGATCAAATACTAATCTAATGGTTATGATTGGTTCCTACAAATATATTTTAAAAATAGTGTGTATGGGACCTTCACCCTATATATATATATATATATATATCCCATATACATTATTTTTAAAATACATTTGTAGGAACCAATCATAACCATTAAATTAGTATTTGATCAATGGTCAAGATTTAGTAAATAACTAACTTGAATTTATTTTAATCTTGACCCTTCAATCTTCTAGATCTAATGATAATTAAAGGTTTCTATATTTATATTTTAAGTAATAGTTTGTACAAGAGCCTAAATATATATATATATATATAGTGATGCGTTAATGAATAAGCTGCAGCTAACTAAAAGAAGAAATAAAAGTACACTTTTACTAATATGTAAAATAATATAACCAACAACCTGCGAAGGGAAATAGAAGAGAGCGTGGTGGGGTTGAATTCTGCTGATCTTTACTTTCCTGCTGACCGTTTAACGTAATTCATTCCTTTCCTTATTATTATCAATAAATCCCTGTCAAAAATCTTCTTCGATACCTATTGTGCACTACCTTTTCTTTTTCATTAATGGCTTCTATTCGTCAATTAAACTTACCTTGTTCAAAAAAAAAATAATTTAAAAATTGAAGCATTAGATGGTTACGTAGCAGCAAGGTTTGCCGCTAAAATCTATCACAACATTTAATGCAATTTACTTACTTCTTTCCTTATTATTAGCCTCACTAATGACAATAAATCCCTGTTTAATGGTTTCTATTCTTCTACTAAAATTACCTTTTTCAATTTTGAAATAAATAAATTAATAAAGCTTTAGACGGTTACTCAGGCTAATCTGAAGACCGAAGAGTTATTAATTCTTCGGTTACGTACCTAGTTCTTCAATCTCAACCGTCGGCAATATTCCATTCAACCGTAGGCCACTCTACGACTAAAACAAAATTGGATGTTTTGATGACCAGTGAATTACACCAACCACGATTAACCTTTTCTAGTTTAAAGCCTGCAAGTGTCGCTTACATATTTACCAATGTCAACTGTGAAATTTCCTTACTATTTTGTAAAACTTTCGTAATCACCTAATCTGTGGCCATTCAATTTTTTTCTTTCCCCTTACTCAATTACGTACTCGGGCTGCATTGATAATAACACCAACATAATATACATCATCACTAGGGGTGTGCACAATATAGTTAAATCATTACTTAAATTGTAATTTTAAGGTTTAAAAATATAGTTTGATTAAAAAAAAAACTTAAAAAATGGGCTGGTTCACTATTAAGGGATCAAAATTTTGGTTGATCGGCCATTTATATATTTAGCCTTATTACACACACACACACATGCCTAATTGTTTCATATTGTTGCTAATGTGTTTATTTTAAGATCGTTTGCAATCGATGTTGTTACATATTTGTTGCATATATATATATATATTGATTGTATTAAATTATTATGGACCTTGTGGTTAAATCACTTGTATTCTTCCATTTCTAGGCAAAAAGTATATTTTCTTCATGCTTTTCATGATAAATATATTAAGCATTTAAATTATGCGTTTCCAGATTGAAATTAGCTTGTTAGGGGTTTTAGCTTATTAGGGGTATTTTGATCATTTTAAAATTTTGGAATCTCAAGCAGTAATATTATGGGTTAAAAATGTTTAGTTAGATCTTATTTGACCCTAGTATGAGTTTTGTGAATTTTCATTCGTGTTTAGTATTTATTTCACATTTTATGAGTTAATTATGGAAAAAAAGACATATTGGATATGTTGGTAAATATTGGGATATTTTGATGAAGTTAACCATATCATGAATCGTGGATTATAGTATTAAATAGTGGTTTGTCGCAAATAGAGATTGGGTGTAAATAGTTGTTTGTTGTGAATACTTATTAGCGTGTACATTATTTTGATGGAGTTTGTATGAATGCTTATGATCATATTTAATGGTCAAAAATAGTGATTGAACATAAATAGCAAATTTTCCCGTAAGTGACCATTTGATGTGACTTATTATTTTTATATTTATTATATTTGAAATTATTAATAACATAAGTGATATAATGTGTTCGATAAAACTTGAGATATCTTCAGAAAATACCATCAATGAAACAAAATGAGTACATTGAATTAAGTTTGGGATTTAGACAAATAGTCATAGGATGACCTTTGACATTGGCTCGTGTAGTTGTATGTATTTTCTGTTGTATAATATGTGATATTGCCAACATGCAAGAGTAAGACCCATTTCTACACTATATATCTATATAGGGCATTGATACTTAATATTTGGTTGTATTTAGTGGTTTGTATGTTTCCTTATGCCATGGGCATTAGATTTGTTCATGGACTTTGAACCAAAAATTTAGTTTTCCCATTCATGTTTTAAATACAATGGATATTAGTGTTATGAAAAATTATTAGTGGTAATGGTATAAATTCAACGGAATTACATTGTGTTATCTTGTGGTCTTCATGACCTCAATTTTCAATGGTAACATGTCATAAAGATGAATAAGTATGTGAAGTAGATTGTGTAATAATATATATAAAGAAAAGATAATTGGTTTACCTTGCATGTTGTCTAAGCGAAAATAACTTGTTATCCTTGATTATAATATTCTATTTCTCTAACCTTAATTATTGTAACACCTAAAATTTTACTACTAAGCATAGTTTAGTTTATCATATAAACCAAATACTGGGTGTTATAACCATAATTGATGTAAGTCTAGTTTATCATACCATCCTTACATCAATCACAAGGCTAAAACCATTCAAAACAAAATAAAGTAACTAGAAATAAAAGAAGCTTTATAAATATAAATATGAGTTTGGAGATTAACTCTAGGATAAAATAACAAATGCAACAAAAGGAATACCTTGAATTGAAAAGTCCTAAAGGTATTTAAGTAAAAACATCATCTGGATAATAGGACCCTTTGCCCAAACATCTAGTATAGGAAAAGTCACTCCTCCTCATACAATGTATCAAAGAAAGCAAAATCATCTAATTGGTTCTCAAAGATCTGCACAAAAGTATTCGAGTTATCTACTCGTGGGAATAAGCAACATCCATAGAAAAGTCAATATGCTATGTACTAAGTAAAGTAAGAATATTGTTGGGTCAGAGATATAGTTAAATACATACATTCATAGCAAATGATAAGTACACGTACAAAACACATAAAGTCTCACAAGGTAAATATTGATCAAAACATCTTTATTATATATAACCATTTTTATTCTTTTATTTTTGTTGAGTTCAGAACCTCACTATTCTTAAACCAATGGAACAGTTTGAATCACCTCTCAAGGACAACACATCTGAGCCGCTATTATCATTCGATGGAGCTTATCCAACACTTCTTAAGATAAAATGCTCCTAAGCCACTATTTTTAAACTGGTGGAATAGTTTGAAGCACCTCTCAGGGACAACACACTTGAGCCACTATTATCGTTCGATGGAACGTACCCATAACTACCTTAGTCCTTACTCATGTACTCTTCTACTTTAAATTACTAATATCTTATCCATTAGGTTATCTCAATTCATATTCTTATTCATGATAAGTATAGGGACATATTATTCTTAATTCAATGGAACAGATAGAAGTACCTCTTGGGAACAACATACCTAAGCCACTATTATCGTCCAGTGAAACAGACCCATAAAACACCTCTTAGGGTAAAATACTCTTAAGCTACTATTGTTAAGTCAGTGGAACGTCTGAAGCACTTTTTAGGGACAAAATACACTCGAGCCACTATTATCATCTAATGGAACGGATCCATAATTACCTCAGCCCGACTTACATGATCTTTCACTTCAAATGATTAATGTATTTTTCATGTTTGATTTGACAAGTACAGAACATGTTCAAAAAAGGTAGGGCACATTGCGAGATCATAAGGTCATTTTCTAGGGTTAAGACCCTTTTATTTCCCCAAAACCCTAATTTCACACTTTTAACATAACTCTTCTTCTGTCACTCTTTTAATCACCAAGCCTAGAAAATCTTCCTCAATCATCATCATAAACAATAACAACAACATACCAAAATTTCAAGGCCTAACTCTAAGGTCTTGCACATGCGATAGTAACTCTATCTCAACCGTTACTATTCATGGGGCTTATACACCTAATTTTACAAAATCTTCATAACATTTATTGTTGGGCTCAAACAAATACTAGATTCAATATATAGTCCTAGAATACTAATATTGAAAACATATTTGGATTTTTTGGTCTAAATCTACCATTTGACACATATGATAATAGCTTTATTATTCCCAAATCAAACCATTTTCATACTTTGTTAAACTTATATCATTCACAACTACTATAAACACTTCATATAACTTCCTTAGCATACTTTAGATGATGTAGCACCTTAAAATTTCACAATTCTCATAGTTAACCCACATTGACCAAAATACCATTATTTATAACAAAACCCTTATTTCATGCAAGTCTTATACATCTGGTAACATTAATTTAAAATATAAAATTTTCTCCATAAACCTTATGATACTCATTTCACACTCATCATACCATTAATAAAATATAAAATTTTCTCCATAGACCTTATGATACTCATTTCACACTCATTATATCATTAATAAGCCAAGATACATCTGTATTTTACACCAAGGGTTTTTCCACATAAATTAACAATATTCTATGATCGTTACGTACTCATTTTCTATCTTATAATATCAACTACATATTATAGCATCAACAATCATATATTAATTCCCATAATAACAATAACATATAGCAACACAAAATCATACATAACACTTTGCAATAAAAAATCCTAGACTACAATAAGTATTCTTATAAAAATGACTCTAGTCCCTAAGCACACAAATCCTATTCTGCCTCTTCCTAAACCATTGGTAAATCACCTAAGAAAATTATAATAAAATATAATTAGGATTAAACCATATAAGTGAGGACAATTTTAAGGAAATGGAAGGGTGAAAGAAGAGAGAAAAATTAAACCAAGTAAGGTGGTGTTTGGGAAAACTTTGCTCAACCAAACAAGTGAGAATGGTGGGTTTTGTCGTATAAGGATGGAGTAACGACACAAGTTATCATCGGTATGGGGGTGCAGTAGTGGTGGAGGCTAAAAAAGGAGGGCTAGTGTTCGGTTTTGGGAGACGAAGGGTGGTGGTGTAGTGTAGTTGGAGATGTCGAAAGGTGGTGATAGGGTACAATCATGATTGCCGAAGGATGGAAGGTGTGGTGCAGTGATGGCTACTGAAAAGGAGGGAGGTGGGCTTCAGTTGAAGCTACCGAAGGGAGGGTGTGGGTGCATACTGTTCGTGTTACAACCAAGGAAGAAAAGGAGGGGGGTTGTAGATGAAACTATTGAAGAAGAGGTAGGTGTACTAGCTATTGGTGCCACAACCAAGAAAAACAAAAAAAGGGAAGGAGATTTGGTGTGTTTTACTGGACGTGGAGGTTGTGGTGCAGTGGATTTGGCTAATGGTTATGGTTTTTTTCAGTGCACATTAGCACAAGTGGTGGAGGTGCCTCGGTTAGGTTCACCAATGAGGTTTTTTGAGGTTGCTTTTGTGCCAGCAAGGATGAGGTGAGGGAGGAATACCACTATGATATTTCTGCATAAAACAAAAGGGGGGAGAAGAGAGGGTGGTTAGGGTATTTAATGCTAGATTTATATATACATACACATGCACAAAGATAGGGTTGTGATTGGCTAAAAATTTTATTGCAGGCCCTTAAGCTGAGGAGGGGTAGTTGATAGGGTAGAGGGTAGGCTTGGTAGGGTGAAATAGTGTATGCAAGGTGAAGGGAAGAGAATAGGGAAAAATATGAGAGAAAGGAGAAAAAAGAAGAAAAAGAAGAAAAGGGAAGTGGTGTGGGTTTACATTTAGGTTTTAGATAAAAATAATTTAGGTTAGGGTATAAGGATAAATTAATTAAATGATCATTTGGAATTAGGTTCAGGTCAAGAAAGATATTAATAACCTAAAATAAAAATTAGGGTTAGGCTAAGTGTAATTTCCCAAAATTTTTGAAAACCTATAATTTAATAAATAGCTTTTGTTTGAAATAAATTAGCTTTTAAAATTATTTGATTTAATTATTATATGGATTTTTGAGTATATAAATTTGGATAGGAATATTTAATAAAGTAAAAATAAATATTTTGCTATTTTATCATACTCTTTTTACTTAAATAATTTTTCAAACTAATATTTTACTAAAATTATCCTTTTTAAACTAATATATTAAATTAAATTATCAAATTAGATAATTTATCAAAAAATATTACATTTTATTATTTTATAAATTAAATTATTTTAAATTCCTCTATTTTTTTCTTTATCTTTTTTCCTTTTTCTTTCCTTTCTCCTTTTTCCTCCTTTCTTCCTTTTTTCCTTTTCCCTCCTCTTCGGGCTGCCAGGCCGCCCTACTCGCTCCTTCCCCTGCGCTTGGGCCGCTGGCCCATCTTCCCCTCTCCTTTCCTTCCTTCCTCTCCCATGTGGGCTGCCTTTTTTCCCTTCCTTCCCCGTGCACGTCGACCCAACCCGTTTCCCCCTCTTTTCTTTCTTTCTTTTTCTCCCCCTAGACAGGGCTGGCCCAACTCTTTTTTTTCCTCGCATGCCTGACCTGTCCCCTTCTCCTTCCCTCTTCTTCTCCTTCTTGACTTCGTCATCCAGCCCCGACTTGCCCTTCAACGCCATGCCCAACCACCGAGACACTTACAACCCCCCGCTGCCACCACCTGCCACCACTGCAACCTTCTCTCTCTCTTCCCCCGTCCCTTTTTTTTCACCATTTTGGGCCAAACCAGCCATGCAACCCCATCACGCATGGATTCCGTTTACCCTTCTTCCTTTCCCTCTCCCTACCACCCTATCACCTCCTTGCCACCGATCAACTATCCACTGCCCTCCCCTTCCTCCCCCTTTTTCTTCTCCTCATGAGCCCTCTCCCTGCCGCATTTCTTCGAGCCTTTCCCTTACCCGACCTCCTTCTTCTCTCCTTTTCTTCTCCTCCCACTTTCATCTCTATTTTGCACCACCGCCGCCATCCGCCACTTCAACCGTCACACCAACCCCCTACACCACTCCCTGCCATCCTCTACCTCAACCCTACACCACCACAACACCACCCAAGCCACCCCGTAGCTACTTTTTCCCCCCTCTTCTTTTTCCCTTCTTTCTCTCCCTTATCGGCAACCTCCCTACAACCCCTCTGTTTGCCTCCTTCCTGCTGCCTCTACCACCACCCAAACCACCAATCCACTCCCTATAACCTCCTCTACCACCCCCACACTTCCTTTGGCCGAAACTAACCCTTGTAACCCATTATTTTCCCCCTCCCTTTTCCTTCCTTCTCATCCCCCTCCACCTCGGCAGCCACCTTCGTCGCCCTTAGCCGCCAACAACCTATCCCCGACCACCACCTACACCCCCTCTTCACTCCTGCACCCTTCCCTTGCTCGAAATCCTCCCCCATCTACCTTCTTTCCTAGCCTAAAGACCCCAACCCAAAAATAGCCATCATTCCTTTCTTTTATCCCCCTTCGAGCATTTCTCTTTTTATTTTTACATGCAGCTCATGCTGCATGAGCAGGATGAGTTGCTGCATTCTTGGTTTATTTTGGTTAATAATTTTAAGGTAAAATAATTTTTAAGTTAAGTATTTTATTAATTAAGTTTTATAAAGTCTTATACTTTTGGTTTCCTTATTTCTAATGTGATAAATATTGGTATTATTTTTAGGTGCTAATTTTGCTAACTAAAGCTTGAATCTTTACTCGAGATACCGGTAAGGTTCGATTGTTATGGGGTCTAAGTTAATCGTTAAACCCCACTTAAACGCATGGATAAACGTATGTTAGCACATTAGGTTTCTTAATATGTTATTATGCTTGATAGATGTTTGTTAATATATATATATATATTTGCCTGTATTGATTAATAAAAAGTAAAGTATGCTAACTTATGTGCTATGTGTGGAAATATTGCTTAAGGAAGGAATTTGGTTATTAATGAAAATGTTAAGTACTTATTCATGTTATATCATGTTATTGTGACCATTGATACATGAATAATATTATTGTGAGCCTTAGGGGCATTATAGTAATATGCCTTGTGTAAGAATGTGGCCTAATATGTGTGGGTGATGAGGAGTATTATGTGAAATATAATAGTTGGTGGAATTTGGATGAGGAGAGTGGAGTATTAATATTAATATCTAGGTAGTAATGTTAATTTAATAAAAATGGTGTAATAAGGGGGTAAGATGGTAATTTTGGAAGAAAATGGTAAAATGATAATTTTATAAGAAAAATGATAAAATTATAATTTGTTAGTAAAAGGGGTATTAAGGTAATTTTAGAGGCAAAGGGCAATATGGTAATTTTAATAAGTAAATGGAAAAATGGTAATTTTAAAAGTAAAAGGCAATATGGCAATTTTATAAGTAAAGAGTAAAATGGTAATTTTATAAGTAGAGGGCAAAATGATAACTTTAGAAGTAAGGGAAAATGGTAATTTTGGAGGTAAATAGGTAAAACGGTAATTTTGTATGAAAAGGGTAAAATGATAATTTTGGGAGTAAAGGCTAAAGTGGTAATTTTGGAAGTAAAGGGGGTAAAATGGTAAATTTGGAAGAGAAGGGCAAAATGATAATTTTGTAAGAAAAGGAGAAAACGGTAATTTTGAAAGTAAGGGGGTAAAATGGTAATTTGGTGTAAAGGAAGGGTAAAATGATAATTTAATAAAAGAGAAGGGTAAAAAGATAATTTAATAAAAGAGAAGAGTAAAATGGTAATTCAGTGTAAAAGAAGGTAAAATGATAATTTAATAAAAGAGAAGAGTAATTTGGTAATTATAAAAATAGAGAAAGGCAATTTGGTAATTTAACCAATTAAAGGGTAATTTGGTAATTATGATAATGGAGAAGGGTATTTTAGTAATTATGATAATGACCAACTAAAGGGTAAATTGGTAAATATGATAATGGAGAAGGGTAGTTTGGTAATTACAATAATAGAGAAGGATAATTTAAACAACTAAAGGGTAGTTTGGTAATTATGATAATGGAGAAGGGTAATTTGGTAATTATAATAATGGAGAAGGGTAATTTGGTAATTATGATAATGGAGAAGGGCAATTCAATTTGGTAATTTAACCAACTAAAAGGTAATTTGATAATTATGATTAGGGTTGTTCAGGGTTCAAATATCCGATATTTCGGATATTTGATTGTCGGATATTTGAAATTTCAGATATCTAAAAATGATATTTGATATTTGATTTGAAACTTCGGATATCCGGAATATCGGATATTTGAATTTTCGGATAAGATATCATCGGATATCGAATATAACCGATATTAGCCGAATACAATTTCAAATATAAAAAAATTACCAAATGACAAATATATTTCATATTATCCGATTTGTTGAGCGAATGCTGAGCAAATATCCGATTCGCTTAGCAAATATCCGACTTACTCAACAAATATCCAATGTTAAAACTAAAATAAGAAAGGAGTGGATGGAGTCTATCGGTATGCAAAGTATTTTTATTTTTATAAATATCTAAAAAGAAATTGTATTAAAAATATAATTTCAATTAAATGAAAATTTTCCTCAAATAATAAATAAAGTAAGTAAAAATTATACACAGACACATATACATTTATTTATATACAATTATATATAAAATAAAAAAATTATAAAAAAAATGTATAAATATTTTTCTTCGGATCGGATATTATTTGTATTTGTCAGATCGGATATTTGGTTTGTTTGACTTTTCGTTGACCGGATCGGATATTTGATTTGAAAAAAAAATCGGATCGGTTATTTGTTTTTTCGGATTGGATCGCTTCGGATATCGGATCAAATAAGCAGATATCGGATAACATGAACAACCCTAATTATGATAATAGAGAAGGGCATTTTGGTAATTATAATAATGGAGAAGGGTAACTTGACCAACAAGAGGGCAATTTGGTAATTATAACAAGGAGAAGGGCAAATGGGTAATCTAACCAACCAAATGGAAACATGATAAGAATAACGAGTATGGAGGGTGATTGGTGACCCGATAAGTATGGAAGATAACTTGGTAACCCAAACCGAGTAATGGGTAATTTGGTAATTATGCAACAAAAGGGTAACATGGTAAATTGACAAGTAAGGAAGGATGACTTAATAATTATATAGGTAAGAGGGTAAATCTATAATTCGTATCTAATATGTTGATGGGATAACGGAGTATCGTGATAAGACTTAAGTAATCCTGAATAGTAAGATAATGGTATTTAATGAGTATCACGAAGATGAATCCTAAGTCAGAATTAGATGAGGTTATGATGGCCTCAATGATTTATCTATGTTATCTTGGATAACTGTATGAATAAGAAATGCTTAATGATATCAGAATGATCGAAAGTGAATAAGCATCTAATTGTCGTACTTTTTGTGATCACCTTAATTAAGACACTAATACTTAAAGTGAAAGACCTCAAGATCGAGAATGATGACTCTTTAGCGGTCGCTACCCTAAAGACGTGGTTTAGCCTATGATTATTCTGGTATTTGCTGGTGTGCCTTTGTGCCCCAGTCAGGCCTATATCTTACTCTATCTAGCTCTACAAACCTATTTAGAGGGTATGCACACTTATGGATTAGGTGTCCCTGTCGTTAGGGTACTGAGTAGCTTTATGCACTAGTACGATCAAGGTACCTTTACGTCCCTGGGTTGATGGTTGAAGGGTATTGAGTAGCTTGTATGCACCAGTACAACCGGTGTACCTTTGTGTCCTGGGTTCTTGATCTCTTATCCGAGACAAATAAATGGAATTGTTGTGCTGATTAAAAAAGGAGAAACATTAATCATGAAAGTGAAAGACTAATGAGCCAGGCCCAGTTGAATTATGATATTGAGTACCGGTCCACCGGTTATAATAGTGGCCCGGGAGCGTGTTGCCCTAGCAGATGATTATAAGCACTGGTCCACCGAATATAATAGTGGCCCAGGAGCGTGTTGCCCTAGCAAATGATTATGAGCACCGGTCCACCAGATATAATAGTGGCCCAGGAGTGCGTTGCCCTGGATGATGTTTATACGTATTCTGGTCCATCGGCGATAATAGTGGGGGTCTTGAGCTCAATAAAACCAATCATGGATGTAAATAAATTATGGAAAAATAGTAATCACTTATAGTGGAACACCATGTGAGTCGGGGCCAGATTGGTCCACTAGCGAATAATAGTGGCCAGGAGCGTTCCGCCCTGGAGACCGATCCACCAGTAATAATAGTAGTCTGGAGTGTTTTACCCTGTATGTATTCCGGTCAACCGGCTACAATAGTGGGTTTCCCACATTCACATGGATATATAATCCGATATTATTGCTTAATGATGGACTACTGGCTTAAGGCCTGAAAGCATTAATTCTACTTATGATTTATTAATATTTGATAGACTTGTTAAGTATGTGATTGTAGTGCATGCATTTCTTATTATATAAGTATATAGCTTTATTTCATGTGTTGTATTGCGGGCCTACTTTTACGTGTATTTTTAAAGGGTTACTCAGTACCATAGTACTTAAGGGTTCCATTCGTGGGGCCCTGCCTATTCAATGGGCAGTGTCCTTTGTAGGTCCTTATTCAGGAGCTATTCAGGTGGGCAATGGGAAAGAGGGTAAGGATTATCTGGCTTCTAGGAATATTATCCTTCTTCTTCTAATGTTTGGTTTAAATGTAATCTTTGTTCTTGTAACCACCATCGATAGAATATATTCTTATAAAATGTTTACTTGCGCTACTATAATTTAAATATGGTTTAAATTTCTAGCAATTGATATTTTATTCTTTAGCCTTAGCACTTGGTACCAGAACGATATGAGTGAACCGGTTTGGTAATAAGTGTAGCGGTAATATTCCTAGAATTCACAGTCTTGTATTTAGCTTCCGCTAACTCTTTTAAATAAAACGAAATATTTCAGTAGTGAATTTTGGGGTTGTTACACTAAGATTTATGATTAGGGAGTTAGAGTAAGATAGAAAGTTAATTTTCTAATGTTAGAATTAGGTTACGATAGTAATTACTTGATATTAGGGTTAGCTAAAAATTTAGGGTATTACAATTACATTGTGTAACTAGCCTTGTAGATCATTATAAAATATTATAACCTTGATTAATCATCTCATCCTTACCAAATTTGGACATTTCATCATTCATCTCATGAAGTCACGGATAAACTTGATAACATGATTAGGTAATTTACCCATTTTGCTTATTTTAATTTGTTTAGACTCCAAATCAATTCTTATACCAAATATTTTCATATCTTGGGTTTCTAAATTTATTATGTGTATTTCCTTGATTTTTCTTAATTTTTGGGGTTTATTTGATTTTTTTTTAAAATAAACACCTATTTAAATAACTTTCTACTAATTAATTTTTCTAAACATCTTGTAGATAACCCTTTCACCCAATGGTGCAATGTCAAAATCTTTCCATCATATCAATTAGATTTTTTTTTATTCTTGCTTCATTCAACCTCAAAATTACCCAAAATCTAACAATTTATACTTTCTACCAACTACCTTACACAGCTTACACTCTTCTAATAATCATTGAATCACGTGTGTTTCAAGCAAATTCCGCCAATGCCTTCCCACCTACTTTGTGCCATACTTTGATTATAAGAGAAGGATTTGTGTTGTCTTTTAGTCTTCCATAAATAATGCACTTCATATAGTCTTCCATATTTACAAAATTTCTTAGTGTTTTTCATCCCTTTTTGTTTTCTCTTGATCTTAGTTTGTGCAACCCAACCGATCTTTTTCTCCTTTTTTTCTTCTTGTTGTGAGTCCTAATTTCCTTTATATTCACTCCTAAACAATTTCCTTAAGTATTTAAGAGTTAAATTTTAGTGAAATGTGGAGGCAAATCTTGATTTCTCCTTAGCTAAGTTCATCATTTTCAAAACTTGAGTAGTGGTGCCAAGCATAAAGTTTTATCTATTTGCTTAAGAACTTATTATTTTTTTAATAATGTAAAATAACCTTTATAAGTAGGATTTTATGTGCTAAATATTTTTATCATTTAATTTCCATGTACGTTGTGCATTTGTTTTCAGAAAGCATGGATATATGTTCTATGTGATATAAATATGATGATATATTTTCTTATGATTTTATATAAAGAATGTTAGGTTAAGCCTTGAATTTTTTCTCTATTGTGATGCAACTCTATGTGTGTGTGGTTGGAGTTTTGGCACGCTTAAGTGTCATAATAAAACTTAAGATTTCTAGTTTACTATGTATTTTTTGGATATTAAGTCATTAAGTAGGTTAAAAGTTGAAACAAAGTGTCAAATATGTCAAAATTTTGAAACGACATTAACTTAGAGCATTTTGTAATCTTTTACCTTGTTTGATATCTTATTCTTGATATATGATCATGGTATTATTATTATTATTATTATTATTATTATTATTATTATTATTATTATTATTATTATTATTATTATTATTATTATTATTATCATTATTATCATCATCTTATGTTAGAGTTTGATTTTAAAATTTATATGTGGTGCTTAATGGCCTATAAAGCATGGATAGGGTCTTATGATGATCAGTATGAAAAAGGTTGAAGATTCATGTATGCTTGTGAGTGAACTCTCCCTTTTAGGAGTTTAAGGGGTGTCTTTGGTTGTTTTATTCTTATTTAAGCATGTTTTTATGTATATTTTTGGTGTATATACTTATGTGTGAATTTGGTGTTAAATGTCCTAAGCATAGATTTATGATTTTTGGGCTTTAACGAGAGCGACACTCTATATGGACTGAAGCTCACCTATGGTGATACCTCAACTTCTAACTTGATGATATGTAGAATATTGAGCAATGCTTTCCTCTCCCAAAATTCACCAAAGCTCGTAGAGTTCCCATACACTCTATAGAGTTTAGTTTTCTTGTTCTTTAGTTTGCACTAAAGGCACTTGATTTCTATGGCTATGATTATGCTATCTCGAAGAGCCTAAAAATTAAAGCACCAAGAATACATTTAAGATCAAGAGAATAAAGAAACATAACAACACTTCCGCCCAAAAAATGAAAAAAAATTTTCCTCAACAGCTAGAAGGATTACGGTACCACCCCAAAGTTATCATCAATATACTATAGGAACGTTTAGTGTAATTCTTCAATTGCTTAGGAAACTTGCTCCTGAACCCCTTTTTAGAGGACTCCTCATCGGAGGCACCCTAAAACTCCTCCTTATCTTCTTTTTTCTCCCCAGTGATTCAAACCTTTATTGGGAGCTTATCCACTAAAGAATGGTGAGCCCTTCTTCCTTTGAGGATGGACTTATGTCAGATGGTGAGGAAGGACTAGAACCACTTTTCCATATCTTCCTTAAGATCTTATCGATGAAAGGGAAGTCATTTTTTCAAGAAATCTAACTAAGTTTTTTATCTTTTCAAAACCATGTCACTATGGCATGTCCATGCATCCAAAAATCTCTTTTTATAAGACAAGAGAATCTTTTAAAGGTAATAAAAATGACAACGGTAATTGTAAAACCCTCATTTTTCATTACCAAAAAAATTTCATTTTAAAACATTGAGGAAATAGAAAATACCAAATACACCTAGAAAAAATGAAATTTTACCACCGCACCTAACACAGGACGACCATCCATTACCCTTCCCATATTAGATACACGGCTAAGGAAACTAACCAAACAAAAACAAGAAATAGAGTGCTCAAAAGATATAATATATAGAGACTATAAGAAAAAAATGTTTACAAAATAAGACTACAATGGGTCCCTAAAATATCCAAAAACCTAGTCCATTAAAGATCTCTAAAATATCTCTGGGTGTCCACCCTCTGAAGACCCCAAGCCCGACACAAGTAGGCCAACTACTTGTCATCCTAAAAAATCTAAACATGGTCCTCTACTCGTGGTGTTGAGTAGGTGACCGAACAAACAAGTACATTAGTACGCCAAATATTGAGTAAGCCATGTTATCTCTTTAAAGGAGGTCACATGCATGTAAGGCCTAATGCAATAATAGAGATCATACTAAAACACAATATCATAATTACACAATATAATTAAATGTACATGCATTATCATGATTAGATAATGCATCAGGATTTTATGTCATACCAAACTTAGATAATTCATAACTCATCATGCTTAACATTACAATATAGATATCATGGATAACATCATATAATAATTTAAACTAGTTATTTGACAGCTCACTTGGCTCTTCTACAATCAACTTAATGAATTGCTCATTTGACCCATTCTCTAAGTTACATGTTCCATTAGATCAATCATTTGTGAGCCATTATTCTTTTTTCGAGCAATGGACTGATTACCACCCTATAGTCTCACATACCATGGAAATTTATCCAAAATAGAGGCCATAAAGTCTAACTGAAATCAAGTAACCACCAATGGATATAAAGTCCAACTAAAGCTAAGTAATTACTAGTGGAAATAAAGTTTGGCTGAAGCTAATTAATGACCAATGGACATAAAGTCCGTTTGAAGCTAAGTAACCACCAGTAGACATAAAGTCTGACCGAAGCTAATAAACCACCAAGGTGACCAAAACCTTTAGTATCAATACCCCATAGTACATTATTATTGTCTAGAGTAAGTAAGGCATTAAGATATACTAGGATCCAACCCAATGGCAAAGCATGAAGGCACTAATAAATACTTGAAGGCAAACTAATCCCCAATAGCTAATTGAATATCAGTTTATCTAGACCCATGCACTATTTGACCATCTTTCACTTTAATTGACTAGTGTGTTATTATCAGAGTTTATGTTATCACAAAAGGGTCATATACCAATAAACAACACATCCACATAATTATTCCATCCTAAACATTTTTACCCTTCAATTATGTGAAGGGAATTCCATTAGTTCTTATCTAAGTTTAAATCAATGCATTTAGGTCAAGAATTTGGATTGCATCATCCACTTATAGCATCATAGCATAAATACTCAAAATTTTCTATTAAAACCTTCAAAATTTACTTATTAAGAATTCCAAAAATTATAAATTAATTAATACATCCAATATGTTAATTACTTCATACTAATATATGTGTTATCATCATTAAAGAATCATTTTATAGCATAATATCATGTCTTAAGTCGTATTGAGTTCAAGAGAAACAAAATAACACTCTCTGGCCAAACTGATCAATTGGTTTGGTTTAGCCAAACCCTAAAGTTCCTCTCAAAACCAGTCAGTAGGTTTGGTTAGACCATTCGATCAATTCCTACAAATCAGTCGATGGGTTTAAGTATTGAGCAACCCTAAGTCAACATGGATAACCTAGTTGATTGGTTAAGCTAACTAATCAACTAATCTAAGAACCAGTTGATTGGTGTACTCCTAGATAAAACCTAACGAGTAATTTAAATATGATTTATACTCTAGAAATCTAATCATATGACATCACAACATCACCATTACATAAAATAGAGGTTACATAGACTTAGGTGCTAATCATGCTGCTTTCACATAGAATCAACCATAATCTCTCATAAAATCATACTTCTCTCAGAAATCTTAAATCTTATAACATACAACAACAAATTACTCATAATATCATTTATGAATAAAACGATCAAAAATATACTAACCATACTATCTCATATGCTCATTCATACTACCTTTTAATGGCAAGAATGACTTACTTGAAAGCTTAGAAAAATTTTCATGCTATGCAGATAAAACCTCTAGCTGGAAGATTTAAACTCTCAAAACCTTAGAAAAAAAAATAGGTTAAAACTCATAAACCTTTAGATAACTATTATAAATGAAGAAATACGAATAAGGGAAAGAAAATAGGATTACCCCCTCCAAGAGTATCCAAGAAATGTATCAACTAAAAGTAAGAATTCAAAATTTCCCAAATCTAACTCTTTTTGCTTAAGAATGAAACAAGAGCGAGCTAGAGAAAGGATCATAAGAGATTCATGAATTAGGTGAAAGATCAAAATAGAGGAGAATGGAGTACAAGTGTTGGGAAACCTCAAAATATTTTTAGTAGTTAGAAATAGGTGAATAGGAGAGATGATTAGGATTATATATAACTAATGAATCGTTCCAGGAATAAGTGGGGGAGTGTTATCATATTGCAAACCCAATTAAATCGTTCAAATTTATGTTGAATAGAAAAATTTATTAAGAATAGACTAGCTTCCTTCTCAGATATCAAATGGTAATTTTTTGGAGAAGGCAGGTCAAGATTCTCTAGAGAATAGTTGAACACAAGAAAGGAAATGGGCAGATTGACATGGGAAGAAAATTTAGGAACTAATTACCTATTCAAGTGTAGTACATATGAGAGAGAAAGAAAAAGATAAATGTTGAGGTCGTCTTCTCCCTATTCTATCAACATCAAACCTTTAAATCCACTTGAGGCAAAGATTAAAGCTGGGTAACTAATCAAAGGGTTAAAGATTACTCAGGAAAATATTGGATTTGGATTACTAAGGTTCTAAAACATCAAAACAATTTTATCAAAAAAATCCATGCTTGAAAATCACTTAGCAACAAGCCAGCCATTCAGTTTTCTAAACTAGTCGATTCGTTTATAGAACCAGTCTATTGGTAAGCTAAAAAAATTCATTTTACTCAATTTTCCAAGTCTTTTCCCAATTCCTTTTCAAATAAAATCCAAGATATACTTCCAAATCAAGATCAAACATCATCTAAACTCCATTAAACACAAGAATCTCCTATTTTATAAATCTCAAACTTATGTGGTATTACAATAATTGTCCCTAGTTGTGCTATACTTATTTAAATGGCATATCATAGTACGCCTTGTAAAGGAAAATCATAATAAAATTTTACTACATTTATTATTATAAATTTAATCAAATATTCCATCTTGGAAAGGTGCACCGTACCTCAATTATTATGATTTGACCACTTAACGATTTGGAAGTTAGAAAAATTCTTAGGTGGAAGTTAGTCCAAGAGCCCACTTCAAATTTCAAATTTCAAATATTGGGCCATTAATCCAAAGTGGAGTTACCCCATGAAACTCACTCTAAAAAGAAATAAATAGTGGGATGATTGAAAAAAAAAAGACTTCTTCAAAGTTTCAAAGAAAGTAAAGGAAAATTCTTCTTCCAAACTTCTAAGAAAGTAGAGAATAACACTACTATGGTATTAATAAAACAAATATAAGTCTTTCCCCCATCTCTTGGAAGAACAAAAATCTCATGATTAAGGTAACACACTCATTCACATATCCACTTAAATTCATAATTGACTGCCTAGTTTTCCTCACAACTAGGAGGAATTGAGGAATATAGGACTAGGAAGTCCTTACAACTATCAACCCTTAAAAAGAAAGGAAGTAGATATTAGGGCCCTACAAATCATCCCCTTATTTAAATGATAATTCAAAGTTTTTCAAAGAAAAAACTTTCTCAAATATGACAGGAGCATCCATTTAAGGAAAACATATATTCAAAACACATCAAAGTCTTAGTATATGAAAGGCACCACACAGATGATTGCAAGTTACTCATTGTCAAGAACATGCTTATAGACAACAATGTCAACGCTTATAGCACTCTTAGGAGGGTTATTACCATCTATTATATTTTTCCTTGATGGAACTGACTCGATAGAAGCACCGTCACGACCACCCTTGAGCTTATCCTCTTAACATTTTAGGTACTTGTCCTAAATTGCATGGATCACTTCTAAGTTTCATTGGTTCACACAAAAAATTGACCATTCCCCAACCATTTCCAAATGAGTATTTATAACAACCTAAATCCAATAAAGATTGTAATATTAGTGTTACCTACTAGAGACTAAATATGAGCTTCAAGGGACTTGAGAGTCCACTGTAACTTGCCCTCCCTAATATGTCATTAATCCTCTTTCAAACACCAAGAAGATTTGATTGGTTAACAAGCATCACACTCCTCTAGGGATTGTTGAGCCCATTATAGATCCTTGTAAAAATCTTTCTCATGACCTTTTGTCCCTTCCACTTTAATCTTCAGGGAGCTTTCCACCCCTTAAACTCATTTAACCTCTGTATCCGGCCTTAACATGACATTCTCCATGGGCTTCACTAATTTCAATATGATTATCATTCACTCCATGTTCTTCAAAAGAGAGCCAATCATAAGTAATTTGCACACCGCACACTAAAGCTATACCAAAGTAATAACTTTTACCTATTAATTCTCAACAAGAGTCTTCTCCAATAGTAGTATGTTGTAGATCATTAGAAATAGGGCCGCCAAAAGCTATATCTCCCTTTAAGAACTCTAGCATAGTCTTCTCCTCCTCATCTAATCAGTAAGTCACCTTCCTTATGCGAGGGTGGAAAATCTCAATATATGCAAGGTGATGTCCTAGATCAGCATCTCAATGGTTATGATAATTTAATTAGGCCAAGTTTCCTTTGCATATTAGTCTCTCACAATCTCACTACCAAATCCCTTGACTTCCATTTTGGGAAGGAATTAATCGTAAACACAAAATTGTATGAGGACCTCGCACAATTACCCCCGTTATGGTACCTACTAAGCACTTGACATATAACCTATAAAGGATCCTTCATAAAGGAAGCACCAGGATTAATCATGATGTTATCTACAAAATGTTTCTCCAAAAAAGTTAACAATTTCACAAAAGACAAGTGATAGACCAAAACTTCCAACCAATGAACGTAGAAAACCCTAGTAGGGCGAATTAGAGAAATAACTTGACGGGCTATTCAGTAAATAAGAATGGAATTTTGGAAAATAAGAGTTGGGATTAGGAATGGGAGTAAATGATTTGAAATTAATTCATGTATTCTCATTCACATGCTTCATATGAAATAGGAATAACTTGGGATTAAGTTTCCTACGTTTGGTATAATATTGGGAATAAAGTAATCAATCTACTAAATTATCTTTTTTTCCTCTAATATGTAATGTTTTAGGCATATAAGTTAATAAAGTTATTTTAATAAGTTTAATTTATAATTCCCGTTCCCTACTGTCTATTACCAACCCCTTTTGGTAATGGATTCATGGAAATATAAGGTTTTATTATCATTCCTATAAAGCAAATATTTAAAAATTTAAATCACAATTTGTATTCCCATTTCTACTTATCTATTCCCTAAAAAAACTCCAAATGATGATAAATTTCTTAACTTAAATTAGCATTGCCACTCAAATTGTTATGGTCCAACAATGCCTCCAAATGGTGACCTTTAAGAAATTTCGAATGAAGTAACAATAATATCCAACTAATCCTAGAAAACTGCAAACCTTGATCATACTAGTAGGCACCATCCAATTTGAGACAACCCAAATCTTTTATTGATCAACTAAAGCACTACTTGTAAACCCTACATACCTTAAAATGGCAACCTCCCTATGCCAAAAATATATTTAATGCCTGTTCTCTCTAAGGAGTGTCAAAACCATCCTGAAGTGCTACTAATCATGCTCCTTGATCTAGAAGTATATCATAATATTGTTGATGAAGACCCAAAAAAACTAATCCTAGTATGGTTGGAATATGCAATTCATCAAATCTGTGAATATTGTAGGTGTATTAGTGAGCCCAAATGACATCACCATGAACTCATAATGTCTATAACTCATATAAAAAATAGTATGTGGAATTTATGCCTCTACTATCCTAATTTGATGATACCTAAGCCTAAAATCAATTTTTAAGAAGACCTTGACCCCACAAAGCTAATTGAACAAGTTATTTATTTATGGTAGAGGAAAATAATTTTTTTAATTATCAAGTAGTTCAACTCGCAATAGTCATTAGAAAAATGAAGGATACTATCCTTCTTAGTCACATGTAAGATCGATGCTTCCCAAGGTAATACGCTAAGACACATATACCCATATGCCATCAACTCTTCAAATGAGGACTTCAACTCCCTCATATATGTTGGTGTCATCAAGTAAGGTGCTCTAGAAACTAGCTCCACTCCTAGAACAAAGTCGACGGTGAACTCTATCTTTTGTATAGGAAGAATACCTAGTATCTACTCTAAAAAAGCATTAAGGAAGTTACAAGAATCAACAATGCTATCTAATGAATAAACATTAGCATTTAGATCTCCAACTCTACATAGGTACAAAGGGTAAATTCTTCTATTTTCTCTCCCCTTTTCTTCCCTGTTTTTTGTTTGCTGACCATCTCCGCTATATCCACCACCCAACCGGCCACCACACCGTATTCTCCTACACCCTACCTCCTTTCCGCGCCACCCTAAGTAGCCAGAATTATCTACCCTACAACCTACTCCATCCCTTTTCTCTCCTTTTTCCCCTCGGCTCCCCCTGCACCCGCCATCCTTTACCACCTTTTCTCCCCACTTCTACCACCACCGTAGCTTCTCCTTAGCCACCAAACACCACCTCAACCTCCCCTTGCACCCCCTTACAAGAACCACTTGCCTCTCCCCCTTCCCTTCTCTTCTTCTTTTCCTTTTTTCCTCTTCTCCCTCCCTTCTCCACACCTTTCTCTTGTAGCCGCCTCTGCCGCCTCTAAGCCGACATACCTCGACCTTCAACCACCACCCACATCCTACCTCACTCCTACATGAAAAATATAACCCCAAAACCTCTCCACCACCTCCCTCAAGCCTTACTCAAACGTCCCCTTTCTTTCCTTTTCATTCCCCTCCTCCATTTACCCTTTTGCACGGTCCACATTGATAGGCACCGTGGATTATGATGTGTAATTTGTTGGTATATTTTAGCTAATATTAAGGTATAATATAGCTTGATAATATTATATATTTAATAAGTATTTTTAGTAAAAATAATTATTTTACTAATCTAATATGATATTTTATTTGTGACATTATTTTAGGTACAAAATTTTACTAGATGGAGCTTAAGCATTTTAAACTAGGATATCAATAAAGTTTAGTTTTTGCTAGAAATAAGGTAACCATTATACCCAATAAAATGTATGGATTATCATATGTTATTATACTAGGGTTTTTGATATATTATTTATGTAAATATGATGTGTTACTAACAATCCCATGACTATTAGTGTTGTCTTAGAAAATAGAAAGAAATGCATGATATCTTTTATATTAGGTGGTATTTGGGAAAGGATTATTGAGAAAGAGGTTTATGTTGATAGTGGATGTTATATGTATATACATGCTCTGATAAGTGAGTATGGACACTTGTATTAAAAATAGTACTAATATGAGCCCTATGGGCAAGACACATCATGATGTTTAAACCTAAATGGGATGCCTAATGTGTTATGAATGTTTCTAAGAGTGGAGATGGGAGTTTGGTGGATTATAAATATATATATATATTAGTAGAAATATCAATATTTTATGGCCTAAGGGTATTTCGGTAAATTTTAATGTATGGTGGTGATCATGTTAATAAAAATGCATATAAGTGTTATATGGTGTTGAAAATGATGATAGGGGTTTGTGGCATTAAAAATACATATTCCATCATGAATAATGACATTTTATGTGCCAGGGGTATTTTAGTAATTTTGCATGTAAAATGGAGGTTTCCTTAATAAATATATGCATGATAAGTGGTAAATTGTGCTAATAATGATAATAGGGGTTTTGTGGTGTTAGTAATGCATGTTGGGTAAGATTATTAATAATAAGCGACTTAGGAGCATTTTAATAATTTGGCATGTGTAATGGGATTTAACTTAATAAATATGCATGATAAGTGATAATTGGTGATAAGTATGATAATAGGGGTTTATGGTGTTAGTAATGTATGTGGGGTATGATTATTAACATTAAATGACCTAGGGCATTTTGTTAATTTTACGCGTAATATGGTGGTTAGTCTAACAAACAAGCATGGTAGGTATAAAATGATGTTAAACATGATAATAAGGGTTTATTGTCTTGGTATCACTTACTTGAGTATGATATTTAATTAAATATGGTTTAGGGATATTTTGATAATTTTTCATGTAATATGGTTGTTGGTCTAATAAACATACATGATAGGTATAAAGTGATGTTATATAGGATAATAGGGGTTATTGCCTTAGTATCACCTATTCAAGCATGATCATAACCATTATAAAGCCTAGGGGTATTTTAGTAACTTAGAGAGTATCATAATGAATATGCATAGTTTAGGGAAAACTTGTTAAATTGGAGCATCTAGTGTTGTTATTCTCATAAACATATATGAAGTGCATTAATTGTTGATTTAGTATGAGAATGGGAGTTGGTTGCTCTAAAAGTGTGTTTTAGGGGTTTATGTGTAAAATTATCATTTGGTGTGTAGGGTAACTTAACTTCATAATCAATAGTATAATTATGGTATGTTACTCTTTGATGGAATGTTGATAAATAAAAATGAATTATTAGATGGAAGTGGATGGTAAAGAGGTAGCCTTAGCCTTAGGGGCATTTTGATTAGTTTGACCCATGGTGCCTAAATGTGAGTATTGGAACCTAGGATGACTTTAGTGGATTACTTATGTTGACATTAACAATAATCCTGATTTTGGTTACTCCATAACATTGGAAACACATAAAAATAGTTAAGTATATGATTAATGCATTTCTCGTGGTCACCTTAATTAAGATACTAATACTTAAGTGAAAGACCTCGAGATTGGGAATAGTGGCTCTTTAGGGGCCGCTATCCTAAAGACGTGGTTTAGCCCATGATTGATCTGGATTTTGCTGTTGTGCCTTAGTGCCTCAGTCAAGCCCTACATCTTACTCTATTTAGCTCTACAGACCTAATTAGGGGGTATGCATCCTTATGGATTAGGCATTCTTGTCATTAGGGTACTGTATGCCTTCATGTGCTAGTGCAACCAGGATACCTTTGTTTCTCTGGGCTGATAGTCGATAGGATATTATGCTGCTCTTATGCACTAGTATGAATGGTGTACCTTTGTTTCTTCGGGTTAGTCGATCAAGTGAATATTTTCTCTATTTTTACCTTTCTTTGCCTTCACTTTGAGACTTCATTTAATCTCTTTCACATTATATTCTATTATTCATACTATTACTTTCTTGAGTTTTATGTTTCAGGAAATTCCATAAGAACACCCAAATTCAAGAAAGAAATGCATGTTTTCAGAACAAAAGACCTAGCGTGGAAGGCTTTGAAGGATAGTAAGTCAACCTAACATCTTTATGGAAGATTCGAGAAGCTAAAAGAGTTGGAGATATCCTAATAAGTCTAGAAGAAATAAGAAGAGAAGGCTGCACAACCAATTGCACACCTAGCTGCACAGCAGTGTAGCACCTGTATATGATTCTTAAAGCAAAAGAAATTGCACGGCCATGCAGAATTTTTGCTAGTGATGTCGAGGCTATAGACTTTTCACGGCCAAGTAGTGCACAAATTGCATGGTCTTGCAAAGTCCGAATTTCCATCTGTTCGAGAGTTGGAATGCTGCACAGCCATGCAGTGATGGTTACTCCCAGGTTTGTCGTGCGCGACATACATGGCATGATGGGGATTGCTTAAGGCACACTTCAGGGACTTCTTAGGCAGTTCTTAAAGGGATTTCAGAGCACTTTTCCTTCCCATTCCTGAGCAATAACTTCATGTATTTTTGATTGTTTTCATTAGTTTGATTTTCCAGAGATTCAATTGCACATTCATGTATGATCAACTCATAATTGATTTTGTTCTCCTCCGGTCTATAATTAATTTAATCTAATTCCTTTTCTTTGTAATTTTATATTATTGTTATGTTATTATGCAATTTATTTCATTGATTTTTCTTGAAGATATGAATGAGTAATCTTCTTTGGTAGGATTGAACTCGGTCCATTTTATTAATAATATGACAAACTAAGGTAATATATCGTATGTTTGGTTTATATATACTGTTTCATGTACTAGGATTAATTGTTATAAAGTGGATATGATGAAATTCGACCTCCTTAGATAATATCTGCAACTAAGACGTTGAAATTATTATCGGAAAGTAGTATGTGAATGGGAATTTAAGCAATCACGAAAGTAGATGTTTAATTTTTAGGGACTATAAAATTGGTGACACTTAATGGATTTAATTTAATTTGTGAATCATGAAAGTAGTCAGAAAATTAGATTAAATACGTTCTTAGTCCTTGAAAAAGGCTAACAAATATAATTAGACTAATTGTTCTCAGTTAACGAAATAAACTACAACGTATACATTGTTTCATCATTGATTACCAATTTGGAGATCGAAGTTCAATCTTAGGTTTCTTTTCTATTATTTTAGAATTTACAATTAGAAAGTTCTCATAATTATTCTTGCTATTTGTTTGCATATCCGTGATCCATATTGATTTACATAGCTCAAATACTAAAGATGTTTGCTTAATTACAAAGTCCCTATGGGATACGACCTTGAAATGCTATAATGCATCTGTACGCTTGTGGATTTAGCACATCATTCGTGATCTCCCCGTGAGTAAATAAAATGGGATGGTGTGATAATTAAATGGAAAGATACTAATCACTTACAGTAGAACACCATGTAGGTCGAGACTATATGAATGTAGTATATGTACCGATCCACCTGTTATAATAGTGGTTAGGAGTGTTCTACCCTAAATTATATCATATGTACTGGTCCACCGATTATAATAGTAGTAGGAGCGTTCTGCCCTAGATTATAGTATATGTATCGGTCCACCAATTATAATAGTGGTTAGGAGCATTCTATCCTATAGTATATCATATGTACCAATCTACCAGTTATAATAGTGGCTAGGAGCATGTTACCTTGGGTTTTATTATGTAGTTACCAGACCACCAGTGAAAATAGTGGGGTCCTCGAACCTATGTGGATATAATTCAAGAGATGAATAACATCTAAACTAATTTCTAGAGACCAGATTATCATAAATGAACTATTATGACCTACTGATGTGATATGGTAGTAGCCTTAGTGCCTACTAGGATGGATTGAATTTGGTATTGAGTTAATGGGCCTATAGGCCTGCCTATGAGTAGAGTGGATGGTGCATGGTCGAGTATAATGTTGGCTCTCTAATTATACCACAAAGAGCATCACTCAGATGCTCCCTTAGTAAGTCATGCTAATTATAAGAGAATGAGCCTTTGTGAAACATAATCTTAATGCATGTATCCATTCAAATGATTATTGCATTTCAGTGTACATATTTGTAATTTCATGTTCATGTGTTTGATGTGTGGTAACTAATGTGTTGCATGCGGGCCCCATATATTAGTCTTGTATAAAGGGTTGCTTAGTAGCATAGTATTGAAGATTTCCTTTCATAGACCCTTCCTTATTCAATGGGAAGTGGCCTTTGTAGGTTATCTCACAAGCGTTATTTAACATTTACTCTCGGGTTAAGAGTGTGGGACTATCTAGGTAGGTTTTTGGGTTTTCCTTAAAGCTCTTATACTTTCTTTTTAATGATTTTATTCTGTAACCACTAGTAGTGGATTGTATTCCTTGTAATCTAACTATTGTGCTGGTCTATTTTATAATTGTAACATTTATTTGTGCTAAGTACATTTTCATTGTTAGCACTTGGTACCAAAATGGTGGAGGAAAACCAGTCTAATACTAGGTGTGGTAGTAGTATCCCCAAAATTTACTGCATTTGATACCGCTTATAACTTTTAAAAATAAAAATTTTTAATAGAAAAATTCCGGGGTGTTTCATCATTACACTTAATTTGAGTAGAGGAATAAGTGAGTAGAAGATAGTACATTATAATCAACTCTAGAAAGAAGGATGAAGGAGAATATAGGGGAGTTGTGAGCACGATGTACTTTTTCTCCTCCATTTTCCCTTTTTTTTCTCATATTTTGCTCTAATTTTGATCTATTAGAGTCATGTTAGTTAGCATGAGATAATATCTTTTATGGGGGAGGATCAATTTGATTCTACCTTGTAATACCTAGCACATTATAACTTGATTAAGTGATATGGCATTTCAATTTGGTATTCTAAATTACATGTTGAGTATTAATTATTAGCCACATTCAATATTTATTGAGTTTTTTGATACTCAAAAGGGGTAAATTGCACAGAAAGAGCCAAATTGGTGCTAGGGTCATCATAGAGATGTGAATAGGCCTTAGTACTAACATTATGAAGGTGAATGCATGACATTACGAAGGTTTATATATTGTGATAGTGATTACTTGAGAGTGTGTTTCACCTTGAATGAATCCTAGTGAACCATGAGCTTGGTATGGGATGATCATATATGCATTTTTTGGTTGGTGATATGAGATATTCCCTTCCCCACATCTCTTGGTTATTGATTTTCACTACATTATTGATCGTATACCATACACCCTCGTTGCTTCAATTAAGCTTTTTTGTAATATGTTTCTTAACCCTACTATTATCATTATTATAATTTAGCATTATTTATTTACTTCCATATATTATTTGTAATATTACTCTCTCCTAGTGTATCCTAACACAATTTTTATGGGATGGCACTCTACTCATCATATATTACTTGGAACAATTGTGTATACTTGTAGATAGTGTGGTGCTATTTTCCTACCCTATTAAGCACTTAACCCCACATCACACCAAGTTGTTGGCACCGTCATTAGTGATATGCAATAGTGCTACATTTTCATATAGATTAACATTAATCCCTTATTTTTTCTCTTTTGGGTATGTAGGGGTATTAACCTTAGATTAACCCTTGATGGAAAAGATCTTGTACCCTTAGATTATGGAATGCACACTAAGGAGAAGGCTAGGTACATTATGTGCCCAAAAATAAGGAAATAATATTATATCTTTTGAGGATCCCAAGAGGATGGACAATTTATCTCCACAATAGGGAAATGGAAAGAACACACTGCTAAGATAACAACTCGTGCAATAATAAAGAGAAGGATTCCTTATAATTCTTACACATCCATTAGATGTTATGAACCCTCATAGAATTCCTATTATGCCCCTAAAATAATGATAAAAACCATGCGATTTGAGATTATGTTGTGCCTATGCACAAGCATATTCCCCTACCATTATTTAATATGAGATACAAGCCTCTCAATTTGATTTGAAACCTATTATGTTCTATATGCTTCAAACCATAAGACATTTTAATGTGTAAACCTTTAAGGACTCTCCCATTCACTTTAAGGCTTTCATGGAAGTGACACCTTTAAAATCCCAAAAGTCCTGAAAATTTCTTTACAACCTAATCTTTTCCTATGTTCCCTACAAGCTAGTGGTAGGGAATAAATTACTTGACTTCCTACTAGGTTTATTAGACTATTACATCCTGGGATGACCTTGTTCATAAATTCTTAATTAGATATTTTACACCTAACAAAAATGCCAAGCTAAGACATAGCATCACCAATGTTTTATAATAGGGTGTTGAGACTTTGTATGATGCTTGGGAGCATTTCAAGGATTTTCTAAGGAAATATCACAAACATTTCATTCAACATTGGCTCCAAATAGAAACATCCCATCAACTCTTCAACCACAAACTCAAAACCTCAGAGATGCTTTAACAAATGGTGCCCTACTAAGTAAAATTCATGATCAAACAATCAACATCATTGAAATAATTTATTGTAATAATCAATAGTGGGGTAATATGAGGAGTATCCACAAGGTGTAAGCATCAAGTGTACAAGGAGTAGATGCAATCACATCACTTTAGGTTAAAGTGTTTGTTCTTAAAAATACCATCAAAACCATGTCACTAGCTAATTGATAGGGTATTAAGCTTAAAGCATAAGATATCCTTACCATACAAGTAGTAGAGGTATCTTACATATCTTGTGGAGAGAGGAAATTATTCAAACAATGTCATGGTAATCCGATGTCCATGAACTATGTGGATAACCTAGTTAGAGACCACTAAAAAATAATTACAACCTTAATTGGAAACAACACCCACAATTGTCCTGGTCAAACTACAACAATTTCTGAAAACCTATCAACCAATGGTATCTTGAGGGTTACAAAAGGGGTTGTTATGGGATATAAAGGGGAAACAGGTTTAGACACTGTATGAGATGGTGGGTTCCAATATAGTGGGTGCAAGTGGTTTTGACATTAACGAGTTTTACAAACTGGGATGCTATTATAAGCCTTTGGCACATGAGATTAAATTACATAAGTGTCAGGGACTAGCAAAGCTCTCATAAGCCAATTGAAAACTATGATTTACATGTTTTGGTTACCTTAGTTATGCTTATGTGAATGACGGAAAACTTGAGCCAAGAGCCAAGAAGTGTGCCTTTTTGTTATAGATTTGGAGTGAAGGGATACATGTTATGGGACTTGATTGCATACAATTATTTTACTAGCATGGATTCTACCTTCAATAAATCTATGTTCCTCTAGAAGAGTCTAATGATGGTGTTTCTAAGGAGGTGGAGTAGGAGATTGCTTTAGGCCTAGTGGAGATCGAGGTTAGATTAGATGATAGAGACCCTTTTATTAAACATACTATCCCTAAAGTGGGTGAATCCAAATGTAAGGGGGAGTAAAAGGGCATTTATCTAAGTAGAGCACAAAGAGTTGTTAATCCTCCAACCATATATGGTTTTAAGGAGTTGGATAGCTTTGCATTATCTAGTTTAGAGAAAGTTGTTGATATGTATGAGCCAGTGTTGTACTCAGATGCTATTATGATTTCTAACTCTGCTAAGTGGTGTGATACCATGGAGGAGGAGATGGAGTCTTTATTGGAGAATCAGACATGGATACTTATGAAGGAAACTAGGAGGAAAATTGTAGTTGACTACCAGTGGGTGTACAAGTTCAAGTAGGGAGCCCTAGGAGTCAAGAGAATGAGGTACAATGCTCATTTAGTTGCACATGGGTTCATTTAAATTCCAGGCTTGAACTATAATGAGGTGTTTTCTCTTATTGTTATAATGCTTCCATTTGTACTTTGTGTGCCCTTGTGGTTATCTAGGAATTGAAGTTAGAGCAGTTGGATGTTAAAGTTGCATTCTTATATGGAAAGATTGAGGAGGAGATTTACTTGTGCCAGGCTAATAGATTTGTTGTTGAGGGGATGCATCGCCATGTGTGCCTATTGAAGGGGTCACTATAGGGTCTGAAGTAGTCTCCTAGATAGTGGTATAAATGGTTTAATCAGTTTATACTTGAACATGGTTTCTCTAGGAGTGAGTATGCTAGGTGTGTGTACTTGAAGGATATGGAGGATGGCTCACTTGTGAATCTTTTGCTATATGTCATGACATACTTGTGGCAGTAAAGGATGTGTTTGATGTTGACAAGGTGAAGACAATACTAAAGAGTGAGTTTGAGATAAAGTATCTCTAAGGAGTGAAGAGGATCATCGCATTGAGATCATACATAACTATGAGAAGAAGTGTTTGTACTTATAATAAGAGTTCTATGTTATGGTGCTAGAGAGGTTTCATATGATGGATTCCAAACCAATGAGAACTTTGTTAGCTATTCACTTTAGGTTGTAAGTTTTAGATTAACCTAAATCTAAAGAGGAAAAGGAGTTCATGCCCACTATGTCCTATTCTAATGTTATCAATATATCATGTATTTGATGGTGTGCACCTAATTTGATATCACTGAAGCTATTAGTATTGCAAGTTAATATATGGCAAATCCAGGAAGGTTCACTAGCAAGTGGTAAAGTAGATCTTGAAGTACTTGAAGAGTATGACATCAAGTTGTTTGGATGGGAGATCAACTTGCAACACCCCCACTTTACCACTTAAAAGTTTTGTTTGGCAGAAGCATTGAGTACAAAAATAATGGTTTTTAGCACCACAATTAGCATAATTCCAGTTCTCTCACTTTTCTTATGCCAAATGTTGAGGCTCAAACAAGTTAGATCTAAAAAAATTAGTAGAAATATGAGATAATAACTAAGATAAAGTTAAGGATAAATATACTTCGTACACAACGGTAATCAAAATATAACAAAGGATGTAAGAGTATAAAGGAATACCATTTACAAAAAAAAAAACTAGCACAAAAAATTACAACACTACTTTGCCATACCTCTTAAATTCGTAATCCCATTACAAGAATTAGACCTCTTCCTAGGGGTTATACTTATCATTGTCCTTTTTATACACTTTGTGTTCCTCCATGGCCTTCACATAGTCATCTACAAATATAATATTAGTATCAATTCCTCATACTGATTAAATCACAATACCAGAGGTAGCATGCTCACATTGTACATAATCACACAACAATCCTAAAACATGCTTAAAGCACAAACACGTGCCATAACAATATACAATAATCATAGGATAATATATGTGATATCAAGGTCTCATGATCTTCATCCATTCATACTTAACTAATTTACATCATCTCAAAGTATACAATAGCCATATCAAAATCCATGACCAAAACCAGCTAATCAAATTAGTTCAAAATACTAAGGTAAGGCACTAGGCCATCTACTGAACCAACAATCTCAAATCCATCAAACAAATACTTATTAGTTATCTTACTCGAGGGGAGACGATAAACTCAAGGACACTAAGGTACACCTAGTCATACCAGTGCACGAAAGTCGCACAATACCTTACACTAGACCCTAGGGACACTAGGGTACATTTGGTTATACTGGCACACATAGGCAACATAGTATCCCCCAACCTAGGTCACCTAATCTTTAAGTATCAATGCCCTTTATAGGGTTCGTAGGCCACCTATATAGTAGACTAGGGCCTTAAATAGACACAACAACACACTAGAGAAAGTTAAACCAAGAGCTACAACTCATCCTTAGGGTAGTTACCCCTAAGAAGCTACCAATCCCAAACTCGAGGTTTTCCACATTAAGTACTAATGTTTTATGATGTGATCACAAATATCACATACTACACAACAACTCCCATTTCCATACTTAACCATTTTTCCTTCATTTTTAATTATCCAAATCAACCCTAAGGTTGACAGTCCAAGTCAAGGTCAAAGTTAACATTAAGGTAAACCTATCAGTATGATAAGGTAATCTTATGTCTAATTATTCACTTTAGGTGCATTAGATTGAAAATAACCAAAATTCCCTTAAAACCATAATTAAATTATTATTACCTAATTTCATACCAAACATGATTATTATGATAATTTCTCATGAAAGGAATAAAAGATAATAATTTATAATATTTCAGCGCGTAGGTAATTTTGAGACTTAACGATTTTCTATAATTTTTACTATGCATGTATTTGTCAACTTATGTGTACAGAGCCTAATCATGTGCTTGCAACGTGTCATATACTCAATGCAACACATGTATATATTTTTATAGCATGATATAACATTTAATACAGAAATTAACATCATGGTACACGTAAGGAAGCATTTCTAACCCTAGAGCATATGAATAGCAATTATCATGCTTTGACCCTAATCATGCGTGCATGCTTTCATGCTATATATATCAACCCTATATATGCATGCAATGATAATAATGGAATGGTTTATATAGCATAAACATAATATCTTTGCAAGGTTAATAACCTTATATCTACATACATTAACCGCATAACATATTACACACGCATATAGATCATAATTAATGGTAAGTCAAACATAATACTAACTATTTAAGAGCATGTTATCATCTTATCATGGATTTTATAACACTTGAATAATATATAACCTTAGCATGATTCTATATATAAACAACCTATCATTCTTGTAACCAAATTCTACCATCTCATAAGTAATTAGATTTACCTAAATCTAAGGTACATAATAAACACAAAAGTTATATTCTCCACAACACCTCAAGGATTTCCTAAGAAAAAAACACCTAGCAACACATATCTTGGCATCTAACATGATATAAAAAATCAAAAAATAAACCAAAACCCAATAAAAAAAAGGAATAGAAAATAAAGAGGAATCCACATGAGGCAACACGACAGTAAAGTTTTAATAACGACATAAGGTCATGTAAAGGATGGTTGAGTGATGACCTATGCATGGTATAAGCATGAAATTGTAAGGATGGGTGCAAAATTATGCATGCATCACATGCACGGGTTGAGGGGAAAGACACATATGGTTTGTGTGTGAGGCGTGTGGGCATGTGAGGAAACATGCACATGTGTCGTGCATGCATCATGCGTCTCTCATGTGATAGTGGGCACAAAGGTGCAAGAGGGTGCATGTGATGTGCACCTTAATAAAAAAATGAAACATGACACAATGGGGGTAATGAAAATAAGCATCTTAGGGTGGTGATGGTTGGGTGACCACGAGGAGCTGATAGGGGTAGTAGTGCTTCTTGGTTACTGGGAAAAATGGCGGTTCTTGGTGGTCAATGGTGGTGATGGGTTAATGTATTGGGGTGTTAGTTTGAATGAAAAATAGAGGTAGGGTTGGGAGAAGAAGAAGAGGAAAAGGGAAAGAAGATGGTCGGGTTTGTTGCATGACAACGTACGATTGAGGCATGGTTGATTAAGACATGGATAAGGAGAAAATAGGACAATGGCAGAGATGACATGGAGGAGTAGTTTATTCTTGGATTATAGGTTGAAAAAAGAAAATCTTCATAGGATAGGGGTATTATTTAGAAAAGCTAACTTAGGGAAAACATGCGGTTAGCTTAATTAAAGCTCCTCAGTAAAACCGATATAGGTTAGGGTTCTACCTAGGGTTAAAATTAATAACCCAAATTCTATCCTAATTAAATTTATACCTATTTTACGATAATAATACATAATAATAACATATTTCATACAAAACAATCTACTATTATTATATTAATTAAGTATGCATAATTATAAGTTTATAATTAGGGTTTCTACAAATGGGGTATTACAAGCAGATCTGTTGGTTGGGTTCATGGATTATAATTATAATGGAGACCCCGATAATCGGAAGTTCACTAGTGGATATGTTTTTTTTTTAATCTTGGTGGTTTCACTATCATCTAGAGGTCTTCCTTATAAGAATGACAACCTTGTCCAACACTAAGATAGAGTACATGGTTATGACCGAGGCTTTTTAGTAAGCCGTGCAAATTGGTAGTCTAGTACATGAGCTGGAGCATGATTATAATGCTTTGGTAATTCAAAGTGATATCATAATACTATCTATCTAGAATAGAATCAACATATTTTACACCGTTAAACAAAACACATCAACATTAGGTATCACTTAATCTAATGAACTATTGTTGTTGACAAAGTTATGTTAGAGAAAGTGGGTACTATGAAGAATCTAGTCAATACTAAATCTTGTTTGAGTGCTAATCTTGGTATTATAAAAGTAGAAAATTCTGATACAACATTAGTTAAATTGTTAGAAGTATGATTGTCATTTTTATGTAATTTGTGTGTGATTTTGTGGGTATATTATTTGTGAAACCCTCATGAGATCTTACTCATCCTTTAAGGATGACTTAGGGGTTTGAAAAGCTTGTTTCACATGCTAAGTGAAATTATGAGATCTACGAAAGTGACTAGTTAGTTCTATTTATTTATTTTGAGCCATATTTTGCTTAAAGACAAGCAAAAAACTAAGTGTTGTTATATATTTTCTATCATTTTACTTTAATCTTTTGGTTATTTATTAGAATAATATGTGAGTTATTTACTTTATTTTTAATTATTTGTTAACTTTATACTAATCTCATATATTTACTTAATTTTGAGCTTAAAGTTGATTTTTATATGATTTTGATAGCTTGTCGTATTTTGACCATAACTTTCATGTACAAACTAGGGTTTAGGTGATTCAGATTTTGGTATAAAGATAAAAATAATGTCTACAATTTTTTTAGTGGTTTTTCCTAAATCTGATTGCATATGGGTCAAAGTTGAACCTAAATGTTTAGCTAAAAATATATCATAAAGTAAATAGTTGTATAAAATAATTTTAGAAAGTTAATTAATATCTACTTGGTTTTATTTTACATATACTAATTAACCCATTACGTGCATGGAGTAATAAATTAAGAAAAATAAAAAAATGTGAATACAAAAAAAAAAGATCAACAAAGAAGAAAATAGAAGAAACCCATAGACAAAAGGCACAAAGTTCCCAAAAACAAAAGAAAAAAAGATTGAAAGGAAGATAGATGACAACAGGTTAGTGGGCCAAATTAAAAAGAAAAGAAAAGAAGAGGAACCACACACACACATGGATAATAGGAAGGGAGGAGGAGTCGGAGAAAAATAAAAAGAAAAAGAAAAAGGAGACCACGGCATAGCACCGCATAGAGGGAGTGAAGAAAAAAGAAGAAGAAGACTGACAACGATAAGGAGAGAAACAAGAGAGAAGAGGATTGAGAGAGAGAAAAGGACGGCAGTACCGCTGGTGCATGGTTCTAGAAATTATTCATATTACCTATCACTAGCACAATACAATATTAATTTTTTTATTCATATTTTGAATATGAAGTACTAAAATTTTATATTTAAATATTCTCATGTTTAACATTTTATGTATAATTTAGATTCTTTATTTAATTTAATTATTTTAATTTTAATTTATAGTTCTAATTTAATTTTATCAAGGATATAATGAAACCCTATTATTTATACTAATAAATTAATTGATTGCTTGATGAATATATTACTTTATGTGTTTTATGTTATTGTTCGAATTGTGCTTAATTAATAGACAAATCACCTTTAATTAACATTTAACAAGTCAAGAAAATATGTGAAAGCCGACTCTCTACTTGGGTTAAATAGTATAAATAATAATTAAATGGGTTGTAGGAATGATTATATACTTTTTACAATAATAAGGAAGGATAAATAATTAATTGATCCTACATCATCGTCTTTTATTTAAATCCTTTAACTAGAAATAGTAGAACTAATAATTGATGATAGGACTACGTAGCTCGAGAGAGTGCATTAATTAAATATTTCTATTGACACATAGCTAGTAATTGAAAAGAGTAGGTAATTAATTAATTAGTCATTATAATTAGATAATAGTGATCTGGATTCCTTGGTAGCTTTTATTAATTTATTTTACTTTCACTTCATTTTATTTGATGTTGTTTTAGTTTAATTTAGTTGATTTAAAATTTTTAATTTAGAATTAATTATTTTCTTTATTTGATTTTGATTGCCTAAGACATATTAAAGTGATTAGAGTCTTTGTATTATTATTTAGTCTCTATGGGTATAATAATTTGGTACTCTTAGTGCTCCATATTACTTAAAACTAATATACTTGTTGATAGGTATATTTGATTGGTATCAATACCTTATTTAACATTGTCACCAAAAATTTTACATATATATGCCTAGGGTCACCTTCATTGCACCACAAGCCATACCTGAGCATCAAGTGAAAGGTAAATTAAATAAATAATCACCCTAAAAGGATATAGTGAGCAACCATGTGAAGTACCATTTAGGGGGCTATCCTGAACGAAGTTTGGGAGAGAATCCCTTGATAAATAAATAGGAATACAAAGGGAAAACAAAATACATGGCAATAATAATAAAAATAGGAACTCTAACACCCAAGGCACCTAGTATCTAAGGGTAACTTCATGAGCCCCATGTGTAAATTTGTTGCAATAGAGTTTTAGGGTGAGAATTTGTTCAAACACTTCAAGACCAGATGATAGGGTGGAGTAATAAGGGAATCGTGTCTAAGACTTAGATGCTCCCTTGTGCTAAAAAACTTTTCCACCTAAGGAAGCCTTCTAAATAATATCCTCACACGCAACATTGTTAGCCCTAAAAGTTGGTTGATAATTAGAATTTACAAGCATATCCTATAGGTAGGAGCTTAGTCTTCATGCCTGGCTTAAGTTCAAACTGGAAGGGTAAATAGAAGAGAGATTATAGTGGTACACATGTGCACTTTGATGACTCTTTTAGCTAGGGTCATATGCATGTTGGCACTCCCTTATGATTTGTACTTTTCTTGGCAATTCAACTTGGTTGTGGACTATGAACCATGAAGTTGCCCCTCTATCCATAGCAATTATGGGTGTTAAGTGACCACCAATATATGCTATAGTGTTTCTTATGGCAAGTAACAGTTTAAGTTTAGGGAGTTGATAACATAGCTTAGTGCAATTTTTAGAATTTGCTAGGATGAATTCATAAGAAAATATGCTATTATTAGTATCATAGGGTGCATTTATTGCATGCTATAAACATTTTATTACGAAGCATACCTTGCAAAGTTATGTGATTTCAAGCTTATAGAACCCATCGTAAAATAATTTAAGTTTGTGGGTGTTAAGTGACCATTAATATATGTTATAATCTTTCTCACAGTAAGCAACAATTTATGTTTGGGGAGTTTGTAAGCATAGATTAATACAATTTTTAGAGTTTAGTAGGGTGAATTCTTAAGCAAATATGCTAGCATTAGTGACATAGGGTGCATCTATTACATGCTTTAAACATTTTATTATGAAATAGACCCTCCGAAGTTATGTGATTTCAGGCTTATAACACCCCAAACATAGTTCATTCTACACTCAAAATAATATAGTCTATTGAATGTAAGAAATCATGCTTCTACCTTCTCAAGGTAAGGTGATAAATACTGAAGATGAACTATCAAAAAAGCATTGTTCCTCGGCTAACCAACATTGCAACTATCTCTCGAGGGTCATTTTTTCCTAAAAACTTACAGTCTATAAGGAATATTCAATATGATTTTATCTACAGATGCAAGACTAGAACCATAAGCCAAGAATTGCTAATGAAGTCACTACCTAACATGTGTGCCCTAGCGATCTCTGTCAACATATATAAAAGAACTAATATATTCAAAGTAGAGTATGATGGAGTGAGGGAATAAAAGTATTGACATCATTACACTTAGTTTAAGTAGAGGAAGGAGTGAGCTGCAGATAGTACATTATAGTCAACTTTAGGGGAAAAAAAAGAAAGAAAAGGGTGAAAGATAATATAAGGGGGAGGGTATACCTTTTATCCTCCCTTTTTCCTTCTTTTCATCTTCTACTCTAATTCTAATATACTAGAGTTATGTTATTCAACATAAGCCAATCTCTTTTATGGGGCAGATCAATTTGATCCTACCTTGTAATACCTAGCATTTTATAACTTGATCAAGTGATAAGGTGTTTCAATTTGGTATTTTAAATTACATGTTGAGTATTTATGATTGACCAAATTTAGTATTTACCAAATAACTTGACACTTAAGAGGGGTAATTTGCAAGGATCGAGCCAAATTGCTGCCAAGGTCATCACAAAGATATGAATAGGCCTTATTGCTAGCACTATAAAGTTCACTATGTGACATTGACAAGGTTTATTTACTATTATAATGATGACTTGAGGGTATGCTTGATCTTGAATGAAGCCTATTGAACCAAGGTTGGCGATACCCTATGATCTTGGTACATGATGATATGTTATGTCTTAATTGGTTGGTGATATGGGATATGTGCCTCCCTACATCTCTTTTTCATTGATGTTTACTACATTATTGATCATATAACATACATCCATTCAAATTTATTGTAATATGTCTCTTAACCCTACCAATATTATTAGTATAAGTCAGCATTGCTTATTTACTTCCATATATTATATGAAATATTACTCTCTACTAGTGTATCTTAAAAAATTTCTATAGGATTATGCTTTACACATTATATATTAATTAGATTGATTGTGTGTAATTGTACATAGAGCATAGCTACTTTCCTGCCCTATCAAGTATATAACCCCACATTGCACCATGAGTTATAATGACTCTAGCAACAAATCAAGAAGATATGAACATCATAATGAACCATGATCAAAAATACATATACGAGTAAAGAAAGGATGGAGAAATTACCCTTCATGATACTCTCTTGGTGATTTGCTTCAACCTGACTCATAACATGTAGGCACTCACCCGAATACCCACCTCTAAACTCTCTTGAACCTTACATTTGACTACCACCACCTAGCCAGATAGGGTATGAGTACTATACTCTCCCCATGCTCTTTTGACTATGAGCATTGGCAGTTGGAGAAGCTCCCTACTAAATCTTTAAAGCTAGAGTTGGTTCTCTCTGCAAAATCAAAACACTATATATTGAATGATCAACCACCTTGAAGTTAAATTGTTGGTGAACCATCTTGCCACAAGATAAGCACTCAAATGAAATCGCTAAACATAACTTACCTAGAGGGTACCTAGAGCACCACTTGCAGATGTAGCGCCTTGTCCCGCCTTGAACTAGGAACTAACCCCTAAAATGACCACTAGCATGTCCCTCATTATGTTGTTATACCCTAAAGTCACCCCATGATACTCTAGCTTTCTCTTTTAATTGAATTATTCCACACTCCTAGCTTGCACTAATTTTCTGATCTTAATTGGCTTCTCAAACATATTAAATAGTGTGTTGATGGTAGTATTCAACAACAACTCCTATATGCCTACATTTAGACAAATTTCAAACTAGTGGATCTTCTCCTCATCTATACCTACCTCTAGTGAAAAACAAAAGAGATTTATGAACTCTAAATAATACTACATAATTGTAGAGGAACCCTAGCAAAGCACCATGAAATGATCATATAACCCCATCATAAGACTGGTTGGGTAGAAACAAACCCTCATCCTTTAAAGCATGTGCTCCCAAGACTCTATGGGTGCGCCCGACACTTGCTAATGTTGCTGGAAAAAATTGGGTAAGACCAAAAAGAAGATAATTCTCTATTCAAAAATTCCATGACTATGACAAAAATAGTTGAGTAGAGGGGGTCCCCTACCTTAATCCTCTTTTTGCATGGAAAGGAGGATGAAGAACTCCATTAAACATGATGGAAAAGCTAATAGTATTAACACACTTCATGATAATCTTTACAAATGAAAGAGGAAAATGGAGATCACTCAAAATATGCCATTCTAATATCAACCTTGATCATACACCTATGAGATAAGTGTTTTGGGTATAACCATTGACAAGTACAATTACCAAAAGTATATTAACCCAATGCTTCTACCTTTAACAAATGCAAACTGAGCTTCTCTTACTAAGGTTGATAGAATTGGTTGAATTCTAGTGGTAATGATCATAGAAATGATTTTATATTGGGCATTGCAACCTATTATAGGCATATATTTACAAGATTTTGAAGCATTAGGAATTTCTAGAATCAAGTTTAGACAAATGACATTAAGACTATGATGGACCATTCCTGATATGAAGAACTCATAAGTTCCTTTCCATATATCATATCCTATTAGAGTCCAACATCTCTTGATTAAGTAGGCATTGAAGCTATATAATCCTAGGGTCTTGTCATTGCCCATAGAGAATATTAATTTCTTCTCTTTATACTTAGATATAGGTGCTAGGAATTAATGTTGTTGATCTTATGTATCAAGTAGGTCTTTAGTAATGCCTATGTCAATTATCCTCTTGAAAATTGACCAAGTTAAGGTGCATGTGCACCTAGAAGCTTATTATAAATTTCTAAGAAGACACCAATAGTTCCCTCCTGGTTCGTGTGAACAACTAACAAGTCATATGTTAGTGAGTGTAATTGATTTGTTTGCTTCTTTCCTTTAACAAAAAACAAGAAAATATTTGGTACTTACATCTCCTAGATTAATCCATGTAATTCTAAATTTTTTTGGGAATAAAATTTCCTTACATCTATATGGATATGAGAGGACCCTTGAATAGCCTTAGCTTTTGTATAACATAATATAAAGGGGAACCTTCTACATGGGAATACCATACTTGCGTAACTATTTGATCAAACAAGGCATCCTCAATCCATATATTATAAAATCAAAACGTTCTATTACCTTTAGAGGAGAGAGCAACAATGGAAATAATGATAGATGTATGATCTAAAATGCAAGGAACCTAGAAGTAAGTGGTAAATCCTCCAAATTTACTAAACCAAAAAGGATTTCTCAAGGCTCTAACTAACTTTCATATGATTATATCATAACCAGGCTAGTTATTACACCATGTAAATAATTACCTGGTGAATCTCAAGTTAGCTAGTTGAAATTGAGAAATGCAGGTTGAAAATCCCTAACATCGTGTTCATTAAGACTACCCACTTTGTTTCTCTTGGATATTCAAGACTACATAAAAATCATCCATAATGTGCCATTAGGAAGATAGAGGTGATGATTAAATCATCCATTACCACATACTATTTCTGATAGAGCCATGGTTGTGGGAATAGACAATGGTTGCATAAAACTTAAAGTTTGTGGTTTCATCTTTCACTTTGATAAGAATAGCTTAGTCCATAGAAGAGATATCCTCAATAAGGTAAAATTCTGGGTCCCAACCTACCTATACTTCACCATTGTGATGGAAAGAATAATTATGAATCCACTTCCAATTAGGCATGAGCTTTCTACAAAATTTCCTAACATTACCCTCTTTTATGTGAGTTTTAATAAGACGAACAAATTGAATTCTATTATCCATACACCACACACATACCTGCATTTATTTTAGGGGATCATTAAGCCCCTTTAATTTCAAAAATCTATATTTCATGATAATTAAATATGGAATTTAGGTAAGTAATGAAACCCATTAGAACCTCTAGTAACCAATTTCCACTCATCATGAAAAGGGAAATCATCCAACGAAGATGATTCTATGAGTTTTGGTCATCCAAAGTACTATCTTCTTAGTGTTTTGGTTTAGTAGTAGGACTGCTCATGTTAATTAGTTTTATTGAATTAGCTTGAAGCACAAGAACAACTAATGTGGAGGATAAGGTATAATTTGAGAGGTAACTCCTTTACCCTTTGATTCAACTACATTCTCCACTAGTGGGGGTAGTCAAAACTTTCCTCTCGTCATTAACAACCACCCACTAGGTTTATTGCCACTTAGGTCTATATTTGTGTTATTTTAGAGGACAATAATATGTATTTTGATAAATATTATGGCCAATAGAACAATATGCTATCTTCCATTCAAACACAATATTTTTCTCCATGACTATACTATCAAATTATTTAATTGGTATGGAATTAGGGAAGGGTCAATGAATATCAACCTTTATTAGCACTCTTACATAAGATATTCTTTGTTGAGAAGAGGCAATATGATCCATTCCAATTGGTTTACCAATACAACTACATACACGAATAAGTGAATTGGTAGATCACATAGATAGAAAGAGATTAGGGAATTTAACCCATGTAGGTAAGAACTAAAATTCCTCTCTTTGAAAGGTAAAAGTAAGATTCCAATGCTCGAGAAAAAGAGTTCTTGTATTTATTAATTAATAAAAATTGCTAAAAAATATTCTTCTTTGTCAAACCCAAATAGAAAATACCCATTCTTATGCATCATAATACAAGGGGGAGGTATGAGACCAATTAGACTCAATAAAATTCTTTAGTTGGTAATTCAAAGGTTGGGATCCAAAAAATATTCCTACAAGAGAAAATTTCCAAGTCATATATTTAATGTTCAGATCCTCATTAGAAATTTCAACTGTAACTTTCCCATCCACCATAGAAGGTGGTGAGTAATCAAGTTTGATAAGATGATCTAGTTATCAATAATTGTGAACTAAATCACTCCACTTAAGATAATAATTAGAGGTAGGCATCATATATTGGGAATCAGTCAAAAGTCTCATCCAAGATGGATCAATATCCTGGGTTAATAGATCATTTGATGCCATGGTTTTTAGTAAGTTAATATTTTCCATAAGGTTTTCATGGACCTAACAATCTAAAATAGCTTCAGGTACAAGGATTAGTGTTGCCTGGAAAAGGGTTAAGGTTGATAGTGAATCTATAAGAATCGATGCTAATGGTTTCCTTGGAGGAGATCTCTTCTTTTTTACCATGGTGTTGATCATGTAGGTTTGTTGGAACCCTCCAAAACTTTTGTCTACTTTATCGATTTAGTAACATTTGTGGATATAATAATTTACCATATTGAAGGAAATTAGTGTTACCCTAGTATTAAGATTGGGAGTTGTGTTCAGGTATAACATTAAGATGCCATAATACCTAGATCTTACCTTATTAAGGTATTGAAGTTGCCTCAAAAAACATGCCATAGAGTTAACAGGGTGTTTTGAGTTTTATTTTTTCTAAGTATGTGGTTGAATTAATCTTATTGGGAAATAATGAGGATGATAGTAAGATTAGCTACTAATCATGATAATGTTGATAAGGTGACCTCTAGAGTAATAGATTTCAAAAAAGGTGCCTAGTTGGTCTATGTTGTGCTAAGATAGGAAATAGTAAAGGAATTGGTGGGGGATTTCTGATTTTTCCTCCATAATAGGCTCAAATAGGTTTATCAGCTATTGTTAGACCTTTGTATGTATCTAATATTATGTATATATTATTCATGTATTGACAATGTGTTACATGATTTATGTCTATATAATGTGTTAATATTTATGTTTTTAATTCATTGTTTATTTCCATTAAGTAGTGCTCCATTGTTTATATACTTTATTACAAAACCTCATATCCTTGGTTCTAACTAATGGATTCTCCTTTTCCTTATTGAATTTTAGGGACGAAGTTCATTTTTAATAAGGTAGTGATATAAAAACACAAATTAAAAAAAACCATAATTCTTTTAAGGATCCTTATATTTTTTTTAAAAAGCTATTATTTTGATAAATTTTGCGACATTACTTAAGGTTTTGAAACCCTAGCTACATTTTAGAAACATTTTATTCTCTCTTTCTTAATGTTTCTTGTAGTTTTGATTACTATGAGATTTCTGAACTATTTTTGGCTATACAACTTATTATGAATTATTATAATTTGTCCATATTTTAATTTCATGCCTATTTATGAGTCTCCTAGCCATGTTTAAAATAATAAATGAAAATTAAGACAAAAAAACACCATTATAGTCTTAGTTTACAATTCTTTATATTTTAAGCCCTGAACTATCCCTTTACTCATCAAAAAATTATGAAACTTTAAGGATAAATATATTTTCATGTTCTATAGGTTAAATGATTTTAAAATATTTTACTTTTATTTTTATTCATCATTTTCTGGCATAATCGTTTATCAAATCTTATCTTTCTCCAATTCAGTCTTCTTAAACCTTAATGCAACTTAATCTAAACCATCTATACCTAACAAGATCTAATCTTAACACAAACCCATTGGTGCCACTTTTCATGACATATATGATGTTAAGGAATATTCCTTAAATATTCCTAATCATTTCTAAAAGTATCATCTTCTTACACTTATAAACCTATTTCAAATGGATCCTCTTTTCCTCACCACTCCACCCACACGATTTGTGGCTTTCTTAGCCTCTTCATAATATTTTTAATTTCCTCATATAAACCTTCACCATGTAAACCCTCTAAATATTCTATAATCATTACTAAATATTCCCCAATCATTACCGTATCATTCCCTAACCTATCACCATCCTCCATGTGAAATTATTCCCCCTTTAACCCACCATTATAATCCATGCCACTTTCCACTTATCTCTTCATTGTAATCGTGAAATACCTCCCCCGTGTGTTCCTTCTCAAATATATTATGCATAATCCAACCTTATCCACTTAATATCCCCACATCATGGCATATTTTCCTCATCAACCAACCATCAACATCCATCTCACATTCACCACAAACCTCCTTCTTATCCAAGACCCATACAACCCTCTTATTTCCCCGACATGTCAATGTGTAGCATAGCAATTAAGTGCCCCCAAAAAATACACCCATATGTCCTCATTCATCATGACACAAGTGCACAAATTCTATCCATTTTGCTTAGCATTTTTATACATCATGCATGAGATTTGTGCTCTCCAACCCATCACTCTCCATTCTTTATCATTCATGGGACATATTAATCCTTTTAATCAAAATTTTATTCAATTACTCAACCCAATTCCACCATTGAATACCCCCTTCAAAGCTCTCCATCATCATCAACAACCTAAGTTGGTAAAATCTAACATCTCATTTTATTTTTCTTCTCTTTTGTTATGATTCTTTGAATTTTAATCTCATTATTTGTATTGATTTTATAGGTTTGGATCCTTAAATAACTTCTAATCTAAGGAAAAACCTATTTTACTCATGCTAAAACACAATCATTATTGTGATTGTATATGTTGTAATGAAAAATGATATTCTATGTTCATTTGGTATGTCAATCTTGTTATTTTTATATCATCAATCATATGATGTTATTTACAATTGATAATATGTGTATAAAATTTCCATAATTTTTTAATTATTGAAATTATAATAAGTTCATTATTTAAAGATTTGATGCATGAATTATTAACGAAGATATGGATTTAATTAATTTCAAATCTTCAAATTTGGGGTAAATCTTGAGCTAAATTTCTCTTAATTGGCCTATTTAGAATCAAAATAAATATTAACATGTCTTTTTTCCAACACAACTTTTAGATTAAAAAGGTGTCTTGTGTCAAAAAAATTATAATCATTTTTCCTTGCATGCATAAATATGTTTTTCAATCGTCCTATGCTTTTGCCTTCATTGTTTTTCTTTTTGATCTTGTGTTAGATTTTATTTGTTTTTTTTCCATATTTTTTAGGAGCAAATTGATATAAATATGGGTATAGTTGGAGTTACAAGAGGTTAAAGATGTAAGCAAAATTATGATTTTATATGGAGTTTGGTGCACTATTCATTAAAGATATACATAATGTATTCTTCCTAGTTCTTGATGTTCTTCATGATAATTTAAATGAAATTTTAATCATGAATTAATCACCTCACTAATTACATATGTATGGTAAACACAAGATTAATCATGATTTGACATAAAATGAATAAATTAGCCTAAAAGGGTAAAATATAGAAAATCTGAATAGTAATAGTTAAACCTTGACGTTTAACCTTAACTTGGATCGTTAACTATTGACTTAGATTACATACAACCATATTTTTTGAACTCAAACTTTGAAATATTTTTTCCCCTCTAATGAACCCTAGGTGCTCTTTTAAAATTAAAATGATTACTTTATAGTATTAGCTAAAGCATTACTTCCAAGCTAGGATGGCATTACGCTTAGACACTTTTGTGAGTTTAGTGTATCTACAAAAACTAGTTTGGATTACTTACTATACCATAGTATTCTATGTTAGATATCAGGTTTCACCAATAAACACTGACTTTGTATGACATTAAACCAAGGAAGGTGGGTATGGTATCCCCTTTAAAGGATTATTGGTTCTAATTTCCATTAATATGTGGGGTTTCGTAAATAAACACTTGTTTAAACTAAGTAAGGTAGGTATAATATCCCTTTGAAAGCCTCTTGGCCCTAATGACCTCTATTGATATGGCATTAAACCAAGTAAGGTATGTGTAGTATCCCCTTGGAAGCCTCTTAGCTTTAATGTCCACTAATGTGTGGGATTTCATAAATAAATGCTTGTTAGTAAAGTGAGTGTATGTCTCTTTAAAAGATACTTAACTCTAATAACCTCTATTAATGTGACATTAAACCAAGTAATATGGCAATGCTACCCCCTTTAAAACCTCTTGGCTTTGATGTCCATTAATGTGTGGGGTTTCACAAATAAACATTTATTTGGTAGGAATTAAACCAAGTAAGGTGGGTGAAGTATCCCTTTGAAAGGCTCTTGGCTATGATGACTTTTATTGATATGGAATTAAACTAAGTAAGGCGGTTTTAGTATTATAACACCACAAAATTTTGTAATTCTAATTCTTGGGTGATTAGTCTCTTAATCTCTTTCTTAACTTTTAACCTTTGTTTGAACACCTTACCTATACCCCTCAAACCCTCACATTTTTTATACCATTTAAACCCTTATTTTTTTTAAATTTAGCCGATTAGTGGTCGATCCGGCCTTACCTTTAGTTAACTAGCCAATGATGTTTTAGACCTATTTGTTTAGGGCATCTAGCAGTTAGTTGCCAACCCTACCTGATCCACCAAAGCTAGACAATTAACACCATTCTTATTTTTCTTAAATTTTTTACCTTAAATCAATTCATATACCTAATATTTTTTTTATATATTTCGGTTCCTAGATTAATTCCCCCGATTTCTATAATTTTTCATGAATTTTAAGAATTATTTGATTATTTTTCTCCTTTTTAGTTATTTATTAGGCACCATACCTTACCTATATTATTTTTAATCCTTGTTGAATTTTTTGGGCATGTTGACTTTGAAAATATAACACTTTTACACCCCATGATTAGATCCCATGATGTCCTTGCTCTTTCAACCAAAAATTTACCCATAATCATCTCAATCATTTTCCACCAACTCTACTACACTTTCGCACCTATGCTAATCACTGCCATCTCTCCTCTTACTTGAAAGCAACCCCCATCTGACTCCTCTCTCTCTCTCTCTCCTACTTTGGTTAAAAACCATAAAGGGGTATATGTCCCTTTAGTTGGCCATTTTACACTTAGCCAATTTCCTACACTTCAACGTTGCTCTCTCCTCTCTCGTCTAACCTTTCTCCTTTTTCTTGAAGTGTTTTTATTTGTTATTCTTGGCCTTGGACTAAGTCTCTTTTTTTTTCTCTCCTTCATTCTTTCAATTTTCACTTCTAAAATCTTAAGTTTTAACTCTTTGATGCTTGTTTTTAAGCAAAAGATGGTTAATGGTATATATTGGCGAATGTTTCTCAAGCATTTTCAAGCCTGAGTGTTATTCTTCACCTTTTAATTTTCTCTTCTATTCTAACCCTTACTATAATTCTTTTATCTAATTCTTGTTGTTTTTATTTAGGTGATCCTAAGGTAGTAATTATAAGTGTTTTTCTTAGAGACTGATATAGTCTTTGGTAATGATGTGTATATCTAGTTTAGGGCTTATTTGTTGCTATATGTTACTTTTATACAATCTATTTTTGCATGTTTTGTACTAGAAGTCATGTTTAGGTTTTATTTTAATTTTTATTATTGTATTACCTAGTAATTTTATGATTTTATGAGTTTTATGATTTTACACCTTTCTAGGTTTTACCATAAAATGTTAGGCATGATTTTATGAATTTTATGAGTTTTATGTTATTTTGATTAGTCCATAGATGAGTAGATTTAATCATGTTTAACTATTGTAATTGGTGTAACATGTTGGTTTAAAGGCTTTGGTGTTTGGGCCTATGGAGGTTTTGACATTTGGGTCAATTGTGGTATTATGAGTTATTTTGGTGAATTTTAAATGCTTGTATATTTTTCTGGATTATGTGATTTTCACCCTTGAGGGTAATTTGTTCTTTTTATGAGTTTTTGTAAGAAATGAATATGCCATTGTATTCTTTGAGGTTTTCAAATTAAATTTGATATATAATATGTTAAGGCCTGGATGAGTATGGTCTAAGTTATAATAATAATAAGTTTTTGAGGCGTTTTCGTGGATTAGAGGTATAATGGTTGTTTTGGGTTAATTATAGAAAATATGACATTGGACAAGTATTATTTGGGTTAGTTTGTGATAAATGTATGTGGAATGTTTGAGTAAATTATGAGTATCATATGTATTAATATCATGTGAATCTAACTTAAAATGAGATATTGTGTTTCTTGTGAAACCTTATATGGAAAAACAATGTTAGGCCATGCGTAAGCTACTACGTTTATTTTTGTCCATTTTTTCTTTCTATTTGTTTTTACAATCTCAAGGTAAAGCTTAATTTTTAACACTTACCTATTTATGTTTTAACATATATTATTTAAAAGAGTTTTTTCACATTTTGATTTTCTGTTTACTAAGTCTTATATTGGTTTTGGGTTACGGGCCGACCACACTTAATTTTTAAGGTATAAGAGTTCTTCTAACCTTACACATGGCATGTGTTAGATAATGATTATATCTTCTTCTTATTGGATACAACATTTTCGTCCCTATTTCATTTTAGTTTCCACAAACTATTTATCAAAATAAAATAAAATTATAAGTTATAAAAATCGAGGTGTTATATGGTGGATCAAGGCTTTGTATTATATTATTGAAATACTCCAAAAATCCTAATTTAGGAATTATGGCAAAATAATGATTTATTAGAAAAATTTAGAAAATAAATTATTTTATTAAACAAAGAGGAAATTAATTGAGGAAAGTAAAGAGAAAATAATAAATAAATTCTTTAGAAAATTTTGGTCATTTTACAAATTGAAATGGAAGTTAAAGAAAATTTATCCAAAATAGCCTAATTAATCTAAAAATGAATTTAATTATTCTACTAAAAATAATTATTATTAAAATTAAATATATAAATAAATAAAGACCAAATACCCCAACCCAACCATTTTATAATTTTTCCTTTTCCTTTTTCTCCTTTCTTTTCCTTTTCTTTCTTCCTGCTTTACTTATTTTTCCTTCTTTCCCTATTTTCTCCCTACTGGGCCAGCCCACCGGCCCAGATCACCTCCCCTTCCCTGTCTTGTGCAGCCCAAGCCGTGAGCCCAGATTCCTTCGCCCAAACTGCCAGCCGGTCCTCTCCTTTTTTTTTCTTTTCCTCCCCTGGACCGCCCGATCCTCCCCCTTTCCCTTTCCTTCTTCTTCCCCATGCAGTTACAGCCCGACCTACACCACTGCGCACGCCGGCCACCCCTGCTCCGACCGACTGTCCTCCCCTGACACCCCCGTTGTTTTCCTTTCCATTTTCGACCCAGCCTACCCGTCCTCCCTCCTCACGCGTACCACCATCCTTTCCTTTTCCCCACCCCGAGCCAAACGAGCCCTGCGATTTGCAGGCCATGCGTCGCCTTCCACCATCGGCCGGTGACCTGCCTCACCTGCCCACAAGTGTCCTCTTCTCCCTTTGTCGTTTTCCCCCTCAATTGGCCTATAAATACACCCTTGGGGCAGCCGTAGCCGAGCTCCCTTTTTCGTAAGCCTAGAAACCTTGCCTCTCGCCGCCGCCAGCGACCGCCGCAACAAACGCCGCCCACCAAGACCATCCCTGCACTTCCCTCTACGAAACCAAACCACCATCACCCCTTGTCTCGCCCTGCATGTGTCGCCCCAGCCGTGCAAAGTTGCCAACCCGATTAGCCCTCTCCAGGCCCTCGCTGGCCCTTGCGCCGCCTTCCGCCACCAATCCCGCCGCTACCAGCACCTCCTCCACCCTCCAAAACACCCAGAGAACCTTCCCCTACCTTCCCATACCGTAATCTCCCCCTGTCTCCCTCTCCTCTTACCTCCCCCATCTTCCACCACCTTCCACCACCTTCGGCCGCCGCACCAACCACCGTGTGCCACCACTCCCAGCTACACCACCACCTTCATTCCACCCCTTTTCACTTGCTGCACCTTCCTCCACCTCAAACACCCCTCCACTCCCTCTCTCTTAGCCTACCTATCCATTTTCCCCTCTCTTCCTCCTCCATCGCCGCTGTCGCCGCCGCTACATGCCGCCGCCGGTTCCACCACTAACCTGAGGTGGTGCTCCAACTTCCCCAGCCCCTAAACTATTTTCTATAAGTGTTAATAATTTTATTTAATATTGATGGTATTATCCTTATTATTATTATTATTATTATTATTATTATTATTATTATTATTATTATTATTATTATTCTTATTAGTTTGTATTATCATTGTTAATAATATTATTATTATTACCATTGTTAATATTATTATGTATCACCCTTATTTCCTAACCTAATTTCAGAAAATACTTATAACTAGGGTATGTTATCTAAAAAGGCTACTACTTTAGTATTAAAATGGTTATTCTTATTATTATTATTATTATTATTATTATTATTATTATTATTATTATTACTACTACTACTACTACTACTACTACTACTACTACTACTACTCATACTATTATCATTATTATTATTATTAACAACTTTAGTATTAATATAGTTATCTCTATTATTATTGTTATTGTTATTATTATTATTATTATTATTATTATTATTATTATTATTATTATTACTATTACTATTATTATTATTGTTAGTGTTATTTAAACCGAAGTTGGCATATTATCATTTTAAATTTTTAAAGAAGAAGAATACTCAACCTTAGTATTTTTACCATTTAATATTCGAATAATACTAATATTATTCCTAATGCCTTTGTTATTAACATTATTAGTTACTACTATTACTATTACTATCATCATCATCATCATCATCATCATTATTATTATTATTATTATTATTATTATTATTATTATTATTATTATTATTATTTTATTTCCATTATTGTGACAAAAGCATTTGAACCCTTATATTATTATTATTCAAAATACAGCTTTTATCATTATTATCTTTAGGAATATTTCTACTTTGTTGGTATTGTAATTATTATATTATTATTTTAACCCTAATACTATTATTAGACTTAGCCTTAAAAATGCTAGGGTTTCTATCACTATAAGCATTAGCATTACTATTATTATTATTATTATCATTATTTTGCTATAACTAGTATTAGTACTATTATTATAAGAATAAAGCTATTAGGTTTAATACTATAAGTATGGCATTAAATATTTAAAATAAGCATATTTTGGCTAGTAATATCTAGTGGGCTAACTTGAAGATAAAAACCCTAGTTTTCACATATAATACTCCCTTTAATAATAACAATCCTAATCTTAGACTAAAATAAGGAGTAACGGTACTTTTGGTAGGAGGGAAGCTAATCCTTAGTATTTTTCCTTTTATAGGTGAATCAAACCAAAACCATAAGGAGTTGTAGGAGCGTGCTCCAAGCTCGGCGTCGCTTTAGGTAAGGACGTAACTAAGGCCGCTTGTGTGTTACGTGTTTTACTTGCCTTGGATGCCTTGTACGATTTATATGTTGTGTTCTATATGTTATTTGTTTTTATTGTGTAGCGCAGCTTGAAATCGAGGTATGTTCTCGTGCTCTTGTCTAGTATGTGCTAATATGGATATGCTGCAAATATGATGTGATGGGATGTGACTCTTAGGACATGCATGCTAGGTTATTTGATGAGGTGTTGTGGAATGGGGGCATGAAAGAGAAAAATGAGAAATTAAGATAACCAAGGGGAAGTAAGTTGGCTAATGTAGGTAAGGATGACCTAGGTAATCTGTGATCCGTGATTGGACGAGAAAAAGGGGATTTAAATAAAATGGAAGAGTGGGAGAAACTAAGGTTACATGGGAAGAACTAGGGTTTGCATGGAAATAATAGGGTTTGGCATGGTAGAGATCAAGGGGTTTGCATGGGGAGGTTAAGGTCCGCATGGGGGCGAACCTTACGTATGGAAAGTTACCTTGGGACGTGGGGAAGGCAATGAAAGGTCTGTTTGAGAGTCTGGAGGCTCGAGGTGAAAAATAGTGCGTAGGATAATTTAAGGGTACCTAGGGATCGACCAGGGTTTGGGGAGGAAACCCTAATTTGAGAAGGTGGAAAAAGAAAAAGAAAATAATAAAAATAAACGAGGAGGAGCGAGGTATGAGGGGAGAGTTGAGTCTGAGGGAGACGTTATAGTAGTGTGGGTTGTGGGAGGCATGAAAGGAAGGGCCACATAGGCCCAGATTAGGGTTTCTGGTGAAAACTCTAGGTAAGGTGGTGAGTAGACCTTGGGGTATAAGGTGGTGGGCCCTGACCCACACACTTAGAAGTTGGGTTCCCGGTGTGAGAAAGTGGGTTATGGGAAGGATTTCAAGGCAAGTTAGGAGGTGCAGAAGTCTCAAGATATGGGGCAGGGATAAGTGCGGGTATAGATAGCCATGTATGTCAAGGGTGAAAATCTTTTGAATAAGATATGTTAAAACACTAATCACTTACAGAGAAAGATGTTGAGCCGACCCAGACCGGTCCACCGGCAAATAATAGTGGTAGGGTATGTTACCCTCGTGATCGGTCCACCGGCTAAAATAGTGGCAGGGCATGGCCCTCGTGACCGTTCCACTGGCTATAATAGTGGGGGATTCCGTGCTCAACAAACCAATCATAATAATGATAAGACATGGGAAAGATACAAATATTTACAATGGAACACCTTGTGAGTCGGGGTCAGACCGGTCCACCGACCAATAATAGTGGCAGGGTATGTTACCCTCGTGACCGGTTCACCGGCTAAAATAGTAGCAGGGCATGGCCCTCGTGACCGTTCCACCGGCTATAATAGTGGGGTTCCCGCACTCATATGGGTTGATAAAGGCTATGATGTGAATCGATTATAATTATCAGAGATCTAATGAAAAAGTTATCTGGTTCATAACCGGTATTGTTTATCTGTGTTATTGCATGCTATCTACGTAATTATGCCATGTCTGCTATGTCATGTATCTCGGTGTATGTTGGCCTTAGTATATCTGTTACCTTACTCAGTACGTAGCGTACTGATCACCTATTTCATGGGTGCTGCTCATTCCCACGAGTAGAAGACCCGTCTGAGCTTGTCTAGGTAGGGGACGACGTTTTTTATGCCTACGACACTTACGAGGCATCAGATGGAGCTGAGCGTTGAGCCTAAATCTACCTTGGGGATCGAGAGCGACTCGGCCAGACTCTGTTTCTTTTATTGGACCTTGTATTGTCATATTTTAGTTGTGTTTTTGTACTACGCTTTATGTTTGAAAAACCCTAGTCATGTACTCTTTGATTTGTAATCCTAAATCGCACTCTGATTTCTATATGACTTGTGTTTTAATTGTGATTCGTGTTTAATGTTAACTTTATTTAGCCTTAGCACTTAGTATTGGAACGGTAGGAGTGAACCGATCTGATACTAAGTGTGACGGTTATGCCCCTGAATTTATAGTTTTATCTATTCGTTTCTACTAAACCCTTTTAATTAATCGAAATTTTTCAGTAGTAAATTTGGAGGTATTACAATTATAAAGACAAGCTAGAAGAGATAAGGAATGGGAAGACAAAAGAGAGCGTGTGGAGCGTTCAATGCTCATTTCTAGAAAAATTAGCGGAAAAATAAATGTTATAGTTAAAAATGTAGTAATAATAATTTTTGGGTGAAAAGTATAGAATAAAAATATACTAAGGGTGAAAGTTTATAAAATTTGAGAATATCTAGTTTCGATACAATCATCGATCAAAATAATATTATACTAAAAAAAAGGACCGTCCGTAAGAAAAATAAATTCAATAGGTATATGATGTTCTAAAGTGATGAATTCTTTAGTTTGTCTTAAAGTACGAGCGGTTGTAATTATTAAAGAATGTTACAAAAGAATTTTGCAATAAAAATTAGGGCAAGACATGGATGAGTGTCGTACATCAAACTCCCCGTGCAAATTTTTAAGCCTAGGGTGTTAGCAAAATTGAAGACATCCGTCGATCCCAAAATTCCGCATGAAGACTTTGTTGCTCCCAAAACCCTCTTATCCATCTACGACTATGAGTCTATGATCGCTAAGAAATGCTCCTATACCATATGTATGTTCCTTCCGTGACTCGGATCTGTCGGCGTTTAGATTTCCCAGCCTTTGTCAAATGGCTCCCATCCGGTTTTTTTTTTTTTTTTTTTTTTTTTTTTACTTTTTGTAGGCGTTCTTACTTGTCCTATCTGTTTTCAGGAAACACCAATCGAACGCCTGCCTCGAAAAAAGGATGACGATAGTATGGGTTTCTCTGTTTTGAATTACAAAGATTGCCAAACAGACACTGGGCCGCATTTACCCTTTTTTAAACTAATTCTATTCCCAGCCCAAATCATAAAAAGGCCCGACAAAATCCTACAAATTCTTTGATTCGGCCGTCGACCTCTCCCATCTCTCACCATCTCGTGTGCTGCTCTCCTCTCCTCTCCTGTGTCCAAGTTGAATAGTGGTGACCCGGCCACTGCCGTAACACCGACGAACGGCGTCAAGCGGCGGACGTAACCGGCGACTATTTGTTTGGGCCAGTTAATTGCGGCTGTAAATTTTTTGATTGATTTTCATGAACTTGTCAGACGAACCGATTGATTCTAAATTTTTTTGGTTGATTTTCATGAACCGGTTGATTTTCGTGAGTTTGGCAAACTGATTGTGATATCGGTTGGAACGTAACGTAACTTGTACCATGTCTCGCGTGCAGAAATACGCCTCTCACTGTCCAAAACATCTGCCGTGGTTATTCTATCTCCGCTGCCACCGCCATCATCTTGCGAACGCTCGAAAAAAAAGATGGGAAAGAAGAGACACAGGGATAGAATCGTGAATCCAAAGTTGTTTCTTGAGGATTATGCTACCGTAGTCTCAAGGTGCCGGTCTAAATCAGCAAAAACTCACCAAAAGGGCAGAAAGGTGGCAGCCGCTTACTCTCCCTCTGTATCTCTTTCAACGTGCTTTTTATATCTCTGCGAAATTGGGTATTTATCCTTAATTATGTGTTTGTGTATCCGCATAGCAAGTGTATAATTACGAGCGTTTGATCCAGGATTACATTTTTATCAATGTATTTAAAATTATGATAGTATTGTGTATTGTGATGATTACTTATGTAATTAGACGTGGATGTATTGCTTTAGATGATATCGCAGAACATTAGCTCTAAAATCCTTGAGGAAGCGCTTAATCAGCGAAAAGAAATTGAAGATGAGAATGCCGAGAAAGAATTTGATCAATCAGCATTTACTGCTGTGGAGGTGGAAGAGGATAGCGACGATGACTTTTGTGGATTCTCTGATACAAACAGTCAGTCTTTCAGTGAAGAAGTGAGTGTTTTTAGAATATCCCTCTCTGTGGAATCAGTTTATCATAAAAAATGTGTACTCAAATTCATCGTCTTCTATGATTAATCTGGATATTTTGATGCGAGCGTGGGATAATTATAAGAGAGTTTGCAAATCTTTTCTTCATATTTGATCAAATTTTATTTACTGATTGTAAAGGATGAAATTGATGAAGAGGAGGAGCAGTTGTTGGATAAATTCTTGTCAAAGAAGGCTGGATCCCAGCCCACTCTTGGGGATATAATTGCTGCCAAAATTAGAGAAAGAGATGCCACAGTTTCTTCAGGTTGATTGCTATATCTTTGTCCTATCGTTCAGTTTTACAGTGGTAGAGTAGTTACTTGAAAGTGATCATTCAATTTCATTCACATCTGCGTTCAAATGTTTTGTCTTTTACTTGCTAATGTGGTTCTATTTGTTTCCAGAATCCATATCAGCACCCATATTTGATAATAGTGCTGTAGAGTTATGCAAGGGGTAATGTTTTGTCTTTTTGGCTTGATTGATCATGATAATTGTTCATTAATCAATGGTTGTGTTGTTACTACTGTCAGCTGATAGATTGTCTATACATCTGATTTAACATATAGGATTGGCAAGGTCTTGAGTGAATATACATCAGGCAAAATTCCAAAAGAATTCAAACGTATTCCTGGATATAACCACTGGGAAGAAATCTTGTATCTGACTGAACCTGAGAGATGGTCACCTCATGCAATGTTCGAGGCTACCAGAATTTTTGCTTCCAATTTGAATGAGAGTAAGTTGGAACGATTTTATAACCTTATCCTCCTTCCAGGTATTAGAGAAGACATTAGAAAGAATAAGAGGCTGCACCCTGCTTTATACAATTCTTTGAAGAAGTCTCTGTACAAACCAGTTGCTTTCAAAAATGGAATATTGATTCCTCTGTGTGAGGTATGAGCGTCTGATAATTTTGTTTTTACCCATGATTATGTTCATAAACCAGGTTTCCATTTAATATCATGCTGCTTTCTGAATTGTGTAGAGTAGGACAAGTGGACAACCCCACTGGTTCTCTTTTTTGTGTTGCTTTCAACGATATTTTTCTATTATTTATTAGCATCAAAATTGTAATTTTTCCTTGCAGATAAGTACTTCTGAATATTAGGATTTGTTTTGGACTGTCCATGCTTTTGGTTTTATGAAATTACTGATTTATTTCAAAATTTCACCTTCTTTAAGCTAGGTTGAGAACTTGGAAGGCATTGAAATAGTTTTAGTTGTTCTTGTGTTTCATTGTTGCCCTTTCTGCCTTCAGTAATCAGTAGTGAAACAAATGGCCATGCTTTTGGTGCCAAGTTCAAAATCATCTTCGGCCTTAATGTTTCTTAGTCTGCATTTCTAGCGATAAAAACAATCATACTTACATAAAAGTCAAATTGTTTGCATTAGAGTGCACTATTGGGAAACTTCAATTTTTTGCTTGCATGCATGCACTGCCAAAAGCTGGATACTAAGGCTCTACTTGGCTCTAAGCAAGTTTTGAGGGAAGAAAATTAAAATCAAAATATCTTCTTTCAAACTTTTCTCAAAGAAAATTAAATAACTACTCTTTAACAATTTTATTTCTTACTCTTTTTCTATCTCATTATCTTATATAAACTAAACACAAAAAAATATTTTCCTTTTCATTTTTTTACTTTTCTTTAAAACTTTTCAAGAACCAAATGGAGCCTAAAGCTGAGTAGCAGCCATAGAAGGAAACACAGCTACTGAGTTATTACTAATTGGTCAACCTAACCAATCTAACAAGTGGTTAGCTGAGCTCTAACTATTTCTGACAACCTAACTTCATGTCTGGAACATATATGAACTGCTAGTTTACACAACTGACTAAGCAACACATACGTATATGCAAATTTACATACACGGAGTTTAATTTAAGGTTGGGTACTGAGGATTTTGGACAGGGGAAAAACAAGCCTAAGTGTCAGGCTTGTTATTTTTGCAATATATCTTAAGCTATGAAGTCTAGTTGATGTTTAGGTGGTTACCTTTTGTGTGACTTGTTGGGTCATCCATGGATTAAACAGTTTTTCCTGATCACTCAAATACTGTAAATAGGTAGTTCGTAGCAGATAGCTGTGACTGGCTTAAGTGTATCTCCAGTTGCTTTGTGTATGAGATATTATAAAAATGTTAGATGATATCACTTACCCAATGGCTAACTTATTTATGACTTTTGATGATGCTTGGAGTTGTTTTATGTAATGATTTTATGTTGTCTTGCATCATGAGATAGGCAAGAGTTCCATAGTGTTTTAGATATTATTTTAAAATTTTATACAGTTAGGGGATGATAATGTGGTGATATTTTATCCTAATCATTTGGAAGCTTGACATCATTTTATGGTGGAGAAAAGGAGATTTCATTTTTGCTTGGGTTTTCTTATGTTTTGAAAGTGTGTGAATTTTCTATATAAGGCTATGTTTGGGTAGAAAATTTGGGAGGGGATATCATTATATAGAGAATTCGTAAATGTCTTGCTTTGGCAAACAGAACAGAATTTGTAAAGCTTTGATATTTAAAAAATACACTATCAAGGACGCTTGCAATATATGCCTAATTCATGGAATTTGGAAACTTACTTTCACACTCTGCACCTCTTGTCTGCTATCCTTCACCCACTGCCCACCCGTTCAGTGTGCCCACTCTTTCGGTCAACAGGCCAGCATGCCACCCCCTGGCATCACTTTATCTTTCATCACCAGTGACCCTTTGTATATCATTCAAAAAATCACCAAATTCACCACATCCCTTCTGCATACATCATCACCTTCATCTATCTTCCTTCTCTCTCAGTACACCTTTCACATATTTTTTTTTATATTTTTCTATTAGCTTGTTAAGGTTTTAATGCAATTAGTTATTAGTTTGAGGGATTATGATGGTCAATTCATTTTAGTAGTTTGTCTATATAATTTAAATTAACGGTGTTCAAAAAATTGAGTGGAAAATGGAGGGTGAGGTTAATGGAATCACAAGAGACGAGTCAGGCTAAATTTTTAGCTCGAATTGAACCATTTATTTAAAAGTTTATGTTGTACTGAAGAGCTTTCATATGGTCTGGAAACTGGTGTTGACTAATGAACATCAAAACATCAAGATCAGTATCAAGGAGGGATTATAGAAACGTAATGATAACTGATAACAGGAGTGAGTGAGAGTAGAAAGATTATGGGTGAGTGGGAAACTATAACCACCACCACCACCTGCACCACTCTTCCTCTCGATCCAACTACTGTCTCTGCTATCTAATTATAAACTTGAATAAATTCTTTCTTACAATATTGTATTTTGTAAACAAGGGTTTTTAAGTGAAACTTTGAAAGGGGTTCACTGAAGTAATCAATCTGTTTCTTTTCAACTTCTCCGTCCAAGTGCCATGTAAGTTATTGTGGATTGTTGGAAGTTTTCATTGTGCTGAAACTCAACTAAAGTTACCATGATCTGTCTTCCCATTGGTGGAGACATCATAAGCATACGCCTATTTTGGGATGCATCTTTATTAGCTATTAATGATGGGGGATGAGTGTTTGCAATATTATGGAAGGCTTATTCAGTTATGAACCTATAAATCAGTTAGGGTTGATGCTGTCAGAATTTGAGTACTTGATATGACCAAATAAGGCAAATCTAATAGTGATGCACAAAGTGTAGTTGCTCTTTGAATTTGTTGGATGCTCCACTTAATCAGTGTCCTGGCTTAAGAAATGTGAGACCTGGATGTTTTCATGTTGATTTATGGAAGTTGGTGGATACAGGGAGTAATTGAGATAGCTGTATGGTGTTTTAGATAATGATCCTTTCAACAGGATATTTGGAGGTGAAACTCCGTGATAAATAGGTGGCAACTCTATTCCTTTGTGTCATTTGTTGTGGGCATCAAGGCAGGTCTGGGTTATTTGTAGGTGGAAGATATATTCTTTTCTAGCGTGGGGGGGTTTTGGGGGGAGGGGGGTAGGGTCAGTGGTGGCATGGTGCTGTGCTTTTTATTACATCTGTGGTCAACACCATTTGGTTTTGTGTGATGCCTGTGAATTGCGATCTGTGTATTTAGGCGGTTTTCTTACTTTTGAAGAAATCAGTGCAGCATGTGTTTCTTAGTCGATAATGTGCTCCATCTTTTTAAAAGAAGCACCTGAGTGATCTTATCTGCGATTGAAGGATTAAGTTATATGCTCTGTTGTGGATTATTCTGGATGCTGGATATATTGTTTCTTCATCATGATAGTTGATATAATTATTTTAAGTTTTATGTATTTATATATGCTATACTTGTCTTCATATGCAGTCTGGAACTTGCACTAATAAAGAGGCAGAGATCATAGGTAGTGTGATTAGAAAGAGCTCAATTCCCTTTCAGCATGCAAGGTGTATATACTTTCTGTTGATTTCTGCTTTAAAATATTTACTGTTTGACTTGAATTTATTTGTATCATTTTTCAAGATATAGATAATTATTAGCATATCTTACGGCGCCCTTTATATTTTGAGCACTTAGTGTACATGCAATACCCTATATTTCAAACTTGAATAATCTCATATCAATTATTTTTATGAGCAGAATCTTACAAATATTATTTTCATGGCATGGATGATCAGATTTTATTTTGATAAGTATATTTTACCAACTATTTTTGATAACAAATGTTTAAAATAAACCTTCTTGGAATATGAATTTAGAGCTTTATAGAATGTTCTCCTATGGATATTATTTTGGTCATAGGTTAACTATATGTATTATTTTTCATCATTTGATATTGTTAATATTACCATTACTATATAAGTTGCCTAATAAGACAAAACCTATTTCCATGCCTAAAATTTGTTCTTGATATAATAAAATCGGTTGCGTCTCTTAGATATTTATATTTAACTTAAATTATCTTATTGTCATTAGAATCTCCTAAGTATTATAAGATTGATTCAATAATATGATTTCGATTATGAGGTTTGCTGTTGACTATTTTGTTTATCTTAAAAAAGGGGGTTTCTTGTAACGAGTATTTTATAATGGCTTAATAAGCTATTTTAAAACATTAAGACTTTCATAAGATGTTTTGGATCCAAAGTAAGATTCGTATAATGTATCGATATTTCTTTTATCGCAAGCTCAGTTCTTACACGAGGATCCGATATAAACTTCTTTTATAATAAATATTTTCTTTAAACCGTATAGTTTAAACCCTTAATGTAATACCCCAAAAATTATGTGTTATTTTATAATATTTAGAATTTGAAATGATCTTATAAGGTGTTTATATGTATATTTATGTGTCTATAAATGAGAGGATGTGTATAAATATGTGTAATGTATAAAAGAAGAGAAAATTTATTAAAATAACAAGTAATACACATACATATGAGTGGGTAATTGGGTGATTCCTTCCATTATTGTTGTGGTAAAATATTTCTCTTATTGCACTTATGACTGTGGTTGGGAGATTTACTCAATAGTTAACGAATTAAAGGATTGGTTAAAATAAAAAACAAATGATGATAATTAGAATTCACTGAATATATTGCTGTAAACCTATACTTAACCTAAAACCTGATGGTGTCCCAGAGAAGCTTTGGATCCATCCCTGATTGGAGAGGATTCTGATCTAAGCTTGAGAAATTGAGAGATATTTTTACTTTTGAGTAACACTTGCAAATTGATGCATAATCACGTCTGATGGTTGTTATTATGGTGCCATGGATATTGTTGCCAGGTTTCAAATTTGTTGTGGCATGGGTTATTATGACGTCATGATCACTCTGTATAACTGACATGCAACAATAACATTGACATCTGTTACTGTTCGAGTTCAGAGCTTTAATTGTTGCATGGCTATGTAGGGTGCTTTCTAGTTCTAAAGCTAAATAAATGTGTTAACCATTGGAAATGCCCTTATTTGTGTGCATCCCTATTCTTGAGTAGGCTTGGTCTTAGAGTTAGTGATCCTGAAACTAATTCTGGTAATACAGGGGCCAAAAAACATTACCAACCATTTGGTCTTTGCTGTAGTTCTTCATGATTATGGTTTTGATAGTATAGGTTGTTTGATGTAGCATGTCTGGTTACCAGATATTTGGAGTTTTGTGTGTTCTCATGCCTGTATCTTGGTGTGGTACTGGGTTTAGTTTCCAATAGATATTCTTAACCTGAAATTTCACATGCATGTGCAGTGCTGCGCTTCAAAAGCTTGCTGACATGGGGTACTCTCGGAGCACCAGGTACTTGTTTATGTGCATTGGGAAATCTACTTGCCCTTTGAGTGGATATGACAACGAAGGAGTCAAAAAATTTCATTATGCCTTTTGTAACTTACATATTTAATAGTAAACAACTCTTAATTGGATGTTTCAATGGGTGTCACTTGGTACTGCATGTGTGAATGAACATGGTGGGCTTGTTCTTGTTTATTTGCCTCTATGTTTGGTGCCTACCTGGCCTGGCCGGGGGTGTATGATTGCTTTATTTGTTATACATGTAAGAGTCATTTTCACAAGAATATAATCGTACTTATGTGAAAGTCACTAGCATCCTTCTGACGATGATGTTGTCTTTTCTGGCAGCTACTTCATCAGGTTATTGATTGACAAGAAATATGCTATGCCTTATAGCATGATTGATGCTTTGGTTGCTCATTTTATGAGATTCCTGGATGAATCTGGGATGCCAGTTACTTGGCATCAATCTCTTCTCACTTTTGTTCAAAGGTTAGTGATTTATTAATCTTGAGGAGCTGAGGATTTTTTTTCTTTTCTTTTTACGTGTCGTCATGATGACATTTGTCTCTTGACCTAGATCTCATTGAATAACATTTGTAGTTCCTCTCTATTTTGTGAAACTTAGAGGGCAATATATATGATCAATTTATAACAATTTACAGTTTTGCTATTTGCATTGAAGGGTTCCAAGTTTATGCATATATATGTGTCCTGTGTTTGAAATAGTCACTTGGGCTGCTGTTGAGAGGTTGCCAATCTATTCTCATGGTTTGTGTTTGGAATTTTATAGATACAAAAATATTTTACTGGAGAAAGATAAAGCGAAGCTCAGAACTTTGGTGGAAGTGCAGAAGCATGAAGAGGTAAGGAGATTACCGTATTGTTTACTGTACTTCTGATGATTTTTCCCTTGTCTTGGAGTTTTTAAGTCTCAATCCTTGATTTGGATCAGATCACACCAGAGATAGTAAGGGAATTGAATAGCACCAGAGATATGATATATATCCTTTTTGTTAATTATTTAGTGACAAGTGTGTGCAGAATATTTAGTAATTTACTCTCATTGTTCTTTTTGTCTCTTTGCATTCTTTTATTTTCCTGTCACATTTTTGGTCTGGTCGGAGATAGAGGAGGGGGAGGGGGGTTTGCCTTGGTTGGGTTGGTGGTGCAATGATATGGCCGGAACTGGCAGTGGCTGATTTTATAAAATGCGATGGTGTTTTTGTTTCCTTGACTTATGATTACCGTCACCAGTTTCTGTTATCCGACCTGTGGAAGAGGATAGATATGATATTCCTGAGGTACCAATGGAAGAAGACTAAACACCAAGATTGAGCTGTTTGTGACAGGAGGAGATAATCTCTTAATGTTTCTTGTTCCATGAAGTTAATAAGGTGAATCAGATGGTTAAGAAGCTGCGTCATGGGTTTTTGGTTCCTAACATGGTTTTCTTCATTTTGCATCCTACTTCCCGGAAAAGGCAAACATCGTCTCCTGTTTGTGGCCCACCCTGGAGTTTCGCCTTGCCTCATGCCATATGTGATGGAAAAAGCTTTCCTCTATGCAGCAAATGTTTTCCCCTACAGCCGAGATGAATTTATATATGTCATTGAATCTGCCTTTATTTTCTGCAGGAATTTGTTTCTTTTTTTTTTTTAATACTGTTTTACGGATGTTACTTCCCAATGGTAGAATAGTTTTGCACTAAACTGTAGTTATATTCTCCTTTGGTTGAATAATTTTGCTCTGTAGGGACGAATAAAGTTTTATATAAACAGTTGTGCACATATTTTTCCTCGCTTTTTATTTTATTTTGTAGTTTGATTGAAGGAGGGCAAGGAATCCAAACCCTTAATAATAACTTGTTATTCTCTGCCAAACACTCCATTTGCAAATAATCAAATTACCTGGAAATGAAAAGCTGCTCCTGATTGAATTCAAGCGGATTTGGAATGTGATGCAGTTGGGAATCTCAAGGGTTCGAAACTACAGTTACGTCAACAGGATTGGTCAAGTAAGAAAGGAGGATCAATCGAGGGTAATGTAGCTGCTGAAAGTATTTTGGATAGAGGATATGCGAGAGTGAGGTGAGGTTGATAGAATTGAAATTTTCATTGATATCGGCCAACCCGTCTCCACTACAGAATTTATCAACCGAATCCAATATAAAATTCAACAATATAATGGAAATTGTCAGAAATAATAGACAAAAAAAAACTCCCAAACAAACAAAGATTCTCTTTATTAACCAAACTAAATGCACCGTATCATGATTTACCCCGCAAATATCATTTATCCTCAAAAGGTGAAAAGAAGGAAACTTCTTAAAGAGATCATCAAGGAATTTCCAAATATTCCCTGCAATTGGTAGATTATGTCACTTGACTAAGACTTGTGTGGCAACAACATTATCCCATTTAACCATCTTTGTATCCAAAAGAGCCTGAGGGACACAATCAATGGTTGGATATCCTATAGTAATTGCCTAATTGGTATGTTAGACAAGGTCATAGGAGTATGACATTATTTCAACTGATACATGAAAGACATCATGCATCTAAGAACCTAGAGGTAGCTGCAATTGATAAGCCACTACCCCTACCTTGTTCACCATATAAGTAGGGCCATAATACTGAGGATAAAGCTTATAGTTAGGGCGATTGGCTATAGAACCCTAACTGTAAGGTTTGAGTTACAAGAACACCAGACTAACAATCTGGAAGTCTCACTCACATTGGTGCTTGTTAGCCAATTGGCTCATTCAATTCCGAGCATAATGTGGATGAAACTTGAGGGTCTTCCAAACATCCTTCTGCTACTACAATGTTTTGTCAATTATTATATTAGAGCTCTCTATATGTAGCTAAGGTAAATGTAGAGGAGGTGGCTACCCATAAATTATTTCATAAGGACTGGTTTGGATGGATATTTGGAAGTGGTGTTGTACCACCATTCAACCAAAGGTAGCCACTTGCTCTAGGTGGAGGAAAATTCATGACACATGCATCTCAGACATGTCTCCAAACATTGAACAACCACTTTGGTCTAACCATCCATCTGTGGGTGGTAAGTTGATGATTTTAATAAGTCTACCCCTTACAGCTTGAACAAATGAGTCTAAACTTCACTTAAGAAAACAATATTATTATGTGAGACTATTAAGTTAGAGAGGTTGTGAAGTTTGAACACTTGATCAAGGTAGACTTGTGCCACAATCAGAGTTGAGTAGGGATGTTTGAGGACTAAAAAATAAGCCGACTTGCTTAGCCTATCCACTATGAAAAATATGACTTCCTTATTGAAGGAGGTAGGAAATCCTTAAACGAAGTCCATGGAAATTGACAACCATACCCTTTTAAAAATCAGTAGAGGCTGAATTCAACCTGGGTAGGTTACATTATCATACTTACAAGTTTGACAGGTGCTGCAACCCCGTACATAATGATGGATATCTATTGTCGTGCCCTTCCAATAAAAAAGGGATTTGGCTCTTTGTTGAGTAACATCTCTACCCAAGTGATCTCGTATTGGCAAATCATACAACCATCAGAGAATGAGTTGTTTTAAGTGAGGCGAGTTACCCATGACCAACTCACCCTTCTTCCTCAATTGTTCTTGTGTCCACGTATAATGTAGGTGAGAAGATGGGTCATGTTGCAAGTCACTCATAATAAGTAATTGCATAGCTTTATCGGTTCTCTATGCTAATTGTAACCATTGGAGCAAATAAGGGGGTCCATCCAAGACGACGACCAACAACTCAGATCCTTCCATGATTTTAGCTAAGATACCATGCTGAGATACCAACAACATTATTTTCCTACCCATTTTTGTACTGAATTTTAAAGTCAAATCCCATGCGTTTAGCTAAGATACCATGATGAGTTAGGGTCAATATCTTTTGCCAAACTTTTTTATGTATGTATAATTTGATTATTGGTGTTACTTTTTAATTGTTATAACTTAATTAGTAAATAATAGAGTTTGAAAATGAACTTTCTAGTATTTTTCATTAACTTCAACTATGAGACTTTATAGCACACATACATATTGAAGTCATGTTTTTTTTTTTGGTTTTGTAGGATCGATCCTACGATTCGATTCTATGGACCAATTTTAATGAACCCAAATTATTTTAGGTAAAACTTAAATTTTAACAACCTTTCTTGACATTAAGTCTTCATAGATTCCATTATGTAACTATGTGCAAAGCAACACTAAATATTATTGCATGGTATGAAAGTGTTTCGTCATAAAGATAATATTTTAGTAAGCACATCTTACTTGCCATTGTTTAATAAAATATCAGTTCAATGGAGATGAAGACTTTTGTCAATGCATAAATGAAATATCTAAATTTTTGTTAAGATCATATTGCCTCTATAAAATTATTCAAAGTATATAATACATTAACCATGAAGTCTTATTTTCTTCAAATATATTATTTTCATATCTAATCTGAGTAAGCTATATTGGTTAAGATTATATAAGAGCCAATTAGATGATGATGATGATGATAATGATGATAATGATGATAATGATAATGATAATGATAATGATAATAATAATAATAATAATAATAATAATAATAATAATAATATAAGGAGGAGGTGGAGGAGGAGGAGTTTTAATATAAAAATATTTATTAATGATATAAAAAAATATTATTAAGAAAAAAATAACATTGACAAGTCTAATAATGTCATTTAATATAAATAACAATAATACTAATGGTAGTTAAGGAAAATTCTAAATGTATCCCAAAGGGCTATGGATTTTTTAGTGGACTTTAAGGGTTATGATTAAGACAATAAATATATAAATATTTGGCATTTAATAATATCAAACAACACATATTTTAACATGCATGCCTAAGAAACTTATCCATAGCCCTTAAAGAAGAAAGTTTCAATTAAACTGCTAATAATTTTTTCATAAATAATGTGTAGGAATTGGTTGGATCATGCAAAATTGTCTCAGTACTTGGTCACAACAACACAATTGTACAAAGGCATTACGAATAGTTAGACTCAACCTTGTCAGTAATGATCTATTTGCTAAAATGGATGGTAGAAGTTGGTCATCCACATTAACATATTTCTTCCAAATCACCAATTGCATATACATTCAAATAACAACATACTCATATTTATAACAAAAAAGGGATAAATATAATTAAATTGAATAGCCACACTAACCTTGGCTCTTGAATCAAAACAATCTCTATAGAAATAAAAGATATGCAGTGATTCTTGCAAAAGCTTTTTCTTCCTACCTATCTACAAAGCCAATCTAATATCACAAGCCATGATTAACACATCATAACTAAACCACATTGGGATATATACGAAATTCAAGCAATTACCTCTGCACTAATGGTATCTATGCTTCCACATCATTCATACTCTTGTTGCTAATATCAGACAACCATTAATGTTACCTTCTCATTTAACGTGTGAAATAGTAGAAACTCGAATGGAGATTTTTTCCCATAAATAAAGCTATTAATAAAAAATTATTTAATCAAACATAATATATGAACTAAAACACTAGCTTATTTTATCAATACTTGTAAAATCACCAAGCAATCGACAATCTCTTTAGTCCCCTACGTAAATCCAAATAAAGACATTGATATAGATGGATCAAGATGCTTAAACCCCAACTATAATTATAATTGATATCAATATTTTCTTAATATTGTAGAACCAAAGGGACATCTAACAATCTTCTTTGGAAGGAAATAAGAGTTTTTCTATCACCATAAGGATTTATGTCATATGTCGTTCTATTTGTAATTCACTGGCATTTTTTGTCAAGATTATAAAGTTATTTTTTTAACTAGTCTAGATCAAATGATATTTTTGTGATATTTGTGTAGGTCAATTCTCTATAATAAAAAAATATATGATAAAAAACTTTGTGACCTACACCCTCTTTTTCAACTATTGGTGTTCCTCGAATAGGCAACCCTACAATCGTTATCACATACTCTAGTGTGATATTTATATCACCATCTTTCAAATGAAAAGTATGGATCTCCAAATGCCTTCGGTCAACTAAAGCCATGATGAGGGCATACTTGAGTTGCATATACGGTAAATGGATCAAACGTAGAAATCCAGCCATCAATATATATCTCTGCACTATAGATATGACACCCATAGCTCTCCACAATAGCATTGGCATTTTAATTTAACATCCAAGCCCTTCAATATTAGTAAAAGATTATGCCCACTAGAGTTTTTCATACTAATAGTTGTATGAAATCAAAGAAAATACAACTAGATAAACAAGAACTTGTCTGTAGACTATATCCATATTCTTATGCTTATTTTGCTAGACCAACACAATGTTCTCTCTAGGCCCAAGAAATATACGATAAATGTCATCTAGAATGAATGTGAAACCCACAAAATACAATGCATAAAAATAATAGACATAGACCGAATAATTTAATACACTATTCTATTACACTTATAATGAAATACTCAATATTTATCACTTATTGATATCCATTTAAAAACAAATGTAATATTACATACTTCAAAATGTAATAGAAATTAGATATATCCCAATTGATGCACAAAAGAAAACATATAAAATTTAGAGTCAAATGTTCTTTTAATCCTTATGGTCTACAACTTTATTTATTTTGATCCCTAAAAAAATCATTTTAAACCCTATAAAATTGCTTTCTATTCAACTTAGTCCACTAACCTTATTAAACCAATATTATATAGTAATAGTTATACCCTCTCACCCGGTAAGCAAATTAAATCCTAATGATCTTGGTGATCTAATCATTAACATATTAGTAATTTCAAATCTAATTGAAAATTTCCTATACCAACCCTCAAAAAATGAAACTCTATTAAGGCCCTTGACATTCATCCTCCTCCCAAATCCCAACCTCCCTTACTATAATAGCCTAAAAATTCGGTCCTAAAAAAAATTAAAAGAAAAACATGCATAAGGCAAAGTAACATAAAATAGATGCGCACAATATATCTCATGTGAGATGCAAGGCTAAAACCTGTCCAACTAAAACTTAAACATCATCTATATCGAGAGAATAAACTTTCACAGGGAGACATCCAATGGTAAATGAAAATAAATGATTTCAATAAACAAATTCATACCCGATCAAGTTAGGGAAAAGCGTGTGAAATAACCCTGGATTTTAAAAACTTAGAAAAAAAAAGAAAACCAAAATTCGGTTATAACACCAATAAAATTTCAATACAACACTAAAAATTTCTAAAAATAGTTATGGATAAATGAATAGAAATCCTTGAGGGACAAAAAATCTAGGCGGCCCAACTTTTTGAAAGCCCAAATCTTCAACCCAACAATATAGAAATTTACCTCTAACCTACACAAGAGGTTTGCTCCCCACCATTAGTGGATCGTCGTATGACCCATTCACCTAAGGTATCAGTATGGGTCTAGTATTGAGTAAATAAAAATTACTGAACTCATAGAGGAAACATGATACACATAAAAAACATGGTAATATTTAACTTATGATACTCATGCATACACACAATACACACACTATTACACTCATATAACAGTACATACAGTATCATGAGTAAATGACATAGCATTCATCATTCACCTAGAAGGTATCAAGGATGTCATACATGTAGTGATAAGAGGAAGGCTAAGATACAATGACATGAGTAAGGCATGCCCATATAGAATATCATAGTTATAAATATCAATGGTGCACATGGTTACATGTGATAATGCATGATAAAACATGCGGTCATTGATTCATGCTTATACACACACAACTGGACATGAAAATACACTAGTGCAAATGTATAATGAAACACGAACTCATGTTGAGTAGAACAACTATCCTAAAAGATATCATTCGACACATAAGGCCCACATGCGATTAAATAGTAAAGCATGCGATTAAATAGTAAAGCATGCGATAACAATATAAGAACGCACATCATATGGTGACACAATTGTAAGGAAGACAATTAAGAGGCATGCAAAGGATAATGAGATATAAAATCCATGAATGAACAATAACAATTGATTATTGTATTCCTTTATTGTGATTACAACCATTTAATTATCTTAACTTGAAGATGGGGATTCAAAGAGGCCATAATAACTAATCTAGTACACAAACGGTACTAGCCCTAGCCGGCCTACTTAGAAAAATAACTAAACCACCAATAAATATGACAGCTAATCTCTTAAGTATGCATACTCCATATAGCACCAAAATATATCGAGATACTTATAGAGTAAATACAAAACCTGACTCGGATAACTACCTTAATTATTACAAGTCCCGACTCAAAATCTTTCACTTTAAGTGATTAATATTTTAATTAAATATTTAACCAAGCATAAATCATACTCACATAATAACATTTAGATCACTTCCATCAACACAATGCAATTCCAATATTACATCCAATTCGAGTGACATTAAAATCAATCAATATCAAGTGGCATTAAAGTCGATTGATTACAAGAAGCATTAAAACCAATCAATTCTAAGTGGCATTAAAGTCAGTCCATAAGGCATAAAAAACCCAACATAAGGCATTATACAATTTTGATACCTAACAATTTATACACTTTTTCAAAACCAATTACAATTAAAACTTATAAGATCATGCTAGCATATATTTGTATTGAAAATTATAACCTTATACATACATGAAAGTATCATACAAGGAATGATATGCACATGACATTAATAAATCATATAAAACATATTTATCACCCTAAAATCCAAGATTTCATACTTTTCATGACTCCACCATAAGCAAAGATAAGTCAAGACTCCAAAGCTAGTTAAGTAAAAAAAAAAAAAAAAAAAGAGATCACTAGCTCAAGAATTTTCAAGAATGATTTCCTAGATCACTAATAAAAAGTATAGGACTAGGTTAGGAAACTAATCAAAACATAGAGTAATATAAAATAAGTAAATTTTATCAAAAGCCACTTACACAATTAGGGTTTACAATTTAAAATGTCAAATTGATCAATTTCCTATAATTGATCCAAATGATAATTTGGAATCTCAATTTATTAATTTTAAGTCAAAACTAAATGATGAATATGTGAAAGAATCAAAGACAACTATATTTCATAAAATAATTCCCAAAAATTAGGGTTTTTGGCCTAAAAATATAATTCAGTCAAATTTTATTAATTTATTTAAATTGAATATTTATAAATTCAATTAGACCTAACTTATAACATATTGTATAATCAATTGATTAACATCAATAAAGGAAAGGTCTAATTTAACACAATTAGGGCTTTTAAGCCCGTAATGCAAATTCGGTCAAATATTGATAAAATATTTGAATTGATGGTTCGAAATTGAAATTAAACATATTCTAATATAAATGGCATAATAAATTTAATAAATTAACTCATGGATTGATCTAATTTAGATATGCATGAATTTTGACTTAAAAGTCTAATTCCAATTGATTTCATACAAATATATCAAATTAACACTTCTGGCATGAATTTAAACACATTTAATAGCATATTACATAATATATTTATAGAAAATAACTTAATAGGAGAAATCTAAGAAATTCAGACATAACCGGATCAAGACCCCAAATTCTAAAAATCAATCATATACATCACAGTTAACCCACTCAAATCCATTATACAACTCATATATACATAATTAAATAACTAATTAAGTTTATCATAAAATAATTCACAAAAATTAAATTAGATTATCAATTAGGAGTAGAATTATACCTAATTGAAATATACTAAAATAAAGTACGGAAAAATGGGTTGAGGTTAGATATGTTAACGAGCCGAGTCAAGCCAAACACCCCTAGGCTTGGGTTCAACTTGTTTAACTAAACGAGCCTAAAATAAGGCTCGGGCTCAGCTTCTTTAACTAAACGAATGAGGCGAGCCGAGCTCACGAGCCAAAGACAAAAAATGAACTGAACCTTACTTTTTCAAGCTTAAGCTCGGCTTATTTAATAAACGAGCCCAATAGTGAGGCTCGGGCTTCGCTTATTTAACTAAACAAATGAGCCGAATCGAGCTTTTAACGAGCCGAGCCAAATATTGAACTGGCTTAGTTCATTTACAGCCCTAGTTGAGGTTGCTAGAGGCCAGACATCACTCGTGGGTGGCTAGGCTGAGCTTGTGGTGCCCGAAAGTTATTATTCTTGGTCTACCACTACTACTCACAACTTTGCTCATGCGTCGCTGTTGATGATTGTGTTGCTTCCATTTTTCATGTGAGCTAGTGGTGGTAGAGTTGGCGTCGACAATGGTGGGGCGAGGCATGTCAACATGGCATGATAATGGTGGCTGGTGGCATTGCGGATAATCGATGTAGGGTAGCCAGGAGTAGGAAGAACAGGTCAAGGTTGTAAGGTTAGGTTTGGTTCAAGCAAAAAAGAAACAGGAAAGGATGAGAGATAAGAGAAAAGAAAAGAGGAAGAAGAAAAGCTTCCAAGAGTTCCTGGTTAGTTTTTTGTTTTATTAATATAAATACATATAAGATGGTATAAAATATCTAAAAAAATATTAAAGTATGATTTCATCGAAAAATTACTTTGCAATTGAAGATATAAACTCAATATAAAAATTATTTAATGAATTTCAAAAAAAAAATTGAAAGAAAATATCAACGACCACAAAAATTCATATTATTTACGAAAATATATAATACGACCTTAAAAATTATTTAAATCAAATTCTAAGAAGCTAAGATTAAATAAAATAATTTTTAAGAAAATGTCATCTGTAAATCAAAAAGGGTAAAATAGATGAACATTAATTTTATCAAGAAAATCATAAATAAGGTAAGAAAATCTTTAATTTAAAATTTTTGAAAGATCATATCAACTTTGTAAAAACAGATAAATTCAAAGAAAAAAATATTTTATATGGATAAAATTACTAAAATACTTATACCATTTTAAAAGAGATTTTGTAATTTAAATTGTAATACCCAAAAAATTTGCTTAACCTAATCCTGCATCATTAGCCCTAATTTGACTCTAATATCAAGAAATCTTTTTGTTAGCCTTAACCAAATTTCTTAATCCTGAAACTTTAACTAAAAACCGAAACCTTGATTCAGATAAACCGAAATTCATAAACTGAAACCAAAGCTCGCTAAAAATTCTACTAATCTAAATTATTTGGTTAATTTAAAATTTTCTAATCTAATCCTAATTCCCTAGCCTTCCCTCTTTTTCCTTTTCTTTTCCTCCTTTCTTCTCTTCTCTTCCTTTTTCTTTTATTTTCTTTTCTCCTCTTCTCTGTGCCGAAAGTTTGAGGCGTAAGAGTTTTTGCTTATCCTGCACATGCAGCCATCCACTTGCCTCCCTTGCTCCTCTCACCATCACCTACTAGCCCTACCATCCCTCATGCCTTCCTTCTTCTTCTTCTTCTTCTCCTCCCCTGCGCACACCACCATCATCTGCAGCTGCCCTATCTTTTGCAACCCTGTCACCTGCCATCTTTCTTCTTCCTTCTTCTTTCTTCTTCTCCCTTCCTTCTCCTCCCTTGCACATCTCCTTCTCCATCATCACCCCTCATGCCTCTGCCTGAATCCCATCCATTTCAACCATCACCATCTCTCCCCATCCTTTTCTTTCTTCTTTCTTCTTCTTCTCGGTAGAATCATCACCACCGTCGTCACCCCTGCACTTTTCTCCTCCTTAGCATGCCACCCACTAGTATAAATATCCCGCCAAGCCTCCATTTTATTATCTCTCATCAAATCCCCGACCTTCTCCTTTCTCCTTCTTCTTCCTCCTTCTTCCCTATTTTCATCATTCGCACCACCCTATCCACCACCGAGCACCATCCAAGCCACCACTAGCCACCCTTTGGCCGGTGGACCAACCACCAAGGTCACCCCAACCTTCCCCCTCGCCGTTGCTAACCATCGCCGCCGACTGCGACCTCTTTTCTCTTCTCTTTTCCCTCAATCGTTGTAGAGTTTCATAATGCACAACCTGCTGCACGGTCATGCAAACACTCAGATACCCTGTTGCACAGCCGTGCAACCTCTACACCATCTGACCGTGCATAGTTTTTTCTCTCAGCCTGATTCTGCATGGTCATGCAACTTTTGCACCACCTGGCCATGCATCTTTTCTTCCTTCAAACTATTGTGCACTATTGCTGCATGGCCGTGCAACATTTGCACCACCTAACCATGCATTTTCTTTTCTCTCGATCTATTGTGCTCTGGTACTACACGGCCATGCAACTTTTACACCACCTGCCAGTGCAACTTCTTTTTTGGTCGTGCAACCCTATTTTCACCCCAAATCTTCTCCAAACACCACCAAAATTAACCATAGCTCCACCATGCATATTTCTACACTTCCATACAATTCAAGTTTCCATTCAACTTCGGTAAATTTTATTTTTACCCTTCTCTACCATAATCTCCCTCTTAATTTTTAACCTCCGATCCTAATCATATTTTATCTTATTTCATAGGTAATTTTTCTGGTGATCACAGAGGAGGTATAGAATTTACGTGCATAGAGTCTGGTGTCCTTGTCAGTAAGAATACATGTCATAGCTAGGGTTTTATGTGCTCCATGTATTTTCCTTGTATTGTTGGTATATACTTTTCTGCTGAATATGTTATATTAAATAATTTAATTATTAAAATGCTATGAAATGATGTTCTTGGGAGTAATGAAATTATGTAAGTATACGTTTGGGTATAATATTGATTACAAAATATCTATTGAAGACTAAGGATATGTACTTTGGATAATGATTGGAAATGTATATGCTTTGGGTTTTATAAAGCTTTGGGAGAATACAATTGTATTATCTATTCTAAGGGTATTATGATCATAGAGGACAAATACGTGGTCATACTTATATGTTTAAATTGTATGTCTTGAGTTTGGTATGATAATACACAATCAACTCTAAATAAAATATTAATCATGTAAAGTGAAAGATCACTAGAGTCAGGCCAAGGTGTTTATATGGCTCCATTCCACCGGATAATAATAGTGTCTCGAGTGTGTTGTCCTCGAGAGGTGATCTAGTTTGTTCCACCGGATTAAGAATAGTGGGGCCCCATACTCAATGTGAATGAAAATACAATTAAGAGTTAAAGTATAAATGGAAATATACTAATCATTTAAAGTGAAAGACTACGTGAGTCAGGACCGAGGTGTTGAGTTCGTTCTACTGGATAATAATAATGGCTCGTGAGGACCGTCCCCGAGAGGTGCTTCAAACCGTTCCACCGGTTTAATAAATAGTGGCTCAGGAGTACTTTTACTCTGAGAGGTGTTGGCTCCGTTCTACCAGATAATAATAGTGGCTTAGGTGTCTTGTCCCCGAGAAGTGTTTCAGATCGTTTCACCTGTTTAAGAATAGTGGGGTCGCTGAATTCTTGTATTATGTGTAATCCTGTTTGATTGTATTGTTACCTTACTCAAGACGTAGCGTACTGATCATTTGTTTCATATGTGTTGTTCAATCCAATGGTGTGGCTGTAGCTGGCATGCAATTTAAATCCTCTTGTTGTCAATTGTAGCACTTATAAATAAGGTTATCGTTTTAGGCCGGGGATTGAGAGGGCTCACCTCTATTTAACTAGCTTAAGAATAACAATAAAAAAAACACTACATAATAGAAAATACATAAATAAATAAATAAGAAAAAATACTAATGGGGGTTATAAAAATAAAAATAATAAAAGGAATAAATAAAATAAAATAAATTAATAATAATAAAAATAATAGAAAACCGCAGATATGATAAATATGCTAGGGAAATCGAAATCCACCACTAGATTAGGTCGACATATAATATTTATTTCTAAGTTATATTTTAATCATGGAAAAGAGATCGACCAAGTTGTACATCAAAAGCAGGTCCATATACCTTATATTACTTCCGTTAATTAATCTATACAACCAAGCGCCAATATTAATCCTATTAAATACTAGTAGTATAGCAGCAACAAGCGACTCCTATATTTAACTAGATTTAATGCATTAAGTATAATTGGAATGTTGTCAATCTAAGTACCCAAACTAGTACATAAAGCATGTCTAGCTGTATTTCCTTTCCTTGACCCACATGCATCTAAACGTTTTACTACTTCGGTTAGAATCACAAAACTATTAGGTGAATTGTTATCTAATCTAGCTGCAATTTATACATATAACTTCTAGTATATTTATATGTCCACCTAGCAGGTAAATAATCCTACATACTGTCACTTACGAGGAAACCAGAACAAGGCATGCACCAAATAAATTATACTTGACAGAATTACATATATAAAATAGAATCAAGGAACAATCTCATGAAACAAAGAAAATAAAATTATCATTCAAACCCTAATCTAGGGTTTCAATTTATTCCCTAGCAACAAATATTTAGCCAGCCATAATTATAGAATTAATTACACAGAAATATATATCTAAAATATAAATTAAAAATGAAGAAAGAAATAACCAAAATTAATTATAGATAAAAGATCAGGAATTTATTCAGATAAAAATTAATTTTATCTGAAATAAATTCTATCGGGTAAATTTCTTCCCTACTTTTCTTCCTTTCTAGCGCTAAATTCCGTGCAATTCTTTCTTTTCCTTTTTCTTTCTCTTTCCGGCTGACTGTTCTTCTCCTCAGTTTCAGTGCCTAACGGCTCTGTCCTCCTCTGTTCGCCCTGCCTCCTTTCTTCAGCGTCATTCGTGCTCCCCTATTTCCTTTTTTTTTTCTTTTCTGCGGCTCTGCCGCCCTACTGCTCCTACTCCTCCTCGCTACTTTCTCCTCTCTCTCCTTTTATAAATTCCGTGCGTCGACTGTGCTCTTTTTTTTTCCTCCTGTGCTCTCCTTTCCACATTAGCCCTGCTCACTTTTCTACAACCGCCTCTCTTGTTGTCTCCCTTCCATGCGGCTCGTTTGGCTTCGTTTTTTTTGCTTCTTATTCCAGGTCTTTAGGCCTTCAGCCTTTAGCTGTTGGTCCAAAGGTCAAAATCTTTTATTATTATTATTATTTATTTAAAAATAAAACCTGCAAAATAAAATTAATAAAAATTAATAAATAATATTTTATTCTAAGTTTAATTAATTTATATTATTTTAGATTAAATAATAATATTTATACAATTATTACCACTTAAGTATAAAATCATATTTATTTACCTATATTACTCAAATAAAGTACTAAAAACTAAGATTATAAGAGTATAAAATATATCAAAATATGAACTTATCATCCAACGAGTAGATGACCTAGATGTTTATGTGCAGGTCGATGAGGACCAGGTTGAAGATTTCGTAGCTTTTGATGTAATATAAGTGGAGGAGTGATTCATTTATATCAGAGTTGGGTGTAGAGTCACGTTATCCAGTTGATAGTTTTACCCGGATACCTTTTTGGACTCTTAGTTCCATGGGATCCCTTTTTTTATTATATTTTAATATTGTAATCGGAATTAATCTCCAAACACTTATTTGATATATAAAAAGTTGTCTCATCTCTTTCTAATCCTACTTTAAAATTTTTAATCGTTTTGCCTTGTGATTGACGTAAGGATGGTTAGGTAAGCCAGACTTATGTCAATTACGTCGATAACACCCAAATATTTGATTATACGCTTCCACTTAAAATGAAATTTTTCAGTAGTAAATTTGGGGGTATTACATAAATAATTTATTTTGTTAATAAAATATAAGTTCAAAATAAAGTTGTAATCACAAGATAAAGTCATAATCTAAAATATTAACAATCAAAACACGTAATGGAATATAAACATTAAAAAAAAAGAATCACATGAATTAAATAAAATCGTGGTCATAGAAAAATTTATCTAGAAGTGTGTACAATGAAAAAAAATTAAATAAATTATAATATGAACTCAAAACTATTAATAAAACTATAAAATGAATTAAAATTAAAATAATTAAAGTTTTTATTAAATTACGTTAATAAAATCATCAAGCTTATAAAAGTTATATTTGAAAATTTTAGGGTATTGCATTTGGTTTGTCTTCATTCTTCCTCTCCTTCGTCACGTCTATCAAAATTCTACCATCGAACATAGCTAGCCAAAGAACGACATAACTTGGAACAAAAAACAACAACAGACCTAAACAACACAATAAGCTGGCGCTACAAGAACTAAGGCTGAACAATAGTCAGAAAAGTATTAATATCTCATTAGCCATTTCTAACTTTCTTTTAATCAATTAATTATTTAATTTTACTTTGCCATCAATTCCAAAGTCTTCAAATTTCTTATATTATAGAGAAATCAAAACAAGATACAATAACCCATTTTGGTTACCCAAGGCCATCATAGCCTTCATTGGAACATGTCTGGAATAATTAGGGAATAAAAATGTTTCACACCAAATAGTGTAGATAGGAACCCGAAGTCTTCAAGGGTGAATAAGAGCACAAGATGAATGAATAAGTTGAAATGATTAAAAATAGCGTATGGAATTGAAGATGAAGCAATCAAGATTAAGTCCTACTTAATTATAGTGAAGCGGTAACCTAATTTAAAAAAAAAAACTACAAAACAAGGATAAAGAGGTAACTAACAAAACTTTCTAATAAATTTTCTATCAAATGGGAACAACCACAAAGAAGAAGGCCACATAAGACTTTAATGGACGATGGGGACGCACAACAACATAACCAGTGGTGTTCAAAATCGAATATCTATATCTATCAGATTGAATATTTATTTTGCATCCCTTATATCATATATCTAAATTTTTGAATATTCAAAATGCATATTGGATATTAGATTGGATATCATATATATTTGCACATAAATACTATTTTATCAATTTTAATAAGTTTTACAAGAAAATGTTTGAAAGTAAAGACTATATAATCAATTAATATTCATATGAGTGATTTTATCTAAAAATGGTATTAAAATATTATAATGAATTTTAAGTTATATAAAATATATAAAACTAACACTATAGATATATAATATTATGATATATTATTGAAATAATCAATAAAATATCTAATATTTTTTTGGATTGAATTATCCAATCAGAAAATTGAAAATCCTAAATGCCGGATATATTTTTTAGAAAAACCAGATTAGATAGTTTAAACATGAGATCACATTTTTTAAATGCTAGATTAGATTTTTTAGATTCCTAATTTTTTTCACAACCCTAGAGGCAATGTGACTCGATAAAAATGGTGTAAGGTCATCAAAGGGGATAGGGACTTAGGTCAAGCTAGATAACATAGGTTGTTAGTTTTTATTCTGATCATTGGGTTGTTTTAATTAAATTTAACACTTGTAGTATTTTAATAATTAGATTATCAATTAAGTATATGATTATGATGTATTTTGCTTTTAGTATAAATATTAGCATGTAATATTAGACTACTATAGGGTTGGGGGCTATTTTGAATATAAAGCGATTTTAGTTGAATTAAAATTGATATATATATATTTTTTGCATGGATTGAAATAGAAAAACTTGTAAACCACATGGATTGAAATAATATTTAACTCAAAGAATGAATCTAAAACATCCATAAAATACGCTTAAAGAAAACTATATATCTAAAAATTTAATATAGCAATAAAATAACAATTATGAACTAGATATACATGAGATAGAAATAATGATGATGATATAGTTTCAAGAAAAAAATATATAGAATGAAGATTAGTGATAGGTAATAGTAAAACAAAGATAGTGAATTACATACATTATCATAAAAGCGCTATTATAGGTTGAAATTGTAATACCCCAAAAAAAATTTCTTAGTCTAATCCTGCATCATTAGTGCCCTAATCTAATGCTAATATCAATAAACTTTATGTTAGCTTTAACCTATCCTTAATCCCAAAACTCTAACCAATTTCCAAAAAACCTTAACTTGGATAAACCGTAATTCGTAAACTAAAATCAAAACCTGCTAAAATTTCGGCCAATCCTAATTACCTATAGCTAATATAAAATAACCCTAAACTAATCCCCCAACCCTTCTCTTTTCTTTTTCTTTTTATTTCTCTTTTTCTTTTCCTTCATCTCTTCCTCCCACCAAACTTGAGTTGCAACTCCTGAATCTATGCAACTAGCACCATCCACTTGCACCATCACTTTACCTCCTTTCTCCTTTTCTTCTTCTCCTTCTGCATCCTTATCCTTACTCAACTGCACACCACGTTGCACACCCATCTTTCCCCCTACCATTTTTCTTCTTCTCATGCAACACTTCCATCAACCATCACCACCCTCACCCTGCAGCTATTACCCTACCCTAACCATCCCCTACAACCATCACCATCACCTTGTAGCTGCACAATCACCATCATCACTGTTGCACGCCAGCACCCCCTGTTCTCTTTATTCATCCCGACTCACACCACACACGCACACATGTACATGTGTATATATATATACCTCACACTCTCCCTATTTCTCTTGGTTTTGCCTCACTCTAATAATATTTGTGCCAAAGAGCCATTACCGGGCTCCCTCTTCCTTCTCCTTTCCTCCTTCTCCCTTTTCTTCTTCTTCTTCTTCTCCTTCATCTCCTTGTTTTTGGCTTTCACACCACCGTTTCCCCCACTGTGCACCACCTGGGCCACCACTCGCCGCCCTTTGGCTAGTGGACCGACCACCAAGGTTGCCCCAACATTCCCCCTCGCAGCCAACCGTCACCTATTTTTCCTCTCGTGTGTTGCAGCATTACAGAGTGCATAGTCTTGCAATGCTTAAAATCCCCTTTTGCATAGCTGTGCAACCCCTGCACCATCTAACCATGCATAATTTTTCCTCTCCGCCTATTTCTACATGGCCGTGCAACCTCTTTTTTGGCCCACCACATATTCCTCTACACATCCACACATCTCAAGCTCCCATTTGACTACGGTTATACCTATTTTTACCCTCTTTATCTTGATTTCTCCTTTGGTTTAACTTTTCAAGCCTAATCATAAATTTTATTATTTTTATAAGTGGTATTCCAGAAGCTTCGGAGGATGAAGTCTAGGATTTGTATTCTTAGAGCCCGATTTCCTAGTTAGTAAGGATACTATTTAATGTTTAGGATTTTGATGTTATTTGCTTGTATGGCTATATGTGTTTTTCATGATATTGTTGCTATATTATGTAACATATGTTGATATTGATAATTTTTGGTGAGATGAATGTTACATATAAATGTTGACTAGGGTTTAAGAGTCCATTCGATTTTCATGCATTTAAAATGATTATTTAAAGGTTTAATTCTACATGAAAACATCTCCTAATCACGCACATAACATGCAAAATCAAATAAATTCTACACAAGTAGCACATATATATGCTTTTCTTCTTCAAACTATTCGACACACATTGCATATAATCACCATCTTTAATTTGGTTCTTAACATGTCAACTTCCAATATTCATTTCAATATCACTATAAATCCTATTGTAATAACACATTTGAACATCCAAGATTAATCTCATGTATTTAAGAATTTAAGAAAAGTAATCAAGATTCAAATAATCAAAGCAAGAATCATGAAGAACCTCTTTTTCACGTCAGAGGAAATGTGTTTACTTGATTCTTCTCCAAGCCATGTCCTTCTTCACTTATTTCAAACCAAAATTGTAATTTGATACCAAAAATTGATGTGTAAGATAATGGATGATATCTTTCACAAATGAAGGACCTTTGTGTTTGGTTTGTAGAACAATAAAGTCGATTAAAGAAGGACGAAAATTGATGGTTTGGATGATTCAAATGTAACTTTTAATTGGAATGTTTTGATCTTCTCCAAGATCAAAATAATTATAAAGAGAAACCTCTAATTTCTCTATAGAATAACTCCTTAAATTCCCCAAGATTCATCCTCAGTTGAAGAGAAATTAGGAATATAGATGCACTAAGAGTTTTGACTCTAAGTTCTCTCTTTATTCATTATGTGCTCGGTTGTGTATGGTTATTTACCACCACATAATGTATAAGGCATATATACATATATATAGACACACACACACACACACACATATGACATATGAGGCCAAGACTAACTCTCATTAATTAAGCTCAAATCAACCAGCCTAATTGAATAAGAGTTAGACCAACATATGTCCACATGGTATATATAATGAGTTACAATTACAATGATAAGACACTACAAAGCTTACATAAAATATTAAAGATACATAAAAACTAATCATGATAATATATGGATTAGTCAAATAATCGAGCTTCATGTCTTATAGCTTTGTATTCCATGCAACATTTAAACCCTTGAATTATCATTATCTTGGACAATAGATATCATTGGTGAAGTCCTCTTCTTGAAAACATATGTAATACCTGCAAGAATCACTTAATGAAACATTAGTGTTATTATGAGGGTATTCAAAATTTTCAAGAACAATTGGCACTACCTCAAAATATGCTAACACTTTCCCTTCAACATGAGAAGAATGAGATGGAGATGTTCCTACATCACATGCTCGATCATTACATGCACTGAGCCACTCCTTCTCCTTTTCCCTCCACTTTTCTGTCGAAACATCAACACCAGCTTCTTCTCCTCCTTACCATCACCAAAACTGTAATACCCCAATTTTGTTTTACTGTTGAAAAATTTTCTTTTACTATGGAAGCTTATAAATAAAATATTGGGAGTTACAACTATAATTGACATAAGTTTGGTTTGCCCAACCATCCTTACATCAATCAAAAGGTTAATATCATTCATAGTAAAATAAGGAAAGTAGAAATGGAAGAAATATTTATAATATAATATGAGTTTGGAGCTTAACTCTAAGTTACAATAAACAAAATACAAAGTAAGGATACCATGGATCAAGAGTCCAAAAAAGTATCCAGGTAAATATATCTATTGGATAACATTACTCTTCACCCAAACACCCAGTATAGATAACATATCACTCATCCCCACATAGTACATCATAGGCAGCATAGTCATCTAGGGGATCTTTAAAGGCCTGTGCAATAGAATTAGGGTCTCCTACTCATGGGGATGAGCAACATCCATAAAAGGGTGGCTAGTATACTATATACTGAGCAAGGTAAAAAGACTATTGAATCAGGGATACAAATAACACATGCATTCACAATAGGTGATAAGTACACGTTCAAGTAAATGAAACATCTCATAAGATAAACACTAATACATGCCTCTTTATTAGATATAACGATTTTTATTCTTTTATATACATGGAGCACAGAAATTCCACTATTTTTAAATTGATGGAATGGTCTGAAGCACCTTATCAAGGATAACACATCTGAGCCACTATTAACACATGTGAAAATATCACCTTCTCAAGGCAAAATGCTCTTGAGCCACTATTATCTCCGGTGGAATAGATATGAAAACATCACATTGGTCCTAACTCACGTACTCTTCCATTTTAAATCATATGTGTCTTATCTACAGGTTATACTATCATAATTTCATTCACAATGAGTAGGGGCCCCATTATTCTTAATATGATGAAACATACTGAAACACCTTCTCGGGGTAAAACACTCCCGAGCCACTATTATCTCTGGTAGAACGGATATTTAAAAACATCATCTTCTCAGAGTAAAACACTATCAAATTATTAGTATCTCCAATAGAATATATATATAAACAACACATTGTCCCTATGCGCGTGCTCTTTCACTTTAAATGATTAGTATCTTATTCATGATTGATTTACATGCATTTAACACATTGAGCAAATAAACACATCACGCAGGTCAAGATCCTTAATCTCCTCAAACCCTAATTCCACACTCCTAGCATCATTCTCTCATAGTTGATTATTCAACCACCAATTATAATATATCATTCTCAAATATAGTTATTATTATCATACCCATAATTTATGGTCTAACTCCTACGTCGTACATATATAGTAAAAATCTTATTTCAAAGTATTACTCACAGAATTACGGAAAGCCTAATTTCACAAGTAGTCATAAATCTTCCCATAAGACTCATATGAATACCATATTCAATATACATTTCCATAATTCCAACCATTATCAACATATCCAGACTTTTGGATTAACTCTAGGGTTTTACACATGGATTACTAAGATTATTATTTTAGATTACTATACCATAATTAGATTATTATCTCTTTTTGAGGTACCTAAGACAAACAATAATCATTCCAAAACATTTCTCAAGATATCATTTTTATATTTTAATCCACCTAACACATTACAATACGAAAATTTTCTTATTATCCCATAATGACTAAAATACCCTTAAGGATAACCAATAGCCTTTATTTTATAAAATCTTATATCTTCCGCAAACATTATTTTCCCAAATCCACCATTTATCATGATACCTTATATATATATATATATATATATATATATATATATATATATATATATATATATATATATGCTTATGTCCACTTATCATGGCTTTGTTATCCCATAGTTCATGCCATAAAATATATTCCTCACAAAAACATCATTACCATAATAAAATCACAGCCATACCTTTTACCTTTTCTTACTTTCTTTCAAACACATATTCCATATAATCACAATATATCATCAACAACATACATCAAATCATATGGAAATAATATCATGGAAATTCACATAACCATACAAGCAAACAACATAAAAATCTTTAAAAAATTGATTAGTATCCTTACTAACTAGGACACTGGGATCTAACCAGGTAAACCCTAGACCACCTCCTCCTAGATTGCCAGAATATCACCTATGAAAAATAATATAATACTTAGTTAGTTAGATTTGAAGACTATAACCAAGGGAGAAATTAAGGTAAAGATGGTACAAATGGAAATAACCAGAGTCCAATGGAAACTTAAGTTGTGTGGATGTGTGGTGGAATGTATGGTGGAGCTATGGTGAAAATTTGGTGATGTTTGGATAAAGTTTGGGGGTGAAAACAAGGGTGCATGTCCAAAATGGATAGTTATACGATCGTGCTACAGGCAGTACACACCTCAGGTCGAGAGTTAGAATCGTGCATGGCTAGGTTGTGTGAAGTGGCACGATCGTACTCGATCATTGGGTAGAATAGACTTAGGTTCAACAGATGCGCACGGGTGTGCAACAGGCCATGTGCATGTCGTGCAAAGATGCACAAGCAAGATGTGTTCGGTTGCACGAGTATGCTATAAGAAATTTTAGTGTTGCATGATCGTGCGTCATCGGTGTATTTTATAAAAATGCGATGGATGCAAGGAAGAAGAAGGAAAAAAATACAATGGTTGGTGGTGATTGTTGGCAACGGCAAAGGGGAAGGTTAGGGTGACCCTGGTGGTTGGTCTACCATTCGATGGGTGGTGCATAGCGGTGCACAGTGGTGATGGTGGTGAATATGGTGGCTCGGTAGAAAAAATAGAGCAGGGAAGAGGAAGAAAAGAAGAAGGAAAAAGAAAAGAGGGAGCTCATGTAGTGGATTCTTGACACAAAATGGGAATAATGGAGGCAAAACAAAAGAGGAAGGAGGGAGAGTGTGTAGTGTGTGTGTGTGTGTATATATATATATATATGGGCATGAGAGTGAGAAGAAAAGTAAGTAGGGGGAGGTGTGCGGAAGGTGATGCAGGAGGATGGTGCAAGTTAGGCGGCACAAGGGACGATAGGGAGGTGATGGTTGTCTGTTGTGGTGAAATTGTAGAGGGTGGAGGTAAAGATAGTGATAATGCGTGAGTTTATGTTGCATGGGAAATGAAAATGAAATGGCAGGGGAGTGTGTGTGTGTGTAGAACGGCATCTCAAGAAGGAGAAAAGGGTGAGGGATGATGGTGATGATGGTAGTTGTAGTGGTGTGATGGGAGGTGCAAGTTGTAGTTTACAAGTTGCATAAAGAGTTGGTCAAACTTTACACCACAAGGATGAAAGGAGAAGGAGAAGAAAATAAAGGAAAAGGAAAAGGAAAAAGAGAAAAAGTTTGGGGAGTAGTGTTAGATAATTTCATATTAGCCAAAATAGGTAGGATTAGTAATAAATTTTAGCAAATTTAAGATCAACTTACAAAATATGGTTTATTTGGGCAAAGATTCGAATTCGGTTAAGATTTTGGGATTAGAAAATGTGGTTAAGGCTAAAATAAGATTTTCTTGAGATTAGAATCAAATTAGGGTATTAATGATATGGGATTAGCCTAAGTAAAATTTTAAGGTATTATAAAAAAAGACCTAAAAAATCCACCACTGATGAGCCCAACTGAAGCATCGCCACCCCCTTCGATCACGTTTTCCTTTCACTCACCCATAGCATCAACAAAATCTACTATTACTACCCCCATTCACTAACCAAATGCATCACGCTCCCATTTCCCTTTTTCTTTCCCCTTGATTGTGGTAACAACCACTACACCACACCATCCCTTTTCAACAGCAACCACCGCCACACCCTTCAAAACTTCCACTGCTGCCCACAATGTTCCTCTTCAACCAACCACACCATAACCCCTCCTTCCTTTCCTTTTCCAGGATGCAGCTATAATAAATTAACACCACCACTAACCTTTGGATACTCCCACCAATGCACACGCTCCACCTTTGGTCATTCCCATTGGTGTCACCCCTTTTATTCAGCCTCCCCTATTGTTTCACACCACCTAGAAATGGCAGCTTGTGTTGTTGCTACCATCCCTTGGCTTGACACCCTATCATTTATCCTCTCTTGGTTGCAAAAGTTTTTTCCCGAAACATTTATTTGGTCTATTTTAGTTTTCCTTTGTTATTATGCCCTTCTATTACCTTAACACCTCCTTAAGTATGTCATTTAATCCTAATGGAGTTTCATTATGATTTCTTATGATTTTTTCTGTAGGTTTGGAAAGAGGCAGAATAAGATTGCTTACTTAGAGACTATATTCGTTTTAGTAAGGATACTTGTCGTAGTATAGGATTTTTGTTGTTGCTAAGTCTTATGTGTTTTTTGTGTTATCCCATGTTATTGTTGTAATGTGATTTAATGTATGATTTCTAATGCTATGATATGAGGTTGATATTATATGATAGAAAATAAATGGAGATTATGTGATATTGTTATTCTATGTGGAAAAAACCTCGGTGTGATATATGGTAGTAACATGGGTTTAATAAGATATGATGGTTGTGATATGAGTATAATAATTTATATGGAGATAAATCGAGGATTTGAAAATAATGTTACCAAATATATTAGAATTTGCATGAAATAAAGGTTTTGTTATCAACAAGGGTATTTTCTCAATATGGGTTTAATATTATAATCATGGTATTTTAAGAAGTTATTTCATCTAAAATATGCTAAGTAATTGATATGAAAATTTTAGAGCAGTTGTGAATGACCTAAGTTTAATAAAGTATGAAAATTGTTTGATTTGGGAATAATAACCCTAAAACAAGAAGGCAATTATCGTATGAGTAAAATGGTAGAGTTAGACCACAAAATTTAAATATATTTTTAATATTAGTGTTGTGAAAATTTATATTGAATCTGTTGATTGTTCACTCCTTAAAGAAAAAATTATGACGTACTTGTAAAATTATGGTTTATACATCCTAGGAATAGTAACTCTTGAGATAAGGTTATTATCGTATGTGCAAGACCCTAAAATTAGGCCTTGAGATTTGAGTATATTAATAATAATAATAATAATAATAATAATAATAATAATAATAATAATAATAATAATAATAATAATAATAATAATAATATTTGAGGAATAGGTACTAATTTTGGTGGATAAAAGAGTAATATAAGAGGATTTATGACCGAAATGTGAAATTAGGATTTTAAGGGAATATAAAAGTCTTAACCCTAGAGAACGACCTTATGATCTTGTGATGTGCTTTACCTAATTTGAATATGTTATTTACTATTCAAATCAATCATTAATAATATATTAATCATTTAAAGTGAAAGACCACATGAGTCAAGCTAAGGTGTTTTATGGGTCCATTCCACCGGACAATAATAGTGGCTTAGGAGCAATTTGTCTTGAGAGGTACATCAGCCCATTCCACTGGATTAATAATAATGGGGCCATAAACTCAATGTGAAAGATAATATTACTTGAGATAAATAACCTAATGGATAAGATATTAATGATTTAAAGTGGAAGAGTACATAAGTTAGGACCAAAGTGTTGGGTTCGTTCCACCGAACGATAATAGTGGCTTAGGTGTATTGTCCTCGAGAGGTGATTTAGACCATTCCACCGGTTTAAGAATAGTGGTTTAGGAGAATTTTTCCCTGAGAGGTGTTGGGTCCATTCCATCGGACGATAATAGTAGCTCAGGTGTGTTTTTCCTTAGAGGTGTTTCAAATTGTTCCACTAGTTTAAGAATAGTGGGGTCCCTAAACTTAATATAAATAAAAGAATGAAAATGGCAATATCTAATAAGAGGTCTAGATCAGTACTTACCTTATGATATTTTATGTTTTTGCATGTGTACTTATTTTATAATGTGAATGTATGTATTTAACTGTATTCCTGACTCGACAGTATTGTCACCTTACTTAGTAAGTAGCATATTGACCATCTTTTTCATGAGTGTTGATCATTACCATGAGTAGATAACCCTGATGCTTTTGTGCAGGTCATTGAGAACCAGCTGGATGATTTTTCTACCTATAATTCATTGTATGAGGTGGAGTGATTATTTATTTACTAGGGGTTTAGGGGAAGGGTCATGTTATCTAGATTATGGTTTACCCGGATAACTTTTTGGACTCGTAGATCCATGGTATCTCCTTTATCTATATTTGTTATTGTACTCAAAGTATAATTCCAAAGTCGTCTTTGTATTTATAAAGTTTCTCTTATTTTATAATTATCTTGGTTCACATTTTAATGGTTTTAGCCTTGTGATTGATGTGAGGATAATATGCTAAGCTAGACTTACATTGATTATGGTACTAACACTCGATATTATTGTTACAATACATATTGTTTTAGAATAATGCAAATTTTAGTCACATAAGATTGGATATAAACAATTATCAAAACTAATAAGACAATTGAACCAATTGATAATTCAATCACATGGCTGAAAAATAAGGAAAAAAAAGTAGAGATCTTTATCCATGCAATTGTGTAATTACAAGAGGATTCAACTAATCACTCAACAAATTACACAAAGAGTAATTCTCTTAATCAAAGATAGCACAATTGAGGATAATAAGAGTTCACATAATTGACTTGATGGCTAGGGTTTTATCACATCTATTTTATATCAAATAAAACCTATAGGGCAAAACAACATGTGTCATATAATCTTCAAAAATTGCGATCCATATTTAGGAAACATGGGTGCCTTATGTTATCATTTTTTACTCTCAAAATTTGCCCAAAATCAACTTGAAGCATTTTGTGGACAAACACAAACTGTGTTTATAGTATGATAGAGTGAATATATATAGAGTAGATTAAGGTCATCATAGTTCTAGTATAACCATGATTGAAATAATAGTAACAAAATTTGATCCTAACTCGTGTGATCTTTTACTTTAATATCAAAGTTTTATCAAAAGAGATATCATATGAAAACTTAGCCTTGAGGGTTCACAAGATACTTAATACTATCATCATTACTTTCCATTAATTAGTTATGTGAATTCATTCCAATGATTTTACTCTTAACATGAAATCAGGATTACACTAAGTTTGATTAAGAAAAATGTCACATAAAAAAAAAAAAATAGGAATTCATATAAACAATAAACTAACACTTAATGTTATCAATAATAAAGAAAACCAAGCCACTTAATTCACGGGTTTCACCTAGGAAGGCCCTTAACATATCCTAGAGCTAAATATGGCCTAAAAAGATTATAGTAAAGGTAAAAAGTCCAAATTATCCTTATCAACCTTAATTATTTAATCAAGCCATTTAACCACCAATTAAAGTCATTAATTTACCAAAATTAAGAAAAATACTTAAATATTTCATTTTACCCGTGATTAACCCAAAATAGAGGATAAACTCAAAATTATGTACATAAAATAGTAATTTTAGTCTTAAGGTGTCCCATACTCATTTTATGTAATTATATCATAAAGTGTTAACTTATACTTATCCTAATTATCTCAATTATTTCCTTAACACATTTAAATCATATTATTATCATAATACTCATTTTAAATCCTAAATTGTAGAATTCAAGTTTAAAGGTATAAAAATACCCTTATTCACATAAAATCACCTTATACTTTCTAAAAGTCATAATTAATTCCAAAAACCATCTATTATTTATCAAATTTTAAAAGACCTGCTAAAAACAATAGTGAACTCAGTTTTGGAAAATTATCACTAGAAAGACAAAACAAAATCCCCTAGACAACACCTACACAATTTTTTACAACTCTAAAAACAACTAAATTTTACTCCAAATTTATACCAATAATAAAAAATAATAAAAAATAATTATATACAAAATTTCAAGAATTAAATTAAACATTTGGCTCCCCAGCACCCTAAGGAACTGAGTCCATTAATAATGAAAACTAGCCTTAACTCAAGCAAACTTCATGACTTTTATAACAATGCTTAAACACATGGAAATCCACATATTAAACATGTTAAATAAAATGAGGAAAGTATGAACACTAAACATAAATTTAGAAATTTCGTACTATGGCCTCACATGAAATTTTTCACAAAAAAGAATATAAACAAATAATAAATGAATGAAAACTCTTAAGCTTAAAATCATGTATTATCATCAATGTGCTAATATTTTCTCTTTTCTATGCCTGATGCTTCTCCCTCTTCCTTTATCTCTTCTCTTGTCCTTTCTTTCTCTCTCTTTACTCCACCTTTCTTTTTCTTTTTTTCTTTTTTCTTTTTCGTGTGTCCTTTCTCACTTCCTCATCTCTTTTTTTCCCACTCCATTGGGCATATTCTTCTTGTTTTCTATGTTTTGTTTCTTTTCATTCTAGCCCTTTTATTCTTTATTTATGCCCTATTTGTTGGGCCTCATTTGCCCTAGTTACCCTCCTATTTTTCCTTTTGGTCCTTTTGACCAAGGCCTTGATAACATATTTTTTATATATTAAGAAAATTATACTTACAAAATAAAATCAAATGAATTAATAAATTATCTTATAATTTAAACCCATCATTTTATATTATTTTAGCTCAAATAATTAAATATATAAGACTAGTATTACTTAAGCACATATTTATAATTAGCCTCATATATTATTCAAATAAAAGACCAAAAATTAAGATTAAAAGGGTATAAAATATGGATTCAGTACATTGTTACAGGTCTTTATTGTTCTCAAATATATGGTTACTTTGTTCGATTATGCTAGAATAGAGTTCCAGATGTTGGTTCTTGGTGTGGTTTGTTTCTATTTGTTCGAGTTGTACTCCATCTTTAGTTGAATTGATCCAAATTTCTTTAATACTTTGTTGATTTTTTTTGGTCGAGACTCATTGCACTATCATTTTAGGCACTTTTTCATTTCAAAAGTCTTCATTTAGATATGGTTTTCTTGATTTCTTTACGCTTATGGCTCACTAATTTCTTTTTCTAGGTTTCGTTGTTCAGGGGTCTCTTTGAGCTGATGTTGCTTATTGTGGTGGTAGAAGAGCTGGATTGTTGCTTCGATTAGCTCACAAGAAGAAAAATGTTGTCATGGTGTGTTCTGATGTTCTTATTCATGTTTATTAAATGATTATTTAATTTATTAGGTTGTTAGAGTGTTCTGATTTTCTAAATGCTTAGTTTTCTTAATTTTATTTCTTATTCTATTTTATTTAGTTTTATTTCTCATTCTTGTCACTTGATCTATTGCTATTTCTAATTTTAGTTTTTTTACTAATTACTTTTTTGTTTTATGCCATATTTTAGTTCAATAAATAAATAAATGTAAAGAAACTAAATGAGATTGAGAAAAGGTTAAAAAATTAAGAGAGAAAGTAAAAAAATGATATATAATTTTAAAATCAACAAGTATTAATTAAAATGAAAATATAAATATAAATGTAAAAAAGAAAAGGTTAAAATATCAAAGTTAGCAATTGCTAATTTATTAAAAGAAGAAAAGGAAGAAGAGTAAAATAAGTAAGACAAATGGAAGGAATGATGGGTCAAATCGGTGAGGTTAAAATCATTCTTTTGCAGGCTAAAAATTGAGTTTTTTATTTATAATTTTGATTAAAAAAATTAACGACTATTGTTTATAAAAGGTTATCTAGTGCATAATACCCTAAACTTAGGGTTATATTGTTCATTTTTGAAAATGTAGGGTTATATTGTTCATTTTTTATTACTATTTTAAAAATTAATAATAATAGTAGTAATAAAGTTAAGAATATTATTTTTAACGTCAAAAAATGTATTAAAATTTTTTAGATTAATAATAATAATACTATTTTCATAAAGCCTCATCTTTCATTCCCCCAAGTGTTGAGAGGCATCTAAATGGAGTCACGCGATTTCTATGACAATTATTATAGAAGAAATAAGTTTCTAAGTCATTAAAGACCATTAGTTTTGACACCGCTACTTTGTGTAAGAAAAGGTTAGAATTGAAGCTTGACTTGACAATTTGTCTTCTCCAAAGGTGAGATTACCAAGAGGAGTCTATCAGTATTGATTAAAAAAAGTTTATCTTCCCAATAAAAAATGAGGTAACTTCAATCATTTCAAATAATCATATATATACCCCCTCTGCTTAAACTTTTTCCTTTTGTCTTCTTCATTTACTCTTCTCCATCTTCCTTTAATTTTTCACTCCATATCTTCAAATCTAAAACCTTCATATCTCCATTTCCATTTTTTGTTATGGAATTGTCCACACCATTGTTATCTTAGTCCATATTTATCATCAAAAACCCTCTAACTGTCACTATAATTGGAGGAATTTAACATCAAGAGCTTCCTAATGGTAATCAAACTCGGGGAGTATGTGTTGTTGCTGCACCAACCACCATCCTTTCCGAACATCCATGTAAATCCCCTACCCTTCTAAAGGATATTTTTTCACAAATATCTTAGTAACTTTTATGTTTCCTTTGTTTCCCGATCTCCAAATATATCCATTACACCTTCAATTTCTCCTTTCCCTTTTTTGTTTTCAACAAACCTAATGGTAATGAGCTCCTTAGTCCTTTCACCTCTTTCAAATCTTGCCCCTTTTATCAGTATGTCTAAACCTTTTAGATTTTAATCAAACACCCTTATTCCAAGCAACATTACTAAAGATAAACTTGAGCAATTTCAAATGAAATACTATATTCCTTCTTCCCTTACTTTAATTGTGTCAACCCCATCAAACAAAGCTAATAACCTACAGGATAAGTGCGTAACTTCATATGCTAAGGAAATTTATGTTGGCATTCATTTTCCATTACATCCATTTATAAGGGAATTTATTCAAACTTTTAAGATTAACCCTACTTATTTCGCTCCTAATGCTTGGAGAATGGTGAAGGGATTTTTGTATGGTTTCCATTTGTTGGAAGTTAGACTAATAATGGATTTGTTTAAGAACTTATTCAAATTTCTAAGTCATCTATCTGCTCTGGGCTTCAACTCCGTTCAAACTAGAGGTAAAAATAAGCTTCTCAAAGAGCCTCAGCCTTCTGTTAAAAAGTGGAAGTCACAATACTTCTTCGTCTTGGGTGATTCTGAGTGGAATATGCCCAAATAGGGTTAACTTAACCCAAATGTTAGAGAATGTTCACCTTTATCTTTGGAGTTGAAAGCCATTGTTGACAAATTTAGCAAGTCTATGTAGGATGGGAACATCATAAATAATAGCGAAGTTGTGAACTATCCCATCATCCTTAGGAATATTGGGCTAAATTCTAACGATGGTGAGTAACATGTCCTCTTTTCATCATTTTCACCCATTCAATGATTCAATATATTTTTCAACCTATGGAATCATCATACTTGAAAATTTTACAAAGTGTAATGCATGGAAATCTCAACAACAATCTATCACCCCCAATTTATCCAAGAGCATAAAAAAGCTAACAATCATCCTTTTGGTGAAGTATCTATTACTGAGGTGACTATGCAAAAGGTATGTATTGTAATGATATATCACTACCATGTTTATCAATAATCACGTTAAAAGAGTTCTTGTACCTTATTATACACTAAGAAAAGTAAAAAAAAGTCACAAGGCCTAGTCCTTAAAAACAAAAAAAAAAAAACAAAGCAAAATCAGACAAGCTTAGTAATACTAGTAATTTTTTAAAGGCATCCATTATTGACTCGGTGTTGAGTATGTTAGTTGTCCTCAAAAAACATGTTTTGTGTCTGTCATGCTTAATTATATGATTATTATTTCTTCATAATTATTTTACACTCTTCTAGAGGAAGGCCCACCCAAGTTAATCCCAAAAGTGTCAGAGGCTAAGAAGATTCCAAAGTCTTCATCTAATTAACCCAAACCCTCTTTAACCCCATCATCAACTCAATCAGTCACTTTATCCGAGGGAGTGGGTATCCATATTTATGGAATGACTTGTTAAAGTCTTTGAAGTTGCCACATATTCTCTATTTTCTATTAGACTTATTCACCATGACTAGAATGTCTATCTAGTACGAATATTTCACCTCTTGAATAAAGCGTAAGTAGAGAAACTTCTACACCTCTTCTCGAATCCATTTATGTTGTTCACATTTGGCAGATCTCTTTTTTGGCTTTGCTAGTTTAAATCCCTCCATTAAATCAAATCAATGTTCAATGGTTTAACCCTTCATGTCGGACAACTTCCAAGAAAAAATATCTTTGTCGCTTGTGAGAAAAGCTAACACCTCCTCTTTATTAGATTCACTAATATTTTTGCCTACCATCATCTTGTGTTTCGCATCCCCCAACTACTTCTCTTATACCTTTATATCAACCTAGAAGCCCTTCCTAGAAGCATTTATATCTTGATTAACTAGGCTTTCTTGGGGGTTTTTTTGGCATCCAATCATCCTGAGGTATGTTGTACTTTGATTGTATAGCATTTGTGTACCATTATTTGATCACCTTGGACATCTCCCTATCCTCCATTAATCAAAAAACTCATTAAGAGTCGAACGTTAAAAATTCTAGGCTAGAGTTGGTTAAGGGACAGACGCTCTAGTATCTTATTATATGCTGACGGGAAAATGAATACCATAAAGTATGTTTTGATACTCTTAAACACCACTAGTTAATCGACCGTTAGAGTAAGATGTGACAATTCCTTTGATATTATAATGTTACTCATGAATGTTTTCTAATAGTTCTAATTATGTGTATACTTCTTCAAAGATGACATCGACATAATTTCATGTGTCTACAATGAACCTCTTCATTATGTGAATTGAAATTTGCACTTCAACTACCAAAGGGTCATCATAATGCTTAGTTGTTCTTGGAATTTCATCTTTTGTTGTGAGACTATCTTCCCAATTATTCATTCTTGCCTTTTTTTTTGTCTCATGGAAGTCAACTTCTTTGATGTATACTTTTAAGGTTGCATTTCTTCCTCCTATAATAGTGTGTGCAATGTTCTAAGGTCCCTTGATTTGAGGTGGTGAAGGAATTGTTAGGTTATCTCTATATCATATTTAGTTAAGGGTGTATGTGCATGATGCTTTAAATAACCTTACATACCATATATTCGACCACATCCTTTAATTACTGACACTCATCAGTAGTGTGCCCATACTACTCATGATAGGTGCACCACTTATTAAGGTTTGTGTGTTTCATGTCGGCTCATATGGGAAATGGCTTTGGAAATGGTTGTCAACCATTTTCCACATTGTATATATGTTTGAGGCTAGCCACTATTCATGTGTATTTGTTGGATCTAGCAATTTGAGTCCATTGAGCAGTTGGTTGTATCATCGGTTGTAGATCTTTATCGATTAAGCCCCTAGGGTGAGAAGATATGGCATTGTCCAACCTATTGATTTGTTGGACATCTTTATCAAATATGTTAAACAATGATTAAGTAGATTCTACCAGGCACTAGGATAATCCCATCAAAGAGGAAGAATCCTTTTTAGGCTATCAGCACGCATCAAATTGCTCAACAAAATTCATTGCGAGCTAGGAATAGTGTACCTAGGATATTAAACCATCTCAACACTTCTCTATTTAAAGTACTTGGGAATTCCATGCATAAGGTCTCATCTCATGCCTTGACTAGCAACATGGTATTACATAACACATTTAAATGGTCCTCTAGGTATATGAAACCATCAAAGGATTTAAATGTTGAAATTCTTGTTATCTATGTTGGAGTTCATATTTGTTTTTGGTGAAGGGTTTCCGCTAGTTGTAGCCATCAATGTCATCTTTCTTCTCTCTCTTAGTTTCCAAAGATTCATGTACCCTTTGATCTATCATTCTACTACTAAATTCTTCCTCTCCTCTATTAGTGCGACAACTATCGTGTTCTTCATTTTCTTTCTGATCCCTACTATCTTGTAGGAATCATGACTTTGAATTTGTTATTTGTCTCTATTAATCTAGCGAAGATAATGCATTCTTCTTGGACTAAAATTTATTTACCGCCTGTTTCATCTAAGAGGGTTTGACTCTTTTTGTTTACCACTCTTAGTCCTCTTCGCTTGGGTGTCTTCCATCGATTCTACTTCCTCTTCTTGGATGAGGTGCTACGTAACCTAGTCCTTGGCTCCCTATATGGAAGGTCAAAAGCCTCCACCAAAGTTTCTTTTGGAGTAGGTTGCTGAGGTGTATCACAACAGTACTAATCCATAAGATGTGGTAGTTGGTCAAAGGTATGTGTCTAAGACAATTCCTTGAATGGATGCTCGAAGCTTAACATCAACAGCTTATAGATTAGAGATAGTAACTAGATTCTCCTCCCTATAAGGGTCACTAGTAGCAAGATCAAATAGAACAGAAGGTTGGATGGGAGGTATAGCATTTTGTTCTGGTCTCCATAAACGATGCCTCCTGTTGTTGGTGATTTGTTAACTAATAGGTTCTTAGGAAATTAAGGGGGTTCAAGTAAATAAGAAGCGTTGAGGGAAAATTTAGAGGAGAGAGAATAAGTATAAGAGTTGTATTTTAATTTTTAGATCCCCAAAATGGGTAGAAGACCCTATATATATATATATATATATATATATATATATATATATATATGGGTGGAATGGGAGAAGAGGAAGATAGGGAAATACCATGTGCTCAAGGACACCAAATTGCTCCTATGCTACATAAGAGACCTGCCCAACATGGAATCATCAAGTATACTAGTACCGGGCTGGTCTAAAAAAGAGATGAATGTGCCCAAAAGCTTTTGGGCTGACCCCCATCCTTTGGGTCGAAATTCCAAAAACACGATAATACTAGTTTAAGAAAGGCCCATATCATTATTATTATTAAAATTAATGATATTATTTTTAGTAATATAAATATCACTTGCAATAATATATTATTATTAGTATCGGTAAATATGTAGAATTTTATATTACCAAAGTAAACGTGAGGTTATAGATTTTAAAAGTCACACCAATCTCTATACACTTAGATGTTTATATAGGCAACCAATTTTTCAAACGATTTATAATGTTGGATACTCTCTATCTTAGTATCTAACTCTTTAATGATACATTTAACAATAATATATCATCATCATCATCATCCATTATAAAAAGCATGAATACATTTTCAAATTTTTATTTTTAAAAGTCAATTTTATAATATAGATAAATAAATAAAATAAAATTATATATATAATATTTTTCATAGAAAATTATAGATAAAAAATGAAAAGTAAAATTTGAAAATAAGGCATCCTTAGGTTCGCAATTTGATAGCCACATAGAGTAATCTCTTTGCATCCCAAATAAGGATTCATTTGTATCCCCATGTATTCAGAATTTCGCCCCTTCCCCGCTATCTATATAACAAACCTCTTTGAACAATCTATGTAATGACACTATTTCGGAGTTAAATACTATTTTGATACCTTTAATTTGTAACTTTATCTATTTTTGTTATTGTAAAAATAAAATATTCATTTTAGTTAATTTGGTTTTTAAATTTATCAATTTTGGTTCATGCAAAAATAAAATATTTATTTTAATCCCTTAATAATTATTTTATATTTAAGTTAGTCTCTAAACATATATTAACCTACTATTGCATATTAATATTTATGCTCTCTTTCTCTCCTGTTGAGCAGATTACATCGAATCACCTGCTTAATTATTATCATAAATATTAATCTATTACTAATTTTAAATCTAATTAAAAAAATTATGTACCAACAATTAAAAAAATCAAAAATCTCATTCTCCAACCTAACTAAGATGTAATTAGATTAAAAATTAGTAATAGACTGATAATTATATTACTAAGCAATTAGATGATTAGGATGTAATTTATTTATCACGAGAGAAAGTATCAAAATTGACCTATAATAGTAGATTAATATAGAGTTTGGGAGGTAACTTGTATTATACTACCTTCTGCATCTTGCTAGGTGGATACAGTGGTAATATTGTAATTTTACAAATAAGTGAATATAGTAGCATGGTGTCACTTATTGATCGCAAACACAAAAGTATGTATTAGGTATAAGATGCATATTATGAATTTCATTTTCATCAACATTTTAAATTAAAATATGTTCAATTTAGATTATTGCAATATATATATGTGCCTAAATTTTTCTTTCATTCTTAATTATCTATAAATAGACACCCATATTTATTGAACTTCTACATTGAATAAAAAATGCACTTGTATATATTAAGAAATGCACGTTTTACATAATATAATTGCACATATTTCACTTTATATATACATAGCTTTTAGGCATGCACATTTATATAACTTTGACACCAAACAAAAAATGAAATACACATTTTACATAGTATAATTGCACACCTTTTGATTTATATATACACGACTTTTGGATATACACATTTATATGATTTCGACACCAAGCAAAAAAAATGCACATGCAAATATGAAGAAATGCACATTCTACATAATACATTGTACATCTTTCGATTATGTACACAAATTTTCAAAATAAATGCACATATTTTAAAAAAAGAATGCACATTTTTATATAAATGCACATTCTTCCAACAAAAGAATACACACCTTCTAGAATGCATATGCATATCTTTCCCAACAAAGATACACATCTCCCGTCATTTACATAAGTGGAAGAGCGGATTAGTGAACTACACATACATATAAAAGAAAAAAAACTTATGCAAACTTGTCTCGTGAAATATATGTTCATTTAAGCTCTTATCTACTATTTACTTGGAACCTGAATTGACCTTCATGAAAGATTCAACCATTACTAGTTTTATAGATCCAACATGGAATTGATATATAGAAAGTATTTCTTCATATGTTAGTGCCAATTAAATACCACAAAAAACAAGGCCTCTTTACTCTTTCACTCGTACGAAGGCGATTAGTGCCTCAATTAGTGGGTAGAGATGTAGAGTTGAGTTGGCCAAGGAATCAGGTCAATCCTCTTAAAGACAAACAATGCTCTTAAAGAAAAACACAACCACATTCTATGACAAGTATACACACACACACACACACATTTTACATTATAAAATTACACATTTTTTAAAGGGAGAAATACACAACCTTCAAGATAAAGGTACACATATTTTATAACAAAAATACATATATATTGAAATATAATTGCACATATTTACGAACAAAGATACACATATTCCATCATTCATATATTTATTAAAAAAATATGCACATTTTGCAATAGTAACACTAGTACATGAATTGGAATAAATGATAGTTAGTATAAGGTTTGTTCTACAACCATTATGTAGACTCTTACCGAGAAAAGTAATTTTTTGATAAGGGTATACACAACGGTTCTATAGCATAATGACCACATATTCTATAATTAACATTAAAAAAATAATGAAAGGGAAAGTGAGGGTACACACGACGGTTTTGTCCTACAACCATCGTGTTTACCCTTATCCAAAGTACTATTCTCGATAAGGGTATATAAAATAATTGTAGAACTTAACCGCTGTGTATACTCGCGTTTTCACATTTTTAATATTAAGGATAGAATACATTACCGTTATTGTGTAAAATCGTTGTGTATACCCTTCCCCCTCCCCCTCCCCCTCCCCCTCCCCTTTTTTTCTTTTTTTCTTTTTTTACTTCGTCAAGCTTTAACATAGATTTGCTTGCTAACTTTTTATTTTACTTCGCTTGGTACTAAGAAACAAAACAACGGTTGTTCAAAATGAAAACCTCTACAACTGTTGCTTTCTTTCTCTCTTCTCTTTATCAGAGTTCATGCTCATTTTTCCTCTTTTTCATTTAACCGTCATCATCCTTCTTTGTCCCTTCTTAAAGCATTTTCATTATTCATTTATTCTTCTTCTCCTCGTACTTTGATCTTGTTTATATAAATTTCTCCATTTTTTGAATTTTGCCGGTGTCTTGTATATTTCAACTCCTTCATGTGTATTTATACTATATATATAATGTTCTGGTGTATATCTGTACACTATGTGTTGTTACTTTTTGAGTTAATATGTATTGTGGATGTGCAAAATCATTTACTAGCTGTATTATCAAGCCATTTCTAAAAACTAAGAGTATATAAATGAAATAGACAGTATTGAAGAATTTGTGTTAATGCTACTAGTGCAAATGTTGTTGTGGTGTATATATATTCCGAGTATATGGATGGTTTTTTGCTTGACTTAGTTAATATTGTCAGATTTTCCATTTTTTTTTAAATTTAGGGGTGAGATTTTACGTACTTCTTGTTATAGATGGTAAATAGATACATGCAAGTAGGTAGCCTAGAATATATATATATATATAGACGATGTTCAAGACTTTCTTAAAATAGTTGTTGAACATTTGAAAGATCCTTTATGGATGTCTTACCCATGTGTGCATAAAGGTTTGTTTTTTATATTTTGACTATATCACATTACATATTGCTTTAACTACTTCCTATATGTTGTTTTGCTTTATTTTGTCCATAAAGGTTTATTTTTTATATTTTAACTATATAACATCATATATTGCTTTAATTACTTCTTAATCTATAATTTTTATTCATTTTTTCAGGTATGGATTTATAAGAATATGATATTCATACTCAGGAGGTTGGAAAAACACAAATATAGGGAAGAATTAGATTGACACAAATTGTTAGGAATAGAGAAATGGAAATTATGATTGATTTTGATTTTGAAGAATCCGGATACCCAATGGGAGAGAAATGGGATGTGTTTATTGACTATTGTAACTCTAGGGCTCATGCACACATCACCATCACTTATCATACTTGGAGGGATGATCCATAAGAGTTGAAGAATAGGGTGTGGGATGACACTCTGATATAATTTAAATATTAAAAATTTATATGATTTTTTAAATATTACCATATGATAATTTAATTATATGAGTACTAACTATTTACTTCTTTAATATTATAGCAAGGATTTGATATTGGAAAACAACATAAGAAACTTGTAATGAGTCGAGCTACAAAGACGTGGATGCAGTTGATTGTACCATCATGTCCACTCTATCACAAACCACTTATTTTATTTTATTTTTTGTCCTACAGGTTTTAGAACATCCTAGAATTGTGTAGACTCTAGTGGAATTATGTAGAATATTTTTTAATATTCTAGATACATTCTAAATGATGTAATAACTCTCTAGATCTCTCAAATCTAGAAGAGTGTTGGAAAATTCTACAAGGAAGTCTCCAGAATTCTCATGTAAATTTAAAAGGTTGTAGAAGATCTAGAACCTTGGACCATAGGGAAGTGGAGGGGGGGATCAATTATAAATAGAGGAGGACCCTCATTTGCTCCCATCATCTTCCAAATTGTAAGATATCTCTTCTATCATCAATAAAGTGTTATCTTCTTGCACATAAACACTTTCTCACTTTCTTTAAGTCCCTTACGTTCTCAAAGCATTCCTACTCGTCTTCAAAGGCTTGGTATTAGCCTTAGCAGTGGAAAGGCTCACTTAGTGAGTGCTAAAGGAGTTTTGCTTCTAAGTGCCACATAGAAAAGACTTAGGTGAAAAGAGTCACCCCATGACAAAGCACCCCAGATATTTGTAGGGATGTGATCACCCTCAACCAATGGAGGGAGTTATGTTCATGGAAGGCTTCATAAGAATATACAGTAAGTAAGAACACATTATTATTAAATTTTAATATAACTACAGTGTACTTAGCTTACAATTCAAACTAACATAATTTCTTTATTCAATGTGATAGGTGAAGAGCGCCAAGAACAGAGCTAATATAGAGAAAAATATTCATGCTCACAAGACAACATGTAGAGGTAACAAAGAAGCTAGATAATCTTTGGTATGATACACACACACCTAACCCTCTATGCCATTCTTCTATGATCTAATATTGTAACTAAGTATTTTTACTTGATATAATAAGAGAAACAACTAATGGAGGAAGCATATCTAACTCAGACCCCATATGTAGCCTCAGAGTGAGTTGATGTTTGGATCTATGCTTGGGTAAAGAAAGGAAAACCTACCAACTAACCAACTCAATAGATGATTGAGAAAATTTTAAGGCCACCAATATCTTTCTTTACTTGATTTAATATCACTAACTATTTTTCTTACTGTAAATAGGAGGGTTTGAGAAAGGACTCTTCAACTGGTGCTTTTGAAAAAGGAGGATCTAATGACCTTTTGGCACACACATTGGGTACTCAAGAGTATGGTAGCCGATATAGAACATATAAGTACAGGGTCAACCTATCTAAGGTTTTTGGACGTCGCCCTGGTTCTCGTCCTTTAAAGGAAAAATTTGAACAAATGGAGAACAAAGTGGAGCATAAAGGGAATTACAAGAGGCAATTTTAGGAGGTTTGATGTTATGTCATCCTATTCATAATGTCCAATTCAACCCTCTATATCTAGTTCCCTTAGACCTATTTTGAAAATTAATGAGGTAATATACTATAGTACACTATATGTACTAGAATGTGTTTTGTCTATAAAATATAATCTACATTTGACTTTATGGTCATAACTTGAAATTTTAAACTATTATAGGGTAAGTATCTTTATAACTTGTAGGCCATAAAATATGGGTCAATAATAGCAAATACTACTACATTCATTGATTCTAATTCAACTCTTCATACTCGACCATTAGGGGATGATAAATTTTGGGTCTCAATTAGTAATATCTTCAAGTCATACTTAATGAAGTCAGTGCCAGTTGGTATGGAATATAATTAAGAAGAAGAGGATATTTTCTTACTTTGCTTACTAGCAAGACAATTTTTGGATGGTTGAATAACCTTGTAATTATCAAGGATGAGGTAATCTAAACTTTTTTTATATATTTTATAGTACATTATTATTACTTAAGGTGGTAATCTATGATCTAATAGTTATATTTTTCACTATTTCTTACTTAATTAGAGTGATCGTATTATAGCAAGAATTATTAGTAAGAGGGAAAAAAGGATATGGAGTATGTGGAAACCTAAAAAGCCTTAGGCATGGAAACAATAATTAAGCATCATGACTAACCTCAATTTAGGTTATATTTGGATATGACTCCATCTTTGAATGACAGTTCTATTAAGATTCCTCTTCTAGCAGTTTTTCATATGAAATCAAATGATGTGGGTGTCTGGATTGGGGTAGAGGATATCTTAAATTTATTACAAGGCAAAATTTTACAATGTCAACATATAATAGCATATACAAGGTAATTGATTACTTATAACCGCAAGTGCATGGTGATGAAGTAGCATGCAAGGTCAATCCCATAGGGACTAAGAAGTGAGCAACGGGGTGGTGAAAAGATCTCCTATATCTAGACTAATGATGAGGGTAAATGATGTCTTATTATAATAAAAAGAAAATATTCAAACAAAGGCCAACGATAATATAAGAACAAGTGAAATCCAATAAAAAAAGGCTAAAGTTCTAGTCAATTCCCTTAACCCCAAATCATGAATCAAAACACATTGTCATGAATGCTAATTAAAGTATGTAGTGTAATGCTCTCTTGAGCCACTACGCTCTATTGTGTATTAAGACCCATCTATTTCTAATATGAATGCAAAAATAGGCAACATATTATTATGTATCATGTTCCCTTTTTTTAGTTGTAGAGGCCAAACAATGTCTCATGATTTTGTGGTTTGATCTCTAGTCATGTTAATGGAGCCCACTTCGATTTATCTCTCTAATCTTTCTAGGTTTATCTAAATAATAATAGAAAATTGACCAATTTTTCTATTATACCAATAAAATCATTAACACAACACATATATATGACAATGAATTAGATTAGGTAGGGTTTAGATTCTCAATACATCCGAATTAGGATATTTCCCTTCACCTCACCACAAATCAATTAATCAATCATGGCTTTCATTAAGCACGCTATCTTAAATAAATAGAATTGCATCAATTGGAAAGAAATAGCATCCAAAAAACTAAATATAATACCCTCTTTATTCAAGATGATAAAATCATTGTTCAATCTATCCAACCGAAAAAAAAAAGAAATAGAGATCAAGATATGGGAGATTTTGGATGAATTGGGGGTAAGATTGGATTGGGTGATGCCAAGAAAAGAACCCTAGATCTTTCTTTAATGCTCCTAAAATCACCGTATTTTCATCCTGTTGGTTCTCTTCTCTCAATATAGTTGAGAAAGATTCCTTGTGCCTCCTCCAACCCTAACTCTCTATCAAAATTGTGCTTAAATAACCACGGAATAGGCCCAGATGTAGATCAACATGGGTCTGGTCGTTCTCGAACTCAGTAGCTCTTTACAACTTCGTTAGTTTTCAATATTTCAGCCATAACTTCTTTGTTAGACCTTAGTTTGGGTTGATTTTTAATGCATTGGAAATCTAACAAGAATATATACAACTTTTATTTTTAGCATGTTTCCAAATTTGGATTAAATCGGGGTCGAATATGTCTATCTTTCTATCCTTGCACACTTTGAGTACTCATTATTGCTTCTCATTTGTTATAATCAAGAGCGGTAAAATAGAATAATTGGACTCAATTATATAAAGTTCATCACATAATTATATTAAATATTTTCATTAAAGCTTTAATTAACCAATATAAATTATACCTATTCGTAAGTTAAATCTTTTCAATTTCAACTTTATTTAAATTGTTAATAGGAGGAAATATTTTGATACTAAATATATAATTTATTCTTTCATGGTCATAGGTTCTTGAAAGAAAACTTTTTATCTGATGTCTTGGAATGGTCAGATGTATACAGATTTATATGCTCAGACATGATATCCAATGGTAATGATAATATTGAATATATTCCATATAAAATTACCCAAATTAAGATGACTCCAAAATCCCTCTTATTTGATCCATTTTCTTTTGATATGCATTGGGTATTACTGATACTGCAGCCATCTTTAAGAATCATATGTTGGACATATATTCAATTAATGGAAATCCTCATTCTAATAAAAAAAAATTTGTTATCAAATGGAAAATAGTTATCTATATATTTATACTAATTAGAATCACACATGCACATAATTTTTTAACATATTATATGGATAATACATCAATTAGGTCATTCAAGACTTATTTTGGGCCACAAACGAAGGGAAGGACACCGCCACCCCTTATGACTTCAAAATAATTAAGGTTTGTAGTTTTTATATTATTTAAAATTATTATCATTTAATTTAATTATTTTTTATGATAAACTAATAAGATAATATAATTTATATTTTTTTAGTGTCTACGATAATAAGATAATGTAATTTGTGGATACTACTTCATGATATTCATGAAGGAAATCATTTACAAACATTGGATAGGACAATGAAAAGTATGTATTTTCTTTATTTAGTTCATATTAATTATGATTATCTATATACATTAATACTAGCATGATATTTTTTATCATTGTAGGTTTATCAACCCTTGAACTATGTAAATATGATAATAACAAGATTAATGAAGTTAGAAAATAATGGTTAGATTTTATTACAATTTTGTATGGTAACTATTTGTAGGATCATATGTGCTCTTTTAATTTTTTGTACCTAGAGTGTAAGTATGAATGAAAAGAAATATGTGTATAAGGTTTTGTATATAAGCTATATAATAAAAGTATAAAATCATTTATTTCGACATGAACCTTATGAATTATAGTTGTTTGTTTTGGATGTGGCAAGTGTTGATGCTGGTGAAAGCATCTTTAAAATCATGTGCGTGTTTTTTTTAGGAAATAATGTGGTATGACAATGATCATATGTGCTCCATAAGTAAATAATAAAATAAAACACACTATGGTTGTTAGGCAAAGCCGCCGTGTATACTCATAACAAACTACCAGCTCATTTAGAGGGAATAAATGACAATGTTAGCTAATAAATATCATGTATCATGCATATATACAATGGTTAGTATACAAAACCATCATGTATTCCCTCTTAGCAAGGTAGGAGTTTGTTATGGGTGTACATGGTAGTTTTGGCTAATAACTGCTATGTATGCTCTTTAGTAAAATGTTTGGGAGGTTCATGTTATAGTTATACATGACACTTGTGGTTTATAACCGTTGTATATATTAATATTATAAGATAGTAGTTTCATCTAAACTGATATATATTAAGGCGTTAATAATTTTTGAACCATGTTTAATAAATTATATGACGATTTTTAGAGTTGTCGTGTATGTTATATGTGTCGATAGATTAAACGACGTTTATTATCCACCAAATATGTCACTTTTCTAACAGACATCTATATGTTTTTCTGAAGCGGAATAAGATATATATCTTCTAGTATAAAAATACACAATTAAAAATAATAGAAAAAATGGAAATGACTTTAAGTTTTGAACAACTCTAAAGTTCCAAAAAATGCTAATAGAACAATGCATGAGACATGATCAACTTGGATACAACATGCATGAATGGATACATCTGGTGTGGGACATAAGCACGAGAGCACTAAAATCCATCGAAGTATAACTCCCTACTTTCAAATATTGTGCTATGTTTTGTATTGGAATACTCAACCAACAAATGTGGTTCTATCTTCTTGTAGTAAACCTAAAAGCTTGAATCGAAAGCTTAGTAAATCTAAGTATGCGCATAGTAATTTGAAAATATCATAGTGGTTAAGAATCTGTTGCTACTTGAGGATGATTAAAGGCAAAAATAATCAATTGGTGTTGGTGCATGTTAAGCTGACGATGATGGAAAATGGTAAAGCATAGTGGAGACAGGGAGGGAGGAGAGATGGATGAGGAAAGGGGTGACACTGATACAAGTTGTATTGTACGGGGACAAGGACAAGGAAAAATGTTAAAACATCATTTCTTAAAAAATTAGAAAGCAAGGATAGAAGGAAACATACATACAAACACACACATATATTATATATCGTTTAAAAAAAACTAGGCCTAATCTACCAAAACTAAGACAGAAAAATAAAAATCTTCAAACTACTACCTACCTTAGTTAATGTAAACCATTAAAAAAATAAAAAAAATAAAAAAATTATTGGATGTTTCCAACATTGATACGTTTTCGGGATGGGAAATGACACCTACACCAGATACAAGTTGGGCTAGGTTATTGAAAATTATTATTTTTGGGATAAAATGGGAATCGTATACAAGGCGTGCATATGGTTATATAATGCACTAATTTCTTCATAAATTAATTTTAAGCAAATTAAAATGAACACATTATTTTTATAGGAATCAATAAATAAAAAATTATAAATTAAATAGATTAAAATAAATATTTTATTTTTACATAGATTAAAATAAATACAATTATAAATCAAAGAGATTGAAATAATATTTGATTCTACTATTTGGTAACTATCTTATTTTTATATTATTTTATGGCATTTTTATAAAATTTAAAAAACAATCCTAAATTTTTATAACATTAATTTATAAATTAATTTTAAATTAATTAATTAATATTACAATACATATCTAAAACCATTAAAAATCATTTAGATCAAATTTAGATAACATATTAATTCAAGGTAGAAGAAGTGGCCTGATCTTATTTTTGAGTTTTTGACATATATTGGCAATCAATTATTCTAACACCCCCATTTTTTAATATCAAAATATTTTGTTGTAAAACATTACAGAAGCAAAAAAAACACCTAGAAAAAATAGGGTGTTACTGTTGTACCTAACATAAGATAGACATTTGTTGCTCGTCCCATGTTATATACAAGGCTAAGAAAACCAAATTTCAAATACGGTAATAGAGTGTGCCAAAGGTAAGATATATAGATACTATGATAAAATGATTACAAAACAAGACCTCCACGAGGCCCCAAAATATCTAAACTCATGGACTGTGGTAAATAGAAAGTACTGAAATACATTAAAGTAAAACAACAAAATGTTGAGACTCCAAGACCTTAATCCATTAAGAACCTACATAAGATCTCCAAGTGTCCACTCTTTCAAACCCTAAGCCTCGCACAAGGTATTCCACTATCGGCCATCCTAAAAAACTTTCACATGATATTTTTCTCATGGAATTGAGTTGGTGACCAAAAAAGCAAGCATATTAATATGCTAAGTACTAACTAATTCAAGTTACCCCCTTAACGAAAGCCACAAGTATGCAAGGCCAAGACTATAATTCCCTAAAAATTATTTATCAATAAATTAATTTAACCTAATTTCTAAATTTTATTTTATTTAATAATCCTAAATTAAGTATAGGTAAATTATATTAATTTTATGTATTTATTATTACTAATCTAAAAATTTTACTCTAAAAACTTAACCTAAATCCCACACCCAAAAAAATTCTTTTTTCCTTTTTTCGTTTTCTTTTTCTCATATTTTTCTTTTTCTTCCATTCTTTTTTTTATCTCCTTTCTTTTTACCCCTCCTTTCTCCCTGAGATGCATCATCACTTGCCTAGGCCCTTCTTCTTCTTTTCTTTCTTCCCTCCTCGAGTGACCAGGCTCATCTTTTTTTCTTTCTTTCTCATTTTCTCTTTTCTTTTCTTCTTTTCCTTTTTTCTCCCTTTCTTCTTCCTCACACCTATATCCTTCCTTGCGTCACCTTCCCCTTCCATTTCTCACCTGGCTTGCACCCCTGTATGCCGCTATGTCCCTCTTACCTTTCCTCTCTTGGCCATGCACATTGGCCTACACCTTGTACCTCTGCCTCTACACCCTACACCCCTACCCATACTGCCTATGACTACCTTCTCCCCTTGTAGCCATGCACGCCAAATTTGTAGGCCACCTTGTCATCTTATCCTATCCCTCAATCTCTTCCTCATCTATTAATACCTTATTGATCCTTAATTCCTTTTCTCTACCACCTACACCCACCTCCTCTATTTTCCTTGCCTTCCCCACCTCTACTAGCTCTATCACTATGTTGTCGCCGCTGCGTCCAATCATCCCTTGCCACCTCTATTCTTTTCATATGCCTTACTCATGCCTATGGAGCCACCCCTCTCCCTTCGTCTTTCCTTTTTCCTTGTCCTACGCTTGCAACCATAGTAGGTTACATTTCCTCCTCCACCATTGCCAACCTTTCTCCTCCCTCCTTACCACCACCACAACGAAGCCACCCTACACAGGTGCCCTAGCCTGTGCAACCACCTCAACAACCCTTATTTCTCCTCTTTTCTACCCCTTTCTCCTCTCTTCTTCTTTCTCCCTCTCAGTCGTGCGCCACCCTGCACCACCGCTGGCTGCCAACTACACCACCACCAACCATCACCAACTATGGCTAGTCCCAGTGCCACCACCACCCCCTCAACCCTAAATTGCCAACCCTCACCCATTCTACTAAAATCAACCACCACTATTGTTGTGTCGCCACTGTTGTTGGGTCGTCACCATGAATGCTGTCTGCACCATTTTTCTTCCCCACTTTAGTCACCTCTATTTCCTTCCTCCTTTATATTTCCTTAGGTTAAGTCCTCTTTTGTTCCTTTTTCTAAAAAAAAAAGAAAGGAAAATCTAAACTGTGTATATTCCCATTTCTAGGTAATATTCTAATGATAGCAGAAAAGGAGGAGTAGGTCATGCGTGCTTAAATACTAGAGTCCCTTTGATTAGGAGACAATCATGGATAGGGTTTTACTATGCTTAATATATGTCTTTGTTGTGTGTTATGTGATGGCATGTGTGAAATGATAAATGAATTTAGTGTTGTATATGCAATTTTGGCCTAACAGTAGCTGAAGATAAGAAAACTTTGTGGTTATGTCTGTATTGATTTCAAGTGTTAATGTATGTCCATGTCTATGTTATATGATATTTCATGTGTGGAAATTTGGAGAGTCCTTGTGTTGGATGCCTTATGATGTAGGCAGGATTTTTGAGACCTAGGGGCATGTTGGTTAATACTGTAAAAAATTGGCTTGTAGGGTACCTTAGGGTACCAAGTGACATAAAATAGGTTGGAGTTACTGTATGAAATAACTAGGGTAAAAATGGAGTGGTTTATGGTAAATACAGTATGCAGGTGAAAGACCGTGAATGGGGTGAGTAAAACCTAAGGGGATTTTTGATCATATGTGAGTAGAGTGGGAGTTTGGTAATGGGGAGTGGATATGAGGCTAATGATGATATTTTGGGTAGTCATGCAAATTTGGAAAGTCTTTTCAACATTAGGGAAGGAGATATGACCAAAATGTGAAATTAGGTTTTGAGAGGCCAAGGCGCAAAACCCTTGGAGTATGTTGTTATTGCATGTATGAGATCAAGGATTTGGACTGCAACCTTGTATCATGATGTTAACTATAAAATTTTGAGAATGTTTACCAAATTTAGTATCCATGCAAGATAAAGGGAAGTAGTTTTGACTAAATTGAGGAATTAGGGTTTTTGAGAGGGCTCGAATAGGAAGGGTGTTATCACATGTGCAAAATGGGGAAGTTAGGCCACAATGTTTGAGTTTATGGTTAATCATAGCATTATATGCATGGGGTAGGGAATTTGGGATCTAGATAAGCAATAGAGAAATGACTATGCCAACTAGGAGAAATTAGGGTTTTTGAGGGGTAACCCTAGTCACTAGGTATTATTATATGTGAAAAAGGGGGTAATAGACCATGACTCTTGACTATGGGTCTTTTAATGACATGGTAGTATTTGTTGGGTATATTGGGGACTAAAAAGGAAAACTGGAGGTGAGGATATGCCAAGGTTGTGAAATTAGGGTTTCTAAGGGGAATAGGGTTATTTCGGGGTGGTAGTTGGGATGGTGCCTTATATGAGTAGGTGAGCATCTCTATATGATGACCCTAAAGTAAATAAAAAATTAATAATACACTAATCACTTAAAGTGGAAGATCACTTGAGTCGGGTCCAGTTGTACCTGCCAATCTGAAATACCCAAAAACAGCAATTTTAAGAATTTTAACTAATTAAGGATTTATTATGAAAATTAATTAAATAAATTATTTTATTAAAATAAGAGGGATTAAATAGGGCCAAATCAATAGGAAATTTATAAATAATTTAATTGGAGAAAATTAGAGTGTTTTGCAAAATAAAATAAAATTTAGGAAAAATCTTTCAAAAATTCTAAATTAACCTAAAAAGAGAATTTAATTATTATTTTACTAAAATATTATTATTTTTAGATATCCCAAATACCCAAAATATTTTAATTAATCCCAACTCACCTATTTTCTCCTTTCCCTTTTTCTTTTCTTTTTTTTCTCCTTCTTTCCCCTTTTTCTTTCTCTCCTTACTCATTTTCTTTTTCTCTTCTTCCCCAAATTGGGCCAACTCCCTCGCGGCCCAATCCCCTCCTCCTTTCTTCTCCTTCGTCATAACCCAGGCCCGTGTGCCGCATCTTTCTTTCTTTCCCCCCAGCTGGCCGGTTTTTCCCCCTTTCTTTTCTTTTTCCCAAACCGCCCGGTCCACTCCCCTCCCTCTTCTTTCTTCTTCTTCCTCCCTCATCGCGACCTGCAACACTTCTCCCCAACCTGCTTCATGATTCTAGCTGTCGACCATACCTGCTAACTAGCCATCTCTCCCCTCTCTTCCCCGCCTATCCGCCTACCGTTTCAACCCAACCAATCCTCCCCTCTTCTCGCGTGACTTCCATTTTTCCTATCCAATCACAACCTGCCATGGAAGACCTATACCGACCTACCATCGTCGGCCGGTGTGCCCTATCCTACCTGCCCCCTATTCTCTCATTTCCCTCTAACCTTATCCCCCTCCATTGGTCCTATAAATACCCTATAGGTAGCATTGATCTAGCTTTTGATTCTAACCCAAAAAATTACTCTTGTGCTCCACCACCCTATTAGACGCCCTTGCCATTGCCGTCGCCCAACGTTGTCGCTTGAGCCACCCACCGTACCACTCCCTGAATCACCATCTACCCAACTATACCTCTCTCCTCCCTTGATTTTCCCTATATGAGCCACCCTGGTTGTGCAAAGCACCCTTATCGATCAGCCACTCCTTCGCCATTGCCACCCTTCGCACCACCGTCCATAACCACTCCCGCCATAACCACCATCCCTTACACCTCTGAAAAGCACTTGCAGACCTTCCTCTACCTCCCCCTACCCTCCTTTCCCCTCTCCTCCTCTCCTCCTCCCTTTCTCCCTTTCCACCACTCTCGGCTACCATAGCACCGCCGCTTGTGCCACCGCCTTTGGCTGCGCCACCACCCTTATTCCAACCCTCTCAACTTGGGCAACCTTAACCACCCCAACTTCCACCCTCATTCCGCCTATCCCATTCCCAGCACTCGACTATCTCTCTTTTCTTCCCTTTTTCCCGCCATCGCCACCAGTGTCGTCCGCCTTCACCAGTGCCGCCAATCACCACTAACCCTAGGTGGTACCCTAAACCCTCTCAACCCTTAAACTCAAATTATGCAAGCCTTGTCTATTTTTACTTGTATTTATATTGTTATTATGTATTATGTATTATTATTATTATTATTATTATTATTATTATTAGTATTAGTATTATTACTACTACTACTACTACTACTACTACTACTACTACTATAAAGGGTCAAACCCTATTTTACCATTATTTTAATTATTAATATTATTATTATGGTAAAAATATTCAAACCCTTATATTATTGTTATTTCAAATATTACTATTATTATTATTATTATTATTATCCTTAGCAATATTAGTATTTTGTTAGTGCTACTATTATTATATTATTATTTTATCTCTAACCCTATTATTAGCCTTAGCCTTAAAAATACTAGGGTTTCTATTACTAGGAGTATTAGTATTACCATAATTAATATCGCTATTTTGCTATAACTAGTGTCAGTATTATTATTAGAAATAAGCTATTAGATTTAATAATATAAGTATGGCTATAAATATTATTAAAAACCCTATTTTCACTTATAAAGTTTCTTTTAATAATAGTAACCCTAATCTTAGAATGAAATAGGAAATAATAGTATTTTGGTAGGAGAAAAACTAATCCTTAATTTTTCCCTCTTATAGGTGAAACCAGTTAAAACCCTAAGGAGGTGTAGGAGCGTGTTTCAAGACCAGTGTCGTGTTAGGTGAGGATGTAGCTAAGGCCTTATGTGTGCTATGTGCCTTATATGCCTTGTATGCCATGTATCACGATATGTTATGTATCTTGTGCCTATAGTTATAATTATTTTATGTGTAGCGTAGCTTGGAATTGAGGTATGCTCATGTGTTATCTTATGGCATGTGTATAATATGTATATGCTGTAATTATGATGTGATGTGATGTGGCCCTTTAGGACATGCATGCTAGGATATGTAATGTGATGATATAAGGTGAAAGGATGAAAAAGGAAAATGGAGAAGTAAGTTGACTAAAGGGAAGTAAGTTGACCAAGGAATATGGGATTGACCTAAATATCCCATGATCCATGAGAGGAAGAATAAAAGGGGAGACTTTAGGAAAAATAAAGTGGATGAACTTGTATGAGAGAATCTAGGATTGCATGGGAGAACCTAGGGTTTTGCATGGGAGTTTTAGTGTTTTGCATGAAAATTTTTGAGGGTTTGCATGGGATGGATAGGGTCTGCATAGGGGTGAACCTTATGTATCAAAAGTTGACTTGGGGTGCAAGGAAGGTAATGGAAGAGTTTTTTGGGTGATTGGAGGCCTTGGGAGAAAAATAGTATGTGGGATAGTATAAGGGTGTATAAGAGATTGAACTAGGGTTTGGGAGGAAACCCTAATCCGAGAAGGTGGTAAAAAGGAAAAATAAATGAGGGTGAGTGGAGTATGAGATGAAGATGGAAGATTATCATGTGAGGGATGAGCATGAGCATCATGGAAAAATAAAAGTGGAAGGTGAGAAATGGAGGGGTGACATGTGGAAAGGAGGATGCTAGGGTTTGGCGTGGTCACCTAGGGTTTCACGGTCACACGTGTACTTGGGGAGTAAAGTGAGATGATGAGGGTCGAATCTAAGGGTTGTGATGTGTGGGGTGTTAAAACAGTTTGGGTTGTGTGAGAAGGATGGACCACATAGACCCAAATTAGGGTTTCTGAAAAAAAAAAAACCCTAGTGTACGACAGTGAGTGGGCTTGGAGGTGTAAATTAGGGGGCCTTGACCCACACACTTAGGAGTTAGGATTCTAGTTTGAGCTAGGGAAAGGAGGTAAGGATGTTGGAGCAAGTTAGGAGGTGTAGGAGTCTCAAGATATGGGATGGGCCCTCTTAGAGGATAAGCATAAATGGAGTTAGTCATGCATGTCTAGGACGAAGTTGTTGAATAAGACACAGTAAAACATTAATCATGTAAAATGGAATATTATTGAGCCGGACCCAAACCGATCCACCGGCATAATAGTAGCCAGGTGCCGGGGTGCCCTAGAGACCAATCCACCGACATATAATAGTGGTTAGGTGCATTTTTCCGTATAAGTGACCACTCCACTGGCTATAATAGTAGGGGATCCCGAGCTCAATAAACCAAACCCTAAGTTTGATAAGATATATAAAAGATACTAAGTACTTACAGTAGAATACCATGAGAGTTGGGGCTAGACCGGGCCACTAGTGAATAATAGTGGCTAAGAGCATTTTGCCTTGGAGACCGATCCACCGGCATATAATATTGGCCAGGTACATTTTGCCCTACAAGTGACTGATCCACCGGCTATAATAGTGGGGTTATCGTATTCGCATGGATTTGATAAAAACATGATGTGAAATGACTACCGATTAGAGATTAAATAATTAATTTATCTGGACTATAGCTTGGCCTTTATTTATCTGAAATGATTGTATGTTGTTGTGTTATCATGCTTGGATTATGTGCCTTTGTGTATTGACCTTAGTGCATGGTTACCTTGTGACCACCCTTTTTATGGTTGCTGCTCATTCCCATGAGCAGAGGACCCACCTGAGTTTGTGCAGGTAGGAGATGGTATCTTCAATGCCTACGACACTTACGAGGCATCGAGTAAGGCCAAGAGTTGAGTCTAAACTTGGCCTAGGGATCGATAGTGACTTGGCCTGATTCTATCTTTCATTCATTTTAATTTGTATCACCTTTATTTTAGCCTTGTTTTATTATACTGTACTTCCGGTTTCTTTGGGAACTTTAATTATGTACTCCTTTGGATTGTAAACTTTTTATGCGTACTCTGATTCCCATGTTATGAACTTTCTAGTTCTTTTATGAATTCTTGGTTTAAGTATTGACTTAAGTTTGATGCTAATCTTTTTTTTTAGCCTTAGCACTTGGTACTAGAACGGTAGGAGTGAACTGGTGTGGTACTAAGTGTGGCGGTAATATCCCTAGAATTCACAGTTTTGTTATTTCACTTATATTAAACTTTGTTAGTAAATGAAATTTTTCAGTAATGAATTTTGGGGGTGTTAATCCATCGGCGAGAGTAGTGGCCAGAAATATCTTACCTTAAAAGTTGTACCTTGTTACTATACCACCGATGAGAATAGTGGAGTCACAAACTCGAGTAAACTAAACCATTAGATGATAAAAACCCATGTTAAGACACTAATTACTTACAGTGGAATACCACGTGGGTTGGGACCTATTGTACCTTGATTACCGATCCACCTATGAGAATAGTGGCCTGGAGCGTCCTACCTTAGAATTTATACTTTTTTTTACCATTCTATTAGTTGAGAATAATGGGGTCCCCAAACTTAACGTGAATAAAATCATGAGATGGTTATCAATGTACTAATACCATATGTTTGAATAATATTAAATAAGTTAGTGTGATCTACTTATGCATGTATTATCTCTTATTGTGGTCTTATTGATTTCTGTGACCTTCTTGACTGTATTGTTACCTTACTCAGTATGAAGTATACTGATCATCCTTATTATGGGTGTCGATTATTCCCACAAGCAGAGACCCCTTTTTACTCTATGTAGGTGGATGAGGACTCACTAGATGACTTCATTGCATATGGTGCTATGATCGGAGGTGAGTGATGCTATTATGACAGAGGATGGGGACTAGAGAATGTGTTGTATGGTTGTTGTTTTTAACAAGTTTTCTACATGTTAATTTTCACATGAATATTTATTTATGTATCCATCATTACTTTCAAAAATGAACACCTAACTCTTATTTATGATTTTTTTTATTATACTTATGCTATATTTACCATGGGTTGCATTCTATTCTACCTTATGTTGTAAGTGATATAAGGATGATCTGTGGTCAAACTTATACCGATTACGACGGTAACACCCTTCTCATGTTTGAATATTCTTTCGTTTAAATAAAAATTTTGAGTAGTAGATTTTGGGGGTATTACAAAGATATAAAAGGAAAATCATGCTAAACACCTATCATACTCATGCTATACAATTATATATACGTACTCTACCATGTTCATATAATAACAAGTGATTCCATATCTCTGTAGACTTTTCTACTATCCATTTATAGGAGTATCCCATTAGGTCCATATTTAAAAGTTTACGTGAACCATTAAATTAATTATGTACAAGCTATTATTCCTTTTTTTTTTCTTCCTTTTTCAAGCGATAAATTGATTACCACCCCATGGTCTCACATACTATAGAAGCCTATCCAAACCAAAGGGCATAAAGTTCGACCAAAGTCAAGTAACCACCAATGGACACGAAGTCTGGTTGAAGTCAAGTAACCACCAATGGACATAAATTCCAACCAAAACTAATTAACCACCTAGGTGAATAAACCCTTTAGTATCAATACCCACTAGTATATCATTATTATCTAGAGTAGGTAAGGCATCGGGACCTACTAAGATCTCGCCCAAAGGCAAACTGACTCCTGATAGCTAATCAAGGATTGGGTAGTCTAGGCCTATGCACAACTCAATCATTTTTCACTTTAAATGATTGGTGTGCTATTCGCCAGGGTTATGTTATCACATAAGGCCCATTTAACAACCAAGCAACACAGCCACCTAAGCATTCCAACTTAACTATTTTTACCTTCCAAACCATGTAGTGGGATATTTATTAATTCTTAGCCAAGTTTAAATCAACCCATTTAGACAATCTATTTAGGCCAAGAATCTAGATTACATCATCCCTTTGTAGAATCATAGCATATACATTATGGTTTTCCATTAAAACCTTCTAAAGGCACTTATTGAGAATACCATGAATTAAGAATCATTTAATCCACATAGTAGGTTAGTTAATTCATGACAAGATGTGTATTTTCATCATTAAAGAAGCATATTATATCATAATATAAATTCTCAAATCATATCGAGTTCAAACAAAATAAAACAACACACTATAGCCGAACTGATTAATCGGTTTGGGCTAACTAGTTGATTGGTTTGGGCTAATCGCTTGATCGGTTTGGCTTAACCAAAACATGGAGTTCCCTTGAACTAGTCGATCAATAAAGTCAAACTAGTAGATTACTCTAATATAAGTCATTCAATTATGATAAATTGTGATGATTTTAAATAGAGAGCAATCAAGGTCAACACAGAATACCCGGTCGATCAGTTTAGTCCAACTGGTCGACTATTCTAAGGACCAATCGATCGATTTAGCTTAGCTAGTTTATTGGTTTGCTCTTAGACAATACATAATAAACATTTTAAATACTATTAAAGCTCTAAAATCCTACCATATCCAAATCATAACATTGTCATAGCATAATACTAATATTTAATATGTTCATATACCGAATCATGCTTCATTTACAAGAAATCAACCCTATTTCTCATGAATCAAGTCTTTTTCTTATAAATATTAAGCACTCCAACATGCATCATTAAAATACCAAAATATCATACATGAATATAAGGATTATAATTTTATAGAGTGCACTAACTCACCTGCTTATTCATGCCACATTTCAAAGATAAGAATGACTTACTTGAATTTTAGCAAAATTTTCCTTCAAAGAGGCAAAACCCTAAGTTGAAATATTTCAACTTCCAAAACCTTAAAAACAATATGTTAAAACTTAGAAATCTTCAAATCATCTTTACTAATCAAGAAACTTGAATTAAGATAGAAAACAAAATTACCACACCTAAGAGAAAATAGAGGAAAGAATCAGCGGGATGTAAAACTCAACATTTTCCTAAATTTAACTCTCTCTTGCTTAAGAATAAAACAAGGAGAAGCTAGAGAAGGATCAGAAGAGTTAATCAAGTTAGAGTGAAAGCTCGAAGTGTAAAAGAATTAGCACAAGTGTTGAGAAGCTCAGGAGAATTTTGGTGGCTAAAAATAATAATAAGGAAACTAGATGATTAGGGTTATTTATAACTAATGAATTGGTTAAGGGAAAAAGTGAGGTTATTTAATAGATCAAAAATCCTAATTTTATAATTCAAATATGGGCTGAATGAGTGAATTTATCAAAAATAGGTTGACTTCCTTTCTAGAACTCAAATGGTGATTTTATGGATAATGCAGGTCAAGTTCATCCAAAAAAGATCAAAGATAAGAAGAGAAATGGAAAATTAGCGTGGGAAGCAAGTCTCATAGCCATACAGTGATAGTCTGGAACGAATAATATGTTTAAAAGTCGTACAGAGGAGAGAGAAAGAAGAAGATAAAGGGTGAGGTCATCCTCCCCTTTTTTTTGTTAAGATCGGACCTTCGAATTTATTCGATGCAAAATTAAAGCTGGATAAATGATTAAAAGAGTTAATGATTATTCATGAACAATTCAGAGTTATATTATCAATATTTCATTTTGATGTAAGAAATTTTTTTAGAAAAAAATCAAGCTTAAAAAATCATCCACCTTGATAAAAACCAGTCGATCGGTTTGGTTACCAAACGATTGTTCTACCGACCAGTCGATTGGTTCTTCCAAATCAGTCAATCGATTCTGCTGAACCAAACCTAATGTTGAAAACGACATACCAATTGATTAGTTCATAGAATAAGTTGACTAATACGCTAAGAAAACTCATTTTATTCAAAAATTTCAAACTCTTTATTAAATCAAACCTAAACTATAGTTTTAAATCAAGATCAAACACCATCCAAACTTTAATAAATATAAAATTTTCTATTTTATAAATCTTACAAAAATAAGGTATTACAATTATCTCACACACTAATAGCTCGTTTAAATTGGAATGACTCGTAGTGAAAATAAATATTAAAATATTTTAAAATATTATTTAGATAGTATTAATTTATCCTAAATAAATCGGGTTATTTGAATTGAAGTAAATGAATCTTAAAAAATAAAATAAACAACATTTATATCTAAAATTCCTTTATAACACATATTAGAGTAAAATATTTTTATTTAATTAGTTAAAAAATTATTATTTTTCCTTCACCCTTATGAATCCAAATTAAAGAATTATAAAAATAAAATTTAACCTCCGTTAACTTTAATAATTTTTTTTATATTTTTATATCTTAACAAAATAAATAAATATAAATTAAACCACAGAGTAAAAAGTCTCTGGGGTACGATTTCTCATTATTAGAAGTCCGCTGGGATACGAAAGTTACAATACGTTCCACAACCCTAACGAAAAACCTTTCTGCGCCAAAAATCACACACAACATCGAATTGAAATCTCGGGTTAATAAATAGGACTAAAAACGGAACCAGATGAGATCCAATTCAAAATTCAGGATTAGAAAGATCGAAGACTAATGCACAATGACGATGATGGAGGAAGAAGAGGAGATACAAAGAGGGAAGAAAGTGATGGTGTTAATCGAGAAAGCGACGAATTCAACGGCGCCGGAAGTTGACCCTCGCCTTCTCAAAGCTATTAAAACAGTTGTTCGTTTTTCCAATGCCGAGCTCCGAGTTGCTGCCGAAATCTTAATGGATCTTATGAAGCGACAACATTCTCAGGTGCTCTGTATATTTCTTCTACAAATTTTAACCTCACTTTATTAAATACACAATTATTAAAATTGTTTTTTATGTAGCTTAATTTGTGTGCGTAATTTAGCGATTCACCAGTTTCAAGTTTTGTAGAGTATGACCAATAATCAGGCTGTGCAAAAAATTCATATCGAGTATCCGAAAAATTCAATCTGTTATTTAAAAATTCGATAAAAAAATATCCATATTTTATTGATCATTTTACCTATGTATCATAATATTATATTTTTACAGTTTTAAATTTTATTTATTTTTATAATTTAAATTTTTCTAATAATATTTTATAGTTTTTTAATTAAAAAAATAATATAATTAGATAAGTATAATATAAATATTAACTGATGTATAATGTTTAATTATATTACTCTGTTGCAAAAGGTATTAATATTGATACATTTGTATATGTATCTAAATTCAGTTTATATCCAGCCGTTTTGATATTCAGAATTTAGATATTAAAGGTAAAGGATGCCGAGTGGCTGTGTGAACAATACAATTTTTTGGTTTTACACACCCAAGCCCACTTAAAATTTACATGTCTTCATTCTCTGACATTGGATTGGGCTGAGTTGTGGGTCTTGGATACTTCAGTTCTGAAATCTATTCTGTCTGACTGCCATTTGATCACTCCACTGAAACCAATTGCTGAGGAAATTTAGTTTCTTCCTGTCAAATTCGAGCTCAAAATGGAGCTGTGGGTTATTCTTTTTTAATACTATTATTATCGTTATTTCTACAAGTGTATATTAAGTACTATTATTTAGGTCCTTCTAGATTTTTTTTTCAGTTAGTTGGATTTAATAAGTCAAGTTGGACATGCCAATCTGCAGGTTCGATATCTTACACTCCTGATAATTGATGAAATATTCATGAGATCAAAGCTATTCAGAACTCTTATCACCGAGAATTTGGATCAACTATTGAGTTTAAGCATTGGCTTTAGAAGAAATCAGCCATTACCTGCTCCTCTGTCCGTTGCGACTGTTCTCCGTACAAAAGCGATTGAATTCTTGGAGAAATGGAACACTACATTTGGGATCCATTACAGACAACTCAGGCTAGGATTTAACTACCTCAAAAACACGCTTCGGTATCAATTTCCTAATCTTCAAGCAAATGCTGCTCGTACTCAGCAAGAGAGAAGAGAGAGGGAGATAAGGACTGGGGAGATTCTAAGAAGCAAGTTAGAAACATTGAGGGAAAACTTCTCTTCAATAAAGGGCGAGATCAAGTCGACCATTGATGAGATTGATGAGTGCTTGGAGATTGTGCGAACTAACGATGATGGGAGCTGGAGACAATTGGATAATAATGATGGTGATGAAGATTATGGAGAGATTCGTAATCCAGAGCTGAAGCAGATTCGCGCTAATGCGTTGATAGAGGCAGAAAAGGTTCAAGAGAACAATGACAACAAGGTGGTTTTTGATGCGTTAAGGGAGCAGTACAAGCTCCTTGTCAGCAAGCATTTGGTAACAGTTCAACAGTGGCTATCTGTTCTCACCAGAGTTGAAGTCGAGGACAACAGGTTTCGCGTCTCTTCCCTGAAAGAGTTTATTTCTATCCGAAACCATATCCATGCAGCGAAGAAGAAATGTGAAGATTCAGGTTGTGCTCTCCTGGACACAAAAGCTGATGACGAGGATGATGATATTTGGGAGGAAGGTAAGATTGGAATGGCTGAAAACAGTGTTTCTCCTAAGGCCAACAAACATAATGAAGATCATGGCACAACATCAACCTCTAATAAGGTGTCAAATAAAGAACATCTTTATAAGAAGGGTTCAAACGGGGAAGACAAGGTGGACCATGAAAATATTCGTTTAGACGCAAACCCTTTGAGGGGCAAGCTTTTAGCTGAGGCTCCAGTCCTGAGATGGGGTCCATCCTTGGATGACTGGGGTAGAAAGAGGGATGTGCTGGCTAACCAGAGAGGGATGGAGCTGGATGGCCACTGGGGTCGGATAGATTATGATGCAGTCATTCCAGCAGAGAAAATTGCAGAGTTGAGTGTTCAGGCAACTGTTTACAAGGAAGAGCAGGTTGAGATTCAACCATGTCGTGCTCCTTTGAGCAAGGGAGGGCTTTGTCAGAGACGAGATTTGAGGGTATGTCCATTTCATGGTCCCATCATACCTCGTGATGATGAAGGAAACCCCATCTCTCTTCAGGGTGTTGGAAGAAAACCTGCTGAAACCATTGATGAGGCAGGGCCGTCAACTATTGAAGGCTCTTTGACAAAAGAAATGAGCCTTGACAACGACTCTCAGGTTAGTCTCGTGGAGAAATTGGCAAAGCAAGCTATGAAAAATGTGCGCAGGAAAGATAGAGAGGAAATAAACAAGAGAGAAATCTATAAGCAGTCTCTCAAGCGAGCAAAACTCGCCAAAGTTCGACAGCACAATGAAGCAGTTCTAAGACAGGCCGCAATAGCATCTACCTCAATGTCAGCATCAATTGGTGAATACGCGGATGCAAATGATGGTCAAGGGAGATCTGCAACAAGAAACAAGAAGCCAACCCTTTCGTCAATGTTGCATAAGAAGGTTACTACAAAAGATAGGTTAGCTCAAAGGCTGTTGAGTACTCGGGCAAGAGATGCAACTATTAGGCAGTTGAGTCAGGGCGAGGATGCGAATTATAGAGAAGCATTTGCAAACCAGTGGTGACAGTGACAAAGACTTCCTTCGGCAGATGCTGATGATTATGAAGAAATCTTGAAGCTACACAGATGCCTAAAAGGTTGACTATATTGGGTTCAATTTTAGCCTCTGTTTTTGCCAGGCTATAGAAGTTCGAGTTTGGTCACCTCTTCAGTGTACCTTTTAGTGATGAGCAGTCTTAGAGTTCATGTGCGAGCAATTGACAATTTCATTCTAGTTATTATGATCCTGCATGTTTCATCTGCCTTCCGCAGGATTGAAATGAAGCTAGAATTGTTGTTGTGCCCATCTTTTACATCCAAAGTTGGTGTATCATCCGTTTTTATCTGGATTAGTGTTGTTAGGGATTGTTTGGTACATAAATGTAAACTTTCTCTAAGTTATACTTATATAGAAATAACTTGCTAGAAAATTCTTATTTGGAAGTAATATAATTTTATGTTTGGCTTACTATTATACCACCTAGGCAGTAATAGTATTTTATATTTGATTTACTATTATACTACCTAAGAAGTAGTATATAAATTATATTAGTGTTTCTTTATAATGAATATAATTATTTTTTACTTATAAAAATGAGACTAAAAAAGTAAATATCTATCCATGGGGTACAATTTGTATCTATCTAAGTAGGAAGTGTATATAAAATGAGGTAAAAAGAAAGTAGGTTTTACTTTTGACTCATACCTTTTATTCAACAAACAAATCAACTTTTATTTCGTTAATAATACTTATTTTCTTTATTTACTTCCAACCGAACAATACGTTAATTTGTAAAGACTTGTTGGCTTCTGTGTTCCTGTAATAGATTGTTTTATTAATCGAATGTAATAAAAAGCCAATGAAGTTTAATGATTTACTAGCTTACCATCGAAGAAAAATGCATCAAGGCATGTTAGAAATCTGCCCCTTTACTTCGTGGTAGCACATGCCACGCCCCCCCCCCCCCCACACACACAAAGTCTTTATCGTAAGTCATAAAAGGCAAACCAGCTGGGGCATTATTCGTTGAAAGACCTTTGAAACGTATGCAATTTTCTTTACTGGCCTCCTTTGCTTGGTGGTGGGTGGCCCTGTACTCCGACCCGAGTGACCTCCAATCCATTGTATTTGTACTGCTTTTTGTGCCGTCCTCCATTATCTTTATATTTACTGGTCTTCTCTGTAGGAATGATTACAATAGGAAGGAAGATAATCTTAAGCTGCTCATGACAGTGAAAAAGGGAAAGCTCCATAAATTGGATAATACATATGAATATCATCATTGTTTCTTAGAGGGTCTAGCTGAGTAATAGCAATGATGAACCTCCCTTGCCTTAATTATTTTATGGAGCATAGAGCACTATGGACTATAATTCGTCTTTTTCTTTTTACTAATACCTTACTTTGCTTGTTCTTGTCAAACAATCAAGGTCGAATTATTTATGTGTCGAACGTAGGAATAGAAAATATACTCTTCTAGTTATTATGATCGGATTTTGTATTTAAGACTTGCACAATATTATTATTATTATATGCTCCAAAGTAATCTCTTCTACTGACATTATTCGATGAACTAGAAAGATAGGCAACTCATGCAGGAGTGTCATGTACATATACTGTAAATTGTTTGTGGAATGAAAGTAAAGAATAATAAGGTAAACAGTGAAATTTTGTTGATTAACCGTTAAGCTATGAATATATCCTAATATATTCGGTATTAAAAATAAGAATCATATAATTTATAAAAGATTTTACTATAGATAAATTGATTTAGAATATATTAATATTTATTTAAAATTCATTTAATGATTGATTTTCTTTTAAGTATTTGATCTAAACTAATTATACCATTTCTCTAGTGGAAAATAAAAATTTATATCAAAAAACATATTTATATCTGTTTGTAAATAAACCCAACTATATTATTAGGATAAATTAAGAAAAAAATACTAGAAATTAACTAGCACTCTTTTTTTTTTTTGAATTTTCTAACTTTCATTTTTTTTTATCAGTATGAAAATTATTTACAAAGTAAGCACCTTTTTTAGAAAATAAATAAATAATGATTTTCTTGAAGTTTAGCACATATATAAACCCTTTCATTTTTTTTTTTTCTTTTTGTTATATCTCATCAAAGCAAACAAACACAAAACACCAAACCATATTATATACCGAAGATAGGGACACGCACATAAGCACGAGCAAACACTCAAATTCAAATATATAGCCACAACAAGCAATCCTGTATTCCTGTTCCCGTTTCCAGCTAAACCCTGATTTATTTTAACAACTTCGGTACTGTTGTAATTTTATTGGCTCTAACGTTAACCACCATGATTTAATTTATATGGACAATAATTAAGGCAGTTAGTAAAGTTTTTCTCTTATAGTGTAGAGAATAAAACTTTTTGCATTTGGAATACAATCATTAATTAGTAATGTTTCCGTATTTGATTAGTAGTTAAAACTGTTCCTTTTTTTAAATACAATCATTATTTAGTAATATTTCCGTAAGTAATTAATAATTAAATACTAGAAAAACGCCGACGAAACATTTGTCATCAATTACTGGAATCATGTTTCTGCTTTTCTTTTCAAAGTCCTTACCTAATCTCCGTCTGCCTTCACCGCTCCCCTCATTTCCAGTTATAATTGGTCACCCTTTCATTTATCAATAACAATCTAATAGTACTACACTATTTCCCAATTCCCTCTCTATAATTCCAAATTCAACCCATCGTAGGCCCAAAACCAGGCCCGCATAGTGGAACGGTACCTGCTATGAGATTTCGGCTTGTACTGCTGTAATGGAGATTCTCTCCCATCTATCTCTCCTTTCCCATGTCTTCTCTGCAGAAATCTGAACTCAGGAGTGAGAATAAGTTCCAGAGGAATCGAACCCGCTTCAGAAAAGCCGTGGGGAGTATATGTTGATTTGAAAAGTTTTTTCTGGGTATTTGCGCTCTTCTGACAATTTCAACTGTGAGAGGATGGATTTGGATAGCATTGAATGCGTTTCTTCGTTAGACATGGATGAGGATGAGATTGATCAACAGCGTCATCCTCTTCATCCTCATCACCAGTTCGCATCAAAGCCTCATAGTAACAGTAATGTTATAATCAATCCCACAATTCATCCGGCTACCAGTGTTCATGAGCTGCTTGAGTGTCCTGTTTGTACCAATTCCATGTACCCACCCATCCATCAGGTTTGTCTCCTCACCAATTTTTATTTATTTATTTATTATTATTATTATTTTAACTTGAATTTGGTAGATTTCATGTTTTCCTGTTTTTTTCCCCGTGTTTGTGGAGGAGTGGACTTTTTAAAATAGGGTACTTCATTTGTTGAGTTTCTTGTGAGATTCCCAAGATCTGGTGATCTTAGTTTGTTGTTTTCGTTTCTTGAGGGTTCTAGAAGCGACCTTCGCCTCTTTTCTGGAGTGTTTTGCTGCCATATATGAAGTGATTTGGATTTGGTATGCCATCGGACAATTGTAACCAGTTAACCAAAACTATTTGTTATATTGTGCTTCCGTCATTTAGTTGATGAATTTGTCTGTGTACTGTTTAGTCCGTGTAGGCTTCCGTCATTTACTACGCTGTTATAATTAGGTTCACTTAGCTTCCGACGGAGACAGCCGCCTACTTTGCCAATTGTTGGGGCCTCTGGAATTGGACTAATTCTTTGTTGTGAAAGCTGGAGTACAAAATATATCACGGTTTGAGCGGGCTAGACCTGATGTTGAAGCTTGAAGCTTTTATTCTGGTTGTATGAGGAGAATTCCCTTCACTCAGTCATCCAAGGAAGAGCCTTTATAGTTTATACTGGTCCTGTCCTTTTAGTAGCCTTTTTAGTCTAAAAATTCATGGTTGGCAGTTATGCAATACCAGCAAGCAATAAAACCGCGGTTACGATCGCGATTGCGGTTGCGGTCGCGGCGTTGCGGTATCGGGGTGTCGCGAATGATATTTTATATGTCGCGGTATGATTTTTTAATTTTTTTTCACAACAAATACTGACAGATATCGGTAAACATCGGCCAATATCGGTAAATAACAGCAAAATATCGGTAAATATCAGCTAATATCGTAAAAATATCGGCTGATATCCAAAATTTCGCCGATATTGCGGTGATAAATATGTGATTTTCTGAAATGACTACAATTTCGGAATTTTGTGTTGCGGTTGACCCGAAAACCGCAAAATTGTGGCTGATATGCAATTGCGGTACCGATATTTTATTGTATGAATACCAGACAAAGGTAACTGAATTGTACATTATAGATGCATGAATGAATATAGTTGTGAATGGCAACACCACACGATCAGGTTTTCGGGAAAGATTTACTTTTCTATCTTCAGCTATCATCTCAGACTACCTAGGCTACATGAATGCTAAATCATCACCAATATGGTACGTTATCAAATGGAAATAGTAACAGTAAGCCAAAATAGAATTTAGTGTAATGCTTGGTCTGAGCCTATAAGTTGGCATTCTCAACTGTCTATGTATAAAGCTAATGCTTCAGCATTCATAATTGACATGACTTGATTTTCTATTTGTTGAACCTCATATCAATTGGCAAAGGGAATGGGATTTGTTGAGGCCTGAAGCTGTGATAGACCCATCATCAGATACACGTATGTTAGGAGGGGAAAAAAGGACTGAGTAGTGGACCGGGAGGAAAATGAGCTAACAGGGGCTGGTTGATCTTTTGGGTCGTTGTTAGGAGGGATTTTTCTGTCTTTTAGCAGGTCAGGTTTTTATTTAGAATCTTTTAAGAATTGTTGAGTCACTCTGTTTTCTCTTGAATTGAGTCGTTGCTATTGGAGTCTGTTTTTCCTATTTAAGAGAAGGAAAGGGGAATCGGTTAATGGGGGAATATATCGGATGTAGGAGGGGAGGTGGCCAGAGCCTTGAATGTCTGGCAGCTCTATTATATCATAACTCTAATACTATCCTTTCCTTTCTCAACTCTTGTTTTTTCCTCTTCTCCTCTATTGCTATTATAGTAACCATTGTTTGAGCTGTGAATGTTGTTCGTTGATTGGGGGATTCTCCTAACAATTTGGTATCAAAGCCGTTTGTGATTGGGAAGAATGGATCAAAAGAAAATGGAGGTAGTAGAAGGACGAATGAGCACTTTGGAAGAGAAAGGAGGTGTATTGGCAAGGTATGAGAAAGGAGGTCCAGGATTATGTTGCAGGATGTGTGGTATGCCAACAAAATAAATACTAGACCTTGAGACCAACAGGATTGCTCCAACCCTGCGAATGCCCCAGTGGGTCTAGGAGGACATATTCATAGATTTTATCGAGGGGCTGCCCATTTTAGAAGGTTATGATTGTATAATTGTTGTAATGGATCGTTTAACCAAGTATGCCCATTTTATTCCTTCAAGACATCCATTTACGGCATGTACAGTGGCAGTTGTGTTCATGAAGAAAGTAGTAGGTCTGCAGGGTGTTCCCCAATCCATAGTGTCAGACTGGGATAAGGTGATCATGAGTAATTTTTGGAAGGAAATGTTGAAGTTACAAGGCACGAAGCTCCGGTTTATTTCAGCATATCACCCCCAAATAGACGGCCAAATGAATATGGTAAATCTCATTTTGGAGACCTACCTATGTTGTTTTGCTGGTGACAAACCCAATCTGTGGGCAAAATGGATTCCGTGGGCAGAATTTTGGTATAAGACTTCCTATGACTGTGCCATTCAGACCATCCCCTTCATGGCTTTATATGGTTGAAAACCCCCTTCACTATTACGTTATGAGCCTGGGAGTACTCCTTTTGCAGCGATGGATCAAGAGTTGCTAGAGAGGGATGCAATTCTAGCTGAGTTGAAACACCCCCTCCAACGAGCACAATTAAGAATGAAACGTTAAGCTGACAAGAAGAAAAGAGAGTAGGTGTTTCAGTGGGATATTGGTATTTTTGAAGCCTAAGCCATACCACCACCGATATCTGGCTAGGCGTCGATACAATTAAATATCGATCTCGATATGCAATATCGGTCGATCTTTATTGGATTTTGGGTCAGCTGATATGAGAAATTGGCGATATGTGACGGATTTAGAATTTCACGTATTTACCGGCAATCTATCGATATTTGCCAATATTTTACCAATATTTGTTGATATTTACTGGTATTTGTTAATATTTATTGTGAAAACAAATAAAAAAATCATGCCATGACAACCGCAATGTATAAAATATTGTTCGCGACACTCCGATACCACAATATCGCGATTGTGACCACGATTTTATTGCTTGTAGGCTCCTAAATGAAAAACTTGCCCCGAGATACTTTGGTCTATACCAAGTGGAGGCCAAGATTGGGGAGGTTGCATATTGCCTTTGGTTACCAGAAAATGCCTCCATTCACCTTGTCTTTCACGTGTCATTACTCGAGGAAACAATAGATGAAGGAAGTTAGGCCCAACCCTTTACCCCAATTTTGTCCTCTGATTGAGAATGGATGGTCAAACTTGAAGGTGTGTTGGACTTGCGTGACAATTCAGAAGGAATTATGGAAGCCCTTATTAGGTGAAGGGGGTTACCAGAGTTCGAGTCATCTTGAGAGGAATTTGACTTCATCAACCAACAGTTTCCTGTATTTCACTTTGAGGACAAGGTGAAGATTCGAGGTGGGAGTAATGATAAACCCATCATCATACTTGTATATTAGGAGGGGGAAAAAAGGGCTGAGTAGTGGGCCAGGAGAAAAATGAGCTAACAGGGGCTAGTCGATCCTTTGGTTCATTTTTAGGAGGGATTTTTATGTCTTTTAGCAGTCAGGTTGTTATTTAGAATCTTTTAAGAATTGTTGAGTTACTCTTTTTTTTTTTTTTTTTTTTTTTTGTTGTTGAATTGAGTTGTAGCTGTTGGAGTCTGTGTTTTTCCTATTTAAGAGAAGGAAAGGGAAATTGGTTAAAGGGGGAACGTATTGGATATAGGAGGGGAGGTGACCAGAGCCTCGAATGTCTGGCAGCCCTGTTATATCAGAACTCTAATGGTATCATTTCCTTTCTCAACTCTGTTTTTTCCTCTTCTCATCTATTGCTATTCTAGTAACCACTGTTCCAGCTGTGAATATTGTTCTTTGATTAGGGGATTCTCCTAACATGCTGCAAAGCGCCCACATTAGTGTGGTGAATTCTTACTTTATGACAAGGTGCACTTTTAATGCACTCTTACTACCTTCTGAAATCATTATTGTCCTAAAGATTTCTTCCTTGTTGACAAAGCAGAGTGGAATCAGTTGAGATTAATTGAAAATAAGGTGTTGTCATTCATAATAGATGACTTCAATTAACGAACATGGAAGAAGCAGGAATAGGTGAATATCTGTACATGTAGCTTGCAGTCTAACTCAATAAAAAAAAAAAATTGAATGTGAAGTTCCTAAAAGCAGAAGCAATTTAACAGTTCTTTTGCCTTTTGGACTAGACTATTTTATGTGAGGGCAGTAGCATGTTACTCTTTTCTATGAGGTGACTGACCCTTGTAACTTATTTTTGTTTGTACTGGGAAACAAACCCTCCCTGCCTGGCTTTTTTCTCTATCAATTGAAGATACTCTTCTTGTGCCTGTCTAGGTCCATGAGCATGTTTTTTAATTTTTAATTTTTTATTTTTTTTTCCTCTTTTCTGTTTGCTTGTGGCGTGACATTCAATTTAGTCTGCCTCCATACACTGACCTCTTTGGTTGTTGACATCACCTATTAATTGTTATTAATCTATTATTTCAACTCTTACATAGCTGCTCAAATGTAATTTAAAACCTTGCTCATTGTTACTTGATCAAGAGCTGTCTCTTTTCCTACTTGAGACCTTGCTATGATGGTTACTGATAATGCCAGTATATTTTAGGTATATTGTTTGCATGTCTTATGTTTGTTTAGAACAATACTGTGTCTGTTAGTACCATGCTGCCACATATTTGCTCCGATTATCAAGCTAGATGGTACCAAGTGAGCCACTTTTAGAAGAAAATTTCTTTGTTTATCGGTAATATGTTTTTCAGTTGTATGTATCTTTATTGGCCATTTGGATAAGTCTGGAAAAAGGACTTAGTAATAAAGCTTTAAATATGAATGCTATAAGAATAACTCACAACAAGAAAGCTGATTAACTATAAATTGTGGAGATATGTAATAACGAAGCCAAAAGGTGGTCACAACATGAATTAGTAAATCTCACACTCGTAAAGGTGAACATACTCTAAACCGATCCTGAAGTTATTTCTATTTAGGAAAGTCACACTCTAAACCCTTGCTAGTTTCTGCTATGAAAAATTTGCAACAACTATTTGTTCCTCAAAATATTCCATTTTGATCCTTATCTAAATTGTGATCTCACCCTCGTAAATTTCTGAATTGGTGAATCGTGACTGACACCCCAAGTTCTTCCCTTATCAGCAATTCAGCACTCTTCTTTATCTCCATCCTCATCTTCCTCTTATCAAATTTAATTTTTCAAAAAAAATCTCAATGTAGCTGGTATGCCAACTCAAATTAATCACCAATTCAACCCAGCACCTCTAAGGTCATATCAGGCAAAGTTTAGAATTAGTTAAACAGCCCCAAAATGTAGCAGATCAAAAGATGAAAAATAATAAAACCCCATGTGTGGAGGGACAAGAAAGAGAATTGGGGGTGAATTGTGAAGGAGGAGAAAAATGCATTCAAGTGGTTTATTGTGGAGGATATCTAGTGGAAGTATGGTGGTGGTTGTGTAGCTACAGCTGGTGGCAGTGTCTTCTCTATTTTCATCACTAGTTTTCATCTCTGTTTACAATGTAGAAAAGTGAAGAGGAAAATCTGGTAGTGTGAGGAGAATGAGGGCGTGACTTCATGAAATTAATTAGCGTATTTCAAGTTTCATTTGCGGAAAACAATGGAAACTGAAATAAATTTGTTCTTTATGAGTGGTATCCGCTATTTCTAAATAAGAGCGAGTTATGCTACTATTTGTCATTTCATCCATTCTAGATCAGAAAATGGGAGGTGGTACTTTGCTAACAGAAGTAACTTACAGCCCATTAGTGGTTTACTGCTTATCCTCACCCCTCTCACAAACCTTGTTGATCATATATTTTTAGAGCCATCTGGAAGGAAAATACATAATACTGGACATGCTTAACTACCAACTTCCTGCAGAAAGAATTTATTAAAGTTGACCTTTCTCTTGTGAACATTTTGTCAGATGACCCTAAGATCATTAGTCATCACTTTGTTTCTGCTGAGAAATTTCGGTCAACTACATAGCTGCTCCCATTCTTCTTGACTGCTGGACAGGGAATGGCGGAACAAGTCCAAAGAATGCAGTCCGTTTATATATCTCTGCCTTCAGACTGGTTATCTGGTTAAGATAAATTTGCACCTATTTCTGAACTCAGATGATCAATATCTCACAATGTGGAGTTTTGAAGAGAAAGCAAGAACTAAGAAGTAAGCATTAATTGTTGTTTGGCTTTTGAATGGTGTGGGCCAGAAATAATGAACAGATGATATAATTAATGATTTATGGTATAAAGGAGCTGCAGGATCATGCTTTTCTATCTCCATATATTCCAGTGGATGCGCCAACTGCCATGTCCACATGTAGCTTTTGAATTTCTAGTGTTCTTACTTGCTATCTGCAATAAGGCCCTCGATGAAGTATTGACTTCTATCTAATTAGAAATGTAAACAGCTGAGGTGTATATATATATATATATATATCTAATCTGAAATCTACATAATATTGTTGAATGAAGGAATACACAGACTGTTCCCATGTATCTGCCAACACCTTCAAGTCATTTTCATAATTGAGGACGCAGGAATAATGCTGGTTCTATCGTGAGGAGAGTATAATAGCTGTGCCGTCCATATTCATTCTTTTTTTGTCCTTTTTCCACTTTTAGGTTCAGGATTTTTTGTACCTATGAGTTAGGATCATCATCTTCTCTCTCTCTCTCTCTCTCTTTTTTTTCCCCCTTTTGGAATATCCTTCCTTGACTTTATAGTGGTTTTCATGTGCAGATGTTGTCAGCTAACTTTTGTGTGCATTCTTGGTGGTTGTGGTATCTTTCTAGGCATTCAGCAAGAGCATTAAATGTCATATATATATGTGTAGTTTCATCAACAATGCTATCTTGTAGAAAGTCATCTTACATTAGTTTTTCTGATTTCCTTGTTAGTGATGTCGCATGTGCTACTTGTTAGTCATCCCAGGAGTCATATTTATATCCAAGAGTCAGTTTTCCAGTCATGGGAACATTAATGATGATGTTTGTTGACCACCCGGAATCTATAATCTTTCTATGGTGTTGAAATTAAACTTCCTTGCCAACTCCATTGTATCTGTTCTCTTGGATCTCCTATTGTACCCGTAGTTTCTCACATCTTGCCTGCCTGGGCATAGTTGAAATATATGCATCTTTCAATTTATGCAGACCCTTGGTTGTAGATTCTACGTCCAATTTGCCTCACCAGTTATTTTTTGCCAAAATATTGTGTTGATGGAGGTCCTGAAGCTTTTGGTTTGTATTATGCAGTGCCACAATGGACATACACTTTGTTCAACTTGTAAAACACGTGTGCACAATCGATGCCCGACTTGTCGACAAGAGTTGGGTGATATAAGGTGTCTGGCATTGGAGAAGGTGGCTGAATCACTTGAACTACCTTGCAAATACTTTTCCCTTGGATGCCCAGAGATCTTCCCCTACTACAGCAAAGTTAAACATGAGACTATATGTAACTTCAGGCCATACAATTGCCCGTACGCTGGATCAGAGTGTTCTGTTGTTGGGGACATTCCATACCTCGTGGCACATCTGAGGGATGATCACAAGGTGGACATGCATTCTGGATGCACATTCAACCATCGTTATGTAAAGTCTAATCCACGTGAAGTGGAAAATGCAACATGGATGCTGACTGTAAGTGTATCTTTCTTCACTCTGTTTACATAAAAGTGCGTGTGAATGGCTGTTTCCTTCCGTATTCTATGCAAATGTGATTTGTGCTTTTCAACTTGAGATACAAGAACATTCTATCACATTTATGTTTCTCAATTTTTGTGAAGTCTTCAGCACTATGCCATTCTGCATTGCTTCAATGTTCAGAAGGCTTATTAATGGTGTAGAGAATGGAGAAAGCATTACATGCATGGTAATGATAAAAATTTATAGGTACTGGACATGTGATTGGTAGGTAAATCCTCAGTTGTGTTTTTCACCCTAAGTTTTCCTATCCTATTTAGTTAGCAACTAGGTGATCATTAACTCGTATTATGGTGAACTTTTGAGGTTGATCTGCAAAGACATCTAACTAGCAACTAGGTGATCACTTGAAATCTTGCTTTCTCATGCTATTGATTTCCTGTTTTGATAAGTCTGGTTTTGGACTTGGTTTAAATTGAAGTTCATAAACCCCCAACATACCAGTTTTCTGATTCTCAAAGCCCGGTTATTGTCAGACCTCAATTTTTCTCCCATTTTTTGAGTTTTCTTCTTTATTTTTGGTAGGGGGGGGGAGCAAGTTTGTTTTACTGGCGTGATACCCAGACGATGACGAATGCCAATTCTGTGTTTTAGGTCTTTCACTGTTTTGGTCAGTACTTCTGTCTCCACTTTGAAGCGTTTCAACTTGGCATGGCACCTGTATATATGGCATTCCTTCGGTTCATGGGGGATGAAATGGAGGCTCGGAATTACAGCTACAGCCTTGAAGTTGGTGGAAATGGCCGAAAACTCATATTTGAGGGCACTCCTAGGAGCGTCAGAGATAGCCACAGGAAGGTTAGGGACAGCCACGATGGCCTTATTATACAGCGCAACATGGCACTGTTTTTCTCTGGTGGTGATAGGAAGGAGCTCAAGTTGAGAGTTACAGGACGGATATGGAAAGAGCAACAGAACCCCGATGGTGGAGCATGCATTCCTAACCTCTGCAGTTGAAGCACAGTTGGATATTTTCAGGCCTCTCTTTTTTCTCAGTCTGTGTCAAAAGTTTGTCTCTACATTTATTAGTAAATAGAGACGATTAAGCTTCTTGCCTAAATCTGTAATGGAAGGCTGAAAAGCCTGAGAGTTGTCAGCTGTGATAAAATATGTTTTTTATTAAATAATTGAGCTTCCTTTCTGCAATGTGGCCTGTATGTACAGTAAGATGGGAGGGATCTTCTACGGAATGAACAGACCAGCTGTTTGACTCTAGAATTTCTTTTTTTCCCACTGTTAAAGGCCAAGACGGCTTACTTTGAAAATTTAACTCATAGTACGTTAGATATGCAACCCGTGTAAGTATCATTCCGAGTGGAATTAGATGGTAAAATAACAGCGTATCTATGGGCAGATGCATTCGCATATTTGGTGATATATTGTTGAACTTAAAATCTTCATGAATGCTGAAGGATAGTATGCAGTTTAGTATGGTGGTTAGGATTTTCTATGGATGATCAGATGATGGTTCATTGAGTGGAGTGACCACAGTTGAAGAGCTGGAGTCGGTTATCACTCTTAACAGTTGTTTCCCGAAGCAAATCAATGACCTGTTAGACAAGCTTTTGATTCTAATAAAGAGAGATGAAGAGTTTGTGACTCATAAATCAAGCACGTTTTTTTGTAATATAACATTAGCTCATGCCTAGAGTTACTTAAAATAACTACTTATTTTAGAAAAAATTTAGCTTAATTGAATCAATGGCATGCTTTGTCGATGTTGTATTTTGAGAATGTCGTTATGTTATATTATTTTAGAAGATTGTTGTGTGATCATTGAAATTTTATGGTAGAGACATTCATTTTATTTTTTAAATTTTTTCTCTTAGAAAGGTCATAAGAACAAGTATAATCTATCACATAGACATACAAAAACCGATAGAGTGAGAATTTATACTTCCGGACCTTTGACACTTAAGATTGAAGCATTGGTCACTAGTTTATGACTTCACCATAGACAATTTCATATTTTCATAATCAAGGGACTCTAGGGCTACAAATGAATACCAAACTATCGTAGAGAGGCAAGCACAATCCCGGGCAATAAAATCACAATTGCAGTCGTAGTATCGCAAACGATAAATTATGTACCATGGTAGTTGTGGCGTAAATTTTTATTTTTATTTCATAATATACTAAAATTATTATTTATTAATCATTTAAATATAAATATTCAATAAATTAATATTTTATATTATATTAGAAGTATTTGAGTGACTCATTATATGTTAAATTGTTATAATAATCCTAAATTTGTCTTAGAATAAAAAAAAATACATGTTATTTAGTAGTATATATAAAGGTAATAAATAACAATACTTTATTACAATTCAATAATAACTTGGTCCAATATATATATGGTAAACGAATAAGAAAAAATTATCATGCTTGTTTTCTTAATAGATTTAAGAATTTTCAATAAATTGTTGATTTATTGACAAATTCCGGTTTATCAATGATATTTTTTTATTTATTAACCAATAAATATAAAATTTCAAAACCTTAGTGCATCTATAATTTTGTGTCGCAACAACGCTATTTAATTGTATATAAAATCCATAATATCCACACCTAGAAGAAGAGGGATGTATCTTATAGTGCAATATATATATATATATATATATATCCAGCAATAGAAAATCATTCCTAATGTAAATCTAGCATCAATAATTATCATAAGTTACTTTTGTTTTACAAAAGTTGGAAAATTTTCTACTATTCAATTCATCTAAGTTTAAAACACCATTGCTTTCTACTCATTATCATTTTCCTTTTATGATTTTTGGGTGGAATAGCTTTTCTCAAGTGGGGACTAGTTCTGAAAAACTAGAAATTATTGTTACCGATATTTTGTGTTACAACTAAGGAAATAAGTAACAAACACCCCTCAATCATGCATAACGTCTCACAAGTTCACTGCCACTACAACCATCACCTACGACCACCTTTACCACTACGATCATTATCACCGCCACCATCATCACAATCACCACAAAATTCAGATCCAAAATTTTAAAATCCAAGATTTCTAAACATACGTAATCAAAATATCTAAAGTTTCAAAAATCTTAATTATTCAGACTTATTTAATCTGAATACTCTACTCTTTTTTTTTTCAACATCTCATTAGTTCACTTTAATTTAGCTCAAATATTAAAAAAAAAAAAAATCTAAGAGTTTAGTAACTGTTATTTTAGGGTGACAAATATTCCGCCTTTAACCTTTCAACTCTAATTGATTGTCCTTTTCCTCAAATATCCGCTTCCAGGTGGAGTCTTAATATCTAAAAACTTTCATATAAGATCAACTTGAAGAAACTCATCTGATAAGGATACAAACAAGGGTTTAACCCATCATATAGTAGTAGGCCGGAAAAAGAAAGAAGAAATCCTTATTAGCGGGTACTTAAGAGAATGCAATCATCCTAATAGTAAGTAACAATAAAAAACAATTTTTATTTTTCATAAACACATGAAAGATTTTTCATAAAATTCCAAGAGGTGGGAATCGGAAGAACTTTCCCACAACCGAAGTTTTAAGCTCTCTTTGGTTTAAGGAAACTGTTGAGAGAGAGAAAAAAAATGAAGATGAATCATTGTTTTTTATTGTTTTTTTTTTCTCCGTTGGATTGCCTCAAAATTTATGAGGAAAACAATTCCTTGTGTTTGATTTGATAGAAATGAAATGCTAAAGAAAATTATCGTTCATTATAATTATAAATAAAAATCTTTGTATTAAAAAAATAAAATGAATTAACTGCCATATAACCTACCCAATATGGATTTGAGTCGCAAATTATATTTGTCCACCTGTCTCCTAACGATGAATCATCACAAGGTTTATATTATTTATTTTAAATTAATATAAATTTAAAATTTTATTTCTATATTTAAATTCTTAATTATTACTAATTATATACTTATTATATAATAATAATAATAATAATAACAATTGTTATGATCTAATCTGATTATTAGGTGAGGAAAACATGGTTCAGTTGATGAAGATAGAGATTTTGAGAAGTGGTATTGACCTTCTATATATTTATGAACAGAGAGAAATAGAGGAGTTCGGTGAGGTGAATTCAAGATTTTCTCGGGCTAAATTTTTAGCTGAAGAGATACAGAGCGGGAGGAATCTGCTTTCAAAATACCAAATGTAGTTTTCTCCCTTTATATGTGATCAAGAAGTTGCTCACTACAAGAAATGATAACGCAGAGTTACCGGATTTGAGAAGAAAGATAAAGTCAATGATGGAGAAGTAGAAGAAAGGGAGTGTATTGGTCATCCAAAATCCCGCAGAGCTGCCTACGGTCATGACTGAGAGGTTTCATCTTAATAAGGAGCAAATAATATATAGCATTAGGAAACAAAATGCATCAAATAATGAGCTAGCGCAGTCTGATATCCCTGGCACTCAAGATGAAGAAACTATAGATATGGACGCAAGGTTCTGCAGAATAGGATTATGGCCGGCCAGGCATGCACAAGGAATTGACAAATTTTTGCATTCCTCAACTGAGGTGGTTGAAGAACATACATCTCTTTTAGAGGATGAACAAACAGAAATAAGGTGGAAATGAACAGTCTTTAGCTGAGATAGCATGTAGAAGAGGATGTGAATCATCCAAATGACCTTCAGAATTGTGACCTTAGTGAGGCGGTGTGTGTTGGTGGTGTTATGGAAACAACAAAACCAAAGGAATTGAGAAGTGATGGTGGTCTGAACGCGCTGATGCAGCAGCTTCTTCAGGAAGCAAGAATGTGCAAGCGAATAGTACTTCGAACGGAAGAGGGAAAAAAGATGAGAAAGTCGGCACACTTGTTTCAAGGGCTCATGAAATCAGTTTGGAATTTGCCTGAATGCAAAGACAATAATAAATGCTCTAGTATATCGACCTCTCTATCGATTCTGGAGAAGAAAGTACCTAAAAGGCCAAGGCAAATGTATACTAATAATTAGGGCCAGAAATGAGTTGAGTCAAATATCCCATAGAATTGGGATCAACTCGTTTAACTATATACATCTAAAATAAAGCTCGGATTCAGCTCATTTTATAAAACAAACAAGCCAAACCAAGCCGAGCTTACTAGCCAAAGTTATAAAATAAACTGAGTCTTATTTTTTGGGCTTGGGCTCAGCTCATTTGTACTAAACTTGTAATGAGTAGAAGTGAGCCGAATACGGAACTAGTTCAGCTCATTTACAACTGTACTGCCAACTAAAAAAGCTAGGTAGTACCTTTCTCAGATACATGGTGAAGCAGTGGCTGAAGGGCATTCCTGACTGGTGTTGTCCAAGAAGTTGATACTTATATCAGGAAATTGAAGGAACCAAGGGAATTCAATACACAGGGGAGCCAGATATCTGTGGAAGATGAATTGAGTATCTTGCCGTCTCAATACCAGTGGCAAAACTTATCTTGACCCTAATGCATGAGGTTTTGAATGATGGCAGAACTGATCTTGACTCTAATGTATATGGTTTTGAATATTCAGCTCCCAGAGATCATGAATTTCATCCAGGTGATATGAATGTGTTTAATGAAGCTGATCCACACAATAATGTGTAAAATGCAACTGTTCGGTGGCTGGAAAATCAAAAAACAAATGCGGTCTCTCGTATAAGTTTGGACACACAAAAGTAATTGAATGAAACATTCCAGACTGTTTCAGTTGAGGCATCATATACTATTCTTCCTGCATTCCTTTGCTGAGGAATGTTTCGAGAGAGAAGATGACACCAATGCGATTGTCCAGCCATCGAGTCAGCTGAAAAATTATTTCTTCCTGGTAAAAGCATTCTAATTATTTTTCATCTGGACGGAGAAAATTTTCTTGAAAGACATGTCAACATTTCTCCACAGAGTCGAGGGGAAAACACATTTGAAACTGCAGAAATCTCTCAAGACTGTGAAAGGAGTAAAGGACCTGCAGATATAAAACACAAATCAAATTAGTGGAGTTGGTTGGAGAAAGATTTTCATGAATTTGATCCTGTAGTTGAGAAGGAGGTTTTGGTTTTTGACGTAGATAGGAAAGATTTTTATAGGAAGAAATATTTTCCTAAAAATAAAAAATAAATTCTTTCTCTTTTTTGTCTTTTTATCTTTTATTTTTTCTTATCTTATTTGTTAAATACAATTTATCTTATTTATTAGTTAGATATAATAAACTTCATCTTATTTAGATATTACTTATCTTTTAAGATACCTAGACTATATAAAGAGTTTTAGGCTTGTCATTATTTTCAGTACCGTTAAATGAATAATTATCAGAGTAACTTTCCTTTCAATTTCTCAAATTCTATTTCCCGTCTCCATTCTAAATTATCAATCTCCTATCCAATTCTTTCAACCTTGCATCAGTTTTACTAACAATTACCTATGGCTCGATAGATAGTAAACCAGGAGTTAGATTTGGGTTCAGAAATCAAGAATAGCAGGCATAAAGAAGTTCACAGAAATTGAGGATCCTGATGATTGCAGAAATATTTGCTATATCAGACACGCTGACATGGAAATGCTTGACAATGGCAGAGTATCTATGTTTCTCAACCCCCAAGGGAGAACTTGAAACAGTTGACCAGATATCACGTCATGTAGAACTTGGATTGCTTCTGCTTCTTTCTCTGTCCACATTTTGTTAGATATTCCTCTGAGCATGTAGACTTGTCGCATTTGTGCGTCGTCTGTTTCTTCAACTAGTGCACTATAAGCGAATAGAACATTTTTCTGAACTTGCTTTGGTGTAGGCACAGCACCCTTCATGGCATACACTATCAAGGACATAAAATGCAGTAATGCTAGGACTTGATTCACTTTTCAGCTGGCCAAAGTCAGGAGCTGCATTGTACCCCAAGGACCCACAAAGCAAACAAATGAAGGTGGGCAAGGGTAGGTGTTTAAGCTCGGGTTAAAGAGATGATTGCAACAAACTAGGCAATCATCGTCCATTAAAGCTGCTACCCTCATGCCCTTAGCATAGTCATAGGCAACTGCAATCCATAAATCATTGTTACATATGGGACTTCCCCTACCTTTGTACTGTTTTAATGACAGTAAGTTTCGGAATCGGAACAGAAAAACCAACTTTTTCTTACAGAGTACAATAATTGATCACAATAAACAAGTGTTCCTCCGGGTATGTCATTGTCATTCAACTTCAGGAGCAATAATTCCCTCTAATCTAATATATGAACACAAATATGAATACATGAAAAATTAAGACCCCAAAACGCTAACAAATTCTGGAGTTTGGGAATGGAAATCATCATCAAAAGTGGAAAAAATTCCCATTTCTCAAAACTACATTAGATAGTTACAGCGACAAATTTTGTTTTTACACTTGCTTACAAATATCATATCCAACCCCCCCCCCCCAAAATCCCATCCCATCCATAAGACAAACCAAAAAAAAAAAGGGAAGAAACTAGAAGAAAATGAGAAGAAAGAGATCAACAACGATAGCCAAGAACAGCGCCATCACTGACCCGAATCAAGACCCTACACTTAGTATTACTCCCCACATGATGTGCAAACACCTTCAAAACCTTGACTCTACCAACTAATTTCATCCTCGTCTCCAATTCCAACGTCCCTCCTCCTCCTCCTCCTCCTCCTCCTGCGGCCACTCCCACACCGCTCACAGCTGCAACATCCCCCATCGCTGCCGGCTGCTGTGAAACGGGAATCGATTTGACGTCAAATCTAGCAGACATATACTGTGTCCGGCCAGGTGCAATCTCACCAGCTGGTATGAACATAAAACCAACTTGATTCCCGGAGTAATAGAGCTGAAGCGAGCTGTCGTAGTGTGAGAAAGAGTAACGGTTAGGGTTACGAACAGCCGCGTATTGGAAGAAAGTGAAATCGACGGTTCCGTTTGAGAGCGAGAATGCTGGGAATTTCATGGATTTGATCGCGATTTTAGGGTCTTGGGGCTTAAAGAGGAAAAAGAAGAGCACAATTGCGATGATCGCGATGAGTAATAGGAAGAAAGTTGCGAGTACGCAGGATGCAAAGTTGGAGGATTTGGCTCTGTGGGTGCGGTGGTAGTAGCGCTGCGGAGGCGGGTGTGATTGCTGCTGTGGTGGATTCATCGACGGCGACGAGGCGGTGTGTTGTGGAGTGAGAGATGGGGAAATGTATTTTAGAGAGAGGAAAAGGAAATCGGTAGTACTATGAACTGTGATAGTGTGAAACTGGGAATTCTAAATTGGTGTTCGTCTGATTTGTAATTTGCTATTAACAATAAAAATAAAATAAAATAAAAGTGGCGTTGCAGTGCGGGGACACAATACTGCAGCGATGGCGACCACAACAGAGTTAGTGTAGAATGTAGACTCAGAAGTGAGTAGGGGATTGTATTTTTTATTTTATTTTGGGGTTGGGTGAGTAGGGGACGCAGGAGAAAAAGGAGTGTGGAAGTTGGTTGTTGCTTTTGGTTTGGTATTGTTTTTTCTGCCCCCGGTGAGGGGGAGGAGGGAGGGGGGGGGGGGGGGTTGTTTTGATGCCGCCCAACGTCTTTTGCACGGGAACAGGGACGGAATGGAATAAAACGCAGATACATTATTTTTTAAAAATATAAAAAATGAAGACGGTAAAAAATATTTAAAAAATTATATATTTATATATATATATTTTAAAAATAGATTAAATTTATTAAAATTTAGAGAGAAATATAAAAAAATTAAAATTAATTCTTATATTAGTTAATTTTAATTATTAATAATTATTTTTTAATAAAAAAATTAATTAAATAATTTTAATATAAATTTTAATTCGAAAACGTTTTCGAGAAATTTTCGGGACGGGGGACGTTTTAAGGACCGAGGACGGTACCTAACTGTCATCCCCGTGCATCACTGAACAGAGATATCCATTTTAAGATGATTAGATGAGTGTGCAAGCAATTTGGTCTGTTGTTGCTTTTCGTTTGGTATTATTTTTATGCCCCGGGAGAGGGGGGATGACTGATTTCAAACTAATAATAAGATACAGTAAATTGGATATATATACAACCCCGATTTTAGATGGACCAATTGATTCAGGATGTGTGCTTCTTCTTATTTTCTTTTTTTTTCATAAGTTTTTTATTTAAAAATTAATTTTTTATTCAACAAAAATATTTACCTAAATTATTTTTTCCACCGGTAATATTTGTCATTCCTTAGTCCTTTTTACGGACACATTTTGTCATTTCCCTAGCCCCTCCAACGACAAATTTTATCGTTTTCCTACCCCGACCTACTAGCAGATTTTGTTGTTTCCTCTTAGTCCGCCACCAACACACTCTACCATTCCCTTACCCGCCACCAGCATCGTTTCCTCCACCTCCTTTCACATCCAATTATATTTAACCATTCTGAGTAGTCACGTACTTACATGACAATTATTTTGTATACAAAAATATTTAAGTTGCAAGACAAATAAATATAGCACATATATTATATGGGCACCAAATACACCGTATGTGTACATATAATCGTAATTTATGGGTAGTATATAAGTATGAATATGAGATAATATTTTATCGAAAACAAATGCACTGCTCTATTATTTGTACGGTCTAAAGTTTTATTTAAACTTTTTTTATTTTTAGTCTTAGTCATCAAGACATCGATAAATATGTTTTGATTTAAATTTTTCAAAAAAACCACTTTACTTCTTAGTCATCCAACAAAACTTATACTTTAATTTTTTTTAAACAAAAAAAAACTCACAACAAATAATGAATTCTGAAGTCTTTCAAACTATGAAAAGTTTGGAACTGTGACAAGCTTTGATGAATTCAGAATCTCGATATACTACGATAATGGGTTCAAAATTCGGACAAACTATAAATACAAACAAATTCTCCAAACATTAATTACACCTTGGGATGTATTATTATTGTAAATTTGTTGATGGATTTGGTTAGATGCAATTAATACTTCTCCTTATCATATTATTATGCTCAACACTTTTTGTAGGATAAGGAACGTATAAATACATATTTTAGGATCCAAAATTATCAGAGTTTATTTTTTTTTTATAACGGATCAAATATTCTATTGTCGTGAAGAACTTATAGCATAGATTAAATAAATGGGTAGAAGTCATAGAATGTTTTTGATCATAAAAGGTTCTAGAAAAGAAAATAGTATAGGATCAAGTAGAGTCTCTTTAGGATGCGAAAAAGGTGGAACATATGTGTGGACTAGACCTATGGATAGTGAATGTACATATAACACAAGTTCTAAGAAGATTGATCATCCTTTTTTTATTGTTGATGTTGAAAATAATAATAGAAGATGACAAGTAATAGTTAGAAACGAGACACACGATTACAAATTGACGAATTAAGAACAAAGACATGCTGTTATGGGTAAGTTGATAGAAAATAAAGTCAAATTTGTTGATAAGCATATCATAGTTAATGTAAAGTCATGACAAATCATACCGATTATTCATAAACAAGTTGAAGGGAATGTAAGTATGAAAAGACATATTTATAATGCTAGACAAAAACTTAGGTTCGAAGAAATTGATGGCTAGATAATATTAGAGCATGTTATGAGTATGTTGATTGAAAATTATTATTTTCAATGACATTGGAGTGAATCAGAATCAAATGTAATAAGCGAGCATATATTTGCACTTTCCGTTTTTGCTAATATTTTACATGCATTTTCTTTTATTTTACAAATGGATTGTACGTATAAGACAAATAGATATAGGATGTCCTTACTTAAAATTGTTAGACTAACACCAACACAGTTGAATTTCAACGTTGCATGTACGTACATGTCATCTGAAAAGGAAGAAAATTATTTGTGGGGACTCGAGAAGTTGAAGATCTTAATGGATTCATCTATGCTTCCTACCACCATTATTACCAATAGAAATTTTTCTCTCATTTAATCTATGGAAAGTATTTTTTCCTCTTCAAAACATTTATTATTTATATTTCATGTAAATAAGAATTTATAGGAAAGGTGTAAGAAAGTCTATGTCCGTTCATCATTCGTACGTTGTTTTATGTCACAATAAAAAAATGTGATACAAGCCACCAATGAAAAAATATATGATGAACGACTCTTATCATTGGAGGAAGATTATAGAAATATGCATAGCCTAATTCTGTACCTAAAGATGGATTGGCTACAACCATATAAATATAAAATCTTTTATGCTTTCTTCAGTGACATATTTTATATCTATTAGATTACAGCGAATAAGTATGGATTATAGTTTATCTTCTAGTATATGTTCTGTTACTTCTTTCGACTAATAAGGTAATATACCAATTTTTGTCAACAAGATTGAAGGTTCTCATGGATCTTTGAAGATGTTTCTAAAGACATCATGAGCTAGCTTCAAAATCGTATTAAAACAACTGCACACGTTCTTAAAAGTGTAACATTACGAGATAAAAGCATCACTTGAGAGGTATCGATTCAATATTCCTCATTTTTCTACCAGTGCCATTTTATGCCAATTTAAGAGGTCATTTCACTTTATATGCAATAGAATTGGTCAACAAAGAGTGTTAAAGGAGTAATAATGCAGGTACTAATTGTAATACCCCAAAATTAAGCGGAGTGTTATAAGAATTGATTTGGCTACTTATATCAACATGGTATACCATCCTTTTGGTGATTCCATCCTAAGAACTCCACAGTTAAGCGTGCTAGCGGTGGAGTAATTTTAGGATGGGTGACCTCCTGGGAAGTTTCAGAAATTTTCTGAAAATTTCTCGGAAAGTGCGTGAGTGAGGACAAAGCGTGTTGAAAGGACTCGTGTTGATCTATGGGGCCAACCGATCAATCCGAAAGCACTCCAAGGTAGCCCCCGTGTGGTCGTGTTGACTCGGGGTGTTACAAATGGTATCAGAGCAAAACCGCGACCGTGAGCTGAACTTGGATGAGCCAGTCAGCCACCTAGCGGGATGATTCTTGGGATGAACTGTATTGAGACAGTAATTGGTTGAGACGCAACGAGGACGTTGCGTTCTTTGAGTGGGGGTGACCTCCTGGGAAGTTTCAGAAATTTTCTGAAAATTTCTCGGAAAGTGCGTGAGTGAGGACAAAGCGTGTTGAAAGGACTCGTGTTGATCTATGGGGCCAACCGATCAATCCGAAAGCACTCCAAGGTAGCCCCCGTGTGGTCGTGTTGACTCGGGGTGTTACACTAATGATGATTTATGAGGATGTTATATGCAATGTATGCACAAGATACCATGTACGCACGAGATTAATACCTGCATTCATAACCACATGTCAATCCCTATGTTAGCTATTCATCCATTCTGGATGAAACTTGGCATAGATGGGCCCATTAATCTGCGGACACCGCAAGAACCAACAAAGTTTATATCTCATTTACTCCATATTTCCATGGAAGTTGTTATGAGCTAGCCACCAACAATACAGAATCACTTGAAGAGAGAGATTTAATATTATTGTTCCCTAGATAACACCTTTCCGGGAGCAATAGTACAATAATATAGGGGTCGCCCAAGGAACTCCACTAGAAGGAAACCATTTAGTTGGGAGTACACAAAACAAAAATCTTCGAGTCGTTTGGGATCAACACAAGTTCAAGGTAGGTCATCTCCAAATCAAAGTCGAGGCCAAAGTATGGCTTAAGAACGGCAATCAACATTTATATCATCGTGCTAATTACAATTTTTATATGTGAGTCAAATAAATTGACATATAGTTCTGTATATTAGTAACTAGTATAATGTGTTAGGATATGGGAATTGTGTTTTCAAAGCATTGGAATGTATTATACTAGGAGATGAGGATTAGTGGATTCAGATCCATACTAAATTATATCACGAGATACTAGTTAGATGATAATTGAATGAGAATGTATATATATATTGCAGCGTTGATCAATTTATTAATATTATTGCTCCCTAGGAAGGGATAGCTTCGATGGCACACTGGATGGAAATTTCAGATATTGGTCATGTTAGTGGAACCCATTGTTGTGTATTGTTTTCATACTACTCGTTGAATGCATGCAATTCATTCCTACCTTTAGTGGCACAGAATGGAATTCAAAGTCCTAAAAATGAAATGACTATGATTTTTGCAAGACATGAGTCACTATATATTAGTATGTGGATATTTTATGTATTTTTCCATATCAATATTATATCAATGTTAGTTCTTATAATAATTTTTTTGTAGGTATATCTCTTGGATAATTAATATAAATATTTTATTATTTGATCTTACTTTTTTTATTTAAATAAATCCCCAAATCCATAATTTTGCCACAATTATTTTCTTAAATTAATACCTTAATTCTTAGATAAATTATTTTAATATTTTTTCATTAGCCAAATTTAGCCTAATTTCTAACCCTAACTCTAAAAATAATTTTCCTTTTCTTTTTCTCCTTTTCCTTTTTCCTTTTTCCTTTTTACTTCCTTTTCTTTCTTTTCTTTTCGTTTCTTCCTTATTCCTTGGGCCAGGCCAACCCTTTCTTTTTCTTTCTCTTCTTCTCCCATCAAGCCAGCTGTAATACCCCAAAATTTTGCTTAGCCTAATCTTATATCATTAACACCCTAATTCAATTCTAATCTTAATAAAATCTTATTTTAACCTTAACTAAAATTTTTAATCCCGAAACCTAAACCAAATCTAAAACCTTTGACCAAGATAAACCATAATTTGTAATCCAATCTCAAATCCGCTATACCACTAATCCTATCTATTTTGGCTAATCAAAAACCATCTAAGCTAATCCCCAACCTTTTCTTCTTCTTTTTTCCTTTTCTTTCTATTTTTCTTTTCTTGTTCTTCCCCTTTCTCTTGGAAGCTTTGTTGTAAAGCTTGACTTGATTTTTGTAACTTGCATCTTGCAACTTGCACCTGCCTTAACCATCACACCTCTGCAGCCACCATCATCCATCATCCATCACCCATCTTCTTCCCCTCATGTTGCCTGACTTGCAAGCACACACCATCACCTCCCCTGCCTTCTTTTTCTTTTTTCTTCTTCATGCAATATACACTAACACTCGCCATCACTATCACCTACGTGCACCACCTGCAATCTTCCTAGCACTCAACCATCATCTCCACTGACATTCCTCATGCTCACCTGCCATCCCCTGCATAGCCCATCGCATGCCTCCCTCTGCCATTTTCTTCCCCATTCGCATGCCCATGCCTACACACACATACGCACGCACAATACACACTCTCCTTCCTTCCTCTTTTATTTTGTCTTACTTTTTGCCCATTTTGTGTCCAAAACACTACTTGAGCCCCTCTCTTTTTTCTTCCTTCTTGTTTTCCTCCTCTTCTCTGTCCCATTTTTCCTACCACACCACCATTTACACCACCATCACCACTATGTAATTCCACGCACCACCCAACATCGGTGGGCTCACCACCCGAGGTCGCCCCATCCTTCCCCACCACCGCCCCTTTTTCCCTCTTCTTCCTTGTGCTCGTCGCATTTTTATAAAATAAACGGCCTCAAGAATGGTCGTGCAACACTAAAATTTCTTATTGTACACCCATGCAACCCAACACAGCCTGCCCGTGCACCTTCTCATGGCATACACACGACTATGTCGCATGCCCATACGAATTATTTGACTTCAGCCATTTTACCCAGTGATAAAGCACTGTCATACCACTTTGCATTGCCTAAACGTGCATAATTCTAACTCTCAACTAGGGTGTGCACGACCGTGCAGCTAGCCATTTCGATTGTGCACCCCTATTTTTACCCCCAAACCTTATCCAAATACCACAAAATCTTTACCATAGCTCAACTATATATTCCACCATACATCCACACAACTCAAGCTTCTATTTGACTCCAAATATTTTCATTCTTACCCTCTTTACCTTAATTTCTCACTAGGTTTTACTCTTCGAGCTTAACCATGTATTATTTTATTTTTTGTAGGTGATATTCTGATGATGCTAGAGGAGGAAGTCTATAATTTATGTGCTTAGAGCCCGATTTCCTAGTTGGTAAGGATACTAATAGATTTTTAGGGTTTTTGTGCTAATTACTTGTATGGATATGTGTATTTCTCATTATATTGTTGCTATATGATTTAATGTATGTTGTTGATGATATGTTGTGATTATATGGAAAATATGTTTGAAAGGACGTGAGAATGGGTAAGAGGTATGGATATGATTTTGTTATAACAATGTCATATTTGTGGAAAATATATTGTATGGCATGAAATATAGGCCAAATAAGCCATTATAAGTGGAATATGCACATTTAAGAAGTATAATGATAAATGGTGGATTTGGGAAAAATAATGATTGTGGAAGGTTCGAGATTTTATTTATAAAATAAGAGTTGTTGGCTATCCTTAAGGATATTTTAGTCATTATGGGATAATAAGAAAATTTTGGTATTTTATGTATTAGGTGGATTAGAATATGTTCATGATGTCCTAAAAAGTGCTTGGGAGTATTGTTTATCTTAGGTTCTTTAAAAATGAAATAATGGTCTAATTAGGTCATAATAACTTTAAATGATAATATTATTATTCCATGTGTAAAACTCTATAGGCTATTTGAATTATAGATATGTTGCTAATGTGGCCTTAAGAGGATGTTTAATAAAATTGGTAATCATATGAGTCTTATGGGAAGAATTATGACTAGTTATAAAATTAGGGTTTCGGTAATTATATAAATAGTACTTTGGATAAGATTATTAATGTATGTGGGTGATGTGAGAGTTATACCGTAAATTACGAGTATAATAATGATGATGATATTCGAGAATGATATATTATAGTTTGTGGTTGAATAATCAATATGGGAGAATGAATGCTATGAGAGTGTAATTAGGGTTTGAGGAGATTGAGGACCTTGACCTACATGATGTGTTTATCTACTTCAATGTGTTTGATGCCTGTGAATCAATTAATAAGAAGATACTAATCACTTAAAGTGAAAGAGCACTTAATTAGGCACTACTACAAAATTTATTTTAGATAACGCATAAAGGACAACGGGTCCTAGCTAATGTGATTGTAAAGTATATTTAACAACAGTTAATATTATACTATCGTTGTTAAATATTGAAAAGTAGAAGCACAGATTAATGGGTTTGATAATTATAATGGTAAAATAGGGAAATAACAAAGGGTTCGTGTGCCGATGTAAATGATATAAAATGACAACAGGTATTTAGTATAACAACAATAGTTTTAAACCCATTGTAAAAGTATAAAATGACAATAGGTATTTAGTATAACAACAACGGTTTTATACCCATTGTAAAAGCTATAAAACAACAACATATATATTGTATTAAAAAAACGATGTTAAACTCATTGTGAATAGACAAAACGACAACAGGTAAAGGTAATAAACACAATGGTGTTTTAGTCATTCTTATGTGAGCACATAAACAGTATGTAAAACATATACTTCTCACACACGTCCCTTTCCCACACAATTGTTTTCTTCCTTGTGCGTGTGGTGTGAAAATCATCCAAGATCCTCCATACCATGTGTAACCTTCAACTAAAGACATTGGCTCTAGTGATTCAGTTTCTTTGTCGTACTTGTCACCCACACTACTACAAACCCAGACCGCCATCTTCATATACCAGTGATTCAGATTCATTGTCGTCGTGCTTTCCTTTTCTCCATTATCCTCAAGTGCATGTCATCGTCCTCAAGCTATTCTGTTTCTGGGTTCATTCTAGCCAGTCGAGATTCTTTATACATACCTAGGTAATTATCTCTTACTGTATTGCATTCTTAATTTATTTTTTAGACTTAATTAGTTAGGGTTTAATTCATCCGATTTGATTGATAGTGGTGTTTTGATTTACCAAATTGGATTCTTTCACTTGCAATATGTTTTTTTCTATATAAATAGTTCTAAGTGAATTTGCTTTGTGTTGCTGGAATAATAAAAATCGTTGTTGTTGGTATAAGTTCAGAACTAGAACTTATGACTAATGGTTGGTATAAGTCGAGATTCTTTTGTTATTTTCTTCTATCTCGATAAACATTTTGATATATGAATAATATATATAGACAAATCCTCAATGTTTATGTTGATAGCCTTCTGCAATTTTGGTTAAAGTTGAGAAATGAAATTTACTTCTTTGGAAATGGGGTTTTTGTTTGTTGCATCGCTACTGACTGGCCAAAGATCAATAATTTTCCTCGATGGGTCAAAAATGTATTTGTTATTGCCAATAATGAATGTGGATGTTTTTTTATTATTATTTTATGGCCACCTCCTTCTATCCTACATATTTTGTTTACTAAAAGCTCCATAGTTTCATTTTTTGAATGACTGTTCGAAGATGTTAAGTTTTTTCTTTTATCGAGGTGGTTTATAGGCGTGACTGTTGGATGGAAATACTTCTCATGATGTGAGCCTTCTCTATTGTAGTTGTTGCTTTTTTATGCTGGAACTGCTTTGATTGTTGTGATTGGTTATTACGTAATTGCATTCTACTTTAAAAAATGAAAGTACAAACATGGCTTAGGATTATGATTTTGTCCTTTATCGGTAACTCTTGGGCATACATCATATTTATTGCTTCATGGTGGAAAATTGATCATATATATTTATGTTTGGAAGACAAAGGAAGGTTAAACCTTATTGAAGAACTTTGTGTTGCTATACTGATTCATACCTTAAAGTACTCCTATTTTGTTGCACTAAATTGTGGGTGATTATTGTAAGTAGATCACTTTGAGCAACCATATGAATTGTGGGCATTCAAAACATTTTTCTTTCTGTTTCATTAAGCTTATACTACTAATGTTTTGAACAAAATTTAAATGTTTGGCGGTAAAATTATTCATCTAATGTCTACATATAATTTGGTTTGTCATCCACTCCAATGAAATGGCCTAGATAATTGTTTTTCAAAATCATTGTGCATGACTAAATTTTTAGTTGTTTAGTATCTAGTCAGGTAAACTCATTCTTCGAGTTCTTCTAAGGTGTTGTGAGCTCTTATAATTTCTTGAAATTCTTTACTTCTCAATGCATTGTGCTTCCAACAATGCATTTCAATGGATTTTCTCTACATCAATCACTTGTGGTTAGTGTGTTGATCTTATGATGATATATTGAAGAAATAATTAAGTACCTGGATACTTAGGGGAATGTGACAAAGAAGAAAAAGAAATGCTTGAAGCTAAGATTTCTGTACGCATGCATTTTTTGGGCTTATATGTTGTGAGAGAGAATATATTTTTTCTATTTTTCTTTGTGGACCATATATTTCAGCCCCTCTAATCTCAAATGATCATCCATTTCTCAATGGAATCATGGCACTTTATCTCAAGATTTATTATATTTTGTGTTAGGATTGTAAGTCATTGCATGCTGAGCAATATGAATTTTTTGTCTTTGTGGGGTCTTTTGGAAAGAGCCTCTATGCTAATCTGAGCTATTTAAAGGTTTCATATATCTAAAAATAATTAAAGATTTCATTTGTCTATGTCTCCCGAACCCAATTAGTGGCTGGATCTTTCCAGGTATGAACGATAGTGGAAAACTTGTTGGGTGTTCTCTCCTATTCATCCACCACTGGTTCTATTCTTAATATCAACTTTTTACTGCTTCTATTGCAACATTCCTCAAAATTTAGTTCCAGATTGTGAGGTAAGTACATGACTAAATTTCTCTATTGTGGATATTGGTGAATCATTGTTGCTGATTGCTATTCTATTTATTGGGATAGGGGTCCAAGCTTTCTTACCAAAAGAATCAATGGCTACTGAGGAGCCCTCTCTCTCTCTCTTGCTAGTAGATGTCTCACTTGCTCTTGAGATACTATTTTTCTTTGATATAACTCTCACTTTGATGCTGCGTTTATTTTCTCTACTTCTCCCGCTACTTCTACTGATAACATTTCGTACTAGCAGATTATATAGCCAAGCATATGGAATTGAATCAGTCAATCATGAAGCATAACAATATGAATAGTCTCTTGTTGAATGAGGATGGTATTAACTTTATGAACACATGAGATACTAATCATGCTACCTTAGTCTGGGCATGGATTGAGTCATCACAAGCTTCATTATATAATGCAAGGATAACTTGTAATTCTTTCTTTATTTTTTTAGTTTCAGACTACGAATCAAATTTTACGAATGCCAAAGAAACATATTAAAAATACATGGATATGCCCATCCATCAAAGAGCCACATATACATGTAAATAAGTGTAAGAATACAACTTGATTTGTTTACTTAAAAGATGGGGTTGAGTTGAGAATTTATGTAGGTGAGTCGAGTTAAATTTGTTCATTTATAGTCCCTGAAAGTTGATAGGAGAACTAGTATTTCTAGAATTATTCGACAAAATATGTTTTTTAATCTAGTTAGAGAACACAACATGATATCAAAGGACATATTTATATCTCTATATGAATGCATTAAAATTATGTGTTAAAATGATATTTGTTAAAAAAATAATAATATAAAAACATATTCTTCTAACTTCTCACATTCTAACATTATTAAACAAAAACATGTTCTTTGTTAGGGAAAAAAATCTAGGACTAGTTAAAGATGTCCCTAGACTAAGTGTACATTTGGAGGAGTGATAAGCATTAGTTGTTCGTTGTTGCTCTCAAGTGTTTTACCTTATTTAAAAAATAAATTTACTAAACTCTATGAATGCATTAAAATTATGTGTTAGAGTAAACTTTTTTCTTCAAAATAATATATATATTGGATCTCATTCAGCTTCCCTAGATAAGATAATTAGCTCAGCTCAACGGATGCCTTAACTCGCTGCCTACATACTAGCTACGTACACAGTTGCAAATGAGCTACCTTATTGGTAATAACTTAAGCGATGTAGGCCGATCATCAACGAGTGCATAACATACATAGAAGAAATAAAGAGCTGCTGGCTAATTTTTCAAGTGTGTGTGTGTGTGTGTCTATATATACACATATACTATCTACAAGTACATTGTGCGAAGAATGCCATCGAGTTTCGAAAAGATATTGATATTTCTGGGTCTGACGGCATCTTTATTGGTGTTGTCACCGCTTCTGCCACCGCCTCCAGTGCTGCTGCTATTTCCACTTGGGCATTTGGCAGCACTTGTGTGTGTCCTTTCTTTCTTCCTCGCTAATCATCATCTAATTGTTGCCAGGAATGTTGCTATTTATTATACTATGTATTCCTACTCCTAGTAAGTAATTAAAAAAGTAAGTAAGTAAGGAGGTAGGTAGGTTGGTGAATATCAATTAGTAACAATTACACCGTGTAAGTATTATCAGGTCTCTAAAACATTTATATATTAGTATTGATGTTTAGCTTATTATATATATTTTTTAATGTCTAAGTGTATCATCTAACATCGTAATTATTGTCCACATAGATTTTATTGCCAATATGGATCGTTCTTGGATGTTTGCTAATCATTTGTCTCAAGAATATGAAAGTGGAGTTGAGGAATTTATTAGGTGTGTAGTTGCCCATGTTGGAAAATATAGTAGATTTATTTGTCCATGCTTAAGGTGTCATTTTGTAAAGCGAGTTAATAAATCTTAAGCTAGAGATCATTTATTCTTGTATGGGATTGATAAAAATTACACTAGATGGATATGGCATGGTGAAATAGAACATGAGGGATCTAATGTGGAAAGTCAGGAAAATATTTTTGGGATCAATGAGGATGATCATTTAGAAGAAATGACTCATGCTGTTGAGCAAAGAGTTCGGGATTGTCCTCAAATGTTTGATAAGTTGGTGGGTGACTCTAAAACATTCCTATATAGTGGATGTACAAAGTTCACCAGATTATCTGCTATTTTGAAGTTGTATAATTTGAAAGCATATAATGGTTGGATCGATAAGAGTTTCACAACCTTATTAGAACTTGTAAAGGATATACTTCCAAATGATAATGTGCTCCCTAGTCGCACTTATGAGGTTAAAAAGGTCCTTTCCACTATGAGTATAGATTATGAGAAGATACATGCTTGCCCTCAAGATTGTGTCTTATATCAAAATGAATATACATCTCTTGAGAGTTGACCCAAATGCCGCACATCACGATATAAAAAGGTTGGGGTTCTAGCAAAGGCTATATGGTATTTTCCAATATTACCAAGATTTAGGCGCGTCTTCAATATTCCTAAAGATGCTAAGAACTTAACGTGGCACGCTGATGGGAGATTAACTAATGGCTTACTAAGACATCATTTAGACTATGCACAATGGAAAATGATCAATTATCGATTCCTTGACTTTGGAGAGGAACCAAGAAACCTACAATTAGCTCTTTCTACATATGGAATGAATCCACATAATTTTGGATCCTATAGTACATGGTCTGTGATTTTGGCAATCTATAACCTACCACCATGGCAATGCATGAAACGAAAATATATGCTATTATCTCTATTAATATCGGGACCGAAACAACCGAAAAATGACATTGATATATATTTGGCACCTCTTGTTGAGGATTTGATGTTGTTGTGGGATGAGGGTGTTGAATTATTTGACTCACATTGTAAAGAGAGTTTCAACTTAAGGGCAATGTTGTTATGTACTATCAATGATTTTCCTACATATGGAAATTTGCCTGCATATGGTGTGAAAGGACATTATACATGTCCTATGTGTGGAGAATATACATCCTTCTATAAGTTGAAGCATGGGAAGAAGACCGCTTATCTCGAACATAGAAGATTTTTGCCAAAGAACCATCCTTTATCATAGGCAAAAAAAGCTTTTAATGGAAAACTTGAATTCATAAGAGCTCTAGAACCATTGAGTGGCCGACAAATACTTGATAGAATAAATGGTTTAAATGTTAAGTTTGGGAAGATGAATAAAGCCTCAATTTCTACTAGTAGATGGAAGAAACGATCAATATTATTTGATCTTCCATATTGGGAACATTTATATATAAGACATTGTCTTGATGTGATGCATATTGAAAAGAATATATGTGATAATATGATTGGTACGTTACTTAATGTGCCATGGAAGATAAAAGATGGCATCAATGCAAGACAAGACATGGCTGAGATGGATATTAAAAGGGAATTAGCACCACAAAGGAATGGGAATCACACTTATTTGCCACCAACGTGTTATATCCTTTCAAGAAAGGAGAAAATTAATTTTTATGAGTGATTAAAAGGAGTTAAAGTTCCAGAGGAGTTTTCCTCAAATATTAGCAACCTTGTTTCAATGAGAGATTTGAAATTAGTGGGCACAAAATTGCATGACTATCATGTTTTGATGCAGCAACTGTTGCCAATCGTTATTCATTCCGTACTTTCGAAACGTGTTATAAATGCAATTACTAAACTTTGTTTGTTCTTCAAGAAATTGTGCTCTAAGGCTATTAAATTTGAAAAGTTAGATGTACTACAGAGAGATATTGTCATCATCATGTGTCAACTCGAGATGTATTTTTTGCCTTCTTTCTTTGATTGCATGGTTCATTTAATGGTGCACTTGGTTAGGGAGGTGAAATTGTGTGGTCCCATCTATATGCATTGGATGTACCCATTTAAGCAATTTATGAAAATATTAAAAGGGTATGTAAGGAATCCATATCGACTAGAGGGGTGTATTGCAAAGAGCTACATAGTTGAGGAAGCTATTGAATTTTGCACCAATTATTTATTCAATGCTGATGCAATAAGTATTACTAAATCTCGGCATGATGGAAAAAGTGTAGGTGTGGGTATGATGGGCAAAAAGTTGATACGCATAAAGCGTGATATGAGGGAAAAAAGTATACTTGTATGTTCTTCATAATACTAAAGAAGTTTAACCATATGTAGAAGAACATATGAGAATGTTACGTACTAAAAACCCATCTAGGAGTGAGAAGTGGATACTAGAGCAACACAATATATCTTTCATAGAATGGTTTCATGATACATTGAAATGGTTATCCCAAGGGCCTTGTATGGAAGTATCATCTTTCACGAGCTACTTGATTAATGGGTATACTTTCTACACTAAGTCCCAAGATGATAAGAGTACCATGCAAAATAGTGGGGTGACTTTGATTGCTGAAGCATTACATATTGCTAGTGCAAAAGATAAAAATCCTATATATATGAATATGTCATACTATGGTGTAATCCAACAAATATGGGAGTTGAATTATACTTTCTTCATGGTTCCTTTTTTAGTTGCATTTGGGTTAACAACAATAATGGGATCGAAGTTGATGAGTTAGGGTTCAATCTTGTATATCTTAATAAGGTGGGCCATAAACATGATCCTTTTATACTGGCATCACAAGCAAGATAGGTATTTTATGTCACCAATCCTCTTGATAAGAGGAGGTATTTCGTTTTAACCACAAATAGTAGGAATGTGCATGAAGGTTATGATTTCAATTATTCTATTTTTCAAGAAGAGGCAACCTTCTCTATGATAATAACATCATTTCTTCAAGGTGATGACATCGATCCCAATAAATAGGATACATATATGCGGGATGATCACTCTAAAGGAGCATGGGTCATAGAAGAAGATACAAGTAAAAAATCACAAAAGAGAAAACCTCGTAATTCTAAGTACGAACCTTTATTTATTTAAGTATAATGGTGCCATATATTATTTTCCCCTTATATAATTTGATTCACCTAAACATATTATATGATGAAAAAATATTTCTCTTTGCAAAGCGAGGAGGAGATAGAAGCACAAGTTGAGATATTGCCCAATAGAGGCCTTGATGCTTGTTCGAGTATTTGGTATATCTTTTAACCTTATTTCAATAAACTTTTGCAATAAAGTATATTAGATAGGATTCATACAATTGCTGACTTCTTGAAATAAAAAGGTACTTAGGATTTTATTGATTCCTTTATCATTTTCATCATTTTTCTTATCATTTTAGGTTAAATTAGTTTCTATAATACATGAGTAATTGACTAATATTGCACAAAAGTATATTTAACTTGACTATTATACTATGTGTTTTAGAGACATGGCTTGTGATAATGGAGGTGCTTCAACTAGTGGAGGTTCTTTGACCTATGGCTCTTGTAAAAAAAGGGGGTCGACCGCATTATAACAGGTGGCGATGAAATGGTTACGAAATGAAAATTTTAGTTTGGAATGGAACATGAGGGAGCAGACCGTTTGTGCAAATGGTAAGCTTTTATCTACATACATAGGAGAGTGTGCACGCAATCATGTTCCTATTAGGTGTGAAACATGGGATGAAGTATCAATAGAAAAAAAAGAAATTGTATAGGAAGAAATATTGGTAAGTTGATTCACACACTTTAAATAATATCTACATTACTATTTAAGGTTTCGTATGATTATTATACTATGACTGTGATTTTGTGTAATTTGGTAGGCTGTTTTCGACATTCCTATTTATCAAAAGAAGGTGATTTTTGTTCGATTTACAAAATCAAGGAGGCAATTTAAGTCCACTCTAGGAAGAAATTTCATTTATAAGGATGATGGCACTATCCGAAAAGAGCCACCAGAAAACTATAGAATTTTAAATCAGATTGGGATATTTTTCTAAGGAAAAAGTAGACTAATGAATATAAGGTATAATTGTATAAAACATGTTTTCTTCATATCAATTTTGTTTATATATCACTATAATTTGGATTATTATTATAGGAAATAAGTGGAGCAATGCGAGAGCTAGCTTTGAAGAATCTATACCATCACAACTTGTCTCACAAGGGATATGTTGGTCTGGAGAAAGAAATTTTAAGTGAAATTAATAAACTTTTATGATACATTTTATTGTATCTATACTTTAAATTATGATATATTTTACCTTTTCAATAAATGCATATTGCAAAGAAATGTTTGGATCTTAAAACCACTATGACAAATAGACATGTTTTGTGGAAGGATGCAAGGGTCCCTAAAGATGGTACTATCACGAATGAAGCTATTAAGGAAGTAGTTGAGAAATTTGTAAGTTCTTGTCATCATTATCATTTATAAGTTTTAATTAGCCTTAGAACATATTGTGAAATATGACTCTTAGGTTATGGTATTTGATAGAATGTATTGGAAACTTCAGAGACTAGTGTATCATTTGCATCACCTGCCAATGATTTACTAACTAAGGCATTAGGAACGACCAAACATCCAGGTCATGTCAGGACTAGTGGAGTGGGAGTTACATTGAGAGATTATTTACGCTCACGGGATGCATCTCAAACAACTTGTATATATGTATGAAAATATGATATCTCGGATAAAGGAGGGGAGGAAGGAAGAAATAATGAAAGAGATACAAGAGAAGATGGAAAATAAGTTGCAAGAGTGGTGGCTTAAAATTGATGTTCTGTTATCCAATAAGGAAAAGGAAGTAATTCACACACTAGAGATGACCTCTACACCTAGTGTCAAAGGTAGTTGTTCAGATGCACTTTTTATCGATCTACCATAGGTATATGTCTACCTTTATATTGAAACATCTATAATACTATTTTATTAGATAGCATACATATAAACTCATAGCTATTTGTACACCTTGATTCACATTCTTTTTACTAGCACAATTGATAAATGAGCCAAAATAATGTCTCATTATCATTACAAAGATAAGATAAATGATATTTATCTCTAATTTTGTAGGGGGAGATACCATGTTTGTTATTAGTAAGTAACCCAAATCGACTAGTGGAAATAGGAAGAGTATGTATACGCCATGGAACCAAAATTGTCATGCTACACAATAAACCCTTGGATGAAAAGTACATGAAATTTGTTGTTGAGGTTTCTTTAGATGATGATGCTCCATTGCATGTGCCAAATGATGAAACTGGTATGTATAAGGTCCAGCATGCGCTCTCCTCTTATGTTTCATAGCCTAAAGCTCTAGTGGATCTCAATGTTGAGGTAAGTATTAATTAATTTTTCAAATAAATTATTTTCAGATGATGCTAATATGGCTTCTCATGTATCATTTTTTGTGATGGTTTTACTATAAAGCATACATCAAAACCTAATCAAGATACACCACACCCTAATCAGAATACACCACACCCTAATCAGGTTGAACCACAACCTTTACAACATAAACAACCTTTAGCAACTAAGAAGAAAAGGGTAAATGTTGCGAAACCCATTTCTAAGGTAACAAAGGGCCAATATAAGCCATAATTCTCAAGTTCTATGACTTTGGGAAAAAAGTGCATCAACTTGAGGATGTTGAAAGGTTATGCCGATGGAATGGAATTTAGAGATTTGATCTTTATTCCATGTCCTAAAGCAGTTATGTTCTATGCATATGATATTCTGATCGATTGTGATTGTATCAATTTAGTTCATAATAGAGGTAAAGTTGAGAACTCAATTATGGCAGCATATAACAAGTGAGTATCATTAATTAATTATATATAATTTAATATGTTTAATTGTGTATATATTGTCACAAGTTAATATATTTGCATATAGGATAATGTTTGAAAAGTGTGAGCATGATGGGATATCTATTGTTGGGTTATTGTGTCCAAATATGATTTGAAGTTGTAATGACAAACTATAGGATCGAGCACGATATTTAGCAGATATTTTTTGTGCACATCCTTAAAGGAAATTATTTTTTGCTCCATACATTCAAAAGTAAGAATTCAAATTTATGTAATATATTAATGAAATTTTTTATATTACTAAACATGTAATCTCTTGAATTGCAGGAATCATTGGATAATTTTTATAGTATATTCTATATGCCAAATGTGTTATTGGCTCGACTCTATGCATGGTCTTGTATATGATGTAGTCATACAAATTGTAAATATGTAAAATGTTTGAAATTCCAAGTATCTATTTATGTATTTATATAGGTTCATTTATGTTTTATATAACCCACATTTCATATAATATACTATGCTTTTATGTTGGAGCAGGGCTATGAGAATGTATCAAGATAATAAAGGATTTAGGACAACAAGTGTAATAAGGTGGGAGATAGTTGATGAGGTATTAACTAATTGGAGTTTAAAGTAATATATTATTTTTATTATGAAAATGGTATCACATTATGCAAGTTTCTTATACTCTAATGTATTTAATTTTGATTGATAGTGTCCTAACCAGCCAAATAGGATAGATTGTAGATACTATGTCATGAGGTTCATGAAAGAGATTGTGTCTGAGATGAAAACCCAACCTCAAATTCCAAAGAAAGTTAATTTTTTAAGCTGTAAAGAATTCTTACTCATGGATATTAACTAACAAAAATGTGAATTAATTTTGTAGTATTATCCGTTATATAGTGGTCGATGTTACACCAAGGAAGAAATGGATGAAGTTCGAGAGGAATGGGCCTCCATGGTTATTTCTCATTTGAATACCTAGTAGGTAAATATATGATAAAAACCTTGAGGAAGTAGAAAGTGTAAAGAATAAGGGAGGTAATACATGGACCAGAAAGCGTAAACAAGCTGAGGAAGAGAAGGGAGGTAAAATATCTATATATATATATATATATATATATATATATATATATATATATATATATCTATTGGAAAAAAGGTATTTTTAAATGAGTTTGCTACAAAATGACGATAGTAATGTGGCATTTATTGATCCTTCTAGCCTAACATTGCTTGAATGAGCTTTTACATTTTAAAATGAGAAGTTATAAACAAGCAGCTTGCCAACTAATTGAGCAAGATCATTCTTCTCTTTATTTGACAACAAGTGTAAGGTAACCTGGAGGAAGCACAACAATCACCTCAAGTAAGCTATAAACACATTTAATTATGGGGATAAAGGATGAAAAGGATGAATGTATTTAGTTATATGTCTAAGATAGCCTAAACTTGAGATCAAATGACAAATCTAGAATAATCATGTTTACCCAGTAAGGAGAAAAAAATAATAATTTAAGATTCATGTAAGAGGAAATCAAAAGAACAAGGTATGCCAGAGATATAAACAATTACAGGAAGAGGGAAAGAGAGACTGCAGATCATTAGTTATAATTTATTTGCCTAATGACTTATGTTGTATATAATTAAAGGGGGAAAGCATTAAAATAAAACATGGGAATGTGTACTATCTTTTGGGGGGAGTAAATGTTGGCATTATTTACATATCATAGTGAATGAGTAAAAAGTTCTAATATGTACAATGGACTAAGAAAAATAGAGAAAAGTGTTTACCAGTCTAATTACTCTGTTAAATGAATTACAACTTGACAATGCTTTCTATTCTGAGTGTTATCTCTCTAACTATGGATGAGGTAGTTTTCCCGAGCTTCTCTTGTGGCTATGAAGATTCTTGCGTTTCATTCCTACAAGTGACACCATGCATATAATTCATACTTTTAAGAGTAATAGTTTCGAACCCTTAGTGGAAGATTGGATGTGTGATTCATGTTTAGTTTTCTTTTTCTTATTGTCATCTTTGGTTGTATTAGTTGTTTGGTTGTATTTACCTTACCTTTAATGAAATAATTGTCTTGATCATGTTAATTTCTTGATTTATGTGTAGTTATCCCCACACATCTTTAGAAGGAGAAACTATGGGAAACTATTGTTCAAGCATTTTGTTACGTGTAAGAAGAGGTTAATGGTGGTTGTTTTTGTCGTAAACCTATGTGACAACTTTTTAGATTTCATTTAGTGATATTTTTATGAACACTTGGTATAGTAATTTTTTGTATAAATATAATATGATGTATTTTTATATATCTTGTTATATATATATATATATATATATATCAGGTTCAGGTTGTATATAATCGATTGTGAATATAACAGGTTTTGGATATAGTATGGATTATATATAGATGGTTTTGGATATAGTATGGAGTATATAAAGGAGGTTCAGGTTGTATACAACCGATTGTGAATATAAAAGGTTTTGGATATAGTATGTATTGTATATAGATGGTTTTTGAAATGCCATAAAACTCTAATTTTAAAAATTTGGCCAAATAAGGATTTAATAGGAAAGTTAATTAAATTAATTATTTTTATTAAAATAAAAGGGAAATAATTAGGGCTAATCAAGAAGAAAATAATAAATATTTTAATTAGGAAAAATTAGAGTGATTTGCTAATTACAATGGAGTTTAGGAAAAATCTTTCAAAAACCCTAAATTAGCCTAAAAATAAAATAAAATAATATTTTATTTAAATATTATTATTTTTAAATATCCCAAAATACTAAAATATTCTAAATACCCCAACCAACCTATTTTTCCTTTTCATTTTCTTCTTCTTTTTCCTTTTTCTTTCTTCATCTCCTCTCTCCTTTTCTTTTTCTCTTCTTTTCCTTGAATTGGGTCTACCTTCCTACGGCCCAAACCTTTTCCTTTTCTTCCTCTTTTGGTGCAGCCCAACACCGTGCGTTTCATTTTTTTTCTAGCCAGTCGGTTCCTTTTCCTTCTTTTCTTTTTCCCAACTGCTCGGTCCACCCTTATCTCTTATTCCTTCTTCCTTATTCTTTCCCCCGTCGACCTAAAACAATTCCCCAACCTTCGTCGAGAATCTCGTCGTTGGCCATGCCCACTGATCGGCCATCTCTCCTCTCTCCTTCCCCCTAACTTGCCTACTGTTCGACCCAGCCAATTCCCCTCCCTTCTCGCGCACCATTTATTCCTCTCTAGCCAATCATACCTTGCCACAAAACATGCCTGCACTGGCCTGCCGTCGTCGGCCAAAGCGTTCCCACCTACCTACCCCGACTCTCCCATCCTCCTCTAACCTTATCCTCCTTCCTTTATCCCTAGAAATACCCCATCAATAGCCTGGATCAAGTTTTGTTTTGTAGCCAGAATTTTCCCCCTTTGCACCACCGCCCAATCAGACACCAGTGCCATTGCCGCCGCCGAAGCTACCCACCTAATCACTCCCTGCATCACCCTCTACCCGACTACACCTCCCTCCTCCCTCGATTTTCCCTGTACGAGCCACCCCAGCCATACAAAGTCTCCTTTCCAATCAACCACACTTCCACCTCTGCCGCCCTTCGCACCACCATTTTCCGCCACTTCCGCCGCAACCACCACCTCCTACACCTCCCAAATTACCCTGCAGACCTTCCTCTACCTCCCTCTATTCTTCTTTTTCCTTTCCTCCCTCTCCTCCTCTCTTTCTCCCTTTCCTCCACTCTAGACCACCACAATCGTTGTCATACGCCGCCACCTTTGGCCGCACCATCACCCTCATTCCAACCCTCCTCACCTAGGCAACCTCTACCACCCTAACTTCCACCCTCATTCTTCATCTCTTATTCCCAGCACTCAACTATCTCTCTTTTATTCCCTTTTTCCAGCCACCGCCGCTGCCACCGTGCACCGCCACCAGTGCCGCCAGTCACCACCAACCCAAGGTGGTACCCTAAACCCTCTCAACCCTTAAACCCTAATTAATTAAGCTTTATTTATTTAATTATATTATATTACTATTATTCGATTATTATTATTATTATTTCGGTGAATGGTCGAAGCCCTTATTTTATATTATTTCAAATTATTATTATTATTATTATTATTATTATTATTATTATTATTATTATTATTATTATTATTATCGTTATTATTATTATTATTATCATCATTATTATTATTATTATTAGGGTAAAATCTTCAAACCTTATATTATCATCTTTTTCAATATTACTATTATTACTATTACCCTTAGCAATATTAGTATTTTGTTAGTGTCACTATTATTATATTATTATTTTATCTATAACCCTAACCTTAGAATAAATTAGGATATAATAGTATTTTGGTATGAGGGAAACTAATCCTTAGTTTTTCCCTTTTATAGGTGAGACCAGTCAAAACCCTAAGGAGGCGTAGGAGCGTGCTCCATGACTGGTGTTGTATTAGGTAAGGATGTAGCTAAGGCCTTATTTGTGCTATGTGTATTATATGCCTTGGATGCCATGTGTAATGACATATTGTGTTTCATGTGCTATTAGTTGATAATTTTATGTGTAGCGCCACTTGGAGTTGAGGTATGCTTACGTGCTTCCTTATGGTATGTGTTAATATGTATATGTGGTAAAATGTGATGTAATGTGTTGTGACCTTGTAGGACATGCATCTGAGGATATGTAATGTGGTGTTGCGGGATGGAAGGATGAGTAAGATGACTAAGATGGATTGAGTTTGCATGGGAATGACTTTTACATGGGGAAAGTTGGTTTGAGAATCAAATAACATAAGGGAAGATTTGTTAGGGTAATGGGAATCTCCATGTAAAAAAAAATTAATAGTACGTGGATTGATGTAAGGGTTTGCATGGGAGAATCTATGGTTGTGCATGGGAGAATCTAGGGTTTTGCATGGAAGTTTAGGGTTTTGCATGAAAAAGTTTGAAAGTTTGCATGGGAGGGTTAGAGTCTGCATGGGGGTAAAATTTATGTTTGAAAAGTTGACTTGGGGTGTAAGGAAGGTAACAGAAGAGTTGTTTGGGTGTTTTGAGGCTTTGGGTGAAAAATAGTACATGGGACAATATAAGGGTACATAGGAGACTAAACTAGGGTTTAGGAGAAAATCCTAATTTGAGAAGGGGGTAAAAAGGAGAAATAAATGAGGATGAGTGGAGTACGAGATGAGGATGGAAATTATCATGTGAGGGGGAGCATGATCATCGTGGAAATATAAGAGTGGAAGGTGAGAAATGGAGGGGTGACATATGGAAAGGAGGATGCTAGGGTTTGGTGTGGCTATCTAGGGTTTCGTAGTCACACGTACACTTGGGTGAGTAAAGTGTGATGATGAGGGTTGAATCTAAGAGTTATGATGTGTGGGGTGTTAAAATAGTTTGGATTGTGTGAGGTGGAGTAGGATGTGCCACGTAGGCCTAAATTAGGGTTTCTAGAGAAAACCCTAGAGTGAGGCAGTGAGTGGACTAGAGTTGAAAAGTAGTGGGCCTTGACCCACATACATGGGAGATGGGCTTCTAGTGTGAGTTAGGAAAGGAGGTAAGGGTGTTGGGCCAAGTTAGAAGGTGCATGAGTCTCATGATATGGGACGAGTCCTTTTGGAGGATAAGCATAAAGGGAGTTAGTCATGCATGTATAGGGTGAAACTTTTGAATAAGATACTGTAAGACATTAATCATGTAAAGTGGAAGATTATTGAGCCCGGCTCAGACCGATCCACCGACATATAATAGTGGTTAGGGTGTTCTGCCCTATAAGTGACCGATCAACCAACTATAATAGTGGTTAGGTGTGTTTTGCCCTATAAGTGACCGCTCCACTGGCTAAAATAGTGGGGGATCCTGAGATCAATAAACCAAACCCTAAGTTTTCTAAGACACATAAAACTAAGTACTTACAGTGGAACACCATGCGAGTAGGGGTCAGACCAATCCACTGGCATATAATAGTGGTTAGGGTGTTATGCCCTATAAGTGATCAATCCACTGGCTATAATAGTGGTCAGGTGCGTTTTACCCTATAAGTGATCGATCCACCGACTATAATAGTGGGGTTTCCGTACTCGCATGGATTGATACAAAGCACGGTGTGAAATGAGTACTGATCAGAGATTAAATAACTAATTTATCCTAATTATAATTGGGCCTTTATTTATTTATTTATTTATTTATTTAAATGATTGTAAGATATTATGTTATCATGTTTGAATCATGTGCTTTTATATATTGGCCTTAGTACATGGTTACCTTGCTCAGTACATAGCGTACTGACCACCTGTTTTATGGGTGTTGCTCATTCCCATGAGTAGAAGGCCCCTCTGACTTTGTGTAGGTTGGTGATACTTATTTCGATGCCTTTGATGTTCATGAGGCATCAGGTGGGGCTAAGTGCTAAGTATGGACTTGGCACGAGGATCGAGAGTGGCGTGACCGAATTTCCCTTTTTTAACCTTTTACTTTGTTTTGAGTTTCCTAGACTTAACTTTTATCGTCTGTAAACTTATTTCCTCTTAAGGAACTTTTACTATGTACGCTGGATTATGACACTTTGACTCCGCACTCTGATTTATATATTTTAATGGTTTAATGTTTATTTGAAGTCTTGCTTGGGATTGATTTATGATGATTATTAAATTCCTTTTAGCCTTGTGGTTAATACGAGAGCGGTCATGGGCCGAGCTTGTACTAATCACGGTGGTAACATTCCTGAAATTCACAGGTTTTATTTTAATTGCTTCTGTTTAAAAAAAATAGTAAACTCTGGGGTGTTACAATTTTGGATATAGTATGGAGTATATAAAGCAGGTTCATGTTGTATATAACCAATTGTGTATAAAGTAGGTTCAAGTTGAATATAACTATGTATATAGCAGGTTTTGAATATAATATGGATTGTATATAGCAGGATGTATGATGAATTCGTAAAATTTTAACGCCTAAATTTTACATTGACAATGGGTAAGTTTCAATGGTTAGTGGTATAATTTATAATTAAATTTAAAATACTTTTCACGACGATTAAGTTTCAAATATTCAACAATGGCTAACTACCGGTTGTAAAATGAAACAAACAATGGGCACGTGGAACAATCACAATGATAAAATACCCATTGTTAAAATATATATACATCAGGTAAATGTATATTTAAAACAATTTAACACTCATTGTTAAAAGTCATAAATAGTGGTAAATGAGACATTTAAAACAGTTTTTGTATATTAAAGACAACGAGTAAAAATGACCTTTACAACAGTTAAATACTCATTGTAGAAAGTTAAAGACAACCGGTAAATGGAGCATTTACAACGGTTAAACACCCATTGTTGAAGCTAAAAGACAACGGGCAAATGGAGCATTTACAACGGTTAAATACATGTTGTAGAAAGTGAAAGACAATGGGTAAATGGAGCATTTATAATGGTTAAATACTCATCGTGGAAAGTAAAAGACAACGGGTAAAGCTTACATTTACAATGGTTAAACACCCATTGTCGAAAGTAAAAGACAATGGGTACGCTAAAGATTGATAATAGTTAAACACCCATTGTAAATGATTTTCCACAACGGTGACTGGAACCATTGTCTTTTAAGCCTCTTAACGATATCACATACAACTACAACGATTGTTACCCATTGTAGATTATACATAGAACCATTGTCTTTGATATTTTATGTCGTAGAGAGGGCCAAGGTGATGTTTTTATATATTATGTTCCACCGGAGATAATAGTGACTCGGGAGAGCTCTCCTCCGAGAAGATGATGTTTTTAAGTATCCGTTCCACTAGAGATAATAGTGGCTTAGGATCATTTTTCCCTAAGAAGGTGTTTCAGCCCATTCCATTAGATTAAGAATAGTGGGACCCCTTATCATTGTGAAATGAAAATATAATAGTATAACCTATGGAAAAGACACTAATGATTTAAAGTGAAATAATACATGAGTCAGGACCATGGTGTTGTTTTTATATTCATCCCACTAGAGAGAATAGTAGATGGGGAGTGTTTTACCCTGAGAAGGTGATGTTTTCAAATCTGTTCCACTGGATGATAATAGTGGCTCAGGTGTGTTGTCCCTGAGAATGTGCTTTAGACCGTTCCACCAGTTTAAGAATAGTAGGGTTCCTGCACTCAACATATATAAAAGAATAAAAATGGGTATATCTAATAAAGATGCCTAGATCATTATTTGTCTTATGAGATGTTTCATTTATTTGAACGTGTACTCATCATCAATTGCAAATGCATGTGTTATTTGTACCCCTGATTCGCATTATTGCTCTCTTACTCAGTACGTAGCGTACTAACCACCTGTTTTATGGGTGTTTCTCATTCCCACAAGCAGGAGACCCTGCTTCTTGTGTGCTGGTCTTAGAAGATCCTCTAGATAACTATGCTACCTATGATGCTCTATGTGGGGATGAGTGATCTTATATGTACTAGATGTTTGGGTGAAGAGTAATGTTATCCTATAGTTGTATTTACCTGGATACCTTATTTTTGGACTCTTAATCCATGGTATCCTTACTTTGTATTTTTTTATTGTAACTCATAGTTAAACTCCAAACTCATATTGTATTATAAATGTTTCTTTCATTTCTAATTTCCTTGTGTTACTATAAACATTTTAGCCTTGTGATTGATGTAAGGATGGTAGCATAAACCAGACTTATGTCAATTACGGTGGTAAACCCCAATATTTTACTTATATAGTTACGCTGTAAAACTAATATTTTCAGCCCAGGCTCCTTTCTTTTTTTCTTTCTCTCCTTTCCCCCTTTGAGCCAGCCCTACCCTGCCTTTTCTTTTTTTTTTCTCTCCCGTGTAGGTCGGCCTGCCCTTCTCCTTCCCCTTCCTTCCCTACATGGCCTATCTCCTCCTTTCTTCTTTCTTTTTCCCCTACACCACCCCAAGCCAAACAACACCTCCCCTCCCCTTGCACGCCTTCTCCCTTCTTCCTCTTACACCCCTCCATTTACCAGCTTGCACCTCCACCCTCCTCTCCTATCGTCCTTTTCCTTTCCATTTTCAACCCTGTAGCTCTGACCTTCCCTTCCCCCGCATGCCCTTCCTCTTCCATTTTTTTCCATCCCTTTCATACACCTACCCCCTACTTGTCATGCTCGTTTTCACCCTCCCTGTACACCTACCTCACACGACCAACATGCCCCTCTCTCTCCTCCTCTTCTTTTTCTTCTCCTTCTCCTTCCTCTCTTCTTCTCTACCTCATTCTCCCTCGAGTTCAACCCTCCCCTTCTCCAATTCTCTCTTCTCTTTTATCTCCCTTTTCTCCCCTATTTTTCCTTTAATGACCCTCTCCGCCATCTCCACCACCCAACCAACCACCACACCCCCTCTCTTACATCCTACATGTAATACCCCAAATTAAGCGAAGTATTATAAGGATTGAACTGGCTAGTTATATCAACATGGTATACCATCCTTTTGGTGATTCCATCCTAAGAACTCCATAGTTAAACGTGCTAGTTGTGGAGCAACTTTTAGGATGGGTGGGGAAAAAGACATTGAAATGATTCATGTTGATCTATAGGGTCAGCTGATCAATCTAAAAGCACTCCAAGGTAGCCCTCGCATGGTCGTATCTACTCGGGGTATTACACTACCTCCTCCTTGAACCGCGCCGAGCAGCCAACACTATCCACCTTAAGAATTATGTCCTAATTAGAAATTCAGTTCTCATAACCCTAAATGATTTAACTAGAAATGGGATTTCTCATTTCTCCATGTGTTTTAAAGCCCAAATTAGCCTTGTGAGCTTTGAGTTTGGATAGATTAAGTGACCCTTGGCATAGGTCGTTTGGCTTGAAGTATAGCATCTCCCTAACACGCTTTTGTTTTGCAGCAACATGGCCCTAGATGGAAGTGGAAAAAACTTGGAGAGGGCGTTTGAGACACTCATGAAGCTTGCTCAGTGTCCTCCTGTGCCTCTACCTCAACCTCCACTACCTCCATATCACCCACAGATGGGTATCAGAGATGATTGGCTCAATAGAGTCTTGTGTCATCAACCCTCAATCTACAAGGAAGACCCCATTGTCCTAGAAGGTTTGATACAGAATTTCGACATAACCTTTGAGGTGATCAATTTCCTTGAAGAGAGGACGAGTGTAGCAACATACTTCCTTTGAGGACCAGTCGATACTTGGTTGGAAGACTTTCGCACTCAAGGAGGAAGACCGATGTCCTGGAAAGATTTCAAGACTGTGATTCATACACGGCTCTACACCGAAAGCCTCAAGAGAGACAAACTAGAGGAGTTCATGAGGTTTACTCAAGGAAGCTTTTCGGTAAAAGAGTATTATGCGCGTTTCATAGAGTTGTTGAGATTTTCTCCTAGCATAGCAAATTGCAAGGCTATAGTGATCTTCCAGTTCAATCAAGGACTCCACTTTAGCATTCGGAGGATGATGGGTATAGCCATTCCTCATGACTTGGCTACACTATACTAGAGGGCATGTGTCGCCGATGCTTTAATCCAAGAGCATATGTCCATCCTAGGTAAGAGGAAGAACGAATCGCTAGACTTAAAAGGAAAGAGCTAGCACCCTAGTGGAAAGGTTTAACATGTTCAACATCAACATTAAGCTAGGGTTCGACACCAGAAGAGTCAGAGTGCCTCTCATGGCAAAGTTAGCAAGAGACTGATCCGACATTACCACTATTGTCATTGCAGAAGAGATCACCAGGGCAAAGATTGCATATGAAAGCTAATTCAGTGCCATGACTATGGTCATCTTGGGCATAGGATTTTCGAGTGCTACAACGTACCCCATGACGAAGTTCAGAGGTCCCAGTAACAATCGATTCAGTAGAAGTTGATGCTTGGAGCAACTCGCTCGACCACTCCAGCAGAAGCAGGTGAACAAGCAATCAATTTTGATGCGTCTCCTTCCAATATACTATCTATTATTTCTTAGTCATTTCAAACCATTAGATGCTTATGTTATGTGTTTCCTTAACTATATTCTGGTCATTTAGGATTATTGTTAAGGGGATAATTACCCCCAAGTACCATAAATTCCTTCATGCCTATTTCTTGTCGTAAAGCATAAACTTTGGGGATAAAGTTTTTCTTTAAAGGGGTAGTGATGCAATACCCCGAAATTTTAAAACCTAAAATTAAATATTTAACCTTTTATCTAGGATATTTTAATATTAAATTATTGATTTAATTATTTCGTGGAACTTTGATTTACAAAAATAGATAGAATTATTTAATAAATTAATATAAATATTTTTATTATTTTATCTTACTCTTTGTATTCAAATAAATTTTCAAACCCATAATTGTTTAAAAAAAAATTCTTAAATTAATACCTTAGTTTTTGGATAAATTAATTTAATATTTTTTCCATTAGCAAAATTTAGCCTAATTTCTAATCCCGACATAAAAATATTTTTTTTCTTTTTCTCCTTTTCCTTTTCCTTTTTCCTTTTCCCTTCCTTGTCTTTATTTTTCTTTTTCTTTCTTTTGTTTCCATCCTTCTTCCTTGGGCTATCCCAGCCCTTTCTTTTTCTTTCTCTTCTTCTCCTGCCGAACCAGCCATTTCCTTTCTCCTTCTTTTCTTCTCCCGCCCGGGCCAACCTCGACTCCCTTCTTTTTTTTTTCTTCTCTCCCACGCGAGTCGGCCTTCCCTTCTCCCTCCCCTTTTATCTCTAGAAGGCCTGTCTCCCACTTTCTTCTTTCTTCTTCCCCTGCACCACCCCAAGCCAAACAACTCCTCCCCTGCCCTCACACGTCTTCTCCCTTCTTCCTCCTATGCCCCTGCATCTGCTAACCTGCACCTCCACCTTCCTACCCTATCGACCTTTTCCTTGCCATTTTCAACCCTACACCCCTGACATTCCCTTCCCCTTCCATTTTTTCCATCCCTATCACACACCTACCCCTTCCTGCCTTGCCCGTCTACACCCTCCTTGCACACCTACCTCACACAACTAGCAGGCCTCTCTCTCTTCCTCTCCTCATCTTCTTTTTCTTCTCCTTCATCTCTTCTTCTCTACCTCATTCTCCCTCGAGCTCAGCCCTCCCCTTCCCCGATTCTCTCTTCTCTCTTTTTTCTCACCTATTTTTCCTTCAACGACCCTCTCTGTCGTCTCCACCACCCAACTTGTAACACCCCCAAAATTCACTAATGAAAATTTTCATTTTAGTAAAAGATACAGTGGAAGTAAGGAAAAAAACTGTGAATTTCGAGGATATTATTGCCGTGATCAACACAAGCTCGGCCCCCGGCCAGTCTCGTACTAATCACAAGACTAAAGAAGAATATTGTCAAATACGAGTCAATACTTAAAACAAGAATTTATAGAAGAATTGGAAAATTCATAATATGAAAATCAGAGCATGCGTAAAAAGGCTTATAATCCAAAGGCGTATATAATTAAAGTTCCTAAAGGAAAAGAAAGTACAATATGATAAAACATAACTAAAATAAAACGATATGGGGTAAATGAAATGAAAAGGAGAATCTAGCCAAGTCACTTTCGGTCTCCAGGCCAAGTCCAGTCTCAACTCTCAGCCCCGCCTGATGCTTCGTAAGTATTGTAGGCATCGAATATATCATCTCCTACCTACACAAACTCAGGTGGGCCCTCTGCTCGTGGAAATGAGCAGCACCCATGTAACGGGTGGTTAGTACGCTACGTACTGAGCAAGATAACCATGCAGCTAAGGCCAAACGTATAAGGCATATAACACAAGCATGATCATATAGACAACATACAACAATACAGATAATGAAGGCTGAGCTATGGTCTAGATAAACTTATTCTTTAGATCGATGGTCAATATACTCATTTCACACCATATTCTTTATCAATCCATGTGAGTGCGGGAATCCCACTATTATAGCTGGTGGACTAGAAATACAACCAGGATAGAACTCACCTATCCACTATTATTCGCCGGTGGAACGGTCTCCAAACTCCAAGACACAAGGCTCTTGGCCACTATTATTCGCCGATGGACAAGTCTAGCCCCGACTCTCATGGTGTTTCACTGTAATTACTTAGTATCTTTCCCATGTCTTATCATCATTACGTTCAGTTTTTTTAGCACGGAATCCCCCACTATTATAGTCAGTGGACCAGAAACATGCAGGGCAAAACGCTCTTGGCCACTATTATTCGCCGATGGACCGGTCTCTAGGGCACCCCGGCTCCTAGCCACTATTATTTTCCGGTGGACTGGTCTGGTCCCGGCTCAACAATCTTCTTCTTTAAATGGTCAGTGTCTTATTCTTGTCTCATTCGGTAAATATTTCACCCTTAACATGCATGTCACCAACCCTCTACTTCTATTCTCCTAAGAAGGCCCATCCCATATCTTGAGACTTCTGCACCTCCTAACACACCCCGATATCCTTTTTGTCTTCCACTTACTCGCCACGAATACCCCACTCCTAAGTGTGTGGGTCAAGGCCCACCACCCTATGACATCTAAGTCTACTCACCATCGTCCTCTAGGGTTTTCCCCTAAAACCCTAATTGGACCTCTATGGTCCATCCTTCCTCTAGCTTACACAACCATGGTTCCTTTATCGCCCAACACATCATCTCATTTAGATTCAACCCCATTCATATCAATTTACTCCCCAATTACACATTTGACCATGAAACCCTAGTTGGCCACTCCAAACCCTAGCACCTTTCTTCCCCACATGTCACCTCTCCATTTTTTACCTAACATCTTTTCTTCCCCATGGCACCCATACTCAGCCTCCATATGATAATTCTCCACTCTTATCCCATATTCCACTCACCCTCAATTATTTTTACTTTCACATCCCCCTCCAATTAGGGTTTTCCTCCTAGACCCTAGCTAGGTCTCCTATACACCTTTATACCAAGTTACGTACTATTTTTCACCCAAAGTCTCCAATCACTCCACAACTCTTCCCTTACCTTACTTACACCCTAAGACAACTTTTCTCACCTAAAGATCATCCCCATACAGACTCCATCCATCCCATGCAAATCCTAGAAATTTTCCATACAAGATTCACATCACTCATTCATTTTGATCATGATCTCCTTTTATTTTCCCCCCTCATGGGTCATGAGATAATTAGCTCAATCTCATATCCCTTTAATTAACTCAATTCCCCTCTTTCTTTTTTTATCCTTTCATCTCATATCATATTATTAAATTTCCTAGCATGCATGTCCTAGAGGGTCACGTCATATAACATCATAAGTATAACATATACAATCATTATACACATGCCATAAGGAATTCACTTAAGCATACCTCAACTCCAAGCTGCGCTACAATTAATTAGTCGTTATAATCATAAAGTACACGATATAACATAATACTTGGCACAAAAGGCACATAAAACACACATAGTTGGTCTTAGGCATATCCTTACCTAATACGACACCGGTCTTGGAGCACGCTCCTACGCCTCCTTAGGGTTTCGACTTGATTCACCTACAAGAGGGAAATACTAAGAGATAACTTTCCTCTTACCAAAATTACCATCATTCCTACCTTACCGTTATCATAACCTACTATTAGTGCTAATAATGAAGATAGTAATTTTATAAGTAAAGGTAGGGTTATTATTCTTAAAGTAGCTAATCATGCTACTACTAATCAAAATAGGTCTTAGTAGATACATCGGTTCATGTTAAAGTAATTATAGTGATAATCATATTGTTAGGGACAACGGCTTTAATATCACTAATAATAATAGTAATAGTAGTTGTAGTGATAATACTATTAACAACCCAAATCTTAGTAATAATAATAGTAATATTAGTAATACTAAAGTAGGGACAAGAATGACACTGATAATAATAATAATGCTAGTTATGATAGTAATGTTAGTGACATAGGTCATATTAACAATAATGATAAAGTAACCATAATAATAATAATAATAATAATAATACTTATTAATAATACAAATATTAAGAATAATACTAATAATAATAATAGTCGAAGTGGTAATAGTAATATAAGGATTCAAATATTTACAATAATAATAAATGTGATAATATGCCAAAGTTAGCATTAATAATAATAATAATAATAATAATAATAATAATAATAATAATGATAATAATAATTGTAACACCCCAAAATTCACTATTCTTTTAAAAAAATGAAGCAATTAAATTCAAGCCTATGAATTTCGGGGATGTTACCGCCACACTTAGTACTAGACTGGTTCACTCCGACCGTTCCAGTACCAAGTGCTAAGGCTAAAAATGATTATTGTTAAACTTTAATAAATACTTAAACCAAATAAAAAGAACTAGAAGGATCATTACATAGAAATCAAAGTACGCGTAAGGAGTTTACAATTTAGAGGAGTGCAATCAGCTATAAGATAGAAATCAGAATGCGTGAAAAGAGTCATAAACCAAAGTGCATTGTCAAAATTCCAAAAAGGGAAATAAAATTTATAATCGGTAAAAATTACATCTAGGATACTCAATACAAAGTAAAAAGGGTCAAAAAGGGAGATCTGACCATGCCACTCTCGATCCTTGTGCCAAGTCCATACTCATCACTCAGCCCCACCTGATGCCTCATGAACATCGAAGGCATCAAAATAAGCATCAACCGCCTGCACAAAGTTAGAAGGGCCCTCTGCTCATGGAAATGAGAAGCACCTATAAAAAGGGTGATCAGTACGCTACATACTAAGCAAGATAACCGTGCACTAATGCCAATACACAAAACACACAATCCAAGGATGATAATACAACAACATACGATCACTTCAGATATATAAATGAATAAACGTCAATTTATATTCTGAATCCATTAATTATTTAATCTCTGATCGGTAATCATTTCACACCATGCTTTTTATCAATCCATGCGAGTACGGGAGCTCCACTATTTTAGCTGGTGGATCGGTTTAGCTCCTACTCTCATGGTGTTCCATTGTAACTACTTAATGTCTTTTATGTGTCTTAGCAAACTCGGTTTTTGTTTATTGAGCTCGGGATCACCCATTATTATAGCCGGTGGGTCGAAAACACACAGGGCATAAAGCTCCCAACCACTATTATATTCGATGGATCTGACACTTATAGGGTGGAACACCCAAACCACTATTCCTAACCGGTGGATCGGCTTGGACCTGGCTCAATAATCTTTCACTTTATATGATTAATATCTTAAGTGTCTTACTTAGAAGTTTTACCCTAAATATGCATGAACAACTCCCTCTATACTTATCTTTCAGAAAGAACCCATCCCATACCACCCAACTCATGTACCTCCTAAGGTATCCCAACATTCTTTCCTCCTTTACCTAACTCATACTAGGAATCCAATTTCCAAGTATGTGGGGCAAGGCCCACTACTTTACATCTCCAAGTCCACTCACTCCTTCACTTTAGGGTTTTCCCCAAAAAACCTAATTTAGACTTATGCATCCCATTCTACTCCACTTTACACAACCACACTATTTTAACCCCACAACCCACATCTCTTAATCTCAACCCTCGTCATCATACTATATTTTCCAAGTGCACGTGTGATCACGAAACCCTAAGTAGCCACGTCAAACCCTAGCTCGGTCTCCCATGTACCCTTATACTATCCCACGTACTTTTTTTCATCCAAAGCATTCAAACACCCAAACAACACTTTCATTACCTTCCTCACACCTCAAATCAACTTTCTATATGTAAAAATTCACCCCAATGCAGACTTTACACATCCCATGCAACCCTTCAAACTTTTTCATGCAAAACCCTATAACTCCCACGTGAAACCCTAGATTCACCCATGCAACGCTATATTCTTCCATACGTACTTAGATTCTCCTATGCACAACCCTATATTCTCCCATGCAAAACCATACATTAGATTCTCCCATGCAAAACTATAGATTCTCCCATACGAAACCATAGATTAGATTTCCCCATACAAAACCCTAAATTAGATTCTCTTATGTAACGCCATGGATTCTCCCATACAAAACCGTAGATTCTCCCATACGAAACCCTAGATTATATTCTCCCATGCAACGCCATAGACTCTCCCATGTGCAACCTTAGATTCTCCCATGCACAACCATAGATTCTCTCATGCAAAACCATAGATTCCTCCATGAAAAACCCTTTTTTCTCCTATGTACATCCATAGATTCTCCCATGCAAAACTCTAGATTCTCCCACTCTTTTATTTTATTTAAAATTCCATTTTTATTCATCCACTCATGGACGATGGAACACTTAGGTCAATTCCACCTATATTAGCCAACTTACATCCCTTTAGTCATCTCACTCTCCCATTTTTCTTTTTCATCGTTCCACCCCACAATACCACATTAAACATCCTCACATGCATGTCTTAAAGGAACACAACACATCACATCACATTCCACAACATTTCACCACATATACATATCAACATATACAGTAATAAGGCACATAAGCATACCTTAACTCCATGCTGCTCCATACATAAAATAGTCAACTAATAGCACATGATACACATCACGACATTATACAATGCATCCAAGGCATATAATACACATAGCACAAATAAGACCTTACCTACACCCTTACCTAATACGACATCGGTCTTGGAGCACGCTCCTACGCCTCCTTAGGATTTTGACTGGTCTCTCCTATAGGAAGAAAAAACTAAAGATTAGATTCCCTCCTACCAAAAATAGCATTATTTCCTAATTTATGCTACGATTAGGGTTTTAGATAAAATAATAATATAATAATAATAACACTAACTACATACTAATTTTGCTAAAGATAAAAGTAATAATAGTAATATTGTAAAAGATGATAATATAAGGTTTGAAGGTTTACCCTAAGAATAATAATAATAATACTAAAAATAATAATAATGATAATAATAATAATAATAATAATAATAATAATACTAATGATAATAATAATAATAATAATAATAATAGTATAATTCAAAATAAATGGTGAAATAAGGGCTTCAACCCTTCACCAAATTAAAACTAATATTAATACTACTAATATTATTATTATTAATAATAAATACAATAATATTAATACAAAATAATATTAATAATAACAATAATAATAATAATGGTAATAATAATAATTATAATAATAATAATAATAATAATAATAATAATAATAATAATAATAATAGTATAAATTGAAAATAATGTAAAGTAGGGTTTCGACCCTACTTTGAAATAATAATAATACTCTTAATAATAATGATGATGATGATGATAATAATAACACATAATAATAATAATAATAATAATAATAATAATAATAATAATAATAATAATAATAATAATAATAATAATAATAATAATAATAATAATAATAATAATAATCAAAATAAAAACATAATAGGGCTTCAACCCTCAATAGCAATAATAATAATAACATTAGTAATAATAATATTATTATTACATAATAATAATAGTATTATTAAAAATAATAGAAATATAATAAAATTAAATAATTAAAGCTTGTATAAATAGAGTAAAAGGGTTGAGAGGGTTTAGGGTACCACCTTGGGTTGGTGGTGACAGGCGGCACCAGCGGTAGTGCACGGCGGCAGCGGCGGTGGCCAAAAAAAGAGAAGAAAAGAGAGATAGTTGAGTGTTGGGAAAAAGAGAGGGAGAAAGAGGGTGGAATTTGGGGTGTTTATGGTAGCCTAGATGGAGAGGGTGGAATGAAGGTGACGGCGTACGGCGGCGGCTGTGGTGGCCGAAAGGGGAGGAAAGGAATAAAGGAAGGAGGAGAGGGAGGAAGAGGAAAAGAAAAGTATGGGGAGTTAGAGAAAAGTCTGTAGGGTAGTTTGGAAGGTGTAGGAGGCGATTACGGCATGAGTGGTGGCTAATGGTGGCACGAAGGGTGGCAAAGGTGGGAGGAAAGGCTGATTAAGGAGGTGACTTTCCATGGCCGGGGTCGCTCGTGCAGGGTAAATCAGGGGAGAAGGGAGGTGTAGTTAGGCAGAGGGTGGTGCAGGGAGTGCTTAGGTGGAAACCTTGGGCGGTGGAGTTGGTCGACTGTGACGTTACTAGCGTCTGAAATGGTAGTGGTTCATGAGAAAGAAATTCTAGGTTTCGGGAGAAAAGCTCGAGTCCAGGCTGTGTAAGGGGTATTTATAGGCTAAAAGAAAAGATAAGGTCGAAGGAAAGACAGGAGGATAGGGCAGGTAGGTTAATCGGCGACGGTAGGCCAGCACACGACTGCGGCGTGGCCTGCAATTGACCAGGGGAAGAGAGGGGGATCGTGCGAGAAGAGGGGAGGTGCAGTTGGGTCAAAGTAGATGGCGAGTCAAGGGGAAGGAGAGAGAAGAGAAACGATCGGTCAATGGGGCGTGATCGGTGGAGAAAACCAGGGAGCTAGGGCAGAGTTGCAGGTCAATGGAGGGAAGAAGAAGGAAGGAGGAAGAAGACGCATAGACCGACGGTTGGGAAGAAAAGAAAGAAAAGAAAGGAAGGGAGAATTGGATCGGGCGACGTAGGAAAAGAAGAAGAAAAAGCGGTGTGCTAGGCTGGGCCATGCCGAAGGAGAAGAAAAGGAAGGAGGGCGACGGGCCGCTGGGCTGGCCCAGGTTGGGAGAGGAGGAAGAAAAATAAAAGAAAAAAGAAAGAAATAGGAAGAAAAAGGAAAGAAAGGAAAGAAAGAAAAAGAAAAAGGAAAAGGGGGAAAAAGAAAAATAGGTGAGTTGGGTTATTTGGATTATTTTAGTAATTTGAGATATTTAAAAATAATAATATTTAAATAAAATAATATTAAATCCCCTTTTTAGGCACATTTTAGAAATTTTAAAAGATTTTTTTTTTTCAAATTCCTTTTAATTAGCAAATCACTCTAATTTTCTCCAATTAAATTATTTATAAAATTCCTATTAATTTGGCCCTATTTAATCCCTCTTATTTTAAATAAAATAGTTTATTTATTTAATTTCTAAAATAAATCCTTATTTAGCTAAAATTCTTAAAATAAGGGTTTTGGGGCATTTTAATAATATTAATGATAATAATGATAATCATAATAATACTAGAGTTATCGACCATTAATAATAATAATAATAATAGTTAGAATATTCTGAAGTTAGGTTAAATAATAATAATGATAAAGGTAATAATATGATAACATAATAATAATAATAATAATAATAATAATACTATTATTATTATTATTATTATTATTATTAAGAATAATACTATTAATACTACTAAAAATTGCTAACACTTGTATAAAAAGGTTTTATGGGTTAAGGAGGTTAGAGTACCACCTAAGGACGGTGGCGGCACCAGCAGCGGCAACGGCAGTGGTGGAGGGAGAAGAGAGGTGGAGAGATGGTTGTATAGGCTAGGAGAGAGGGAATGAGGGGTTGATTGAGGTGATGGTGGGTGCCTCAAGTGGAGAGGGTTGGAATGGAGGTGGTGGTGCAGCCAAAGGAGGCGGCACATGGCGACAGGTGTGGTGGCTGAAGGTGGTGGAGAGAGAGGAAGGGAGAAGGATGGTTGGTTGATTGAGAGGTAAACTTTGCACAGCTGGGGTGGCTTATGCAGGGCGAATCGAGGGTGGTGGAGGGTGATGCAGGGAGTGGTTTGGTAGGTAGGTCGGGCAACGGCGCTAGGCAGTGGCAACGGGGCGGTCGTCTGATCAGGAGGTGGCGTAAGGGCTGGTTTTCTAGGCTGCGAATCAAATTCCCCTGATTATGGTTGCCTTTGTGGTATTTATAGGCCAAATGAAGGGGGGAATGATAGAGGGGAAAGAGGACAAGAGGCCGCAGGTGAGGCAGGACCACCGGTCAACGGTGGCAAGCCGACGTAGGTTTTCCATGGCAAAGAGTGGTTTGTGGTTGGGGAGAGAAAGGAAAGAGGGGTAGGCGTGCGTGGGGAGGGAGGAAATTTATTTGGGTCGAAAATGGAAAGAAAATGACGAGGGAGAGAAAGAAAGGACGGTCGGCGTGCGGTTGGTGGTTGCCGACGGAGATGAGGCTGCAGGTCGATTGTAACACCCCGAGTCGACACGACCACGCGGGGGCTACCTTGGAGTGCTTTCGGGTTGATCGGTTGGCCCCATAAATCAACAGAAGTCCTTTCGGTGCGCTTTATCCTCACTCACGCACTTTCTGAGAAATAACTTCCCAGAAGGGCACCCATCCTAAAATTACTCCACGGCCAACACGCTTAACTGTGGAGTTCTTAAGATGGAATCACCAAAATGATGGTATACCATGTTGATATAAGTAGCCAAATCAATCCTTATAACACTCCGCTCAATTTGGGGTATTATATCGATCTAGGGGAGAAGGAAGGTGAAAAGGTTGGACTGGGCGGTCCGAGAAGGAAAGAAAGAAAAGAAAAAAAAAGAGGGGACAGACCGGGTTGGGGATAAGGGAGGGAGAATTGGTGTGCGGGCTTGGGCTGCGCCGAAGGAGGAGGGGAAATAAAGGAAACTTGGGCTACAAGGGCTGGCCCAATCATGGAAGAAGGGAAAAAAAGGAGAAAGGAGAGAGAAAAAAAAAAGAAAAAGGAAAAAAGGAAAAATAATGGGTTGGTTGGGTGTTTAGGATATTTTGGTATTTTTGATTATTTAAAATAATAATATTTAGAAAAATAATAATTAAATTCCCTTTTTGATTAATTTGGATATTTTAAATAATTTTTCCTAAATTCCATTTTAATTAGCAAAACACCCTAATTTTTTTCTAATTAAATTATTTATTATTTTCCTTTTGATTTTTTTTTACTTTCTTCCTCTTATTTTAATAAAATAATTTATTTAATTAATTTCTCTAATAAATCCTTATTTGGCCATAATTTTTAAAATTAGTATTTTGGGGTATTTTACAACTAGCCGCCACACCACCCTATTCTACACCCTACCTCCTCCCTACACTACCCTGAGCAACCAATGCCAACCACTCTGTAGCCTACCCCCTCCCTTTTTCTCCTTCTTCCCTTCAACTCCCCTGCACCCACCACCCTTAACCAACTCTTTGCCCTCCTTTTGCTGTCTCCATAGCCTCCCCTTAGCCACTTGACACCATCTCAACACCCCCTTGCACCACCTTACTCAAACCACCCTGTCTCTCCCCCTTTTCTTTCTCTTTTTTTCCTTTCTTCCTCTTCTTCCTCCTTTCTTTGCACCTTTCTTCTGCAGCCACCACCACTACCTCCAAGCCATTGCACCACGACCTCCAACCACCACCCACCTCCTACCTCACCTCTGCACCCAACAACCAACACCAACACCCTTCCACCACCTCCCCTAAACCCTTACCCAAGCCTCCCCTTCCTTCCCTTTTCCTTCCCCTCATCCATTTCACCTATTTTGCTTGGCTCATGCTGCATGGGTTGTGTGAGTTATGCCATGTGATTTTTGGTGTATTTTTGCCAATATTAAGGTATAAGATAGTTTGGCAATGTTATATATTTAATAAATATTTTTAATAAAATTATTTTTTATTTATCTAATATTAATATTTCACTTGTGATATTATTTTAGCTACAAAATTTTATTAAACGAAGTTTAAGCATTTTAAATCGGATACTAATAAATTTTTATTTTTGTCATAAATAAGGTAATTGTTATACCCCTGTAAAATGTATGGATTATTGTATGTTAGCACATTAGGATTTTTAGCATGTGATATGTGTAAATATGATGTGTTACAAATAATCCCATGATTATCATGTTATCTTGGAAAATGGAAAAAGAATGCATGTATTTTGTGTAGGTTGTGATGTGTGTGAAAGGATGATTTAGAAGGGGCTTAATATTTATGATGGGTGTTATGTGTATATGACGCTATGCTAAGTAGGTGTGGACACTTGTAATGATAATATAACTATTATGAGCCCTAGGGACAATTTGGTTATTTGGACCCATTATGATACTTAACCCTAACCAAGATGACTAATGTGTTATAAATGTTTCTAAGAAGGGAGATGGGAGTTTGGTGTATAATAAAAGCATGTGTTAGTAAGAATATCCATATTTTATAGCCTAGGGATATTTTAGTAATTTTAATTTATGGTGGTGATTATCTTAATAAAAATGCTTGCTAAGTGTTATGTGGTGTTGGAAATGATAATAGGGGTTTATGGTGTTAGTAATGCATAGTTGGGCATGATTATCAATATTTTATGACCTAGGGGCATTTTAGTAATTTTACATGTGAAATGGAGGTTACCTAAATAAAAATGCGTGGTAAGTAATAATTGGTGCTAAGAATAATAATAGGGGTTTTGTAGTGTTAGTAATGCATGTTGGGCATGATTATTAATATTAAATGACCCAGGGACGTTTTAGTAATTTCACATGTAAATTGGGGGTTACCTAAATAAATATGCATAGTAAGAAAGAATTGGTGCTAAGAATGGTAATAGGGGTTTTGTGGTGTTAGTAATGCATGTTGGGTATGATTATTAATATTAAATGACCTAGGGGCATTTTGATAATTTTACATGTAGTATGGTGATTAGTCTAACAAGCATACATGATAAGTATAAAATGATGTTAAATACAATAACAGGGATTTATTGTTTTAGTATCACTTATTTGAGCATAATATTCAATAAAATATGGTCTAAGAGAACTTTGGTAATTTTGCATGTAGTATGGTGATTAGTTTAATAAACATGCATGATAAGTATAAATGATGGTAAACATGATAATAGGGGTTTATTGTCTTAGTATCACTTATTTGAGCATGATAATCAATAATATATAGTCTAGGGGCATTTTGGTAATTTTACATGCAATATGGTGGTTGGTCTAATAAGCATGCATGATAATTATAAATTGATGCTAAATATGATAGTAGGGATTGTTGCTATAGTATCACCTGTTCAAGCATGATTACGAACATTATAAGGTTTAGGGGTATTTTGTTAATTTGGAGTGTACCATAATGAATATGATAATGAATATGTATGGTTTAGGGGTAACTTGGTAAATTAGAGTATGATGTGTTGTTATTCTCATAAACATGCAGGAAGTGCATTAATTGTTGATTAAGCATGAGAATGTATGTTTGGTTGTTGTAGAAGTACATGTTAGGGTTTTATGTGTAAAGAGGTCATTTGGTGTGTTGAGTAAGTTAACTTCATAATCAATAGCTTAGTTATGGTGTGTTGCTCTTTTTATGCATGTTGATAAATAAAAATGAATTATGTGATGGAAATGGATGGTAAAGAGGTAGCCTTAGCCTTAGGGCATTTTGGTCATTTTGACCTAAGGTGCCTAAAGGTGAGTGTTGGAGCCTAGGATGGCCTTAGTGGAATTCTTATGTTGACATTGGAAATAATCTTGATACTAATGACTTCATAATATTGAAAATAAATAAATATGGTTAATTATGTGATTAATGTGTGTTTCTCGTGATCATCCTAATTAAAATACTAATACTTAAAGTGAAAGATCTTGAGATCTGAAATGGTGGTCTAAGATTATTCTATATTTTGCCGGTGTGCTTAGTGCCCCAGCTAGGCCCTACATCTTACTCTATTTAGCTCTATTGAGCTAATTAGGGGGTATGCATACTCATGGATTAGGCATCATTGTCGATAGGGTATTATGTGCCTTCATGTACTAATAAGACTAGGGTACCTTTGCGTCCCTATATTGATAGTCGGTAAGATACTATGCAGCTCTTATGCGCCAATATGACAAGTGTACATTTGTGTCTCAGGGTTTGTGATCTCTTCCTCTAGTAAATAAAAAGGCATTGTGTGATAATTAAATGGAAAGACATTAATTAATTACAGTGGAACACCACGTAGATCAGGACCATATGGATTGTATTATATTTACCGGCCCACCAATGATAATAATGGCCAGGAGTATGCTACCCAGGGTTGTATTATGTTTACCGGCCCATCAGTTATAATAGTGGCCATGAGGGTGTTGACCTAGGTTGTATTATCAACTGCTCTATCGATGAGAATAATGGTCAGAAGCGTGCTGCCCTAGGTTGTATTACGTTTGCCAGTCCATCAAAGAGAATAGTAGGGTCCCCGAACGGTGGCGGAGCCAGGTATTTTACTCCATGGTGTCCCTCTATTATAATAATAATAATAATAATAATAATGATAATGATAATGATAATAATAATAATAATAATAATAATTTATTTATAATGAGTTTACCATTCAAAATAATATAACATCCCTTTTTTATCAACCAAACTTTGTTTTTGATTTATAGCTTTTCATGATTAAAGATATTGAATTATTATTATTTAAAAAATCTCGCTAAAATATTATTTGTTCATTAATTAATCATATAATTTTAAAATGTATTATTAATAACATTATAAATAAAAAATTAGCTAGTTGTATTATTATAATTGCTAGTAACATAATTAGAGCCAAATAAACAAGTATATTGATTATGATTAAAAAAGAAGGATTACAACAATTTAGGATATATAATACCTATAAGTGAAGAATATCAATAATCAACATTTGGATGAATGGTTGAGTTGGATAAGGTATGCTTTGGTGGTTGTGGGTTCGAATCCTTATACTGCCATGAGGATTGTTTTAATTTTATAGGTCCTAGCTGAAATAAAAATTAGGATGTCATAGAGATTTGATCCCTTGACCTCCATCCCACCTATTATGGTATAATTTTCGTAGTGTCCTCCACTACACCAAGCTAAAGACTTCTTTTTTGTCTTTTGTAATTCTTTCTATTTTATTTCTGATTGTACTTGTTCTATCAGTTAAATCTTTTAGTTTTTTTTTTCTTGATCTTTGTGATATATGGCCATACTAAAATATACTTAATCTAAAATTGCATGGTGTCCTATGACACCATTGAAAAGTCCTAGCTCCGCCACTACCCAAACCTATGTGGATATAATTCGAGAGATGACTAATTACTTATGGCTTGAGTCCAGATAATAATGAATGAACTATTATGACCTACTGATGTGATTTGATAGCAACCTTGGTGCCTACCGAGATGGATTGTGTATGTCATTGTATTGATGAGCCTATGGGCCTGCCTATGAGTTGAGTGGATGGGGTGTATGGTTGAGTATGATGTTGGCTCTCTAATTATGCTACAAAGAGCATCGCTTGGATGCTCCATTGGTAAGTTTTGTTATTTCTAATTGAATGAATATTGGTGGCATATGATCCCGATACATGTGACTATCAAACTGATTATTGCATTTCGGTTTATATATGTATAATTCCATGTTCATGTGTTTCATGTGTGGCAATTGATGTGTTACATGTGGGTCTTATATGTTAGTCTTGTATAATGAGTTACTCAATACCATAGTATTGAAGGGTTCATTTCTTGGGCCCTTATTTATTCAATGGGTAGAGGTATTTGCAAGTTAGCTCACAAGCGCTATTCATGATTTACTCATTGGGATAAAAGAATAGGACTATTCAAGAAGATTTTTGTGTTTTCCTTAAAACTCTTATACTTCCTTTTCCAATGACTTTATTCTATAACCACTATTAGTGGATTGTATTTCTTGTATTCTAACAATTATGATACTCTATTTTATAAGAAAACCGATATAGTATTAAGTGTGGTCGTAGCACCTCAAAATTTACCGTATTTGCTTCCATATAAAACTTTTAAAAAAATTAGTATTAAATTTTGGGGGTGTTATACGTTGGTATCAGAGCATTTTTAAAATCCCTTTCAATTTTAAATGGTTTGAGTTGATACTACAAGTTAGTATCAGAACCCTTTGCAAATCTTTTCCGATTTTAAATGGTTTTAACTTGATACCATAAGTTGGTATCAAAGTTTTGGTTGCTAAGAATCACGTTTAAATTAGAAATATGGACCTTGCAACCCTAAATGTTTTGACCAAAAAAGGGTTTTCTCATTTCTCCATGTGTTTTAAAACCCGAATTAGCCTTGTCAGCCTTGAGTGTGGGTAGAATAAGTGGCCCTGACATTTATTGTTGTGTTGGGCACTTGAAATATAGCACCTCCCTAACACACTTTTGTTTTGCAACTAACTCAACATGGCCCTAGATGGACATGTCTCCAACTTGGAGAGACCGCTTGAGACATTCATGGAGTCTGACTAGCGTCCTCCTATGTCTTAACCTCAACCTCCACCACCACCTCCGTATTACCCACACATGGGTATCGGAGAGGATTGGCTCAAAAGAGTCTCGTATCATCAACCCCCAACCTATTAAGGGAAAGAAGACCCCGTTGTCCTAGAAGGTTGGATACGGGATTTTGATAGGACATTCGAGGTGATCGATTTCCCTGAAGCATGAAGGACGAACGTAGCTGCTTACTTCCTTTGAGTACTAGTCGACACTTGGTAGGAAGACTTTTACACTCAATGAGGACGATCAATGTCTTAGGAAGACTTCAAGAGTGCACTTCATATGTGATTCTACACCAAGATTCCCAAGAGGAACAATCTCAAGGAGTTCATGAGATTGACTTAAGGAAGCTTGTCAGTACGGGAGTACTATGCGTGTTTCAAGGAGTTGCTAAGATTTTCTCCTGGCATAGTAGCTAGCGAGGCTATGGTGATACTCTAGTTCGAGCAAGGACTCCACTTCAACATCCATAGGATGATGGGTGTAGCCGTTTTCCAGGACTTGGCTATGCTATACGAGTGAGCGTGTGTCGCTGATGCTTTGGTCCAGGGGCATGTGTCAATATTGAGCAAGAGGAAGAACAAAGCGCCATACTTCAAAGGAAAGAGTCAACAACCCAATGGCAAGGTTTCACATGTTCAGCATCAAGCTAGGGTTTGACATAAAAAAAGTCAGGGTGCCTCTCGTGGAAAAGCTAGCAAGAGACCATCTACGAATACCATTGTCGCCGTTGTAGAAGAGATCACCCGGGAAAATATTGCATGGGAAAGCTGATTCAGTGCCGCGACTGTGGTCAACTTAGGCATAGGATCTTCGAGTGCTACAATGCACCCCGTGACAGAGTTTAAAGGTCCTAGCAATAGCCAGTTCAGTAGAACCTAATGCTTGGAGCAACCCGCTCCGCCACTCCAACAAAAGCAGATGAGTAAGTAATCGATCCTGATGTGTCTCCTTCTGGTATACTATTGATTCTTTCTTAGTCATTTCAAACCATTGGATGCTTGTGTTGTGTGTTTCCTTAACCATCTTCTAGTCAATTAGGATAGCCCTTCAGGGGGTAGTTACTTCTGGGTACCATAAGTTCCTTCATGCGTATTCCTAGTGGTAAGGAGTAAACTTTGGGGACGAAGTTTTTCTTTAAGAGGGTAGTGATGTAACATCCCAAAATTTTAAAACCTAAAATTAAATATTTAACCTTTTATTCAAGATATTTTAATCTTAAATTATTAATTTAGTTATTTTGTGGAACTTTGATTTACAAAATAAATAGAATTATTTAATAAATTAATATAAATATTTTTATCATTTAACCTTACTCTTTTTATTTAAATAAATCCCCAAACTGATAATTTTTCCATAATTATTTTCTTAAATTAATACCTTAATTTTTGGACAAATTAATTTAATATTTTTTCCATTAGCCAATTTTAGCCTAATTTCTAATCCTAACTCTAAAAATAATTCCCCTTTTCTTTTTTCTCCTTTTCATTTTCCTTTGTCCTTTTTTCTTCCTTTTCTTTCTTTTCTTTTCTTCCTTCTTCCTTAAGTCAGCCCAACTCTTTCTTTTTATTTCTCTTCTTATCCCACCGGGCTAGCCCTCTCCTTTTACCTTCTTTTCTTCTCCCGCCCGGGCCAACCCTAGCTCCCTTCTTTTTTTCTTTCTCTCCTTTCCTCCTTTGGGCCTGCCCTTCTCCTTCCCCTTCCTTCCCCGCATGACCCATTATTATTATTATTATTATTATTATTATTAACTGATACATTGAATATATAGATTATGATAGTTTGAATTATAAGATAAGTTAATAATAGTATGTTTTTATCTACTTTATATTCCACTAAAGTCCTCCATAAACAAAACTCCCTCTATTGGTCGAAGGTGATCACATCCCTATAGATATCTGGGGGGCATGGATATGATAATATGATTAGTTGCATACATATGGTTTTTAGTCATCTAAGACTTCTAATCCATCTAGGACTTTGCAACTCGACTCACAACAAGTTTATTATATTTTTTTCCAACATTAAATCCTTTCTAAAATATTCAAAAAATTAAATAATTAGTATGCATAAAATAAAATTACCATATCGTAATAATAATCAATAAATCATATCTATTTCTAATATTCAAATCATACCATAGTGTCATCCCACACCTTATCCTTCAACTCTTTTAGGGCATCCCTCCAAGTTTGATAAGTGATGGGGATGTGTGCACGAGCCATATATTTACAATAATCAATGAATAAATCCTTATTCTCACCCACTGGATACCCTAATTTATCAAAATCAACATTAAGCTCAATGTCCCTTTCTCTATTTTTTATAATTTATGTTAATCTGATTTTTCCACTTCTTTGTATTTTTTCCACTTCTTGAGCATGTGTAACATCTTCATGTAGATCCATCCCTAAAGCAATGAGCACAAATTATAGATTAGGAAGTTATTAGAGGAATATTTGATATGATATAATCAGAATAAAAAAAACTTTATACACAACATAAAATAAAACAACACACAAAAAGTAATTAAAGTAATTAATATATGATGTGATATAATCAAAATATAAAAAAAATAAACCTTTATGAACAAAATAAAATGAAACAATACATAAGAAGTATTAAACTTTTCATCTATAATTCTTTAATCTATAGCATATGCCCTCATTATGCACAAAATCTGATTCAAGTACATAGAACCCTTCTTCATTATCACCTCACACATAAAGGTCATCAGTAACGTCATCATGGTTGGATGAGAAAGGTCAGTCAACAGTCAAAACACACAGCCCTTTTTTTCATCTTACTAATTTTTTATATTCAAGACAATGGACCATCGTTTATCAGCTGTGTTAGTAGAGCCGGCAAAAGTTGACCCGACCCGAAAAATCCGACGAATACCGACTCGATCCGTCCGAAATCCGATCCGATTTTATCCGAGTAATTAAAAGCCCGAAACCTATCCGACCCGATCCGATACATATCCGATATCCGATATAACCCGAGAAATCATAAGCCCGAAATAAACCCGACCCGACCCGCTATTCACCCGAAACCCGATATAACCCGAAAAACTATAAATCCGAAATGACCCGACCCGATCCATTATTTGTCCAAAATCTGATATTATCTGAAAAATTATAAATCTATAAAGATTCAACTTGGTACCACCCAAAAATTAACATTAACCCATAACTCAAAATTTTTAAAACTTCATAAAACATGAAATAATATAGATGTGCAACTAATCCATACTAGCACTTACATCAAAATCTAGAAACAATATACTTTCATAAAATTTATATCACTTATGTATATACAAATACAATATCCATTGATACCAATAGAAATAAAAGTAGAGAAAACAAAAAGAATAACACTACTATGCCATTTAAATATTAGTTCACTTCCATTATTCCATCTAGTACCATAAGATAATAATAGTGCAGCCTTGAACACTATATGTTAGTATCTATACGACCATACCTTGCAATATAGCACCTACAACATCATAGGAAAGTAAGAAAAATCTAGAGTGAGAATGTTAGTTATTCATTATAAAAATTGAAGATTAATATTTTTTATTACATCAACAGTGTTAAATAGTAAGAAGTCAATATTAGTTGGTCTTTTGTCAATAATAGTCATTATTACTTACTTTATTTAATTTTTATCTTATTTAGCTTGATATGATCTAATCAAAATATATAATAAAAAAACTAATATGTTGTTATTATTATTTTTGCCATAATTGATATTCATTGATTACTATTATTATTGTTATCATTATTTTTGTATTATTATTATTATTATTATTATTATTATTATTATATTTATTAAAATTATGTTGATATGATGTGATCAATCTCTTTTAAAAATAATATGAGAAGTACAACCTTAGAAGTCTTCATTTGTTATCAATTATCAATGACTATTATAAGTTAATATCATGTAAGGAGCGTATAAGATATAAATATAATATAAACTTAAAATAATACTAGAACTCAATATGACCAAGCTAATAATGGAGTTGAATTATAAGTTATACCTTAACATAAAAAGAAAAGTGATACGATTTGAAAACTTTTAAATTTGAAACGTCAGATACATCTCCAAAGATGAAATAATGATAAAAAATTCTAAGGCCCCAAAACAATTAATATAATAATTTACTTTTAATTGAATAAGATAAATTAAAATAAATGATCTCAAAATCATTAGCTTTTAATAATATCTTGGAATAAAAAGAAAGAAAGAAAATGACACAAGCATGGCTCAAATATGAAATAACCTAAATTCAATCTAAATTCAACCCGAAAATATAATAATTGAAACTCAACCGAGCCCGATCCGAACCCGAACCGAAATTAGAACAACCCAAATTTACCCGAATCCGAGTCCATCCGATCTCAACCAGACCCGACCCGAGAGCTTAGAATGACCCGAGATTATCCGATACTGAGTTGATCCGAATCAAACCCGACCCAGCCCGACCCGACAAAATAATCTGAAATTATCCGAAACCGATGTGACCCGATTATTATGTTACCCGATCCGATAGTGACCCGACCCGTCCGATTGCCAGCTCTATGTGTTAGTAACATAAAATACTTGTTTTGCTTGTGAGGAAAATATAAATGAGTATTGATTATGACAAAGCCTTGAAAGATCCACCCTTTTAAATCTATCTTCCTTATTACAAACCTAATTTTTATTGTCAACCCATTTGCACCCAAATAAAGGAACTCTAAAAGCGGTGCAATCCAATAGCCATATACGCTCTATCACCCGATAGTATGTCATTGATGTATAAACATAGTTTTTATCTTTTTCAATACCATAGTAGCTTATTAGTAACATTAGCCCTCTTTTATCGTGACATTTGACACTAAGGATAACTATCTAATGACGCATATTCATTGCAATACAAAATGTAATCGTTAAGGTAAGCATGAATCTTTTCATAATTCAAACCCATAGAGCATAGAATTTTCTTAACTTCATAAGTATGGGGAGGAAGCACATTTTCCTCTGAACGCGTCTCTTTTAAGAGTTCAATAAGAGAAGTGAAGCTTTTATCATTCCATCCATTAGCCACCTTCAAATTGTGCAATCGTAACACGACGGATAATTTTGTAAATTTAGTACAACCATTGTACAAATACGTTTCCGAATTTTAAATATTTTTGGACGGTCTCTAAAATGTTCTTCAACATTGTTGGTCAGGTCCTCCATGTAAATAAAAATCATTTGCTACTTTAACATCATCATGGTCAACCACACTAGATTCATTAAGAAGTGGTTATCCATGCCATATCCATCGTATAACTCTTATCAATTCCATAGATTATGAGATGATCTTGTATCTCATTTACCCCTCTTCTTATCGTATTTCCACAATCTACACATGGGTAAGATATCCATAAATGATCTTTTGAATTCTCAACGGCTAACTTAATAAATTCTTGAACACTGTTTATATATTCTCTAGACAACCTACTTGCATTTATCCACTTATGATCCATAACAAGAAATAAGTATAGTTTGGCCCCTAAATTAAATATATATACATAATATGATAATATTAGCTAAGTCAAGCAAAAAGAACTAATATACCCAGAGTACATATACACCACAAAAACATTTACATTAGTAACAATACCACGATTTCTACAATATACTATCTATTTCATTTATAGACTCAGTTTTTTGAAATATATAGTTTGATAATATATCTTCATAAGATATATCAACTCAAAACTAACAACATAGAGTGTACTGATATGCACCACAACACCATATATAGTATAAATATACATGAAAGAGTTAGAATGTGAAAGGCACAAGTAAAATTCATAAAATAGAGAAATTTATACAAAAAAACTTAAACTTCAAAGAAAAGAAGAACAAAGAAATAATGAGCATACCGTGAGAAGAGAGAGAGAAGGGCGATAGTGTTGAACTAAAGATGAGGAAAAATGAGCAAGAAATCCAGCTAAGAGAGGAGAGAAGACCAACTATAGTTGTAGAGCTTCATTGCTTCAAATGGCATTATCTGGATATTAAGAGGTAAAGTGAAAAGTTGCAGGTGGTTCTAAGTTAAAGAATGGTGAAGTAAAACAAATGGGGGAAGAAGGATATACACAACAGTTTTAACTTATAACCATTGTATATACCCTTAACGAGAGGGGTAAATATGGGCTAAAGGTTTACATGACAGTTTTAATATATAAACATTGTGTATTCTTTTATGCATTATTAAGGTATACATGACGTTTATAAGTTAAAACTACCGTGCATACCCTTATCCAATATTTACCTCTCTTTTTAAGGCTATACACGATGGTTTTAACTTATAAACGTCATGTATATGTCCCGCTAGTGGCGGAGCTAGGCTTCCGATTCCATGGTGTTCCTCTTACAATAATAATAATTATTATTATTATATATTTTAATAACTATAATTAATAATTAAAATACTTAAAAAATATATATATATCATTCATTTTACCTCAATAATATTCTCATTTTGAGTTATGAATTTTATAATTAAAAATATTAAGTTAAATTTATCTAAATATCTCACCCAAAGACCAATTATTTGTTAATTAATTGTACACTTATTTTAGCAATAAGTAAAAGAATTCAATTAAACAAATAAGAAGAAAAGGCGTGTAGCAGGTATGGTTTATTTTCAAGGTAGTTTAGCTAGAGGTCTTAGGATCAAAACATGGGATTCAGTGTTTTTTCAGTAAATAAGTAGCAAAAATGATGGATAACCATGCACCTCATGAGACTCAAATTCAAATCATCCTCAGTAGTTCCATAATTTCCTATCCATTGTGCCAAGTGCACCCTTTGATAATACAATGTACAAAACTATATTTAACTAAATTTTCATGGTGTCCCGTGAAACCATGAAAACCCTCTAGCTCCGCCCCTACATCCTGCCATGTATATTTAGCGTGTTTTTTCTTAATATGTAATAGAATAGATGGCAGCTTAGTTTTAAACTACCTTATACTAGTTGTCGTTTAATCAAATTCGTGTACTAGTGCATCCTCTATCTTTAAACTCAACTTTTATCTAGAATTATTATAACTTTTTCTTAGTTTATTTGTATTTGACCTTTGAAACATGTACATGATGAATTTTTGTTGATTATATGATTTTTTTAAAGACATGAGTCATTACATATTGGTATGTGGATGTTTTATGGCTTTTTTTCATATCAATATTATATCCATGCTAGTTCTTATAATAATTTTTCAACATGTACATCTCTTGGACAATTTTCCACTCCCACCCCTACATACAAATTGGAATAGATACCGTAATAGCAACATTTCAACATGGAATACACTATATGCTTCAAAATTCCAACAATTGTACTTTTTGGTACATGATGGCACACACAAACCACATCTTCTATTCCTATACTCAACTTTTATCTAGAATTATTATACTTTTTTCTTATTTTATTTGTATCTGACCTTTGAAACATACATATGATAATTTTTTGTTGATTATATGTTATTTCCATATTACCCTACCTTGATAGCTTAAGTATCTAACCTATGGTAGTTGGATTCATTTGTATATTGTTGAGCTTAAGTATCTTCATGTTTGATGTAGGTTAAATGATATTTTCTTAACCATGAAACAAACTAAAAACTACAATATATAATTGTAACATACATATTTTAAGTAAAGTACACAACCATATATTAATAAATCAATCTCTATGAAAATGCCCACACTCAGCTATAGTAGCTTCTAAATTATTCACATGATTTTCGATGCATGCAACTAGCCACTGGTAATTTAGAGCTAGATCACTCCTCCAATATAAACAATGAAGAATTTTACGTGCTTTTTTAATGAGTCTTTTAGCTGGAATTTTATGCCCATTATTTAGATGTTTAGCCAAATATTCACTTATCGTTACCAACACATACCTATGAGTTTTAGAAATATACCAATCCATATATTCATGAGCCACATCCCATGGGTATTGAGCTGGTGATCCAAAATCAACTGGTCCTAGTGTTCACGCCTCAAGAAATATTGGCGAAGTATGTGTGCATAATAAACTTTGTGTTTCTTGAATGAAGGATCTCTATATGTGTTCCTAGTTGGCTTGATAGGCTCCTTAGGAATCACTTGTGCATATACAAACTGGCACGTCACTCAATCTGGCATATACGGGTTCACTTTCTCCAAACAGTGTAAACAATCATAAAATAATGCCAAAGGGCAGTGCCTATACATATAAGCTACTCCATATGGATCCCAATTGACCTATCACAAAAGATTTAAACTAAATATAGATATTACTACAATAAATATAGTAATAGTATGATTATTTGAGCATACCTTTGATGCAGCTATACAATCAATTTTAGCCCAAAATTACTCGAGTGTCTTTAATTATTGTCGAATTTATATTCACAAAACCATCTTATACAACAGAGTTGGTCGAGGTCAGAATCAGATTGTTCTACTCCAAACCCCAAAAAATATTCATGTATCCAAGTATGTTATAATATTTCTTTTTAGAATTATAACTAAGGAATCCGAGTATGTACTATATATATGACAGTTATAAAATTACATGTAATAGAGTGACACATCCCAACATCTTAGCAGCGTTAGCTCTAGATGTCATACCAAGTTATCCGTATAGAAAAACAAGTGTGGTTGCACCCCATGCATAACCTTCAATATGACTATGATCTTGTAAAAATAGGAGATAGTATGGATTGACTTTATCAACTAACTTATCGAGAAGTAACGATAGGTCGATAAAACATAATAGATACCCAATTGATTTTTCTCCATCCCCTAATCAATATGATTGACATAAATATTAAATCCATTTAAATGGAATTCCTCCCTTTCGAGTCACTTCATTCACTTGCTCCTCTTCCATACCCAACAAAGCACCCAATACACCAATCAAAAGGTGACATGTATCAACTATCATCTCTAAATGTAATGGATCACCATCAACTCGTAGGTCTAGTATACGATGTACGTATAAAAGAATGATTGTCATCTCACCCAATGGAATATGAAAGTTGTTGGTGTATGGTTGTCATCTCTCTATAAAGGATAATATAAGCAGCATGTTGGTGTGCTCAAATGTACATACCGAAGATGTGACAGTCCAGTTTCACATATGAGAGTGATCATTCATTTATTCATTCTTATAAGAAAACTTTTCAACACCTCCTATCTAGTATAGATCTTAGAATAGCCAAGATCCTAAATAACAAAATACACAAACATAATGCATACATTATAGTTTACACAGGAACTAAGAAATAGAGTTATAAATGTACTAAAATTACCTTCTTGAACCATGAATCTAAAGAGGCATGATCGCTAAAGCTTGGGATCAAATTAGGGATCATTGGACCGTCGGGATATGGCCCAAGAAATTACCATTTATCCTTCAATTGTATACTCCATTCATATTTACTAGCATCACCATCATCCCTATCATCATCATCATCATCATCATGATGTACATATGTTGAGGAGGATCACGATGATGATGGTCGATCTATCATGTAGGTTAACAATGCTTGCAAATCCAATGATGATCTAAAACCACCCACAATGGTTTTGTCGGATGATATTGATGATAAAACCATGTGATTCGATGTCGGTGATGTAAGAAAATCTACATATTCCATAGATAATGGAAAACCTCTATACCCTAAAATACCTTCATCAGCTATAAATGATGGATTATTTGCATAGTGCGTAAATGTTGGAATGGTAGGAGTCTAATAACTATACCTTGGTTGTTCAAGAGATTCTTCATATTCTTGTCGTTCTGAAATTTCTTTCGGTTCTTGTTGGAAATCTTTTTTACCTCATTGTGGTCCTATGGTAGCAATTTTTCTAAGACTTCTCAAAAGAGACATCAAAGCAGGTTGTTTTGTAACATTTTTGTTACACCGTGAGGAAGCAGTAACGGGACAAACCTCTCTACTACTCTGTCATGTCTATCATTTATCTAAATTTCATTAACAAAACTATGTCAATTTAAATTAAGTATATGAATGGTAGGTAAATTGTCATGATAGAAACAAAAGCTAAACACGTAGGTCAAAATAATGTAATCCTTAGATATTATAGTATCAGCCCATATTATAATAGCCAAAGAGATATATATACCCAACTTAGATATTATAGTATCAGCCTATATTATGATAGCCAAACAGATATATATACCCAACTTTATAACTAAAAACATTATTGATCTATTGCATTTTACACAAATTTTTACAACAATGTTCAATTTATTTTATAAGCGTTTTCAAAAAATGTTCCAAGATTTAAGAAAATTTATATAATCTTCTAAACAAATCCTATATTTATATTAATCAAAATAAAAACTAAGCATTCATATAGTCAAAATACGTTAACACTAATTGCTACTCAAAGTTATACACAATAAACTATAAAAAAATCGTAAATATTCACCGTAACAAAATAATCCTACACAAATTTAATAAACCTAATAAACTAAAAAAAAGTATCTATACACTTATCTTGGCTAACACCTTCAAAGTTATATAATCTCATAAACTAATCATCTATTTATATAAATTAAAATAATAACTAATCATTCATAGAGTCAAAATACATTAACACTAATTGAATTTATACACAATAAAGTATCAAAGATAGTATACTATAACAAAATAAAAATCATAAATAATCCTACACAAATCTTAATAAATACACCTAATTAACCATCCATCCACTGAAGCCCTCACCACCCTCTTAATAGTTTCTGCCAACGCCCTTACCATCCATTGGCAGAAATTTCAGAAACTCTACACCCCCATTGTCCCAACCTGATGAAATAAACATTTTCCATGAAAAATACGTTCAGAAACAAATAAACTTGGGCAAATAATAGCAGATTTATACAGATAATAGAAAATTCATTAAAACATACAAATCTATAAGAAAAAATTGTTGAATCTCCTCACACCCCACTGGCAGAAATTGCTGAACTTCTACCTGTAGAAATTGCTGAAATTCTCCACCCCCACCGGCAGAAATTGCCGAAGTTAGCAAATAATAACAAAGAAATTTTTTTTGCTAACTTATACCTTGTGATTCTCTTTGAATCAAATGTTGAGTAAGGAGAGAATAAGGACTTTAAAATCTTAGTAAGCAGAGAATATGAAAGGTGAGTAAAATTAGAAGAACAACTATAGAAAAGACGTGTGTTTCTTTAGAGGCGGCAATCGGGTCAGGTCGTTATCTGGCCAGGTCATTTTGGGTCATTTGTCAATCGGGTCAGGTCGGTTCAGGTTAAGCAAACTCAAGTTCGGGTCATTTCGGGTTAACTTGACTAGTAGGGTCGGGTTGGCTTCGGGTCATTTTCTGATTAACTTGACTAGGTGGGTTCGGCCCGTTTAGGTCATTTCGCGTAATTTGATGGGTTGGTCCCGTTAGATATGAGTTGTTTTGAGTTAACTTGATGGGTTGAGTCATTTCATGCAATTTAATAGGTTGGGTTTGAGTAGTTACAGGTTAATTTGATAGGTCGGATCAGGTCGAGTTTTAATGGATTGAGTCAAATTCGGGTCCAGATAATTATCATTTATTACATTGTAAATATTAGAGACAAAGACAATCATAAGATTACTAGTACATGTAAATAAAATAAGAATATTAGATGCACTTTATTTTCACAAGTAAATAATAAAGATATTTATAAATTTTAACAATAAAAAACATTACATGATTCAATCTAACAAAAATATTTATCATTTATTTAATTACTTAAAAAAATATAATTTTATAAAATAAAGGTGATCATAATATGATTATACAATGTATAATTATCATTTATTACATTGTAAGTATTAGATACAATTATAAGATTACTAGTATACATAAATAAAATAAGAATATTAGATCCGCTTTATTTTCACAAGTAAATAATAAAGATATTTATAAACTTTAACAATAAAAAGCATTGCATGATTCAATCTAACAAAATATTTATCATTTATTTAACTACTTAAAATATTTGATTACTTAAAAAAATATATATAATTTTATAAAATAAAGGAGATCATGATATGACTATACAATGTATAATTATCATTTATTATATTGTAAATAGTAGAGACAATCATAAGATTACTAGTACACATAAATGAAATAAGAATATTAGATCCGCTTTATTTTCATAAGTAAATAATAAAGATATTTATAAATTTTAACAATAAAAAAATATTTCATGATTCAATCTAACAAAGATATTTATCATTTATTTGATTACTTAAAATATTTAATTAATTAAAAAAATATAATTTTATAAAATAAAGGTGATCATAATATGACTATATAATGTATAATTATCATTTATTACATTGTAAATATTAGAGACAATTATATCTTATTTTAGTTTTTAATTTGTCAATAATATATCTTATTTGTTAAGGGATATGTTGGAAAATTTTAGAAGATATTATCATTTGTTAACTTAAATGAGTTTGCTAATACATAAAATATTTTATTTTATTTTATATGAAAACATGGAGTAATGATCAAAATGATTCAAATAACATATTGATACTTGTTAATTGTTAACTTGTAAAAAAACACTAATGGGGGTTTTAAAAATAGAAAATAATAAATAAAATAATATAATATAATAAAAATAATAGATAACTGCAAATGTAATAAATATGCTAGGAAAATTAAAATCCACCACTAGATTAGGTCAAAATATAATAATAATTTCTAAGTGAGTATTTAATCACAAGAAAGAGATTGACCAAGTTGTAATCCAAAAGCAAGTATGTACACCTTATATTACTTCCCTAAATTAAGTAATACAACAAAGTGCCAATATTAATCTTATTAAATACTAGTAATATAGTAGCAACAATCTGCTTCTATATTTAACTAGATTTAATGCATTAAGTATAATTAGAAGGATGTCAATTGAAATATCCAAACTAGTACACTAAGTATGTCTAGCTGTATTTATCTTCCTTGACCCACACGTATATAAAAGTTTTACTACTCCGGTTATAATTACAAAACTATTAGGTGAATTGTTACCTAACCTAACTGTAATTTATACATATAAATTCTAATATATTTATATGACCACCTAGCCGGTAAATAATCCTACATATTGTCATTATAAGGAAATCATAATAAGGCATGCACCATATAAATTATACTTGACAGAATAATATAGGAACGATAACAATTAAAATAGTGTCACAGAACAATCTCATGACATAGAGAAAAATAAAATTATATATCAAATCATAATCTAGGGTTTTAATCTATTCCCCAACAATAAATAATCAGCCAGTTATAATGATTGAATTAATTACATAGAAAGATATAACAAATATATAAATTAAAAATAGAAAAAAATAATCAAAATTAATTATGGATAAAATATTAAAAATTTATTTAAATAAAAAATTAATTGATTTCATCTTAAATAAAATTTTTAGGTAAACTTTTCTCTTTTATTTCTCTCTCTCTCTTCTCTCTTTGTGGCTCGCTTTTTGTGCCTAACCATGCATCAGGCTTTTCTACTGCTTGACTGTCCTTCTACGACAACCAACTCTCTTTTCTTCTTTCTCGTTGGCTTGTAACACCCCCAAAATTTACACATTTTTTTAAAACAATACTTATAAATTAAAACCGTAAATTATGGGGATGCTACCGCCACACTTAGTACCATACCAATTCACTTCTACCGTTCCAATACCAAGTGCTAAGGCTAAGAAAAACAACTCATAACATTATTAAATAATCCAAATTCATAAATACGGGGATCAGGTACGCATAAGTCTTTACACAATCCAAAATATGAGAGTTAGTTTTTCAGGGAAAAGAGGTAACTACAATAATGAAATTGTTTTTGAAGTGCTAATCATAAATAAAGAAAATGGTAATAATAATCTCAAATGGAAAGCCGGCCACGTCACTTCGGGAACCGATCCAACCCAATCATCACTCGGGCTCACCTGATGTCCCATAGACATCAATAGCATCAAAATAAACATCTCCTACATACAGCAAGTCAGATGGGCCTTCTACTTGTGGGAATGAGCAGCACCCATACAAGGGGTGATCAGTATGCTACGTACTGAGTAAGGTAACCGAGTACTAAGACCAACATATAATCATGTAGGATAATATTCAACTTACACTTTCAAGCCACATAGATAATGCATAAGGTCATACAGATAAGTATACAGCTTATAAATGATCAAGCCCACACATAATGGCATAAATAGTCCAGATTAGTAAATTATAATCTCTTTTTGATATCCAATTCACACCATTCTCTTTATTAACCCATGCAAGTACAGGAACCTCCCACTATTTTAACCAGTGGATCGGTTACACATAGGGCATCTTGCCCTAACTACTATTATAACCAGTGGATCGGTCACGCGTAGGGTAAAAACCCTAACCACTATTCCTTACCAATGGATCGGTTTAGTTCCTGCTCGTATAGTATTCCACTGTAAGTAATTAGTATCTTTTTGGTGCTTTAGCAAAACTCTGTTTTGTGTTTATTGAGCTCGGGAACCCCCACTATTATAACCAGTGAATCGGTCACACATAGGGTAAAACCCTAACCACTATTCCTGACTGGTGGATTGGTTGGTCTCGTCTCAATATCTTTCACTTTAAGTAATTAATATCTTAAGTATCTTATTCACAAGCTTTGACCCAGACATACATGACTTCCTTCTATAGTTCTCATCATCCAACCCTAGTTAGTCCCACCATACCATGGTAACCACACAAACCCTAACTCCCATGCAACCATTACTCTCACATGCAACCCTAGCTCCACGTAAACCCTAGCTCCTATGCAAACTCTAAAACCACCATGCAACTCTAATACCACCACGCAAATTCTAATACCACCATGCAAACCCTAATACCACCATACAACCATAAATACCACCATACAAACCCTAATACCACCATACAAATCCTAATACCACCATGCAACCATTACTACCACCATGCAAACCCTAATGCCACTATGCAACCATTAATACAACCATGCAAACCCTAATACCACATTATTACGCTCCCCATCATTATTTTACAACCCTATCATGCATGTCTTAAGGCCACATTATACCATAATAATAACACACTCATGCACATAATTCTCATGCCACAATTATTTACACAAAACATACCTCAACTCCATATCATGCTGCATTCATAATAATTATACAATATACACATAAAATATGCAATAAATCATATCACATGACATGCATGGCATATAATCACATATTACACAATTGGCCTTAGCACCCCTTACCTAAAAATGTCACCGGTCTTGGAGCACGCTCCTATACCACTTGAGGGCTTTGATTGGGCTCACCTATTATGGAAAAAAATACTAGAATTAGGTTCCCTCCTAAAAATACTATTAATTACTAACTTATTCTAAGACTTGGTTTTTAATTAAAATAATACTATACTAAAATTAACTATACAAAATACTACTAAAAATACTAATAATAATACTAATGAAATTTAAAACGAATGGTGATATAAGGGTTTCTACCCTTCACCCAAAATAATACTACTAGTGATAATAATAATAATAATTTTAATAATAACAAAATATTAGTAATAATAATAATAATAATATAAGATTAAAATCACAAGGTGGGGTTTTCGACCCTACCTCAAATAATGAAAGTACTATCCAATAATAGTAATAATAATATTAATAACATATATACTTATAATAACATTAAATTAGTAAAGATAATAATCATAATAATATTAATAATAGTAAAAATAGTAATAATAGTAATAAAAATACAAGGGTGTGAACCTTAATTAAAAATTAAGGCCTCGGCTCTCCTAAAATAATTAACATTAATAATAAAATAATTATACTATTACTAATAATAATAATAGTAGTATTAATAATTATAATAAACTTATAATAATTCAAATAAATTTTTAAAATTCGAAACTAACAATCTAATTAACTCAAGAATAATCTCCACCTTGCCAACAAAATTTATCAATAATATTACATCTAATAACAATAATAATAATAATAATGATAATAATAATAATTATATTCAAATAAATACTAAAAATTGAAATAAAAATAGAATAATTTACAATAAATAGAAAAGAAAGGCTGAGAAGGTCTAAGGTTTCACCTTGAGTCGGCGGGGGTGGGTGGCACCAGCGGTGGTGCACGGCGGTGGCCGGAAAAGAAGGCTAAAAGGGAAAAAGATGAAGAAAAAGAGGGGAGGAGAAGGAGAAAAAGGAAAAGAAGGTTATGGTTCGATGGAGGAGAATTAGTAGAAGTTTTTGGGTGGTGCAAAAGGCAATAGAAGTGGCGGATGTGGTGGCAGACGACGCCTTAAAGGTTGCGGGGTAAAAAATTTTGCGAGATGGACAGGGGACTTCGCACGGCTATGGTGGCTCGTGTGAGAAGAATCAAAGGAGGTGGAGAGCTTAGTTAGCTAGAGTGCAGTGCAGGGAAGAATTTGGGAGGCAGAGGTGGCGGCGAAGTTGGCTAACAGCAACGAACGGCTTGTTTGAAGTCGCGGTGGCACACGGCTAGCTCTTAGGGTTTCGGGGGAGAATAAGTTTCTAAATCACACCAATCAAGGCTATTTATAGAGTTTAGAGGGAATGGTAGGGTTTTGGGGTTGGTAGGAGGGTATTTTATGTAGGGTTTGGGGTAGTCGATGGTGGTAATCGGCCTGCGAAAGTTTTGGTCGGGTCGAACCTTCGCGAAGCAAAAGAGAGAAATCAAGCAAGAGATAAGGGAAAAGGATTTTACTAAGTCGATATACGAGTCAAGAAGGAGATAATGAGAGGAGAAACGGTCGGTCAAAACCTGCGTGGCCGGCGGCGCCATTTTCGGACCTTCGAAGACGTAGGTCGACGATAGAGCTGAAGGAGGAAGAAGGAAGGGTTGAACCGGGCGGCCGAGGAAAAGAAAGAAAAGGGAAGAATCGGCCAGCTGGCAACAGTTATAACCTTTTAAATGAGACGCGGCATCTCAGAGAAAATAGGAACAAAACGCAGCGTCGAGATGCCGCAGAAAGAAGAAAAGGAATGGCGCTGGGCCGCGAGAGGAAAGAAGAAAGGAAACAAGAGTTGGGCCGCGTCCAGGCCCAATCCGGCGAGAGAAAAAAGAAAAAGAAGAAAAGAAAGAAAAAAAAGAAAAGAAAGAAAAAGGAGGAAAGAAAAAGAAAAAAGAAAAAGGAAAATTCAAGTGGTTTGGGGTTAAATAAATTAATTAGAATATTTTGGATATTTAGAATAAAATATATAAATAAAATAATAATAAATTTTCTTTTTAGGCTAATTTAGGATTTTTAAAAGACTTTTCCTAAATTCCCTTTTTATTAGCAAAAATACCAAATTTTCCCTTATAAAAATATTTATAAATTCTTTAATAATTTACCCTAAATAAATCCTTCTTATTCCAAATAAAATAAATAAATTTCCTAATAAATTCTTATTTAATTATATTTCTTAAAATAAATAATTTTGGGGCATTTCATCTGTGCACGTATTATGTGCTTTCTTCTTTAGCTTCTTGAATGCGCCACCTCTGTTTCTCCCTCCTTTTTTTTCTATACCTGCAATTCCCTCCTTTTCTTCTTTTCCTTGTGCCGTTGGCTTTTTTACTTTTATTTCATTCTTAAACCTTTGGTTGTTGGTCCAAATGCCTAATATTATTTTTTTTATTTTCCTAGAAAAATATAATTAGAAATAATAAATACATAATATTATATTCTAAATTTATATAATTTATATAATTTTATCTCAAATAATAAAATATATAATATTATTATCACTTAAGTATAAAATTATAATTATTTATATATATTACTCAAATAAAATATAAAAAATTAAAATTAAAATAGTATAAAATATGTTAAAATATATACTCATGTGATAAGATAAGATGCCATGTGCCTCCAGAAGAGCTCTCCTACCTGATTCCATTCTAAAGGAACAAAAGTCATACCTAATATGAATGTTTGATAAGTAGCCGCAAAATTTATACATTGATCTTGCCTTCTTAATTTATTAATGTAAAAGTACACGTGGTTTTTTAATGTTAGACAATTATGAAGGTGAACGATTGTGTGTGTGGATTTTTTTTTTCTTTAAATAGAATGAAAAAAAATGATAAATTATATTTTAGTATGATGATGTATAGCCAAAATTTTAGCTAGATATCATATATTTTGGATAAGTCTGAAGAAATACTATGATAATTTAATCATATTTATCTTTTTAGTTTTATATTATTAAAATAATTTTTTTACCATCACTTATTTTTGTAAACTAACTTGAAAGGATTTTAATGATTTAAATATTTATTAAAAATTATTAGTTTTATTGTGGAGATTTTAAGGATTTTTTTAAAGGAGTTCTAAAAAAATTGATATAATTAAAATACTACCAAACCAAAGTAGAAAAATATGTAAAAAAAAAAACCATTTTAGTAGTCTAAGATTAACAATTAGAATGGTACATTTTGTGTAAATACATGAATGATACAAACAATATAAATGATTCTAAAGTAAAAATAAATTGTAAATGATATTACACTACTACAAAACTATTCAAAATCATGGTATCCCAATGAAATTATGCTAAATATCACAATATTAAATAAAATTTAGCAAAAAATAAATTGGTATTAAAGAAATGGATTTTACTAATGATAGTCCTTAAGGTTATCGATAAGTATTTAATTTCATTCCTAAAATAACATTATTTTATAAGTTTATGATAAATATATAAATTCATAAATTTTATTAATTAATAAATATTCTATATTTGTTTTATTAACCATAACCCTTAGGATTATTATTAGTATTTTTTTCTTTTTAATAAATACTATTGTAAACTTGTTAAATTTATCAAAAATAGAAAATAAAATAATAATAATTAATGTTATAAACCAATTTATTATTTATTTAAAATTAATTTACTAGTTATATTATTTTAAGCAATAAATTTATATCTTATCAACTATTCAAAGGAACATTAAAAAAATAAAGACAATAGAAAAAGAAAGCTCAAAGGAGATGAAAACAAAAATAGTTAGAGTGTGGTGATATGTTTGATTAAATATTACATATTTTAAAATTTATTTTATTTTTTAAATTTACATTATTATTCTTAATAAATTTATTTTTAAATAAGATAATATAAGTAAGATGACAGCCAATAATGAATAATTATTGCTCCCCAAAAGACACGCAAAACTTACCCAATAAATGATTGATCGCTGTTTATTCATATTTCAAAGTAAACAAGTAACGCAATAACGGCGGGTGACATGATGACATCCTATTCCGCCACGTATCGAGGTATTCACGAGTCACGACACCAACTAAAGTAGACGCGCCGCGCTGGCAGTCGCAATCGTAATAATTAAGGATTTGGCGCACTAATTTGTTTAAAAAGACAAGGAAAATTAGTTTGAAGGTTATTTTAAAAAAAATTAATAGAATAAAAATTATTATAATTTTAAAATATTTAGTTTTAAATATAAAATATTACCTATATATAATTTTATTAATATATCATCTAATTATATATAATATATAAATAATATTATCTATATATATAAATTAAAAATTAAATAAATTATTTACTTTTAAATAATTTAAATTAATTGAACCTCAAAATAAATTTTTGAAAAGGCAACTCTGCTCTCCCTCGATCCTCCACTCGAGGGATCGTCTCCATCGCCTCTCTCAACCGCCTCTCTCAACTATTTCTCTCTGAGACTCGAGGGACGCTCTTTCTCTGCATTCTTCTCTTTCGTCTTCCCCTTAATTTTTCTGGGTAGGCTTGATCCCTTCTTCCCCGCCTCCATACAAGGTGGGCATATTTAATTTATGATGATCTGGTAATCTGTCATTTATTTTTTGCCACAGCAATCTTGAAGTCTTAATCCTTAGGCTTCTGGTAATATCTCGAATTCTAAGAAATATATTTGGATTATTTATGCTTGCAGTTTCAGCTGCGTTGCCGATTTGGGGAATTGGTGGGGAAGGGTTATAAGAATGGGTTGTGGGCGGTCAAAGCCGGCGAGGGATGCACCAGCGGGTCCAGGTTTGAAGGAATTTGCTGCCATCGCTGCTGAAACACCATGTAAGTCCCCGTTTTTCTTCTCTGTTAGTTTATCTATCTATCTATTTATTCATTTGCTGTTGTTCTTCATGTTTTACCGGGTTATATTCCCCCATTAGTTCCTTCTATCTGTTAGGGAAGATGTGTTTCTGGGTTCTGGTTGAAAGTTAGTTGAATCTGGGAAGGTGTATTACTTGATTAGGGAAGAGAAAAGTAGTTAAAGATGGGAAAATTTAGAGCCATCTTTTTAATTGTTCTTGATGATTTTAAAGTTTTATATCGCAGCTTCATTTTCTCTGGACTCTGAAAATGTAGTTTTTTTTCTGAATTTCTTGAGCAATTTCCATATGTGAGGTACCCCATTCATTACTTCTTGCTGTATGTGCACCATGCTACAATTACAATAGTTCCCTTTGCAATCGGCATTATGAATTGGGTTATCAGTATCTTGTAAATTCCAATTTTCGGACTCAATGTATGTGTATCTTCGGATTTTCATAATTGAGGCTGGGTAGCTGAGTCCTTGAAGGGTTAATACTTTGCCTTTCTTCCACTTTGTCTTGTTAAGTTGAAGATCACTTCAGATTCTTGGTGAAGATCTAAAATAGTTGGCGCTGCTTACCAAGGATCACGTGATGATGCAATATATCGTCCTTTATATTGAAAACAATGGTTATGATTGCTAATATTTTTTTTATAACAATTGATTAATTAGAGGTATATTAAGGTGAAAAGATATCATAATGGGTATGAGGGAAAGATGAATGTGGAATTCTTTTATGGTTGAATGGAAAAGGTAATAATACGTGTAATGATAATTGTCTTGCGCCATTTATATAATGAAAACTTGAGCATCCCTTCTGAATCTGATAATGACGTTACATGATAGAAATGGAATTTTCAATCCTGTAATCTGCATACCTGTGTTTGGATTGGCCTATTACCATGATGCTAAATTGTGGTTGGGTTTTTATTTCTTTGTCTATTTATTTCTTTTATCTTTTGCATGTTTGTGAGGCAGTTAGCGTGGATGAAGTAGAGGGTTTGTTTGAACTTTATAAGAAACTAAGCAATTCTGTTGTTCAAGATGGTTACATTCAAAAGGTATATGTGATATTCTGACTCTTCCTCACACCTTCATCGTTTTTGTTATTGAAGGTGTTGTTAAATTTTTTTTGATAATTTCTCACCTTATAATTTATTACTTCATGATGCGTAGGAAGAGCTTCAATTTGCCTTATTCAGGAATACTACTAAACAAAGCCTTTTCTTAGACAGGGTATGTTTGTCAGCCTAAACCTTGAAGTTTCATTCTTTTCATCACCTGCTTTTGTTATATTTAAATATCTCTTTGACTGGTCTGATGCCGATCAGTGTTGCTGTTGATCATGGTCTAGATAGTTGGCTTTGGTATGATGTTTCTTTCATTGTGTCATTTTACTGTTTGCAGATGTTTGATCTCTTTGATTTGCAGAAGAATGGTTATATTGAGTTTGGAGAATTTGTTCGATCTTTGAGTATATTCCATCCGAGGACACCAGAGGCTGTGAAAATCAAACGTAAGCTATAAAATCTATTGTTTTGTACTTTGATGATCCCTTGTCTTGGCTCCTAAAAACTTCTTGTCTTTGCTTTGATTATACGACTGACTAATTGAGAATGAAGAATGTCATTGCAGATGCATTCCGATTGTATGATTTGAGGGGAACTGGATTCATTGAGCATGAGGAAGTAAGTTTTTGTGGGCTTTCTTTCTCTTTTTTCACTAATTATTGGTAGGAAGCTCCAAAGACCATATTTTGTAATGGCAACTCTAGTTGGATTCTAAAAATAATTTTTCCCTTACTCTCCCTTCTGTCATTAAAGTTGCAAAAAAATACTTAATCAACGTAGGATAGTTAATGTACAGGTTTACTGTGGATCAATCAAACTAGTATTTTAGAAACTGTGCTCTCCCTTCTGTCATTAAAGTTGCAAAAATAATACTTAGTCAATGTAGGATAGTTAATGTACAGGTTTACTGTGGATAAATCAAACTAGTCTTTTAGAAACTGTAATGGGTTTTCATGTATTTCATGGAACCAAAATTTAAGCCCTCATTCTGGACTGCTCTACCAATAGTTCGCCTCATTTTATTTTATGAATGTGGCAAATTATGGCGTAGAAGAAGCACCCTTAATACATTTAATTCCAACTCTTTTGTACTTCGAAGTGCCTTTGTGTTACATGATTAAATCTTCCTTCATTGTACATTGAGTAGAAATGTAATACCCCATAGGTTTAAGATGATTGATACGACTACTTCAACAAGATCCACCTTTCTTTTTGGAATCCACCATTGGAAAAATCCACAATTAAGTTGAAACAATCTAAGTATGGTGACCTCTTGAGAAGTTTTTTAGCAAGTGTGTAAAATGAGGACAAAGTATGTTGAAAAATACTCATATTGATAGGTGGAGTCAGTTTTCAATCCTGAAAGTGCTCTATAATAACTATCCGTGACTGGTGTCAAAGCTGTTATGTTACAATAAGTAGCCATGCAACTTCTGAAAGTATATGGAGAGTGTGATCATTTATATAGAATTTGGGATGAGTGTTTATTCCATTTATCATTTAATTGTAGCTACATAGAATATAAATAGTAATGGTTTGAGTAAATTCAATTAGCTATTTTTCTACTTAACTTTGAATCACTTAGTTTTCGTTTGGATAGAGGAATTTTAGGAGTAATTTCACTTTAAAAGAGCATTTATGAACTTCTTTAGTTTAAATATTTTGTTTGGATACTTTTGCAAATTCCTTAAAATTTTTATAATTCTTTATATAATTTCTTATATTTATTAATATCTAGACAATGACTTTATAGCTAAGAAGTTTAAAAGTGAAAGAATCCCATTATTTTCAAAAATCCTTTTTTAGAATTCCTCATCCAAATGAAACCTTAGAGAACAATGTCAGACAGTAAGAAAACCTCATCTCCTAGTAGTTTATGAGTCTTTTGTCACTCAGCTAAATGCTGGGGACGATATCATTGTCATCTACTCTTACACTATAGCCTGCTGCTACAGCCACTTCACTTTTTTAACAGAGATGAATTATCTGGAAACCTTGGCCCTCTCCCACTCATGTCAAACTAACACTAGATGGCAGATGCTGCCTCATTGTCAGGTAGTCGTACAAGTCGTCTATCACTCACTCTCTTCTTCTCTGACAATATTGCCTTCTGGTCAGGCCAATTTACTTCTTCCTCAGGGGTGAAGTATTTGGGACCGCTTGCCGCAAATTAATGCTGTAGATGATGCCTCCACCTTACTGCCATGTTCTTGTGATTTGTTTTGGTATTTACCATAATGACTGGAATGTTCATGGATAAGAATCATGAAGAAAGAACTGGCAGCACCCATTTGTGGAAGAAAAAGAGACCTTTATGGCATACTAGTTGGCTGCTTTGGCACCTAATTCTTAATTTAATTGTCTGCAGTTGAAGGAGATGGTCTCGGCTATTTTGCTTGAATCAGACCTACATCTTTCAGAAGAGATCGTTGGGAGCATAGTGGATCAGGTCTGATACAAAAGATATACACATTATCCTAGCTACATTGAATTCTGGATACGGAATATCTCTAATTTCTGCCAAATAATCCTCATTCAGTGATCGTTATTTTTGTCCCTTAAATTACTGACTTTGCAGACATTCCTGGAAGCGGATTTAAATGGTGATGGGAAAATCGATTTAGAAGAGTGGAAAGATTATGTAGCCAAGAACCCAAAATTGCTTAGGAACATGACCCTTCCTTACCTAATGTGAGTAAAGTTAAAATGCAATCGTTCTGGTGCGACTAACTATTTATATTTTTCTTCATCTTCATTATCTTTTTTGGACCTTGTTTGACATAGTATTTATATTATTCTACAACCTTACCACCTCTTTAGACCTTAACATGCGTAACTCGTGATTCAGGGACATAACCTTTTCATTTCCGAGCTTCAAGCTAAATGAGCATTCAGAAGCTGAGCTATTGCCAAGTCCGGTCCGACAGCAGAAGTGAAAGTATAGCTAGTATTTGTATCTAAGGAATGGCAATGATGTAGAAATTGATGGTCGATGAAACTATTTCGATGACAGATTTGCCAACGTGGAAGCTGGTGGGTTTTGATGTGGTCGGCAATGGTGCACTTGAAGCAGCAGTCTTCAGTCTGCTTTTCTATCTCTCTTATGTTGGGCGGACTGCATCCTTTGAATGCGTCCGTGTTGTTACTGTTGGGGCAATGGTGTTTGTGTGAGTACTCATGTATGCTGCGGCTGTGTTCTTCTTCTCTTCCTTTTGGGTGCTTGTTTGGAACGAGGAAAAAGTTTAGGCGTAGATGTATCGTAAATGTTGATATTTGCTTTGTTTTCCTGAGTATGTGCATGTAAACGTCAGTCATGTAATGTTTTAGTTTCTGGATGCGGCGTGTGAACGAACTAGCCTTCGCATTGTGGTTGTCTTCTTTTCGCCCAACATAGCACAAAAGTGTGCTTCGTTCTATTATCACAGCCTCGCGAAGCTTAATATAACTGAAACCGGACCTTTGTGAATGTTTAATTTACTTGGACTACATAGTTATCTTAAAATTTATCTTTTATTAATTAGATTAATGACTTCTAATTGAAGGAATGTATCCAATCAACATTCTTCAAACTAGAATTGGTTCATTATGGATTTAACTTGAAATATAATAGGATTGTAGACAACACGACTAATTTTAAAATTTAAATTGACTAAAAAAGTCAATACTTATATATTGATCTCTGAGGTTAAATTAAAAACATTAGAGGTAACTTTGACTCTTTTATTTTTTATGTCAATTTTCAACCTTTATCTTTTAAGTAAAATGAATAAGTTTGTTATATATATATATATATATGGTATTTTTTATGTTAAGCAGTGAGAATCCTCTTAATTTTCTAAGTCACTTATAGTAATTTTTATCATATACCGTAGGTTGTTTTTACTATATACTATGTGTAGTTTCCTAACTTTAAATATAAATATCTAATATTTATAAAAATATCATAATTTTTTTGGTACTTAAATATTATAGTTTATTAATACTTTTAGTAATTTTCTTCACCTACCAGAAGTAGTTTCTACCGTATACTGTAGGTAATTTTCTAACTTAAAACATAAATACCTAATATTTATAAAAATGACATCATTTAAACTCAAATACGATAGTGTAATACCCCAAAAAAACTTTTAAAAACATTTATTATTAAGCCTAATTCTAAAATGTTATTTTAATTATTGAGTCCAAAATAATTTATAGGTAATTTATAACAGTTTTATTTATTTATATAATTGTTATTTTATTTTTGGCACTAAGCCAAATTTATCCCAAAATCTGACATAAATCCCACAATTTTCATTTTTTTCCTTTTCCCTTTTCTTTCTCATTTTTTCTTCTTTCTTCTCCTTTTAAGCTGTGTTGTTAGCCTGTCTAGTCCCCTCTCCTTTTTTCTCCCCGAGCAGCCCGACGTTTCCCATCTTTTCTCTTCTTTCTCCCCTAGCAACAAGCCTGTTTCTTGTTTCTTTTCTTTCCTTTTTTCTTCCTCCTTTCTTTTCATCTTTCCAGTTTTCTCCCAATATTCTTCCTTACGCCTATCTCCCTTGCATCACTGTCCTTCCCCTTCCATTTTTGTCCCCTAAATCTGCACCCTGCACATAGCCAACGCCCCCACCTTCCCATTCTCAACTATGCAGGGCCATGCACACAAGCATGTGCCCCTGCACACCCCTGCACCTAGCCACCCACTCCCTTGCACCTATGGCCCTTGCCTTGACCTACCGCATGCAACTATTCTCCCTTGTAGTCTGACATGCCGATCCCCTTGTCGTCTTCTCCACTTCCTCAACTCCCTTCCTTGCATATAAATACCCCCTTCGATGCCCCCTCTCTTCTTCTTCTTCCCTCAACGAACCCCACCCTTATTTTTTATGCACCTAACCCTTCTAGCCCACTCTAGCCCCTATCACCTCTGTCGCCATCGCCGCCTTGCCACAACCCCCATGCCGCCCCTCTTCCTTGCCTTCCCCCCATCTACGCTTTTACATCCCCTTTCCCCTCATTCTTCCCTTCTCTTTTTTCCCTCGAGCCTATAGCCTTTACAGGTTGCGCCTCCTAACGCCACCACCGCTGACCACTCCTCCCCTCCACACCACCACCACACCTTAGCCACTCGTGCCCCAACCTGTACAACCACCCTTATCAGCCCCTTTCTCTCCTCCCTCTCCCCCTCATTTTTCCTCCTCCCTCTTGGTTGTGTGCCCCTACACCACCATTGACCACTAGTTTTTCCACCTCTAACCATCCCCCTCCCACTAGCCTATCTCGGTGCCAACACCACGCTTGACCCCACACTGCTAATCCTCACCTTTCACCAAAAATTAGCCACTGCCACCACGCCACAGTGCCATTTTTCTTCCCCATTCTATTCACCACTACTTTCTTTCCTCTCCTTGAGTTTTTAGTTGGACTAGATTCCTCCTTATTATCCTTTTTATTATGAAAAAAGGAAAAAAAAAATAAAGAGAAAAAAATAGAAAGGAAAAGAAAGCCTAAGTTTGGATATTCCCATTTTTTAGGTACTGTTCCGGTGACAACAGGAGAGGAGGCATAGGTCATCGATGCCTACAGACCGAAGCCACTTTGGTAAGGATACAGTCATAGCTAGGACTTTATTTTGTTAAAATGTGACATTGTTATTTGTTAAGTGAAGACATGCATAAGATGATAGATGACTCTAGTATGTACGTGCAGCTTAGCTTAACAGTAGCTAAAGGTAAGAAGATGTGTGGATGTGATTATATTGGTTTTAAGTGTTGATGTATATCTCCATTATATGATATTGTATATTTGAAAAGTTTGGGGCGTCATTGTGTTGGATGCCTTGTGATTTATGTAGGGTTTTGAGACCTAGGGGCATTTTGGTTAATATTGTGAAAAGTGACATGTAAGGTACTCTAGGGTGTAAATTGGCCTAAAATAAGTTGGAGGTGCTACACAAAATAATTGTGGCAAAAATAAAGAAGTTTAGGGTAAACACGGTATGGGGAGAAACAACCATGCATGGGGGAGTTAAACCTAAAGGAAGCTATGACCATGGGTAAATAGAGTGGGGGTTTGTTAATAAGAGTGGATATGGAGATTAATGGTGACATTGTTGGGTATCCTTGTACACTTGGGGATTCCTTGGATTGCTAAGGGATGAGAGGTTACAAGAAAGGTGAAACTAGGGTTTTTGTGGGCCAAAGCATGAAACCCTAGGGGTAAGTTATTATCATATGTATGAAATGGGGGAGTTGGGCAGTGACCCTGGATTATGATGTTAACCAAGCTATTTGGGGATTGTGTACCAAATTAAATATGCGTGCGGGAAGTGGGAGTAGTTATAACCACAACGAGGAATTAGGTTTTCGAGAGGGGTTTGATTTGGGAGGTTATTATCACATTTGCGGAATGGGAGAGTTAGGCTACAAAAATTTAGGGAATGATCAATCATAGTAATATATTCATGTATGGAAAATTAGGGCTAAACAAGTAATATAGAAGGGGTTAGGCCAACTAGGGAAAAAAGGGTTTTGAGGAGTAACCCTAGAGGCCACTTACTGTCATATGTGAGAAACAGAGTTAATAGGCTATGACTCATGATAAAAGGGGTTCCCAATGATAGGTTTGGGTTTTTTGGGTAGATTAGGGACTCAAAAGAACATTGGGAGGTAAGGATATATCAAAAATTATAAAATTAGGATTTCCAAGGAAATAAGGCTGCCTCGAGATGGTAGTAGGGAATGAACCATGCATGAGTTGTGCATGTTTGTGTGTTATATCTGGAATAAATAAAACACAAATAAGACATTAATCAGTTAAAGTGGAAAGATCACTTGAGTTGGGCCCAGTTGTACCTGTCGGTCCACCAGCAAAAATAGTGGCCAGGAGCGTTCTACCCTGGAAGTTATACCTTACCATTCCATCGGTGAGAATAGTGGGGTCCCCACTCAAGTAAATAAAACTATTAGACGATAATAACTTTTGGAAAGATACTAATTACTTACAGTGGAACAACACGTGGGTCAGAACTGATTGTACTTTATTTACAAATCCACCGGTGAGAATAGTGGCTAGGAGTGTTATGTCCTGGTGTTGTACTTTACTTACTAGTCTATCGGTAATAATAGTGGCTAGGAGCATGCTGTCCTAGGGTTGTACTTTGATTACCGTTCCACCGGTGAGAATAGCGGGGTCCCTGAACTCACATGGATAAAATTCATGAGTTGACTATTTATTGCACTAATATCTTAAGTCTAGATAATAATGAATGAGATGATATGATATACCTATGTGCATTTCATTCCCTATTGTGGTGTTATTAATATCTCTAAGCTACTTGGTTGTATTATACCCTTACTCGGTACATAGCATATTGGTCACTCTTATTACAGGTGTTGCTTATTCCTACGAGTAGAGACCCCTTCCAAGTTTGTGTAGGTGAATGGGGATTCACTAGATGACTTTGCTACATATGTTGATATGATCGAGGTAGAGTGATATTATTGTGTCCAGGGATGGGGACTAGAGAGAGTGACATCTGGCTGTTATCTTTTTTAGTTTTCTTCTCGTTAATGTTTTACTTTTTTAAAACAATTTGTGTATTTTAATGTTTCTTTTGGAAAAAAACAACCCTATTTATGATATTAATTACCACTTTGTTATGCTTATCATGGTTTGCCTTGTAGTTGGTACAATGATGGCCAAAAGCCAGACTTATACCGATTACAGCGGTAACACCCCCTTATGGTTGGATGATCTTACATAAAAAATAAAATTTTACTATAGTAAATTTTGGGAGTGTTACATATAATTTCTTGAAAAATGTAAAGTCAATTTGGATTAGGGTGAATCAGGTTGAGGATAAACATTAAAAAATTAACCTAGGCAAAGGGAATAAAAGTAAATTGGGATGAATGTTTTAAATTGTTGTTTGAATAATATTAATATAAATTAGGTGAATAAGAGTAAATACTTTAAATATCCCATTTGCATTGGGTTTAACTAGGGTAAATTTACTAATATTTTTACTTTCACCTCCATTACCCCTAGAATTAGAGGTTAACAAAAATAAGGTTAATCGGGATGAACGAAAGTAAAACTTCAATTCCAACTCATTTATTTGTGGTTAACAAAATGCATCTCCAAATAGGGTAATTTAATTGATTCGTATCCCTTAACTCTCATTCACCCCAATTAAATTGACCATTATAGTATTTTTCACCACTTACTAAGAGTAGTTTCTCCTATCTACTATATTTAGTTGCCAAACCTTAAACATAAATGTATAATACTTATAAAAATGTCGAAGAAATAATTTCCACCAAATAGGAAGTTTGAGAGTCACAAAACTCTCCTCACTTATGCAGCCAAAAAGAGGATATAGAAATAAAAAAGAAGATTTTGGTCTGTTGAATGTACCTCATGCAAGCGACCCAATCCCATCACTTACGATGGGGAAGACTCAGCGGAAAAAAACCAAACATGCTGGAAATGGTTCTTCTAGCAAGATTTTGCGGCCATCGGCTAATGCATCGATGATGAATAATGTCAATACTGAGGATCGGAGTAGTACTGCTCGAAATCTCATAATGGAAATGCTTGTAGTATCCCTTAAGGTTCCTTTGAATAGGGAGGAGAATAACTTTGAAAACCTAATTGGTGACTCTTTTGTTCCATTGATGAAGGAGGGTAAGACTGCGAAGATTATTGGTCCAAATCCAATTGTCTTTAACCCTAGCATAGATGATTTGGAACACATTGTTGATGATCAATCCAAGACTACTCCTACTAAAATTTGGAAGGATATCTTGCTCAAGAATTGCAGAGAGGATGGTGTTTTAATTTTGAAGTATTCCCCTCCTATGATCATTAATGGTGAAGCACAAACACAACTAGTGTGAGAGGAAATTGAGGTTGAGGAAAAACTATGGGCTTACACTATAGTGGGTATAGTTACTGGATTTTAGCCAACTCATCCCCAAATGGTGAAGTATGTTAAAGAAAATTAGAATAAAATATTGACTGCTCCTCAAGTTTTTCTACATGATCAGGGATACTTCCTCTTTAGATTTGAAAATGAATCTGACTTTCTTTCAATCTTGAGAACACCATACTGGTGTTTTAGGGTTAGGCCTGTACTTATTAAGAAATGGAAACCCAATGAACCATTTGATAATGCTAAATGGATGAAGATGCCTCTATGAGTTACTTTGCTTGGATTGCTTGTGATATATTGGTCTACTGATTCACTAAGCAAAATTGGAATTTATATTGGAATACCTATATGTGTAGACATGGTTATAGATACTAGAGCTTGTGTATCTTTCCCTCGATTACTTGTGGAGGTGGATGTTAGTCTACCTATCATTCATCACATTCAGGTTACCTTGTCAAGTGGAGTTGTGAGAAAGCGATCTGCACACTATGATTGGAGACCAAGATATTGCCCTAAATATGATAAAGTAGGACATGATTTGAAAGCTTATTTACCTAAACTTGTGTTAGGGAAAGAGAAACCTATTCAAAGAGTATGGAAAGTTAAAAAGCCTGCTCCAGAGTAAGTGCAGAACTCAGTAACAGGCCAGGGGATGAAATCAGATCAATCTCAGAATGCAGCACCATCAATGCAGCCCAGGGAGGAAAACCCAGGGCAAAATTCATTTAGCAATGAGGATGAGCTTCTAGCTATGTGTGATCTTTTTAATGCTAAAGAATGTCTGGACCTAACAAAAAAGGGGAAAGGCAAAGAGGTATACATTGAGCCTAGAGGGGGAATTATACAGAGTGGTTGTATACCACTTTTTATAATAAAATGAACTTTGTTGTTTGAAACGTTAGGGGTATTGATAATCTCCTGGAAAAAAAATAGTTAGTAGATATATTCAGTATAGTAATTTTCATATTATTTGCCTTTTAGAGACTGGAATGAAAGAAGCCAAGATGAAGGGTATTTTAAAGAGGATTGGCAACCAATATTTTTTGACTTACAATTATTCTGCTCATTATAATGGTAGGATTTGGATTCTTTGGAGAGATACTACTATCAAACTCTAACTCATATTTTTGAACAAGTTATTCACTACTCTGTTTAATTGGGTGATGGAAATTAGTTTTATATCTCAGTTGTGTATACTTATAATGATAGTGTTGCTAGAAGATCTCAATGGACTCAGCTGGTGGATTTCCATTCTTCATATAAACAAAGCTTAGTCATTAGAGACTTTAATGTGGTTCTTTTAGCTAGTGAGAAGTCTAGGGGTAACTTGCATGCAGATTGCCTTTGTACTTGTGGGTTGGGGGAGCTTCGATCAACTGGCCCTCTCTTTACTTGGCCCAATAATCAATTAGTCTCTTCTAAGGTCTATTGTAAACTGGATAGGGCACTTGGAGACCGGGAGTGGTTTGCTTGTTTTAATCATTTGGGTTAAAGTTATTGAAGACTATCTCTCTGATCATTGTAGACTGCATCTAATGTGGCAGCACCAAGATAGAAATGGGATCAAACCTTTTAAGTTCTTCAATTTTTGGACTACTTCTCCTAATTTTATGCATTGTGTTGCTCATGTTTGGCAACAACCAGTTTAGGGTTCTAAATAATATGGGTTGGTTGCCAAACTCAAATGCTTAAAATAGGCTCTAAAGCAATTTAACTCAGTACGTGTTGGAAAGTTGAGTAGCAGAGTTATTCAAGCTAAGGCTGATTGGCTAAAGTGTAAACAAGCCCTCCAGCCTAACTCTGGAAATAAGGATATGGAGGTTCAAGAGGGTATTCTGAGGAAGACTTGATGGAAGCAAGTTCACTTAGAAGAACATTTCCTCTAGCAAAAAGCTAGAATTCAGTATATCAAATTGTGAGATGGAAATAATGGTTTTTTCTATGCTAAACTCAATGAGAGGAGAAGATATAGTGCTATCTATGCTATGTATGATAGCACTGGTAGAAAACTCACTTCTTAATTGGATATGAGCAATGAAATTCAAAATTTCTATTCTTATTTGCCTGGTTCTTCTACAAACTTTCTAGAGATGGTGCGCTCTAAGATTGTTAATCAAGGCCCTACTCTTCACAGTGAACATAGAGCCCATTTGATTAGACCTATCATTGAAGCTGAGATATAAAGGAGGTTATGTTTAGTATGGGAGACACCAAGACTCCTGGGCTTGATCGGTTTGATGCAAATTTTTATAAGTCAACCTGGTCTATTGTGGGGCAAGATGTTATTGATGCGATTAAGCATTTTTGGGAAACGGGTTTTCTCCTTAAATCTTTGAACAATACATCTCTTCACTTAATTCCCAAAAATTCTTCTACTCGAACTATGGCTGATTATAGACCTATTTCTTGCTGCTATATTGCATACAAAATTATTTCTATAGTTCTCACAAAAAAAATTACAAATTTTTTTGCTAGCTATAGTGCATGGTTCATAGAATGCTTTTGTGGAAGGGAGATGGATATGTGGAAGTGTGTTATTGGCTCAATAATTGATAAGGAAGTACGACAGGAAGGACATCATTCCTCATATAATGCTTAAAGTTGATTTAAAGAAAGCTTACGATATAGTGGAGTGGAGCTTCATTAAACATCTCCTAGAAGGTATTGGTTTTCCCTGCTATTTTATCCAAATGATCATGCAATGTATTTCAACAACACAACTCTCCATTTGTTTAAATGGTACTCTATGCAAGCCTTTTAAGGGTGGCAGAGGTTTAAGACAAGGTGATCCCTTGTCTCCTTATCTTTTTGTGTTAACTATGGATTATCTATATCAATTAATGAAGACATTGTGGGATGATAATCAATTCAGAGGGCACCCCGATTGCTAGATCACAAAGGTTATCAATATAAGCTTTGCAGATGATTTGCTTATATTTTGTAAAGGCCATTTGAAATCAGCTGAGTTAATTATGGATAAATTGAAGACATTTCATTTCACTTCATATCTCCAAGCAAACCCTGAAAAGAGCAATCTGTTTTTTGGTGGAGTTAAAGAAGACACCAAATATCTGATTTTACAGAAGCAGAACTTCAAAGAGGGAGCCTTCCCATTTAGGTACCTTGGTGTTCCTCCAAACCCTGACTCACTCATTATAGGTCAATATCAACCTCTCATCGATTGATTTATGCAAAAATTGAAATTTTGGATTGTATGATACCTTAGTTTTGTTGGAAAGATGCAACTCCTCCAATCTGTCATATTTGACATTGAAAACTTCTAGATGCAAATCTTTGTTCTACCTAAAGTTGTAATTTATCAGTTGGAGAGTCTCTACAACAGTTTTCTCTGGAATAATATGGATCCACAAAAGAAGATAGCACATATTGCATGGTCAAAAGTTTGTGTGCCAAAAGAAAAGGGTGGATTAGGTTTTAGACAACTAATTCACTAGAATTCAACTTGTATTGCAAAATACTTATGGAAACTTATTGAGTTTAAAGAAAGTTTGTGGGTAAAATGGATGCATAAAAGGTATCTCAAAGGAAGATATATTTGGCATTTTAAAGAGAAACCTGAGTTTTCTTGGATGTTCAAACATTTGTTGAGGGTTTGAAATTAGATCCAAACCTATTATGGCCAGTGTTGTATTTCTGGAAAATTGATTTCTAATATGGTTTATCAAGCCCTCAAAGTTTCAAGGCATAAAGTTGAATGGAGTTATTTTGTTTAGAAGCATATAGGTTTAGAGGAACATAAATTCTTAGTACGGTTGATCTGCTATAATGCACTTTTTGTTAAATCAAAATTGTATAAGTGGGGGATCACTATGGACAGCTTATGTGATGTATGCAGAAATAAAGAAGAGGATTTCGACCATCTTTTTACTCACTGTCCATGTGCAAGTATTCTTTGGAATTATACTCTAAGATGGTTGAAAATGCAAGGGAATTTCACAAATTGGCAAAGTTGCTTTGATTGGGTGGTTAGGAAAATGAAAGGGAAAGGAAAGAAGGTGGTGTGGAGGATTGTTTTCAATGCGTTACTCTACCATATATAGATCAGTAGAAATATGGTTGTTTTTCAATTACTACAGAGGAATCCAAGAACTCCTATAAAATAGCTTATTACTGAGATTTTTGTTCATTTTAGTGATACATCAAATGTGCATATCAAGAACCACTTAGGGAGGCTTGATAGATGGATAGTGTAATTTGGCTAGGGATATGCCCCTTGTGATTTTGTAGTTTTGATACACTGTTCTTCAACTCTCTATTTTGGTAATAACAATTTTATTAATTACCAAAAAAAATGTCATTGCCTTCTTTTTTTTCTAACACTTAAATACTATACTTTTTTGAGCATTTTCTTCTACATATTAAGAGTAGTTTCCAATACCTACTTTGTGTAGTTTCTTCAACTAAGAGTGTTACTTTTTAGTCCTCACTGAGAGAGTAAATTCTTATTGGATATTCTCCACTCTCTCTCTCTCTCTCTCTCTCTCTCTCTCTCTCTCTCTCTCTATATATATATATATATATATATATATATATATATATATATATATATATTTGTTATCTCTGGTATATTATGCTTTTCATTTATCTATAAACAAGTTGCTTATGTCGTCATCAAGTTTGTGAAGTTGATAAATGATGATTATAGATATATTGCTCATATTTAAGGTTTGATTCAGAATATCTTTCAGTTACATTTAAGGCATGTTCGGTGAGGCCTTATTTTTCATATTATTATTTTAGACTGGTTATTTTATATATTATTTTTATAACTCCATTATTTATATTATTTAGTACATATTATTACTTTATGAGTATGCATAACTATCTTTAATCAAATATTTAAACTATCTTATATTTTTACTCTTAAACCCTTATTAATTATACCCATCCACCTTATTCCCATAATTACTAATATTAATTATTAATACTAAGTATTGTTAATTATTATTAAATAGTTTAATAATTAAAATATTCATTATTAATAATTGTTTAATGATATTAGAATTTATTAATAATTGGTAATATAATTTAAATTTTACTTATTAATTATTATATAATACTTATTCATAATATCAATGATATATTAGTTATTCATAATTAATATTGGTTATTATTTAAAACATTAATTATTAATAATATGATTAATAATATTAATATTATATATAAATAATATAATAACTATTATCATTATATATTAATAATATAATAATAATTATATTATTATTATTATTATTAATCGTTGATTTTATGATTAATTATTATTATTCATTAAATATAATTTATCAATATTAATTATTATGTTTTGTTATTATTATTATTATTATTAATTAATATAGGTTATTAAAATTAAATTTATAAACATATACAAAATATTATAAGAATGTATATTATTAAAATAAAGAATGTCCACAATTATCAATATACATCAATTTATTTTAAATTAAATAATTTATCAAACACCATTATTACTTTATCAACTTTTATATATAAATGATATGTGTCTACTAAATATCATTATTATTTCATATACATTATTACTCTAGCTCATATCATATTAGAGATGAGGTTACCAAATGAGCATTTAATAGTAGGGTTGTGCAAAATATTTGGAATATTAAAATTTGATCAAATATATGAAAAATTCAATCTGACGTTTAGCATATCTTATCTGGTTTTAGTTAAAGGAATATCTTGCCTTTAAAATATCTAATTTTTTACTAGATTATCTTATCGTGAAAAAAATATAATATTTCGTTGATTATTTCAACAGTATATTATAATATTGTATGTTTGTAGTTTTAAGTTTTAAAATAAGACAATTATATGAATATAGATATAAATATTAACTAATATATTATCTTTATTTTAAAAAAATTATTACAAAAGTTATTAAAATTGATAAAATAATATTTTTATATTGATATGGAATATATCTGAATTTAATTTATATTTGATTCTTATTTTTAAAATTTCCTATATTTAAGTATCTAATATAAAAATATAGAATGAATATTTAAAATAATATCCTAATGGATACTCGTATTTTATTTTGGACGCCTCTACTTAATAGTTAATAGTACTAACTATCTAGCTTTGTCGGTTATTCTCTAATTATAAGTGTCATATTATGGGTATTTGCTAACAAACTCTAGGCTCAAGCAAGAAAGAAAAAACTGACATTATCAAAACTTTACTGGTCCAATCAATTTAATAATCACAACCTACCTAACGAGAGCACTAACACATGATTATGCGAAATTTATACAAGAAAAGCATGGACTTTTCGTTAAAGTTGCAATTATTGCAGTTGATCGAGCTCTATTTTGACACATGTACAGGAAGAGAAGATTACCTATCAAAAATAGTATAATAATCACTATAGCCGGTGGTGGAGTAACTGATCTTAATAATTTTTGGGTACTTTATTACATTCTTTTTTTGGTAATTAAAAGTTTTTTTATTGCAACAGTAATTTATATGAAATTTTAATAAACTCTATCTTTTAATATAAAAAAATTAAAAAAATCATGAGTACAAGATTATTGAATTGTAAGAACGTAATGAAAGAAGGTATATTATTATAAGTAGAACCTTGACCTATATAACATATTAGACACCAAGCATGATATTATGACCATAATTTATTCTGATGTTATGAACCATAATTTATTCCTTCTTCATTTATTTTTACCTAAATTAAGGAAATAAAAAAAATTAAAAGAAAAAATATTACTATATTTAGAAATTATCAGATCAATAAGTTAAGCATCAAATTCAATTAATCTTGTACTAAACGTGCATTTACATCTCTTTTTACTGGATTTTATTTATTTATTTGCTTATTAAGTGTACAAAATTATAAATACATATTAATAATTTGATTTATTAATTATATCTTGATAAAAAAATTTACATATAACTTTTATTTTAAGGCTCATGAACTAGTGCTTAATAGAATAAAATATGCAGATAACTTCGTAATTATTTGAGGAAATCAAATTTTCTTATAATATACAATAATAATATATTTATTATCAAAACAAATAGCACGAATATCTATTCCTAGGCAGAAATCTGAAAAGTAAATGAAAGTAAATAGGACGAATTAAATTAGAAACGTGAAAATAAATAAGCAAAACATGACAAATTAAAATTAAGAGTGTAACTATAATCACCATCGTTATACATTAAGAATAAAAAGGTATGCTGGGGTGTGAACCTCCAACCTAGAATCTTTCAATTGCATGGTTATTCACTTTCGTAAAATCAATCGTATTGTCGTGAAATAAAGATATTCACTGCTCTTTACGTGATCTTATTCAAAGTTCAAACCCGCAGTTTTCAGTTTTTGTCCCCCTTCATCAAACTGTGGGTTTTAGGTACCTTTATTTTCTCCAAATCTCCATCCATCACTGTATTGAAATTCATCAAATTACCGACCTTTTGGCTTGGATCTCTCTTCATTCACTCCATAGTCTTCTCTACGTTCTTCCTTCCCCATGGTCTAGTGAACCATGGCAAATATTAATTAAAAATAGAAAAATTAATTGATAATGTAATAGAAAAATAAAAATAACTAATAATGTGAATGTAGTAATTGAATGGTGGGGATTTGAGTTGAATTAAATTTGAACAAGTTACAAAAGAAAATGATAATTAATATAATAACATATGAAAGAACAATTAATATAATAGAAATATAAAAATGTTTCATAATGTAAACGCACTAATTGAATGATGTGAATTTGGGTCTAACTTATTTTGAACAAATTAAATAAGAGTGTAATAAAAAAAATAACTTATTAACATCTATTCCCTAGAAATTCAATATTCGATTATCAAGGCAAACTAAAATAATTACAAGTAGTCATTTATTGAACCTTAAAGCTTACAAAAAAAAAAAACTTACTTTAGATTTCAACAATAATTTGAATTCAAGTATTAATATCTTAGCAATAAAAATTCATACTCCCTTTGTAATATATATATATATATATATATATATAACATCAGATTTTTGAAGACAAATTGTTACCATTAATTCCTCGCAAATTATAATATATTATAATCTAAAAATATAATTGTTACATTCGTATTGGAAAAGACTTCATAATGCTTTTTTAAAAATATTTTTTTATCAATATATATTAAAGTATATTAATAGTCAAAGGGTATCCTCGTAATCCATAATGTCATATATATTTTTTTTATAGAGGGAGTAATATTTAAAAAAAAATTTGAAATCAATAAATTAACTCAATAATGAAAATAACAATTTAAACATCTAATATTTCAATAAAAAAATACCTACATCACTAAAATTTAAAATATTAAAAAAATTTCTAAAAAACTATTTTTTTAAAGTAAAATTTTATATTCTTCCAAGTGCAAAGTAAGGAGTAAAACCAAAATGCTTAAAGCAAACTAGGTACTATTGTAACACACCAAAAAATCACAGTTGACAATTTTCATTTAAATCCAAAAACGTACGCAAGCACAGGGGGTGCTACTACTGTGATCAACACAAGCCTGGCTGTAACACCCCCAAATTTACTACTGAAAAATTTCGTTTAAATCAAAAGGTTTAGTGGAAGCGAAAGAATTAAAACCGTAACTTCGGGGTATTACCGCCACACTTAGTACCAGACCGGTTCACTCCTACCGTTCCGATACTAAGTGCTAAGGCTAAACTAAACAATCGTTAAGTAAGAATCATCAAAACATAGGTTCATAGTTAACATAGGTCATTCACGAAAACACAAGTCAACAACAGTTAGAATATCGTTTAGGAGTACAACTTAAGAGTATGGTTTCAAAACAAGAAGCGTAGTACAAAATATAGCTAAATAAAACAGATCCCAAGGGACCAATATCCGGATCGCCTACTCACTCAAGTCAAGTCTTCCACCCCCAATTTAGTAACCGATCAAAACCTGCATAGGAGGTCTGCTCCCCACCATCGGTGGATCATCACAGGACCCATTCAACCAAGGTAGTATCAGTACGGGTCCAATACTGAGTAAGGGCGCAGATGCGCTAAGGCCAAGCATACAATCATACCACATAGCCCACATAGCACAATCATATAAGTAACATATGATAACACACAAGATAAGGCATGAGTACTATCCGGTGACTTATTCTTTATCCTCGTTAATAATATGTCCATTTCACACATATTCTTTAATAATCCATGTAAGTGCGGGAGCCCCACTATTATAGCTGGTGGACCGGAAATCAACACTCAGGGCAGAACGCCTCTAACCACTATTATAGCCGGTGGACCGGAAATAAACACACAGGGCAGAACGCCTCTGACCACTATTCTTACAGGTGGACCGGACTGGACCCGACTTACATGGTGTTTCGCTGTAAGTACTTAGTATTTTCCCATGGATTACTTCATTCATATTCATTCAACACATTCTTCATTAGTCCATGTGAGTGCGGGAGCCCCACTATTATAGCCGGTGGACCGGAAATAAACACACAGGGCAGAACGCCTCTGACCACTATTATAGCCGGTGGACCGGAATCAACACCCAGAGCGAAACGCCTCTGGCCACTATTCTAACCGGTGGACTGGACTGACCCTGACTCACATGGTGTTTCACTGTAAGTACTTAGTATCTTTTCTATGGATTAACTTATTTGTTTGGGTCTCGAGCCCGAATCCCCCACTATTATAGCCGATGGACCGGAATAAACACTCAGGGCAGAACGCCTCTGACCACTATTATAGTCAGTGGACTGGAAATAAACACTCAGGGCAGAACGCCTCTGACCACTATTCTAACCGGTGGACCAGACTGGGTCTGGCTCTACAGTCTTTCGCTTTGCGTAATTAATGTCTTATCCGTGTCTTATTGAATCACATCACACCCTTGACATGCATGCGGTTGATACTCTACTTCTTTCCCCTCTAGAGGGACCGTCCCATATTTTGAGACTCGTACCTCTTCTCACACCCGACATCCATCCCCTGTATACTTAGGCATAGTGGCATATAGTAAGGCACAATCTCCAAGAATATAGGCCATCCCAACGCACATGATATCGACTCCGCATGTCCTCATCCCTCTAGGGTTCCTCCTCGGAGACCCTAATCGGACCTATGTGGCCCAACTCTTTCTTACTTACCCAAACGTTACTTTGTTCTCTATCTCGCACCTCATTTTTATTAGGAAATTCCCCAAATGTATTACTTTATCTCCCAAGTTCACACGTGACCGACAAAACCCTGGTTGGCCACCCAAAACCCTAGTTGACCACGCCAACCCTAGTTGGCCGCGCCAAACCCTAGCACTTTACTTCCTCAACAAGTAACCTCCCTCTTTCACCCCAAAATCTCTTCTCTCATTTAGAAAACCCATACTCATCCTTTATATAAGTGAGTTCTCACTCTCAACCCCATACTCCATCCTTCCTTGATCATTTTTACCCTTGTACCCTTTAAATTCCTCATTTTCTCCCAAAACCCTAATTGTGTCCCTTGGACACCCTTACATCGACCCAAGTAAAATTATGCACCCAAGTCTCCAATGGACCCATAACTTTGACATTATCTTATTTACTTCCTAGATCAACTTTCCTCACGTAAGATTCATCCCCATGCAGAATTTAAATACTCACTGCAGACTCCCCAACACCCACTTACTCGCAAAACCCTAATCAGGTCTCTTATGCACCAACTCACGTACTATTTTTCATACCAAGTCTCCAATCACTCTAAGGCTCTCCAAAACTCTTACTTACAACCCAAATCAAATTTTCCCGCGTAAGGATCACGCCCATGCAAGATCTAGTTCCCCCCATGCAAACTTCCCAAACATCCACTTTCCCGTTGTTCTTTTATTATCATTTCATGCTACCCAAAACCCTAGCATGCATGTCCTAGAGGGCCATATCATGTCACATCATCAAACATCAAACATGGAATATGTCATGCTCGTACGATATAAGGCACACACATCATACCTCATTATCCACGCTGCGCTACACAAAACAAGTTATTCATAACACATGCATAATACACATTAACATGGCATACTCATCATCCATCAACACATCACACATAGCACAAGGCCATAGCTTCGTCCTTACCTAGGTAGACACCGGGCTTGGAGCACGCTCCTCTAGCTCCTTAGGGCTTGGATCGGGGTCACCTATGAAAAGGGGGAAAATGCTAAGTATTAGTTTCCCTTATAAATACTATCAACCCTTATTCTAGTTTAGGACTAGGGTTCTTATCCTTAATAGGGGTGTTATACAAAACTAGGGTTTTTACTCTAAAATTATAATGCTAAGTATTACTAATCGATATATCTTTATTTTTAATACTTATCGTTACACTTATATTATTAGACCCGTTAGTTCCATTCTTATAATATTAGTGTTCGCTAGTCATAATAAAATAGTGATGATGATGATAATAATAATAATAATAATAATAATAATAATAATAATAATAATAATAATAATAATAATAATAATAATAATAATAATAATAAGACTACTAATAGTGACACTTATGTTTCAAGTAATAGAACCCTAGCGTTTTTAAGATTAAGTCTAATAATGGTGTTAGTGTTAAAATACTAATACAATGGTTGTAATATCAACAAGTTAAAACACTCCTAGAGGTAGTAATGATAAAAGTCATATTTTGAATAAATAGTATAAGGGCTCCCATATTTTGTCACCCTAATAGAAATAGAATAATGGTAATAGTAATAATAGTAATGAAAATAATGATAAAGGTGTTAGGTATAGCAAAACAATATTAATATAAGTACAATACCCACATAAGGTTGGATTAAGTAGTAATAACACTAATAGTGGTAATAACCATAATGATAGTAATAATAATAATAATAATACCAACACTAAGGGTTAAGTATGATGAAAGCTAGGGTTTTGGAGGGATGATGGCCTTGTAAGAAAATAACACATTTATGATAGAGAAATTAATAATGACAATAATAATAGTAATGACAATAATAGTAATAATAATAATAACAAAAATAATAATAATGTTAATAATAAAGATAATGACATTAACTCTAAGTTAAGTATAATAGGGGTTAGGGTTGGAAGGGGTGATAGTATGATAACATTAAGGATAATAAAGGATAATAATAAAAATGGTATTAATTAATAATGATGATAATAATAATAATAATAATAATGATGATAATAAGTATAATAATACTAATATTAGTTAAAAATTACTATAGGTGGCATAAAGAAAGGTTTTAGGGTTCAGGTGAGTGGAAGACCACCTGAGGACGGTGGTGGTCCGGCGGCGGCAGCGACGACGGTGGCGAGAGAGGTAAAGAGGGGGAAAGATGGAGGTGGAGGTTAGATGGGAGGAGGAAAATAAAAGTCTGGGGTGGGGGAGAGTCAGAGGGAGGGGTGAAATGAGGGGTCTGGCGAGACAAAGGAGGCGGCACGCGGTGGTTGACGCGGCGGCCGAAAGAGGAGGTAGGTGGTGGAAGAAGGTGGAGGTTGGTGGAAGAGGAGGCAGGGAGCAAGGGGGGACCTGCTGGTTGTATTGGGGGGTGGCAGGGTGGCTGGTTGCGGCGGAGGAGGCGGCAGAAGGTGGCGCAAGGCGGCGGAAACGACGTACGTTCTAGCGGCGGCGAGGCAGGGTTTCAGCAAGGTCCAGAGGGAAGGACTTGCTGTGGCCGTTTGGGAGGGGGTATTTATAGGCCATGGGGGAGGAAAACGACAAAGGGAAGGCGGTGGCACGCGGGGCAAGCGCGACAGGTGGCCGGCGGGCGGTGGCAGCGTCACGTGCCCTACGGTTTGCAGGGTACGTTTGGCCATTTTCTGGAAAAAGGAAGGGGCAGCAGGACGCGTGAGGGAGTGCTGGGTCGAATTGGGGAAGAAAGGGACGGAAATGGCAGGGGGAGGACGGCCGGACGACAGGTGGTAGGCTGCAGGTTGCAGGCCTGCGCGGGGGAAGAAGACGACCTCTGGACCGGCGGTCCAGGAGGAAAAGAAAATAGGGGGAAACCGGCCAGTTTGGCAACGATTATAAAGTCCGTAAGCCAAACGCGGAGTTTTGGGGGTTATGGGAGGACAACGCAGCGTTGCGTCGTTGGCTGGCAACGGTCATTAGGGTACTTAACGCGGCGCGGCGTTTCGACGACTTCGGGGGTTAAAACGCCGCGTTGCAGCAACGGGACGGCCAGCGGACGACGCTGGGCCGTGGGGGAGGAGAAGGAAGGAAGGGATTGGGCCGGGCGAGGCCCAACTCCGGCGGAAGGAAGAAAAAGAAGAAAAAGGAAGGGAAAGAAAAAGGAAAAAGGGAGAAAAAGGTTTCTTTAGGGTTTTGAAATTTTGCACAATTTATTTAGAATGTTTTTGGGTTATTATACATTTATATATATTCTTAAATATTTAAAAATTATTTAAATAATAATTTAATTCTCTTTTTAGATTAATTTTGGCTATTTTGGGTAATTTTCCTCCACTTTCATTTTAATTAGTAAAATGTCCAAAATTTTCTAAATAATTTATTTATTATTTTCTCCTTATTCTCCTCAATTTATTTCCTCTTTATTTAATGAAGTAATTTATTTTCTTAATTTTTTCCTAATAAGTCACTATTTTGCCATAATTCCTAAGTTAGGGTTTTTGGGGTATTGCACTGGCCCCTGGCTAGTCTCGCACTAACTGCAAGGCTATGAAATGATTTCGCAAGACATCAAAATTCGAAAGATTCATATATAAGAAAATCATAGTGCGTGATTAAAAGTCATTGCAAACGGAAAATGGTTACATAGTCAAAGCCCCTAAGGGGATTGAATAATACAACACAGTAAAACAAAATCTGAATAAATAAGAGTCCGCACTACATCACTCTTGGACCTCATGTCAAGTCCTAACAGATCAACACTCAGCCCCATCCGACGCCCCAAACGCATCATAGGCATCGAACATAGTGTCTCCTACCTACATCATCTCAGAAGGGACCTCTACTTGTGGGAATAAGTAGCAACCATGAAACGGGTTATCAGTACGCCACATACTAATTAAGGTAACCATGCAGCTAAGGCGATAGTCATACATGAAATATGGGTAATACAAGTAGGTAACCATGCAACAAAGCCATACATGAAAGACAGGTAGTACACATAGTGATTCAGTCTAGTTAAACATAATCATTAGTTCTCTGGTCATTATTCTCATTTCACGCCATTCTTATTATAAGTCCATGCAAGTACAGGAACCCACCGGTGGACCATAAAATACCTAGGGTAGAACACACCTGACCACTATTATTTTCCTGTGGAACGGTCTCTAGGGCATAAGGCACTTGACCACTATTATTCTCCAATGGACCGGTCTAGCCTTGACTCTTATGATGTTTTATTATAAGTAAATAGTATCTTTCCATGGCTTATCATCATTAGGTTTGATTTGTTGAGCTCAGGATCCCCCACTATTATAGCCGGTGGGCCGGAAAACACCTAGGGCAGAACACACCTAGCCACTATTATTTGTTGGTGGAACAGTCTCTAGGGTACAAGGCACTTGGCTACTATTATTCGCTAGTGGACCGGTCTAGGCCCAGCTCAATAATCTTTTCCTTTAAATGGTTATTATCTTATTTGATAAATACTTTCTGCCCTAAACATGCATGCCCCTTGGACTACCCACTCACATAACCCATCCACTGCTATTCTCTTGAAAATCTCGTCCTTTATATTGGGACTTCTACGCCTCCTAGTACATACAGATGTCCTTTTCCCCTTTTCCTTACTTACTATGAATATCCAACTCCTATGAACGAGGGTCGAAGCCCACTTTCCTATATCTTTGGGTCAACTCACTATCGCCTTCTAGGGTTTTCCTTGAGAAACCTTAATCTAGCCTCTATGGCCCAACCTTCCTCTACCTCACATAGCCCATGCTTTCCTTGCCCCAACTCATCACCTCACTTGATCCGTCCCCAAACAACTTATTGTACTTTCCATTTTGCACATGTGGCCATGAAACCCTAGTTCGCCACCCCAAATCCTAGCACCTCTCTTTTATTATATGTTGTCCCTCCATCACTCTTACTTACTATTACCTCTTCTATATGACACACATTCACCCTCTATGTGACATCCTTCCACTCTCACCCCATACTCCAATACTTTCCATTATTTCTCCCTTCCACAATTTCCTCCACTTAGGGTTTTCCTCCCAAACTCTAGTCGAGTCCCCCGTGCATCCTTATACCAACCCATATACTATTTTTCACCTATGGACTCTAATCACCCCAACAACTCTTCCCTCACCTTACTTAACCCTCAAGTCAACTTTTTCCATGTAAAGATCATCCCCATGCAAAGACTATCCATCCCATGCAAGCCCTATACTCCCCATACAAGATTCATTTCACTACCTTTTTTTATTCATATTATCCTTTTATTTGTCCACCCATAAGTCACGAGATACTTAGGCCATTCTTACTTCCCTCTATTTAAATCACTTTACCCTTTTCATCTTTTCACCACTACACCATATCTTTTAAAGCCTCTAAGCATGTATGTCCTAAAGGGTCACATCACATAAGCACCACAAAGTACAAGACACATTATCATATTACACATGCTATAAAGAGAACATATACAACTTACCTTAGCTCTACGCTTAGCTAGCTATGCTACAAGTACATAGTTCATAACCACAAAAGGTACACAAATACACCATCACACATAACATATAATACACATAATTGGCTTTAACCACATCTTACCTAAAATGACACCGTGCTTGGAGCATGCTCCTACGTATCCTTAGTGGTCAAACTTGGCTCACCTATAGGAGGGAAAACACTAGGGTTAACTTCCCTCTTATTAACATTTTCATTATTTCCTTCTTACCTCTATTATAAAATAATATTAGGGATAATAATAATAATAATAATAGATTTGGTAGTAAAAATAAGGATATTATCCTTAAAATGGTTAACCATGTTATTATTAGCCAAAATAGGGTTAGGTAGTTATATTAATCAATGATAGAATATTAGTAACAATATTAGTAATAATAATGATAATAACTTTAATAAGAATAGTAGTAGTAGTAGTAGTAGTAGTAGTAGTAGTAATAATAATAATAATAATAATAATAAAGTTATAATAATAGTTATACTAAATAAATTATACTTAAGGGCTAGGAAGGGTTATGGCACAACCTAGTAAGGGTGGTAGCTAGGTGGCGGCGGCGGTAGTGGTGGTAGAAGTGGTGGTTTGGAGAAGGTAGGTCTTTTAGGGCTAGAAGAAAGAATGAGATGGTGGTTGTGGTGGTGGTGGACTCTCTGAGCTAAGAGGATTGTAGTGGTGGTGGTGACACAGTAAGGGCGATGGCGTAGGTGATGGTGGTTGTGATGGCTAAGGGTGGTGGAGAAGGAGGGAGGAGGAAGGAGAGGGAGAAATGGAGAAGGAAGGATAGGGGAAGGTAGAGGAGGTTCTGCTGGGTCGATTGGGTGGTAGGGGAGGTGGTGATTGTAGTTGGGGAGGCGACGCATGACTGCAAGAGGGGCAGCGATGGGGTGCAAAGGGCAGCTCGAGCTGCCTGCTTTACACGATTGGTGTGGCTTGTGTAGGGGGATTCAAGGGTGGTGAGTGGCTCAGTTTGGTGGAGGGTAATGCAGGGAAGGGATTGGGTGGTGTTTCGGGTGGCGGCGTTGGTGGCGCAGCAAAATATGCTAAAATTTCTGGGCAGAGCAAATGGGAGGTTGGTATGGGGTATTTATAAGCGAAGGGAGGGAGAAGAAGACAAAGGGGAAGAGGACAAGGGGTAGACAAGGTAGGGACTCGTCAGCTGGCGGTGGCATGTAATGCCCCAAAATTCACTATTTTTTTTAAGTGGAAGAAATTATAATAGAAATGTTTAAATTAAAACCCGTGAATTCTAGGGATGTTACCGCCACACTTAGTACCAGACCGGTTCTTTCTGACCGTTCCAATACCAAGTGCTAAGGCTAGAGGAAAAGTAATAATCAATTATAAATCAAGACAATCCAAATTCCAAATAAGCATTAAACGGTTGAAAAACAAAAATCAGAGTACACGTAAAGAATTATTATTCATATTAAAAAGAGAAATAGCTTACAACCAATAAAAGATTCATTTAAAATACTCAATATAAGGTAATAAATTAAAAATGATAAATATGTTACAAAAGAAATAGAATCACATAAAGATTGAAATATGGCCACAACTCTCTCGAACTTTGAGTCAAAACATGCTCAACACTTAGCCCCGCCGGATATCTCGCCCACCTACACAAAGTCAGAAGGGCATACTACTCGTGGGAATGATCAGCACCCATGAAAAGGGTGATCAGTACGCTACGTACTGAGTAAGGTAACCGAGCACTAAGGCAAACATATAAAATCACATAAACCATACATAAGAATAAAAGAACATAAAGACCATCATAATAACATAATAATGAACAATCATTTGGGTAGATACATAAAAGCCCATTTATAATCCGAATTAATTATTTAATTAATATCTAATCGAAATCGATTCACACTATGCTTTTTATCAAATCCATGCGAGTATGGAAGCCTCCACTATTATAGCAGGTGGATCGGAGATAAGCAGGGCACAATGCTCCTGCACACTATTATTAGCCGGTGGATCGGTCACACATATTGTATCATACCCTAACCACTATTTCTTACCAGTGGATCGGTTGGCTCCGGCGCACATGGCATTCCCCTATAAGTAATTAGTGTCTTTCCCAAGGCTTAGCAAACTGTTAGGTTTATTGAGCTCGGAATCCGCCACTATTATAGCCGGTGGATCGGAGGCACATAAGGTAACATACCCAACTACTATTATAGCCTGTGGATCGGAGACACATAGGACTACGTGTCCTAACCATTATTTCTAACCGGTGGATCGATGGGACCTGGCTTAATAGTCTTTCACTTTAAGTGATTCATGTTTTAAGTATCTTATTCAGAAGCTTTTACCCCAAACATACATGAATCACTCCCTTTACACTTATCCTCCAAAAGTCTCGTCCCACATTATGAGACTCAAACACTCCTTGACCTTACATCCTCCCTCCTTATTTTAACTCACATTAGAACCCATCTCCCATATTCATCATCATACTTTATTCCCCAAGTACGCACATGTTACCACTGAAACCTAGTTAGCCATATCAAAACCCTAGTTAACCACACCAAACCCTAGTTATCCACAACCAACCATAGTTAACCACTCCAAACCCTAGTTAATCACAACAACCCATAATTATGTACTCTAAATCCTAGTTAATCACAACAACCCATAGTCAATCACTCCAAACCCTAACTCAGTCTCCTATGTACCCTTATAAAGCTCCACGCACTATATTCTATCCAAAGTGTTCAAACACCCAAAAAACGCTTACATTACCTTCCTCATATCCCAAACCAACGTTTCATACGTAAATTTCACTCCTATGCAGACTTTACACATCTCATGCAACCTTTCAAACTTTTCATGCAAACCTTAATCCCATCCATACGAAACCCGAAATTCTTTCATGCAAAACCCAAGATTCCATCATACAAAACCCTAAATTCAATCCACACAAAACCAAAAGATTCATCCATACCAAACCCTAGATTCAAACCATATAAAACCAAATATTCATCCATACCAAATCCTAAATTCAATCCATACAAAACCAAAGATTCATCCATACCAAACCCTAAATTCAATCCATACAAAACCAAAGATTCATCCTTACCAAACCCTAAATTCAATCCATACAAAACCAAAGATTCATTCATACTAAAATCTAAATTCAATCCATACCAACCAAAGATTCATCCTTACCAAACCCTAAATTCAAACCATATAAAACCAAAGATTCATCCATATAAAACCCTATATTAGATTCTCCCATACAAAACCACAAATTAGATTCTCCCATATAACATTATAAATTAGATTCTCCTATACAACATCATAAATTAGATTCTCCCATATAACATCATAAATTAGATTCCCCCACATAACACCATAAATTAGATTCTCCCACATAACACCATAAATTAGATTCTCCTATACAAACCATAAATTATATTCTCTCACATGAAACCCTAAATTTCTCATTTTATTCTTCCACTCATAAATCATTAAAATACTTAGGTCAACTCACATCCCTTGGTCAACTTATTTCCTCCATTCTCCTTTTTCATCCCTTCTCCCACACAAACCATATTAACATCCTCACATGCATGTCTTACAGGTTCACAACACATATGATCACATATAAATAATATACATGCCAAATAACAACACAAGAACATGCTTGAACTCCACGTCATACCATATATGAAATAATTACAATAATAAATATAGGATGCATAGCATACTAGGAATTTAATGCACATCAACACACAATAGGCCTTAGTACACCTTTACCTAAAATGTCACCGGCCTTGGAGCACGCTCCTATACCTCTTGAGGGCTTTGACTAGGCTCACCTATTATGGGGAAAATACTAGAATTAGGTTCCCTCCTAAAAATACTATTATTTACTAACTTATCCTAAGACTTGGTTTTTAATTAAAATAATACTATACTAGAATTAACTATACAAAATACAACTAAAAATACTAATAATAATACTAATGTAATTTAAAACGAATGGTGATATAAGGGTTTCTACCCTTCACCAAAATAATTTTAGTAAAGATAATAATAATAACAATAACAATAACAATAATAATTATAATAATAATAATAATAATAATAATAATAATAATATATTTGTAATAATAATAATAATAATACTAATACTAATAGTAATAATAATAATAATAATAATAATAATAATAATAATAATAATAATGATAATAACATAAACTTAAATAAAACAAGGTCGGTTTTCAACCCTACCTCCAAATAATAAAAGTACTATTCAATAATAGTAATAATAATATTAATAACATATAATAATTATAATAATATTAAAAAATAATAAAGATAATATTAATATTAATATTAATAATAGCAAAAATAGTAATAATAATATTCAAATAGGAGTATGTGAACCCTAATTATAAATTAAGGCCTCGACCCTCCTTAAATAATTAAAAATCATAATAAAATAATAATACTCATAATAATAATAATAAATGATCATAAAACCTATCATAATTCAATTAATTCCTAAAATTCGCAACTAACAATCTAATTAACTCAATAATACTCTAGACCCTGCCAAGAAAATTTAGCATTAATATTACATCCAATAATAATAATATTACTAATTGAATAAACATTGAAAATTGGAATAAAAATGGAATAAATTAAAATAAATAGGAAGGAAGGGATGAGAGGGTCTAGGGTTTCACCTTGAGTCAGCGGAGATGGGTGGCACCGACAGTGGTGCACGGCGCCCGCAGCTGTGGCCGGAAAAGAGGGTTAAAAAGGAAAAAGTTGGGGTCTGAGAAGAAAGGGTGGAGAATGAGGGTGGAGGCTAAGGTGCTGGTGGTAGCCTAGGTAGAGAGGAGTAAAGTGAGGTGGTGGCGCAACGAGGGGCGGCGGCACAAGGTGGCAGAGGTGGCGGCCAAATGGGGACGAAGGAGAGAAAGAGAGGAGGAGAGGGAGGGAGAGGAAAAGAAAGGCAGGGGAAGGTCTGCAGTACAATTTGGGAGGTGAAAGGAGCGGCGGAAGTAGTGGCTAATTGTGGCTCGAAGGGCGGCAGAGGCAGAGAATGGGTTGGTCGAGGGGCTACTTCGCACAGTCGGAGTGGCCTGCGCAAGAAGAATCGAGGGGTATGAGAGGTTTGGTTAGTTATAGGACAGTGCAGGGAAGGCTTAGATGGGCCGAGTTGGTGGTGTGGTTGGCCGACGGCGGAGGAAAGACTGTCTAAAGTTGCAGTAGTGCGAAGGAGGGTTTTTCGTGAACTCAATCCAAAAACTCGACTCAACGCTGCTATAGGGGGTATTTATAGATTGAAGGGGAAGTTGGGGTCGAAGGGAAGGTGGGAGAGTGGTAGGCAGGAATGGGCACCGGTCGACGATGGCAGCCGGCGCACTCTCCGTTCGTGGTCTGTGAGTGGCCAGGGGAGAGGGAAATCGTGCGAGGGAAGAGGGGAAGTGGGTAGACAGGTGTGGTCGACAAGTTGTCGTGGAAGAGAGGGGGAGAAAGTGGACAGCGAAAGTGTATAGTTGCTGGCCGGTAGGTAGTTGCAGGTCTATGACCGGGGGGAGGGAGGATGAAGAAGAAGAAGGTGAACCGGGCGGTCGAGGGGAAAAAGAAAGAAAAGAAAACAGGGAAGGAACCAAGCCAGTTGGCGGCGGTTATGACATTTAATGGAACGTGGCGTTCCAAGAAAAAAGGCCACGATACGCGGCGTCTTGGCTGCCGCAGGAAGGAGGCAAGAGGGCAGTTTGGGTCGCGGGAGAAAGGAAGAAAGGAAAGGGAATTGGGCCGCGTCATGAGCCCAATTCGACCGAAGAAGAAGAGAAAGGAAAAAAAAAGAAAGAAAAGAAAGAAAAAGGAAAAAGGAAACAGGAAAAAGAAATATTTAAATAGGTTGAGGTCAAATAAATTAAATAGAATATTTTTGGCAATTAAAATAAAATTATTTTAAATAAATAATATTAAATTCTCTTTTCAGGCTAATTTAGGGTTTTTTAAAAGGTTTTTCATAAATTCCATTTTAATTAGGAAAACACCCTAATTTTCTTCAATTAAATTATTTATAAAATTCATATTAATTTGGAACTATTTTATCCTTCTTATTTTAAATAAAATAATTTTTTAAATTAATTTCTAAAATAAAATCCTTAATTAGCTAAAATACCCAAATTTCTCCTAATTAAAATACTTATAAATTTCTTCTTAATTTTCCCTAATTAATTCCTTTTATTTTAATAAAAATAATTTATTTAAATAATTTTCCTAATAAAATCTTATTTAACTATAATTAATAAAATTAGAATTTTTTAGGGCATTTCATGGCAAACCGGTACGAGCCTGCAAATGGTAAGGTATAGGTGGTAGGGGAGAAAAAGGAAAAGGAAGGGGATCATGCGAGGGAGGTCTAGCTCGAAATGGGAAGGAAAAGGATGGGTGAGAGAGGAGGGAGCAATTCAGGGTGTGCTAGCAGGGGGAGGATGGTGGTAGGTTGCAGGTGCGACCTACAGCGTGAGGACGGGGAGAAGAGAGGAGGAAGAAGAAGGGGGTTGGGCCAGCTGGTTGGGGGGAAAAAGAAAGGAAAAGAGAGGAAACTGGGCAAGTGAGGGGAGAAAGGGGGAAAAAAGAGGGCAGGGCTTGAGGGGGAGAGAAGAGAGGAGGGGGTTGGGCCGCACGGGTGGGGCCCGACTAGGGGAAGAAGAGAAGAAAAAAGAAAAGGGGAAAGGAGAAAAAGAAAGAAGAAAAAAGGAAGAAGGAAAAAGGGGGGAAGGAAAAATGGAAAATAGTTTGGTTGGGGTTTTTAGGATATTTTGGTATTTTTAAATATTTGAAAATAATAAAAATTAGAAAATAATTAAATTTATTTTTATATTAATTTAGAAAATTTTGGGTAATCCTCCTAAATTCTATTTTAATTAGCAAATTACCCTAATCTTCCTTAATTAAATACTTTATTATTTCCTTCCTTTTTTGTCTTAATTACTCCCATTATTTTATTAAAATAATATATTTAATTAATTTCACTAACAAATTCCTATTTTATTATAATTTTCTAAATTAGGGTTTTAGGGTATTACAACGATTACCTAACTCATCCACGTAATTCATTAAATTTCTAAATGACTTACTATCTTGAAAAAAAAACAAAATGATGAGCTAGATCACTCATAATATATTTTCTAATACAAGGATAAAGTTGAGAATTTTTTCAAAAATCCACCCATTTCTTTCTCTTTAAATGAGGTATATAGTTAAAGTTAGTAGAGCGCGAACTACTTGCTTTCTTATGTTGGATCTTCCACCACCATGATTGGACTATCTCTTCAAATCATTCCATTCAATGATGTTCTGTTGGCATCCTAATTTATGAAGTAATTGGAGCCAAGTGTCAACTGCATATGAGCACAAGAACACAAGATGGTGAAGTATTTATTCCTCTTCATCACATAGGACACAAGTTTTTGATTACATGACTCCATACTCCACAAGCTTTTATTGAGTTAGAAGGAACACTAAAGTTGCAAGAAAATATATGTATTGGCATCATGGTAATGTGAGAGGACACTATACATCAAAATACCATGGGGCTTTCTCAACTTTAGGTCCAATAATCTCATATGCCATGGAAATCTTGAATATATCTTCATTGTTCACCTTCTCATGAACTGCATTAGAAGTAAAAAAAAATTAAGCAAAGGTCTTTGTATCATGATTTTTCTCATAATGCAAGAGCAAGCAATAGGAAGATCAAATTTCCATAGGTTTCTATCTTTAATATAGCATGCATACACCCATTGTACCCAAATTAGGTATTTTTCCATAACTAATGATCACAATAGTCTTTCCATGGATAATATATATCGCCATTTGATGTCAACAAATCCTAGTCCCCCTATTTTGTTGTGTTTACACACTACACACCATGAAACATGAGCTTTTTTTAATTTTCTCACAAGAACCCGACCACAAATAGCTTCTACAAATAGCATTAATTTCATCTATAAATTGTTGAGGGAGAGAAAATAAAAGGCACTAATAGGTTTGAAGGCTAAGCAGTACATATTTCACAAGCTACATTTTTCCTACATAACAAAGGAGGGAAGCTTGATAAGTCCTCATTTTTTTTTGTATATTTCTTAATAAGAGGTTTATAGTGATGAATTTCCAAGAACTTACCATATAGAGGGACTCCAAGGTAGGTTAACAGAACCATAGAGGGGGTGAATAGGGTTTAAAGGAATGGAAATGGAAAATAAAAAATTTACACATAACTTATAATGGTTCAAGTGTAAATTGCTCTCTACATGCACTACCAAACGTTTCTCTCTTTTGGATTTTAAATAAGTAAAGTGTTTTTATTGATCATAAGTATTTTCTCTATTTATGTGTCTTATAATTTCAATGATCCTCTAAGAGATAATTTACAACTTGAAATATTTTGTAACACCCCAAAATTTTATAACCTCTCATTTTGAGTGTTTAGCCTTTTATTCAGAACTAACCCTTAAACATTGGCTTAATTATTTAAGTAATATCCTTTGTGCCATAACCTAAATAAAATCCTAAACATCCTTCCTAATTGTTCTTATATTTTTCTCCCTATTAAACCCATCCAAAACTGAATTAATTTTTCCCAATTATTTTCATAACCGATATCCTAACATAGACAAACAAAACCTAAAATAAAAATAAAATAAACCTATTTCTACCCACCATTTTACCACCCTTATTCTACCCTTGCGTGCCTAAACCTCCTCCCCCAAATATTCTCTTCATCTCCCTCCCTTTCTCCCATTACTCTCATGCCTCTAGTTTATCAACCGTCCCTCACCCTCTATTGAACCATACTCCTCTCCCACCTATGCGAAACTACACACACACCTACAACTCCCTACCTTACCCTTATATACATGTGTAACCCCATCTTCTCCTCTCTTCTCTGCATACATACACATAACACACGTAGCCTCTCCAATGTCCCTCTACACTATGCTATGAACGTCCCCTCATCTCTTCTCCTTTCATGTACAGCCCTCCCCCCCAGCAATTTTTGTGCATCCCTCACAGCGTACGTATCCCCAACCATTGACCACAACCATCACCATCTTCACCATCACCTACACCCTACCCATTTCCAGCCACGCATGCACCCCATCCTCCTCCTCATTTTCTTCTTCTTCTTCCCTACCACCTCTTCCTTTCTTTTCTTCTCCTTTGCTATTATAGATCTTGCTGATCCCCAACCCCCTGTGGAAAAACTTATCGCAGTAAAGCCCCTGGGTAGCAGCCATTGTTGTGGTTGCTTCTGTAACACCCCCAAAATTTACACATTTTTTTAAACACAATACTTATAAATTATAACCGTAAATTTCTGGGGATGTTACCGCCACACTTAGTACCAGACCGGTTCACTCCTACCATTCCGGTGCCAAGTGCTAAGGCTAACAAAACATTACGAATAATACCATCAATAATCCAAATTTATAAAAACGAAATTCAGAGTATGCGTAAGCCTTATATAATTCAAAATACTAGCTATTGTTTTTCTAGATAATAATTGAACAACATTAATAAAATTGTTTCTGCAACTCAAACATAATAAAAAAGTAACATGAGTCATAAATTAAAAGGGAAAACAGCCACGTCACTCTAGGGATTAGTCTAGCCCAAATATCACTCCGCCCCTCTTGATGTCCCATAGACATCGATAGCATCAAAGTAAGTGTCTCCTACCTGCAACAGATCAGACGGGCCTTCTGCTCATGGGAATGAGCAACACCCATGAAATGGGTGATCAGTACGCTACATATTGAGTAAGGTAACTGAGTACTAAGGCCAATATACATATTTCACACAACCATTACATAATAATAGAGGCATAAAACTCAATCATAATAGTACAAAATAAATGCTCAGATGAAATGCCATGGTTCAATATGGATCAAATTATTTACTTCATCAAGCTTTATCGAATTTATTTTCACACCATGCTCTTTATCAAGTCCATACGAGTATGGGAACCCCACTATTTTTTCCGGTGGATCGATCTCTAGGGCACTTTGGCTCCTGGCCACTATTATAGCCGGTGGATCGGTCATTTAGGATACATACCCTACCACTATTATATGTCGGTGGATCGGTCTGGCCCCTTCTCGTACGGTGTTCCACTGTAAGTCATTAGTATCTTCCCACATCTTAACAACATATATGGTTTAGTTTGTTAAGCTCGGGATCCCCCACTATTTTAGCTGGTGGATCGGTCACTAGGGTATCATACCCTACCACTATTAAGCCGGTGGATCGGTCTCTAGGCTACCGTAGTACATGGCCACTATTATGCCGGTGGATTGGTCCAGGCCCGACTCAACATCTTTCACTTTACATATTTAATATTTTAAGTATCTTATTTAGATGTTCATTTCAAGACATGCAAATCAGGCTCCTATCATGCTTACTCCTCAACTCAGGTTAGCCACTTCAACCCTAGTTAACCATCCCACCATAGTTAACCATGAAATACCCTAACACCCCTGCAAACCCTAGCTCCCATGCCAATCCTAGCTCCCATGCAAATCCTAGCTCCACGTAAACCACACTCCCATGCAAACCCCAATACCATGCCGCATCAATACCACCATGCAAAACCCTAATACCATGCAATATTAACACCACCATTCAAAACCCTAACACCATGCAATATTAATACCACGATGCAATTTCATGCAAAACCCTAACACCGCATTGTTACACTCCCCATAATTTTTTTACAACCCTAACATGCATATCTTAAAGCCACATCATACAATAATAATAACATAAATATACACATAATTCTCATGCCACAATTTATTCACACCAACATACTTCAACTCTATAATCATGCTGTATTCATAACACTTATACAATATTCACATGACTTACACTATAATTCATATCACATGGCATGCATAGCATAAAATCACATAATACACATATGGCCTTAGCACCCCTTACCTAAAATGTCACCAGTCTTGGTGCATGCTCCTATTCCAATTGAGGGTTTTGACTGGGCTCACCTATTATGGGAAAAATACTAGAGTTAGGTTCCTTCCTAAAAATTCTATTATTCACTAACTTATCCTAAGACTTTATTTTTAATTAAAATAATATTATACTATAATTAACTATGAAAAATACTACTAAAAATACAAATAAATTACTATTTTAATTCTAAAAGAGTGGTGATATAAGGGTTTCTACCCTTCACCAAAATAGTGTTAGTAATAGTAGTAGTAGTAGTAGTAGTAGTAGTAGTAGTAGTAGTAGTAGTAGTAGTAGTAGTAATAATAATAATAATAATATTAATAATACTCTTATTAGTAGAATATTAATATTAATAATAATATAAATCTTAAAATTACAAGGTGGCTTTTGAAACTACCCTAAATAATAAGAATATTATTCAATAATAGTAATAATATATATATATATATATATATAATTATAATATAAAAGTTAATAAAGATAATAATAATATTAATAGTAATAATATTAAAAATTCTAATAATAGTAATAAAAATGCAAGGGTGCGAGACCTAATTAAAATTTAAGGTCTCAGCCCCTATTAAATAATTATAATATTAAAAAAATAATTATACTAATAATAATATTATTATTAATATTATTAATAATAATAGTAAACATGTAATAATTTCATTAAATCACTAAAACACGAAACTAATAATTTATCTAACTCAAGACTACTCTCAAACCTGCCAACAAAATTTATCAAATAAGTTACAGCTGATAACAATAATAATAATAATAATAATAATAATAATAATAATAATAATAACAACAACAACATTAAAAATTAGGATAAAAGAAGAATAATTCTCAATAAATCGAAAGGAAGGGTTAAGAAGGTCTAGGGTTTCACCTTGAGTTGGCGGGGATGGGCGGCACCGACGGTGGTCCACGGCGTTGGCCGAAAAAGTGATCTAAAAGGGACGAAAATGAAGAAAAAGAGAGAAGGAGAAGGAGAAAAAAGAAAAGAAGGTTATGCGTCGGTGGAGGAGAATTAGTAGGAGTTTTTGGGTGGTTCAGAGGGCAATAGAAGTGGTAGATGTGGTGGTGGACAGTGGTTCAAAGGTTTCAAGGGTAAAAATTTGGCGAGAGGAATAGGAAACTTTGCACGATTATGGTGGCCCGTGCAAGAATAATCGAAGGTGGTGAATTGTTTAGTTAATTAGAGTGCATTGCAAGCAGAAGTTTGGGAGGAAGAGGCGGCGGCGAGGTTGGCTAACGACGAAGAAAAGTGCGTCTAAAGTTGCCGTGGCGTTTAGGCTTACACTTAGGGTTTCGGGGAAAAAAACTGGAATTCAGACCATGCGAGGGGTATTTATAATGGTAGAGGGTAGGCTTGAGTTCTGGAGGTTAGCAGGAGGTCAAAGCCAGTGAGATAATGGGGTGGTTATGGCGTTGATCGGTCAGCACGATTTCAAATCGTGCCCGACCTTCGTGAGGGAAAACGGGGCGATCGTGGGGGAGAAAAGGGAAGTGGGGAAATTTATGCTGGAGTGTGCATCGAGGGGAAGAGAATGAGTGGGAGAAAGGCTAGTCACGACACATGTGGCTGGCAGCTCCATTTTCGGGGGGTGGAGGTTGCAGGTTCGGCAATGGAGGAGAAAGGAGGAAGAAAGAATGTGGTGAGACGGCGGTTGAGGGAAAAAGAAAGAAAGGAAAAAGAGGAGGAACTGGGCTGATTCAGCAGCAGTTATAATTCTTTAATGAAACGCAGTGTCTCAGGAGTAAAAGACGTGAAACGCCGCATCGCGATGCCGCAGGAAGAGGAAAAAGATCGGCGTTGGGCCGCGGAGGAAAGAAGGAAGGAAGAGTGGATTTGGACCGCGTCTAGGCCCAATCCGGCGAGAGGAAAGAAAAAGAAAAAGAAGAAAAGAAAGAAAAAGGAGGAAAGAAAAAGGAAAAGGAAAATTTTAAGTGGTTTGGGGTTAAATAATTATTTTAGAATATTTTGGGTAATTAGAATAAAATATTTAATTAAAGTAATATTAAATTTCCTTTTTAGACTAATTTAGGGTTTTTAAAAATATTTCTCTTAAATCTCTTTTTAATTAGCAAAAAGCCCAATTTTTCCTTTATAAAAGTATTTACAAATTATTTTTAATTTTTCCTAAGTAAATATTTTCTATTCCAAATAAAATTAATTAATTAATTAATTTCCTTATAAATCCTCATTTAATTATATTTCCTAAAATATATAATTCTGGGGCATTTCAGCTTCCCCTCCTCCTTTGACACCTTATATCGAGATCTAGTCACCCCCTCCTTCTTGTACCTTCCATCACACAGCCACCACTCCAACCAGCTAACCATCCTAGCCATTCCGTGCACCATAACGACTTGCATCACCCGCCTTATACAGCATTATGATGTAGTACCCACTAGCCACCACCGAGCCCTAGTCCCCCTTTTCTTCTTCTCCTCCCCTACAATCCATTTTTCCATTTTCAATCTCCACCCGTTACTCCAACCATCACCACCCCCTCGTCACCCCATCACCCTAGCCGACCAGCTCCAGCCTGCTTTTCTTCTCCTCCTTCACGTGCGCATGGCTCTCACTATATGCACAACATGAGTTTGTGTTTGGTTTTTAAGATAATTTTTGGTACCTATTATATATATGTAATGGTATTTTGGTAATTTTTAAAAAAATAAATTTATTGTTATTATAATTATTATTTTATGTGTTGAAATATTAATTTGGTATTTTGGTATTATTTTTAGGTACAAAATGGGTTTAGCGGGATCTTATAGTATTTGGTAGTATACTTTTGTTTTTACATTTTGCTAGAATATAAGTAACCATTATACTCTATTAAAATGGTAAATTTCTTATGATAGCACATTAGGGTTTTTGTATTGAAATATGGCAAGCATGATTTGTTATATTATAATTACGTGTTATCTATTATATCCTGAAAATCCACAAAAAGAGTATGTTATAATATGTAAAATATTTTAGAGACAAAGTATGGTAAAAATGGTCTTTCATAATTATATGTGAAATGTATGTGAAAAATGATAGGATAAGTATGTTTAAATCTATTTATGAAATATTAATCATGGATAGGTGCCATAAGGGCAATTTGGCCATTTTATGTACATTATGATTCTTACCATGAAAAGTATGAATAATATGTGCTATATTTTGTTAAGCATGAGATTATGTGACTTTGGATGTATTAGATACACATGATAATGTTTTATATGTAAAACCTTGAATAAGGAAAAATTGGTTATTTGGCTTATTTGATAATTTATCTGTATGATAAATTGATTTAATTATTATGTTTCAAACTTTGTATGGTGACTTAGTAAATACAATGGCTTTAGCAATTAAAGAGGATGTTTATGTGGTAATTTTGGCTCTAGGAGCATTTTGGTCATTTTTAGCCTAATGCATCCAAAATTAAATAATTGAACATAGGATGGCCTTAGTATATTTTTATAAATAACCTTGGTAATGATATTTTGTACGTATGTATCGGAATACTTGAAAGTAAGTAAAATGGTTAAATTATAGAAATTAGATCTATGTGAATTATATATGATTGTATGGTCACCTTAATAATATATTACTACTTAAAGTGAAAGACATTGAGATCAAGAATGGTGCTATTTAGGGGTCCCTATCCAAAAGATGTGGTTTATCCGATGGATTATTTTAGATTTCTGCTTGTGTGCCTTGATACCCTATCCAAACCCTATATCTTACTATATTCTATTCTACGGATTGATAGGAGGTATGCATATTTATGGATTAGGTGTCCTTGTCGGTGGGGTGTTGTGTTACCTTCATGTACCAATGCGACCATGGTACCTTTGCATCCTTGGGTTAATAGTTAGTAGGATACTATATTTCCTTGGTTCGTCAATATAAATAGAGTAAATTAGTGTCTATGGGTTCGATGTGATCTCCTCTTGAGTAAATAAAAATGGAAATGATCAATGGATTATTAGATTATTGGATTGGTCAGTAGCAACATCTGTGTCTACCAGTGGTTCCATAGCAACCTTTGTTTCTACCTATGGTATGGTAGTAGCCTTTGTGCCTATTTATGTTCCAATAGCTACATTCATACCTACCTATGATGTGATGAGTTATTATTGATATGTGCTTGTGAGCCTATCTATATTATGAGATTTGTCAAGATTGATGACGAGGTATGTGGCATGTGGTTATTGCTTTGGCCTTGGGTTGATGTTGTTTCTAATTATAATACAAAGAGCATCTCTTAGATGTTCCATTGATAAGCTTCAGTTAATTTCAAATAACCTCGATGGTATGTGGTACAAGAATGATCCTCCAATTTCAATTAATGTAAGTATAGTTTGATGTGTTGTACCATGTATTATTGTGATGCCTTGCATGTGTTCTATGTTGGTTTTTTTATTTTGGTTTAGTGTAAAAATTTTCTCAGTACTATTGTACTAAAGGATTGATTTTGTGGGCCCATCCCTATTCAATGGGTAGTGGTCTTTGTAGGTTAGCTTTTGAGCTCAGTCAAAGCTAATAGTTAGGTTGAGAGAGCTTAGGAATATCCAATGTATTTTGTTATATTGATTTTGGTTGTATTTAGGCACCTGTGTCCTTCTATATTCTCTCTCTCCAAATTTTGTAAATCTCTGATGTTGCTTTTATGTAGCACAATACTTATCTTTTGTCTCATTTATTCTATTTCTTATAACCTTGTTATAAATCTAAGCGAAGTAATGGTTTTAGCCTTAACACTTGGTATGAGAATGGTAAGGGTAATCAAACTTGTACTAAGTGTAGTGGTAACACCCTTCAATTTTATTATTTTAGCTTCCGCGCTTAAATTTGTAAATAAAATTTGTTTGGTTTGCAAAAACTAGGGTGTTACATATTTATCTTCTCTAAACTTTCTACAAAAATCTCTCAAGAATGATAGGCAAACACTCACTAACCCCTTTGTAATGACTTTAGTGAAGGTGGTTTTGAGTACAAATGATTCTCACTAACAATCAAAATATGAAAGAATAGAATTTTGGATGAGATATAATCTAGCTAAATGTAATAAGAGATATTACAATTTTAAAGTAATTCTAGCTTAAAAAAAACTAAGCAATGAACTCCTTTTAATAAAAGGTTAAGATTTGAAAGTTATAAGAGTTTTAGTGAGTAATTGAATGATTGTGAGAATGGGTGATTAATTACACAGTAAATGTATTTAAAATTTTATTTTAATAAATGTTGATATATCCTCTTTATAAGGCTTGCCCTCATTAGGTAACATTTGAGTATAAGGAGCCTAAAAATATATACTAGCCAAAGGGAAGAAAATCGGCATTTAATGCTGACTAATTGATTGATTTGGGTAAACCAATCGATCGATTGTACAACCATATGACTAATTATGTTAAGATATAAAATGAAAAGGTTATCGTTGCATAAACCATTTGATCAATTATTAAAACTAGTTGATCGGTTTTGTGTTGTACACAATTGGTCCTATGAACATAATTGAGCAATACCATGGTCTGTGAGCCATTTGATGTGTCCTTCAGACCAGTATATTAGTCTACTCAAACCAATTGATTGGTTTACTCACTAGGAAAAACCATTGTGTACTTCATATCAATCTTTAGCCTAGTTAGTCAAACCAACCAATAGATGTGTTTAAATAGAGATTAGTCAAAATAGTCAATTAGTTAGGTGAAACTAATCGATGTGGTTAAATAAAGATGAATGGTTTTTTGCAGGACTGAACCCTATGGACTAGTTTTCCAAACTAGCCGATCGATTTGGTGAAACCAATCAATGTGTTGAATAGAGACGAGTGGGTTTCTTCAAGAGTAAATCCCATATATTTGTGAGTCAAAACAATCAATTAGTTTTCTGAGCCAATCAATCCATCTAAGCTTTTACATGTGTAATACCCTAGTGTGAACCAGACTAGTCGATCAGTCTTGAGACCAGTCAACTAGTTTTAATTGGAACCATAAAACATGATTTAAAATACTTGAAAATATTTAGAAATAAAGATCAACCATAAATTCACATAAAGTGAATTCAAGTTAAGTGTTCAAAAAATTTTCAAATAGTTTAAATAAAAATGTGAAATTACTAAAATAAACTCTTTACATGAAAATGTTAGACTTAGAAATACAACCCTTAAACCTTAGGTCTTGGTGATCTTCAAATAATCTTATCTTATGCTTTTAAACTTTATTGCTCTTTTAAATTTACACGTTGATAAATGATTTAAGTTTATTCTAATCTCTTTGTTGTCAATCATAGTTCATGCATGTCTTATGGGTCGCACCATACCACAATAATAACACAACTCATACACATAATACTCATACCACAATTTAATGCACGAACCTACCTCCATATCATGCTGCATATATGATAGTTATACAATTACACATAAAATACATTATAATTTCATATCATATGGCATGCATGGCATGACATATAAAACACAAAATATACAAATGGCCTTAGTTACTCCTTACCTAAAAACGTCACCGGTCTTGGAGCACGCTCCTATGTCTCTCTAGGTCTTTGACTGGTCTCACCTTTATGAGGAAAAAACTATAATTAGGTTCCCTCCTACTAAAAATTACTATTATTTACTAACTTATTCTAAGACTAGGTTTTTAATAAAATAATATTATACTAATAATAACTATACGAAATACTACCAAAAATACTAATAATAATGTTAATGTAATTCAAAATGGATAGTGATATAAGGGCTCCTACCCTCCACCAAAATAATGCTAATAATAATAATAATAATAATAATAATAATAATAATAATAATAATAATAATAACAATAACAATAACAACAACAACAACAATAATAATAATAATAATAACTTAAGCCTAAATAATATAAGGTAGAGTTTTCAACCCTACCTCAAAATAGTGAAGATACCATTTAATAATAATATTATTATTAATAACACATATTACTTATAATAATATTAATAATAATAAAGATAATAATAATATTAATAATAGTAGAAATAGTAATATTAATAATAAAAATATGAGTATGAGCACCATTTAAACAAAATAGGGCTTCGGTCCCCTTTAGATAGATAATAGTAATAAAATAATAATAATAATAATAATAATAATAATAATAATAATGATAATAAAACTTATAATAATACTAATAATATTAATAATTCGAAACTAATAACTTACATAATTTATAACTACTCTTGACCCTGCCAAGAAATGATATCATTAATATTAAGCCCAATAATAATAATAATAATAATAATCGAATAAGGGTTAAAAATTGAAATAAAATATAATAAGCTTAAATAAATAGGGGAGAAGGGCTGAGAGGGTCTAGGGTTTCACCTTGGGTCGGCGGAGATAGGTGGCACAGGCGATGGCCAGAAAAGAGGATAGAAAATGAAAAATTTGAGGTTTGAGAAGAAGAGGTGGAGAATGATGGTGGTGGTTGAGGTGTTGGTGGTAGCTTAGACTGAGAGGAGTAAAGTGAGGGTGGTGGCGCAGCAAGTGGGGGCGGCAGAGGTGGCGGCCAAAATGAAGAGAAGAAGAAAGAGAGGGAAGGAGAAGGAGAAAAGAGAAAAGAAGGGTAGGATGAGGTGGAGGAAGAATGGTAGCAGCTTTTGGGTGGTTCAGAAAGTAGTGATAGCAGCAGATATGGTGGTGGACGGTGGCGCGAGGGGTTACAGGTGTAGAAATTTGGCTTGTTGGGCAGGGAGCTTTGCATGGGTGTGATGGCTCATGCAAGAATAATCGAGGGAGATGGGTGGTTTAGTTAGATAGAGGGCGGTGCAGAAAAGACCTAGGTAGGCAGAGATGGCGGTGTAGTTAGCTGATAGCGGAGGAAAGGTCGTTTGAAGTTGTGGTGGTGCACACGATAGGTTCTAAGGGTTTCAGGGAAAAAGTTTTGAAATCAACCAAACAAGGGGTATTTATAGAGTTTGGAGGGGAAGGTAGGGTTCTGAGGGTCGGCAGGAGATAATGCCGGTAGGGTTTGGGGTAGCCGGCGACGTCAATTAGCCGGCACAAGTTCAGGTCATGGTCAACCCTTCGCGCAGGAAAAGGAGGATTTTGCGCGAAAGAAAAGGAAAGTGGGTTAGACTCGGTTGAACTGCAATTCAAGGGGAAGAGAAAGAGAGGAGAAACGGTCGGTCAAGTCAAGCGTAGCCGGCGGCGCCATTTTCGGAGGCGGCGGAGTTGCAGGTCGACGGTGGAGGAGGAAGGAGGAAGAAGAAGGTGAACTGGGTGGCTGGGGAAAAAAGAAATAAAAGAAAAGGGGAAGGAGAACCAGGCCGGTCGGCACCCGTTATAAAGATTTTAAATGGAACGCAGCGTTCCAGGGGAAAAAGAAACGATATGTAGCGTTCTGGCTGCCGAAGGAAGAAAAGAAAAGGAAGCGGGAGGATGGACTGTGGGAGAGAAAAGAAAGAAAATATTGGACCGTGACAGGCCCAATCAGAATAAGAAGGAGACAAAAAGAAGAAACAGAAGAAAAAGAAAGAAAAAGGAAGAAAGAAAAAGAAAGAGGAAAAAGGGAAAAAGAAAAATAGGTAGGTTGGGGTTGATTTAATTAATTAGAATATTTTGGGTATTTAAATAAAATAATATGAAATTCCCTTTTTAGGCTAATTTAGAACTTTTAAAATATTATTCCTAAATTCCTTTTTAAGTAGCAACATACCCAATTTTCCCTTATAAAAATATTTATAAATTCCTTCTTAATTTGCCCTAAATAATTTCTTCCTATTTCAATAAAAATAATTAATTAAATTAATTTCCTAATATATTCTTATTTAATTACACTTCTCAAGATAAATATTTTTAGGGCATTTCAGTTTGTTTCCTTTTGTAGGAAGAACAAAGATGGTAACCATAATGAAGGAGTGATCTAAAATGTAAGGAGCTTTCAAAATCTACATTTGATCCTATAATTCCCTAGGGCTCTATCTAATTTTCATAAAATTCTATTAGAAGCTAATTTTTTACTACACGAAGTAAAGAACTGACCTGTGAATCTTAGATCAACTAGATGGAGATAAGAAATATGGTCAGTAAAAGCCTTAACATCCTGGTCATTTATATTTATGCCCTATAATTTATCTTGATTATTCATTACAATATTAAAATCCCCTAAAAGTAGTCATGGAGAGAATAAAGATGTAGAATTACTAAGCTATTACCAAAGAAATTCTCTACTAGATCTATTATTATGCGAGTATACAAAAATAGAAAAAAAAATTGAAGTTCCCATTTTCATAATGTACCTTGATAATAATGCCTTGATCAATCAAATTTATCTCCTCAACATGAAAATGTTTAGGGTCCCAACCTACCCAAACTTTGCCATTATAATGGAAAGGGTTATTATGGATCCACTTCCAATTATGTAGGATATTTTTGCAAACTTTCACAACAATACTCTCTTTTATTCTAGTTTTAATAATATCAACCAAATTAACATTATTATTCACACACCATACTTGAATCCCATTCTATTTTAGGTGTTCATTTAGACGTCGATTATTCTAACATCCAACTATTAAGACAATATGATATGGAAATTAGGTAGTTAGTGAAACCCATTATAACACCTAGTAGCTAGCTTCCTCTCAACCTAGAAAGGAAAATCATCCACAAAGGAGGAATCTATGATGTGTAGATTAGTTAATTCATCATCTTCCTATAAACTAGATATTATAATATGCCTACCAGATCTCTTAGAGATAGGGTTTAGATTAACTTGTGAAGCAATAATAGTTGTAATATGGCTTTGGGGATTACACGTGGAGGATGAAGAGGTATCATTTGGGTTAATAACTTATCTACTACTTGTTTTAGCTGCATGCTCAATCACTTGGAGAGCACTCAAAAGATTTTTTCTATCATTAACCATAACCTACCGAGATTACCATTGTGTAGGAGTAGGTTTATGAGTCTTCATAGGATAATATTATGTATTATGATTTATCTTAGACAGTACTTGCAATAAGATGGTTTCCACTCAAACAAAATCAATTGTTCCAAAATCAAACCATTTGGCTATTAATAGGGATGGTTGAAAAACTATTTTTTTAAAATATTTTATAATTTTTATTAATTTAAACAATGTTAAATTATTTATAAATCTAGAATCCATATATTATTCATTTTTTTATAAAATTATATATGCTTTATATTATGATAGTAATTCAACCATTTTATTAAATCAAAAGTAATGTTGATTTCAAATATATATTTTAGTATAAGTTTATTATGTTAGTTTTTAAACAATATTTATTATATACATTATTTTTTTTAAATATCATTAATTTTTCAATTTGTTGTTAAAATATATAAATATGTTCAATAGTCTTATGACCTATAAATTTGGGGGGAAATATTATTTTTTGTATAATATATATGGTTTAATTTGGGAATGAATTGAAGAGTAGAAAATAATTGTTAATATATATGATAAAATTTATATTATAATTTAATAATTTAAATTATTTTTTATTTAAGAATCTACATCTCTCTTCGAATACCTCTTATCAACTAAAAATATAGATTATTAATAGTAAAAATAATTTTAGTATACTTTATAACAAAAACCATACAAAATAATTATAATTTTATCATTTAATATAGTATAGTTATAATAATCATTTGTACACCATTTGATCCTAACACTAGTTACTAGTATATACAAGACAACTAAGATTTAAATAGGTAAAAAAAAGGAAAATAAGCTCATTGCTGCGGGATGTAGGAAGCATTATTATAGTATTAAAAGTAGGGTTGATAGGAGAACCAAATAGGTTACTAACCCAATCAAATGTGTGCGTACCTTTAGATAAGTGAGAAAAGTAGTATGATTAGTGAATTAATAGATCAATGGCGATATTGTTTTGATGATCAATCCCATTTTCAAAACTACAATATATTTTATTGAAGTATCATGATATTTAGTCTAATTTCACGTAGGTATCAAGTGGTTTAAATAATTTTATTTAATTATTTATATGTTTTGACACTTAATTTTAGCATAGTACCATCCTATCACTATCAATGTTTTTAGTTTTAAGTTACTAGGAAATAAATTAGAATTACATAATTTTCTAAAGTGATTTTTTAATATTTTAATTATTTTTATTTTTTATTATTTACTTTTATTATTACTTTATAAAATTTTAGAAAACTCTATAACACGTAGAAACTACTTCAAAAAATTAGATTCTTTCATTTAAATTTTAGAAAAATATGTGGCATTAATATTTTTAGTGCTTTAAAACTAAGGATAATGTACAATATAAATTTGAGTTTAAAACTAATAAAAAAAATATAACCTTAATTTTATAATTTTTTGCAACAAATCGCCTAACTTCTAAACATTCATGGTTGTATGGATTGTTATTTGTTGTGTGACTATCAAATCTTAGGGCTATATAGCATGTAAGTGTCAAAATTTGGGGTTATATGGTGTGTTTTTCACTACTTAAGGTTATATTGTATATTATGCCTAAACTCAATGTTATATGGTGCATTTTCATTAAAACTAAAAGCATTGATATGATAATACTAAAGTAAAAAAAAAAACTAAAAAGCCTGTATGAATACTCTAAAGGGGAGGGGTGAGTAGAGTATTTTGTAACAATAATATCAAAATAACATTTTATGATGAATAAGTAGAGAATTTGGCAAAGAATAAACAGACCATTTATAGTTATTTAAGAAACCATACAATGTTTCTTTACATCTACTACGAAAAGGTTTTTACTTTTAGATTTGAAATTTTATTTATTTATTTATTCATAGTATGTTTTTTATGATGATCACTTTATTATGTTTACAAGTGTACAATCTAAATGACCTCTCTAAGAGTATGTTTGGTTTGAAGAAAATTAAGTGGAAAGGAAAATATAGAGGAAAGAAAATGAAAGAAATTAATTTTCTTTCCTTTGTTTGGTTGTTGGAGAAAATTTTGTGGAAAATTGAATTCTTAGAAAATATTTTTAGTATTTGGTATATAGAAAGAAAATTCTAAGAAAAGTTAAATTTTATTATTTAAATATTATTATATATTTAATTAAAATAAAAATATTATATTGATATATAAAAAATTACATAAAATTTCTAAAAAATTTATAAAAACTCCATAAAATCAATACTCGTTCCAAATTTTTTTTATAGAACTATTCTAAAATATTACATGAATAACTTACAATAATTTTTTTTTAAAATTATAAAAAAATACAAAATATTTCATATTCCTTTCAATTTAACTTGAATTATTCCTTCCTAGTGGACTGCTTGCTCCGTTTATCATCTTTTAGGCTTTATTTGGTTTGTAGAAAGTTAAGTGGAAAGGAAAATGTAAAGAAAAAAAGTTGAAGAAAATAAAATGAAAGAAATTAATTTTCTTTCATTTATTTGGTTGTTGGAAATTTTTTTGTAGAAAATTAAATTCTTGGAAAATATTTTTAGTGTTTGGTGTATAGAAAGAAAGTTTTTAGAAAAATTAAATTTTATTATTTAAATAATTTTATATATTTTTAAAAAATTAAAATATTATATTGATACATAAAAAATTATCATAAAGTTTATACATTGAATTTTGATTCCTCACTACAACCTTAGTACATTGATTAATTGGTGTGTTTCTTAGTACTCGTCACCATCATCACCTTTGTCGTCCTCAGCACACTCAGCGCCGACCGCTTCATAATCCTTCTCCAAAGCAACAAGATTCTCACGAGCCTCAGAAAATTCACTTTCTTCCATACCCTCACCAACAAACCAATGCACGACCGCTCTCTTGGCATACATGAGATCGAACTTGTGGTCGATGCAAGAAAACACCTCTGCAACACTTGTGGAGTTGGAGATCATGCACACTACCCTTTGGACCTTGGCAAGAAAACAACCTCAAAGAGGTTGTCAGAGAAGAAATGACCAGGAGGCCGATAAGAGACAAACAGTGAGGCATTGTTATAATGAGAGCTAGGCTAAGACAAACTCACCAGTAAGGAAAAAAAAAGAACTGGGAGGTGACATTTTTTCTCGTGGACGAAAAACCAATTATCTAAGAGATCAATCTGCTAAGATTGGTATAAGTTGGGTGCCCAAATATCATAGATGGCCTCATTTTCAAGTAGCACAACAACATCAGTGTGCTCCAGAAGTGAGTGGGTGGAGAGCACATTGTTGTAAGGCTCAACAACAGAGGTTGAGATCTGAGGGGATGGGTAGATGGTGAATCCAATCTTAGACTTCTTCCCATAGTTAACAGAGACACGTTCCAAGAGAAGGGAACCAAGACCTGAACCGGTACCTCCACCAACAACATTGGAAATAGGAAACCCTGAAGACCGGTGCAGTTGTCAGCTAGCTTCCTAATACAATCCAAGCAGAGATCAACAATTTCCTTGCTAATTGATACAAAAGCAACTAAGGATATATTAAAGCCCTCCTTTTAAAAAAAATTGCCTTCTAAATGTATATTGGCATCTAATATGAAGAACAGAAAGCTTTTAAACTGAATCGCATCAACAATAATCAACAGAAAAAATTGGAAAGGGCATCACAAAAGTATAGAAATCAAATCAGAGTAAGAAAATAATAACCTTTCGACGATGTTCGTCCAGTACAGAACTCACCCCATTTTCACCCAAAATAAATCCGAAAATCTTATAATTGCGGAAAGGAGTGTGATCTATAAATAAAATCTCGCAAAGTACATCTCCTCCGCAACAAATATAAATTGTAAGACCAATATTCAGTTGCTCTCTTTCGTTAGTAACTTAAACATATAGCAACTTTTCAATATGGAGTCTGGAAAATCATCTAGAGGTACATCTGGAAGGCGCAGTGGAAGGAGGAAGAAATCCATCTCGCAATTCATGAAGGCCGGTGTTTAATTCCCCGTTAGTAGAATCACTCGTTTCTTGAAGAAAGGTAGATATGCCTAGCGAACTGGTATTGGCACTCCAATCGACCTTGCAGTTGTACTTGAATACCTAGCTACTGAGGTAAAATACCCAAATATAGTTGCCTTCTTACAATTTTTTGTGTATCTTACTCCTGTATGACGGAGCTTTAATCCTTGGAATTCGTCGGTCTGATCATTTTTCGGATGTTGAATAACACGGGTTTTGGAATTGGCTGGCAATGCTGCTAGGGATAACAAGAAGAATAGGATAATAATGGGATTTATTTTTTTTTAAACTGGAGGAGAAGGAAGTCATTGATGGAGGAGAAGGAAGAGCATGTTCTTTGATGGAGGATGTGCAGAATGAGTCACAGTCGATGGAGGAGGTACAGGAGTTGTGGTTGATGGATGAGGCGCAGGAGTCGTGGTCGAAAAAAATTCCACCAATTTTCCTTTCTTTTCCTCTGATAAAGATGATGAAAATGTATTAGTTTAACTTTCCCTTTCATTTTTTTTTCCTATTTTCTTTCTCTCTAATTTTTCAGGTAATCAAACGCATCAAAAATGTTATCCATCAATTTTTTTTTCCTTTCCTCATTTTTTTCCATGAACCAAACAGAGTGTAAAGATAATTTACACTTTCCTTAGTTATCATCTTTATGTTTATGAGGTTATAATCTCAATGAATTTTTAGGAATGCTAGACAACACACCACTCTTCACTTGTGCTTGAGATGATGAGTATAAATGAATAAAATAAGAGTATTTGCTAGATAGCACATGAAAGTGATTAACCACTAGTGAAGATCTTTATCTACCTAGAGAAATAATACTTACAAGCATATGAACACTATTTCTAAATATGAAGAACAAATATAGTACTATTGAAGTTTGATTTGGATTTTAAAGTATAAAAGCAAAACTCTCTTTGATTTTTGTAAGATATGAAGATGATGATTTTAGAAGAGTGATGCAAGATTCATCATTTCTTATTAAAATCCTGCAACACTTATTTATATTACTAAAAGGATGGGAGAAATCAAAGCTAAATTTTTAGAGTCGTTGGATATAAAAAGTACTCAAATAGTCGAATTATAAAGGGTTGAAGATCTTTTTAACAACCACACAAGTCGATTGGTTTCACAAACCTATCGATCGATTTATCCAACTAGTTAATTTTTTGAAGTTAAGGCTTAAACATATTTTTTTTGGAAAGTAAATCAGTTGATTGATTTTATTAAACAAATGATGTGTTGAAGTCCAAGCTAACATGTATTCTTATGGAAAGTAAATCACTTGATGTTTTCGGTGAGCCAATCAATTAGTAAAATAGTTTCCAACACTACACCTTTCGACAAAAAAGACAAGAACTTGAGCTATAGAGCTCCAAATTGAATGTTGTTTTCCCCATATAAACCACCCATTTTAAGCTTTCTAAATACATATTATTCACCCATATATATATTATGGTGAATTTTGCAAATCAACTCACGTGTAAAGGGGGTTTACAATAAAATCAATTTTAGACATTCTTTTGCGCAAATGCTTGGAAATAATTTATATGTATAAAATCAATTTAAGACCTTTCAAAATATTTTTAAATATAATTAGAAATATCATATCATTGAATAATATATGCAGTAAATATGTAAATCATATGTACTTAAAACCTAAGACTACAACATAAGCCTTTAACCTTAAGTCTTGGTTTCTCATGCACACTTGTTTTTCCCTTTATGTGTATTCTAAATATGAAAATGAAACTAACACATATATTAAACACATTATATAACAAAACCCTTTTTCTATCATTAAAATAATCTTGCTTGGCTTACAAGGTTAATAAATTCTAAATATAAGTACTTGCAACAAACAATTTATACCATATAAACAGTCATATTATGCACTAGGTGTAGAATGTTAGATTCATCATGGTCTTATTTTTTTTACAAATTAAAATATAAGTTAATAGGATTATCATATAACAAAAGTATATTATAATATTCATGAATTTTTTTAATAAATAAATATTCATATTGATATACTTTTGGTAAAAATCATATAGTGAAATATTATACCATCTTAGTGAACCATTATAAAATAAATTTTGAGTAAAAATAAATGTGAGATTTTTAGTAGAATATTAGTGAAAGATATGGGACAATGGTGAAAAGATAGTTTTGTATAATAAAAGTGAAGTATTGGTAGATAAATAGAGTAAAATGTCAATCAATAATAATAATGAAAAATAAAAAAATAATGGTGAAAGATTGGTACATTAATGGTGAAATATCAATATTATAAAGATAAAACATTACTAATAATAGTGGTGAAAAACTATTTTAAAGGTAAAATATAGAGATGAATATTGTAAAATATAAAAGCAATAGGGTTAAACACAAGCATAATAGTGATGAAGCATAATATAGTAGTAGTGAAACATTGATGCACTTAAGGTGAAATATGATAAGTTAATTTTTTTTAGAGAAAATTATAATTAACATCGATAAAAAATAACAATAGTTATCATAAAATATGGAGGTAACTATGATGAAATATGAAGATACTAATGGTGAAACACAAGAATAAAAGTGATAACGCATAATGCAATAGATGTAAAACATGAGTATACAAATAATAAAATCAAGTTCATGATAGAATATCACAACAATAGTGAAACATAACTATAATAATAATGAAACATATAACTATGTTTTATATAATATTTTTTATAATAAGAAAGTGTACCAATATTGATATCTAATTGTAGAGATAATTCTTAAAAATATAATGGTGTTGTTTTAAAAACTCAAATAAAAATTAATTAATTTAAACAAAAAGCATATATGTTTGTGTGCATCTGTGTCAGCCGAATATACCATGAGCACAATATAAGTGTATGTAACCTATACTAATTGCTTGGAAGTGGAACCAAATGACATTTGATTTATCTATGACTTGGTTCTATGAGGTTTTCCAAATTTCTCATCGTTTACTACAAAAGTACAGGAATATTTTTGAACACAAATGAAAAGTTGATAGTCCATGATTTAACTTTGAAGCAACTATAAAGAAATCATCTAATTAATATATAGAAAATTATATTCATGAACTATTGATATTCATTTTCATTTAGTTCCCCACAACCTAACCATAATATAAGGTGTGTGAGGGTCTCACATTAGCAAAAGATAGATGCATGAAGGTCTTTTGTTAGTTAAAGATAGTTACATGAGGGTTTCATGTTGGCATAGGCTATATTGATAATAAAGTTGGCTAAAACTAGTTATGTGAGGACCTCACACAACTGTTCACATTGCTTATGCCTTGATCACACAACTGTTCACATCGCTTACACCTTGATGATAATGTTCGGTATTTTAACCATAACTTGTTCTATACTATTTTGATTTAATTTCTTTAAAATTTGGGTGAAAATAGACTTTTTTATGATTGAATTAGAGAATAAGTTCATCCCACAACTTTGAGTACAAAATTTATAAAAATTATTTAAATTTATAGGTGAGTTTAGGGGTATCAACTTCCACATTTAACCTTTTAGAACTTTTGGTCATAAATTATTCATTCTAAAACATTTTTGAGTGAAACCAACTCTATTAAAAAAAAATAGCATTTAAATATTCTAGTATTACTAGTATTTTACATAAATCAACATATAGTTATATGAAGAGAGTTACAAATTTTCAAAGCTAAAATATCCATTCACACATGGAGTTAATAATCTAATATGTCTTGATTTCATAAATTACCATAAATCATGTATTTCAAATTTTGATTCAATACTAGTCACAAGTTAAATCTTAATTAGTTTACTTTCATGAAAAGTTTATTTCACTCAAAAATATGCTAGGATGAAAAATTTATGACCAAAATGCCTTGGAATGTGAAAACTAGACTTTGGTTGGCACCCCTAAACTTGGTTATAAATTAAAAGAACTTTTATAAACTTTGTACTTGAATTTTTGGGATGAATTTGGATTCTAATTAAATATTAAAGAATCTAATTTCATATATATTTTACAGAACTTAAATCAAAATGGTATAGGTCAAGTTATGACCCAATTATTGAGCGTTGTTGAAAATGTGTGAGCAAGGTGAACTATTGGATGAGAAACTCATGCAGCTACTTTCTAATAATGTGAGACCTTCACTAAACTATTATATAGTAATATGAGACCCTCAAAAAACTAGCTTGGGACAACATGATAATATTACATAACTAACTTTTTTCATTGTGAGACTCTCATATACCTCACAATATGGTTCAGTTGATGTTGGAATTAAATGAAGTTTAATGTTGATAATTTTATGGTCATCGTTTTCTACTACCTTTGTATCAAAAAGGTTGTAGCCATATATTTCAAGAATAAATTTTGATAATTAATTTTTCTAAAATATAATATATTATACTATAAAAATATAATGATTATATTTATATTAAAAAGTATTCTTGTAACATTATTTTTATATTTTTATTAATATATATTAAAAGATATTATTCATCAAAATTTATCCTCAAAATATGTAATAATAATATTTTTAATATGGATTGGATATATAGTAACTAGATGATTTTTTGATAATAATACCCTTCTAATATAATGGATTCCATAATAAAGGATTATTTTCTTAAAATTGTATAAAAAAATTACTAGTAAAAGTAAAACATGGTTTCATTAGCATACAATACGAGCTGGCTTGCGGCCATGAGTCCTTGACTCATCATGAGCAATTTATCATGATATAGATTATCATCATAGTATATGGTTCCTTCCTTAGTCTAGTAGAAAGGGATTTGCCTCTTTTTGAGGAGGATTTAGTTTCGAATCACATTGCCTCCACTGCATATCTTAGGTGTGAAAGGACACATGTGCCTCTTGAGATAAAAATATTGTAGTAATCCAGGTAACCATAGTGTAGAACTTCAACTTCATTCGGGCACCTGCAATCATTGACATGTGTTCTCCGCACTTCTGAGGAGCATTCAACGATTTACCTTCATCATGTTGGCTCAGAGAATGGTTAACGGTGCCTAAGACAAGTGTATTACCTTTAGAGATTACCTACATAGTTTTAAAAAGTATTATTTCTTTGAGTACGAATAGAAATTACAAGCATTATACATGCATCCTTCGAATAAAGAAAAATGAAAAAGAAAGTGCATGGGTGAATATTTGTTTGGTTGCATGTAAAATGAACCTAATGTCTATACAGTTCAAGTCCTATATTTAGACACCTGGGTTCCCCCACCCTTGAATCCTAATTACCAGGTTTTCCCATTAAGGCTCCTCCCCTATAAAACCCCATTTTTACTACTTAAAAGTTTTGTTTTTGGGAAAGCATTGATTATAATAATATATATATATGGATGTTGCAACCACACTTACTATAATTTTGGTTTCCAGAACATTCTTATGCCAAGTGTTAAAATCTTAAAACAAATCATATCCAATATAGAGAAGCAAAAATAAAGGACAATAACATAATTAAAAGTTATAGATAATCAAAATACAACAAGGGACATAAGAATGAAAAGAAAAACTAATTACAACAAAAACTAGCACCTAAAATTACAACACTAGTTTTACCTAACTCTTAGACCCATAAGCTAATTCTGAGAATGAAACATCATCCCAAGGATCCAATTATCCTTGCCACTTGATGTAGGAGCATCCTATTCATCTAGTCCCACATTGAACACCCTCATCCTTAGATGAGATGACCCCAAAATTCTTCTAATTTGGATAGGTATCCATTAAATTATCCTTCCATCAACTTCCCTTCTCAACCCCCTTCTTTTTTGTGCTTATTTATGAGGAACCAAACGTAACCCAAATATGCTACCTTTTTACATAGGAATTCAACCATGCACAAGCCATGAAAACTCACCCAAAAGCCATGCAAAGTTGACTCCCAGCCACCTTTTTTTAGCTTAATTTTTTAGCCAACTTTTTTCCATAACTCCTCTAGCCACACCATGTTGTGGCTTACCTTTTTGGAGTCATTTCACGCAACCTCCTCCCTACCAATACAATCACCTACGAACAAATCCAGTGGGGACCACCACCTGCATCAAACTATAAGAAAAAAGAGTAGAAAAGGTTGATAATTGGCAGGACAATGCCTGAGTCAGCCTGTAAGAAAAATGGGACAAAAAGGGTTGGTAAAAGAGTAGCCTATAAGTGCAGAATTATGACATATTTTGGAGGTTTAATTCCTCGCCTTTTTTATACTTTTGACAACCTCATTTGCAGGATGTACTTGCTTTTTAAATTTACGTTAACTTTAATCATGTAATAACATGCACTTAGGATTTTTTGCTTACACTAATCCCTAAAATCAGCCAAGGGATGGGCTGGACATGAAGTGCACAACCATGGGGTAAAGAAAACAGAGGGGAAAGGAGACGTGCGACGGGTTTGCAGGGCCAAAATGGTGGCAGTGGAGGTGATGGTTGAGTGTGGTGATAAAAATGCTGGTGATGGCAATGGTTATGAGTGTGGGTTATGTAAGGATAAGAGGAAGAAGAAGAAGAAGAAGAAGAAGAAGAAGAAGAAGAAGAAGAAGAAGAAAAAGAAGAAGAAGAAGAAGAAGAAGAAGAAGAAGAAGAAGAAGAAGAAGAAGAAGAAGAAGAAGAAGAAGAAAAAGAAGAAGAAGAAGAAGAAGAAGAAGAAAGAAGAAGAAGAATGGCAGGGGAAGTGATAGTGGTGCAGATCAGTAGAGATAGGATGAGAAGAAGGAAGAAGATAGGCATGAGGGATGGCAGGGATGATGGTGTCATGGTGCATGTGGGAGGCAGAGTGATGGTGAGATGATGGTGGTGCACGAGGGTGACAAAAACAGCAGGAGAAGAGAACTCCTTCACGACACAAAGTTGGCGCAGGAGAAGAAGGAAAAGAAAAAAAAAGGAGAAAAATAAAGGAAAAGAAAAGAAAAGAAAAAGGAAGAAGAGGTTATAGGTTAGGATAAAATTAGCTGATTTTGGATTAGCCAAGATAGTTAGGATCAGTGGAAATTTTAGCATGTTTTGATTTTAGTTTATAAATTATGGTTTATCTGGGTCAAGTTTTGGTTTTGGTTTTGGTTAAAGTTTCAGGATTAAGAAATTAGGTTATGGCTATAATAAAATTTCTTGATATTAGAATCGAATTAGGGCGATAATGACGCAAGATTAGGCTAAGCAAAATTTTGAGGTATTACATCACTACCCCCTTAAAAGATACTTTGTCCCCAAAGTCAACAAGTTAAGGTTAGGGAAGAAGAGGAAAAAGGATGTAAGGAAAGTGATATCGGTGGTTAAGTTCTAATAGTCGATACTATACTACTGGGTACTACCCCTTTAAAAGAGAGATGAACCCAAAACCTAACACATCTGTACTAAAAATCTTGGGATGTAATTAGCACATATCCTTCTTGGTTTTCTAGTTTGCTTCTTCTACCCCATGGCAGCTCCAAAGATTCTTCATGAGCGGTAATGAGCTCATGCGGGTCCGTCGAATCTTAGTGTTGATAATCTGTAAAGGTCTCTCCTCATAAGATAAGGAATCGTCGAGCTCGATCTCATCTAGTCTGAATATGTGCAATGGATCTGTAACGTACTTCCTAATATGAGAAATTTATAAGATGTTATGAACTCGGACTAACCCTAGTGGAAGTGCTAGGTGGCATGCAACCTCGCCAACCCTATCAAGAATCTCACAAGGACCAATGTATCTCAAGCTTAGCTTACCCTTCCAACCAAATCTCTGCACCCCCTTAGTAGGTGAAACTCTCAACAAAACTCTATCTCATGGTTCAAATCCATCACTATGACATTTCTGATCTACGTAGCTCTTCTAGCGACTCTAAGCTGCCCTCATCCTATCTTAAATCAATTGAACTAGTTGAGTCATCTCCTCAATCATCTCTGGTCCAAGCACATTGGTCTCGCTGATGTCACTCCAACATAAAGGAGTCTGGCATTTGTGTCCTTCAAATGCCTCAAATGATGTTATCCCTATGCTAGCGTAATAGTTGTTGTTGTATGAGAGCTCAACCAAGTGTAGGCAATCTTCCCAACTGCCTCAAAAGTCCAAAACAAAAGCTTGTAACATATACTATAGAGTCTAAATCGTCCTCTCAGTCATTCGTAGCTGGATGGAAGGCGGTACTCATCCTTAATCTTGTGCCCATATCCCCCTATAATTTTTCCCAAAAGTGTGAAAGGAATCTCAAATTCCAATCGGAGACCATGTCGATAGGTGTACTATGCCTACTCACCACAAAATTCATACATGCATCAGCCAGCTGATCCATACTCCAAGTCAACTTCATCAGCACAAATACTGCTGATTTTGTCAACTTGTTGACTATGACCCAGATTATGTCGCACTCGCTGCAAGTCCTCGGTAGTTCACTCACAAAATCTATCGAGATGGAATCCCGCTTCCACCCTGGAAAATCTAAAGGTTAAACTAACCCGTTAGGTCTCCGATGCTTGATCTTGACCTTCTGACATGTTAAACATCTCAACACAAACTCCCCTACTTCTTGCTTCATGCGAGACCACAAGTAGATCCTCTTGAGGACTTTATATAACTTATCTCCTCCTGGATGGACGGAATACAGAGTACAGTGACCTTCCTCTAAAATTCGGTACTTCATATCAGCACAATTGTGATGTACACACCAATGACCTCAGTAGTGAATGCTACCATCCTCGTGAATTTGAAAACCATCAGCCTAACCGTCCTGAATCTTCTACCAAATCCTCTCAAGCTTAACATCCCCAGGCTATCCCACTTGGATCTCATAAAAAAACCATCAATGTACTCATCCGGACCTCTAGGTCACCATGCTAGATCATATCTATTCCCATCCCTCCAAGCTCCTCCAACAACCGACTAATCACCACAACAAAACTCAAAGAGTGTGATTTCTTCCTACTCAAGGCATCTACATCGATGTTAGTCTTACACTCATGATAGGTCAACTCAATATTATAGTCCTTAACCAACTCTAGCCATCTCCTCCACCTCATATTCAACTCCTTCTGAGTGAATATATACTTGATGCTCTTATGGTAGGTGAAAAATCTGCATTGTATCCAATACAAGTAGTGCCTCCAAATCTTCAATGCAAAACCTACTGCGACCAAATCCCAATCATAGGTTAGGTAATTTTTCTCATGCTGCTTCAAATGACGAGAAGCGTAAGCCACTACCTTACTATGCTACATTAATACACAACCCAAACCATACTTCGACGCATCGCTATAGACCTCAAATCCATCAAAACCTGAAGGCAAAGTCAAAACTGGTGTTGTAGTCAATCGCTACTTCAACTCCTAAAATGATCCCTCACAAGCATTATCCCATTAAAATTTAGTCATCTTCTTTAAAATGTTTGTTTAAGGATGAGCTATCTTTGAGAAATCCTGAACAAAGCATTTGTAATACCCAGCCAAACCCAGGAAACTATGTACCTCATGAACGCTAATTGGTGCCTTCCATTTAGTCACTGCTAGAATCCTTGTCAGGTCCACGATGACTCCTCCTACGGACAGCACATGACCTAAAAATGCAATCTCCAAAAGCTAAAAATCGCAGTTGGTGAGTTTAGCATACAACTTAAGCTCTCTAAGGAGTGATAAAATCGTCCATAGATGCTGCTCATACTCCTCTCAACTCTGAGAGTATACCAAAATATCGCCAATGAAAACCACAACAAAATGATCAAGGAATGGTCGATAGATCCTCGTCATCAAGTCCATAAAAATGGCAGGCGCATTAGTGAGTCTAAAAAGGAACACCATAAACTCTTAGTGCCCATGCCATGTCCTAAATACTGTCTTCATGATGTCTGCCTCGACGATGTGTAACTGATGGTAACCCGACCTCAAGTCAATCTTCAAGAATATTGAAGTAGCCCGAAGTTGATCAAATAAGTTATAAATCCTCGAAAGCATATATCGATTCTTCACCGTCAACTGGTTTAGACCCTAATAATCTATATATAGACAAAGGCTCACATCCTTCTTCTTTACAAACAACACTTGTGCTCCCCATGGAGATACACTCAAGCGAATGTACCTATGAGCCACGAAATCCTCTAGCTGATTCTTTAACTCTCGTAACTCTATTGGAGCAATTCGGTAAGGTGCCTTCGAAACTGGCTCTGCCCCCTGTACCAACTCAATAGTGAAGTCTATCTCTCACACTGGTGGCATACCTGGTATCTCTTTAAAAAAGGGCAAGAAACTCTTGAGAAATCGAGATATCCTCCAGTGCTGATACATCCTTGTTCATTTCTTGACCTTCGCACAAATACATAGGGTAACCCTATGGACCAACGAACAAAATGCGTGGGTAGATACGACATTATTTGTAGGTCTATGCTTGCATCTTTTATAAGAGACCCTAGCACCTTGAGGCCCCGCAACACAATTCGCTCCTGTGCGTAGTTTATCACTACCTTATATTTCCCCAACATATCCATCTGAAGGATAGCATCAAAATCCTATAAATCCAACTCAACCACATCCAATAGGAAGTCTACCCCGCTTATCTCTAAGGCCATATCCGAGTAGAGCCTAGTGCAATCCAATCTATCCCTAGAAAGAAATATCATAGAAATAGACACACTAGTAGATAGAGATAATGCAGCCTTAGCAATGAAAGCAGTAAATATGAATGATAAGGATGGTCTCGAAACGAACAACACATATGCTAGTAATGAATGGTTGGAAAACGTACCAATGATTACGTGCAGCCATTGATCAACCTCTGCCTTGTTGATGACATTCAGGCATCCACCTGACTGTCCTCCCTGGTATCCTCTATGATACCCTTTAGAACCCAGAGTCTTTCCTCCTCCCTTCTAAGGGAAAGGGTGAGACCCCTATTACAACACCCTCAAAATTCACTACCGAAAAATTTCATTTTATTAAAATAATTAGCGGAAGTGGAATAACAAAACAGTAAATTCTAGGGATATTACCGCCATACTTAGTACCAGACTGGTTCACTCCTACCATTCCAGTACCAAGTGCTAAGGCTAAAAAAGAAAAATACGAACTTACGAGAAACTCAAACCATAATTGAATCAGAGTAGTGTAATAAACAATTTACAAGAATAGAATCCACCAGTGGTGGTTACAAAACAATGATTACATTGAAACCAAGAATTTAAAAGAGAAAGAGTACAACCCTAGGACTTTCCGGATAGTTCCTTACGCTCTTTCTCGAGAGCCCACTTGAATAGCACCTGAAAAGGACTTGCAAGGGACACTACCTATTGAATAGGCAGGGGCCCCACGAATGGAACCCTTAAGTACTATGGTACTGAGTAACCCTTTAAAACACACTTAAAAATAGACTCGCAATGCAACACATGATACAACGCTATATACACACATAATGAAAGGTGCATACATAATATTCACTTTCATTCATTCACATACTTAACCAATCAATCAAATATTAATAGGTTATAATGAACAATCGATACTTTTAGGGCCTTAAGCCATTAGTCCATCATTAATCAATCATCTCTCGAATTTAATATATCCATGTGAGTGCAAGAACCCCACTATGTAATCCCCCAAAATTTTAAAAACCTATAATTTACTAAATAAGTTTTATTTGGGATAAATTAGCTTTTAAATTTATTTAATTTAATGATTTTATGGATTTTTGAGTATATAAAAGTGGATAGGAATATTTAATAAATTAAAATAAATATTTATTATTTTATCATACTCATTTTATTTAAATAATTTTTCGAACCAATATTTTACTAAAATTATCCTTTTTAAACCCATATATTATATTATATTATATTAAATTGTTAAATAAATTTATTACCCAAAAATATTACATCCTATTATTTTATAAATTAAATTATTTAATTTTCCCCTTTTTTTCTTTTTTTTCTTTTTTCCCTTTTTCCTTTTTCTTTCTCCTTTTTCCTCCTTTATTTCTTTTTCCTTTTTCCTTCCCTTGGGTCGCCAACATCCTGCCTGCCCTGCCTTCCTCACGCCTGGGTAGCAGGCCCACTTCTTCTCCTCCCTCCCCTTCTCCCGCGTGCGTCGCCCAGCCCAGCCTTGTCTTCCTTCTTTTTTTCCCATCTAGACCAGCCCAACCCCTCTTTCTTATCTTTCCTTTCTCCCCCGACCGAGAAAGCCCACGCCCTTCTTCCCCTTTGCCCAGCCTACACGCAGCCCCCCTCTTTCTTTCTTCTTCTTCTTCCTTTCCTTAATGCCATACTCGACCACACCCGCCATCTCTGGTCGCCCTACCTGCAACCCTCCTCCTCCCTACTACTCTCCCTATCTCTCTCTCTCCCCCATCATTTTTCCTATCTTATCTAAGCCCCACCACCCCTCTCTCTCCTTGCCCATGCCCTGCCTTTCCCCTCATTTCCCTTCACTCTCCCTACCACTCCCATACTCCCACCACCTTGCCGCTACCTTACCGAGCCCCTATCCCCTCCTTTTCTCTCCCTCTTCTTTTTCTTCTTCCCTCCCTACTTCATCCTGCCATTTTCGAGCCCTCCATCCCCTTCCCTGATCTTCTTTATCTTCCTTTATTCTCCTTCCATCTCCCTCCCTGTTTTTGCTCCGACGCCCCATTTCGCCACTGCCACCGCCTCACCAGCCACCTACACCACTCCCTGTCACCCTCTACCTCACCCTTGCACCACCACACCACCCCTCAAGCCACCCAACAACCCCCTTCTTCCTCCCCTCTTCTTTTACTCTTCTTTTTTTTCCTTCTCTGCAGCCACCTTGCACCTCCTCTTTCCATCGTCATTATGCCACCTCTATTGCCACCTAAGCCACCAAACCAATCCTTGCAACCTCCTCTACCACCCCCACACCCCCTTTGGCTGAAACAACCACCTATAACCCTTCATTTTCCTCCTTCCTTTTCCTTCCTTTTTAGCCCCCTCTACCTCGGCATCCACCTTCACAGCCTTGTTGCCGCCGCTACCACCACCGCCGTCGTCAACTTATCCCCGACCACCACCTACACCCCTCTTCACTCCTGCACCCTTCCTTTGTCCTAAATCCTCCCCCACTTGCCCTCTTTCCTAGCCCCAAAATCCTAACCCGAAAACACCACTCCCTCCTCCCTTTCTTGCCATTTCAAGCCCCTACCCCTCTTATTTTGCATGTAGCTTATGTTACATGAGTAGTATGAGTTGCTACATGCCTTGGTATATTTTGTTTAATAAGTTTTAAGGTATAATAATATTTTAAGTTAAGTATTTCATTAATTAAGTGTCATAAAGTCTTATGCTTTTGGTTTTCTTATTTCTAATGTGATAAATATTTATATTATTTTTAGGTATTGGTTTTACCAATCAAAGCTTGAACCTTTAACCGAAATATCAGTAAGGTTCAATTTTTTGGTAATTAAGGTAATCGTTAAACCCCACTTAAACGCATGGATAAATGTATGTTAGCACATTAGGGTTAATATGTTATTATGCCCGGTATATGTTGTTTAATATAATATATGTAGTTTCTTGTATTGATTGGTAAAAAGGAAGTATGTTAGTTTATATGCTATGTGTGGAAATATTGCTTAAGGAAAGAGTTTGGTTATTAATGAAAATGTTGAGTACTCATCTATGTTATATTATGTAACCATTGATCCATGAATAATATTATTGTAAGTTGAGGGCCATTTTAGTAATATATTTTGTGCAAGAGTGTGGCCTAATATGTGTGAATGTTAATGAGTATTATGTTGAAATATAATAGTTGGTGGAGTTGGATAATGAGAATGGAGTATTAATATTAATACTTTATGTAGTGGTGATAATTTAATAAAGGTGGTGTAATAAAAGGTAAAATGGTAATTTGTAAGTAAAAGGGTATTATGGTAATTTTGAAAGTAAAAGGGCAAAATGGTAATTTTAGAAGTAAAGGGTAAAATGGTAACTTTGTGAGTAAGGGGTAAAATGGTAATTTTGTAAGCAAAGGGTAAAATGGTAATTTCTAAGTGAAAAGGGTAAAATGGTAATTTTGTACGTAAAGGGTAAAATGGTAATTTTGGAGGTAAGGGGTAAAATGGTAATTTTGAAGGTAAAAGGTAAAACAGTAATTTTGGAAGTAAGGGATAAAATGATAACTTTGTGAGTAAAGCGTAGAATGGTAATTTTAAAAGTAAAGGGGTAAAATGGTAATTTTGTAAATAAAAGGATAAAATGGTAATTTTGTAAGTAAGGAGTAAAATGGTAATTTTGGAAGTAAATGGGCAAATGGTAATTTTGGAAGTAAATGGCAAAATGGTAATTTTATAAATAAAAGGGTATTTTTGGAAGTAAATGGGGTAGAATAGTAATTTTGTAAGTAAAAGGATAAAATGGTAATTTTGTAAGTAAGGGGTAAAATGATAATTTTGGAAGTAAAGGGGCAAATGGTAATTTTAGAAGTAAATGGCAAAATAGAAATTTTATAAGTAAAAGGGTATTATGGTAATTTTGAAAGTAAAAGGATAAAATGGTAATTTTGGAAGTAAAGGGGCAAATGGTAATTTTGGAAGTAAATGGCAAAATGGTAATTTTGTAAGTAAAGGGTAAAATAGTAAGTGTGGAAGTAAAGGGTAAAATGGTAATTTGGAAGTAAAAGGGGTATTATGGTAATTTTAATAATAGAGAGGGACAATATCGTAATTATAATAATGGAGAAGGACAATTTGGTAAATTAACCAACTAAAGGGTGATTTGATAATTATAATAATGGAGAAGGGTAATTTGATAAGTATAATAATGGAGAAGGGTAATTTGGTAATTATAATGATGGAGAAGGGTAAATTAGTATTTATAATAATGGAGAAGGGTAAATTAGTAATCATAATATAATAATTGAGAAGGGTAAATTGATAATTATAATAACAAAAGGGTTATTTGTTAATTATGATAATAGAAAAGGGTTATTTGGTAATTTAACCAATTAAAGGGTAATTTGGTAATTATAATAATAGAGGGATAATTAGGTAATTATGATAATAGAGAAGGGAAATTTGGTAATTTAAGCAATTAAAGGGTAATTGGTAATTATGATAATAGAGAAGGGCAATCTAGTAATTTAACTAATTAAAGGGGCAAATTGGTAATTTTGATAATGAAGAAGAGCAATTTGGTAATTTATCAAACTAAAGGGGCAATTTGGTAATTAGAATAATGAAGAAGGGTAATTTGGTAATTTAAGCAACTAAAGGGAAATTTGGTAACTATTTAACCCACTAAAGCGCAAATTGGTAATTATGATAATGAAGAAGGGCAATTTGGTAATTCATCCAACTAAAGGGTCATTTAGTAATTATAACAAAGGATAAGTGTAATTCGGTAATCTAATCAACCAAAGGTGAAATATGATAAGTGTAACAATTATGAAGGGTGATTGGTGACCTAATAAGTGTAGGAGATAGTTTGTTAACCTAAACCGAGTAAGGATGTGGCTAAGAACAACTATGTGTGGGTTACGTGCCTTGTGTTATGCCATATTGTGTACTTTATGCTTAATGATTAATCATTTGTAGCACAACTTGGACTGAATGTATGCTTATGTGACTTCCTTATGGCATGTGGATGATGATTATATATGTTAAGTATGTGAATGTACGAAAGTGAATATTATGTATGCACCTTTCATTATGTATGTATGTAGTGTTGTATTATGTGTTGCATTGCGGGCTTGTTTTTAAGTGTATTTTAAAGGGTTACTCAGTACCATGGTACTGAAGGGTTCCATTCGTGGGGCCCCTGCCTATTTAATAGGCAATGTCCCTTGTAGGTCGTTTTCAAGTGCTATTCAAGTGGGCCCTTGGGAAAGAGCATAAGGAACTATCCGGAAAGTCCTAGGGTTGTACTCTTTCTCTTTTAAATTCCTGGTTTTAATATAATCGTTGTTTTGTAACCACCATTGGTGAATTTTATTCTTGTAAATGGTTTACTACACTACTCTGATTTAAATATGTTTGAGTTTCTTGTAAATTTTATTTTACTCTTTTAGCCTTAGCACTTGGTACTGGAACAGTATGAGTAAACTGGTTTGGTACTACGTGTGGCGGTAATATTCCTAGAATTCATAGTTTTGTTATTCCGATTTCGCTAATTAATTTAATAAAACAAAATTTTTCAGTAGTGAATTTTGGGGGTGTTACAGCTCTGGTCTCCCTTTAGTCTCAATAGGCTGCACACTGGCTGGTAGAGCTGTTCATGTTATCCGATATCTACTTATTTGATCCGATATCCGAAGCGATCCGATCCGAAAAAGCAAATAACCGATCCGATTTTTTTTTCAAATCAAATATCCGATCCGGTCAACAAAAAGTCAAACAAACCAAATATCCGATCCGACAAATACAAATAATATTCGATCCGAAGAAAAATTATTATACATTTTTTATAATTTTTCATTTTATATATAATTGTATATAAATAAATTTATATGTGTCTGTGTATAATTTTTACTTACTTTATTTATTATTTGAGGAAAATTTTAATTTAATTGAAATTATATTTTTAATACAATCCCTTTTTAGATATTTATAAAAATAAAAATAAAAATACTCTGCATACGGATAGACTCCATCCACTCCTTTCTTATTTTAGTTTTAACATTAGATATTTGTTGAGTAAGTCGGATATTTGCTAAGCGAATCGGATATTTGCTCAGCATTCGCTCAACAAATCGGATAATATGAAATATATTTGTCATTTGGTAAATTTTTTATATTTGAAATTGTATTTGAATAATATCGGTTATATTTGATATCCGATGATATCCGATCCGAAAATTCAAATATCCGATCTTCCAGATATCCGAAGTTTCAAATCAAATATCAAATATCATTTTTAGATATCCGAAATTTCAAATATCCGACAATCAAATATCCGAAATATCGGATATTTGAATCGTGAACAGCCCTACTGGCTGGGGCTGGTGCCCTCTGCTGAAACTGCTATTATGGCACATGGTAGGTCCGCTGCTGATATGCCTACTGCTGAGGTACAAGCGGTCCCTATTGATGCTGATACTCAAAAGATTAGTGGCCCAGCTGACCGCACGTTCTACACTGAATAGGAGTACCCTAACAATTTTGCCCCAAATGATCCCGACTGCGGAAACAACACATAAAGCGCCTCACTGGTCTAATAGGTCTGCTCTATCCACCTGTCTGACCCCTAGGTTGATAACTTAAAGGTCCACTTCCTCAGAGCTAAATCCTGCCTCTAGAACCCTATGTCTCTGGTTCCTCTTACCCAAGATCAAAGCCTGCACCTATACCATAGTGGCAATGACACACACTCGCTCGTACAGGGTGGCTAAGTCTTGAAAATCCATAGCACTCATCATCCTCCAGATGCTAAAGTAGAGTCCCTACTCAAACTGATACACAATGGTAAACTCGCTAGTTGCTATCCCCAGTGCAAACATCAACAACTCTGAGAATCGAGTATGGTACTACCTCACGGTCATACCTCCCTAAGCAAGCTGCATGAACTTCTTCAGCCTATCCTTCTTGAGACTCTCGGGATAAAAATTATTGCAGATTGTTGTCTTGAAGTCCTCCCAAGACATCAACGGTCCTCCCTGCGCACAACGACCTACCCACTAAGTGTTAGCTACTCTTCGGAGAAAAAAGGTTGCAATGCTCGCCTTCCACCTCATACGTCCTGTCCATATCTCAAACTCATCCCTCTAGGATAACTGGGTCCTCATCACTGGTATAAAGTAGTAGGTAATGTCCTGTAACCCGTCATATCCAATCTTCCTCGATACCCTCCTGTAGATAATGCCGAGGTGGAGATGGCGGTTGAAGCTGAGGCGGCGGCAGTAGATGCCTGACAAACTCAATGAACCCCTCAAAAATTTCCTTAAGTCGAACGACGCGACCGTTAAGCGCCATGATGACTAATTAGCTGCAAGATAGAAAATGTTTTAGATCCTAAGCCTTCCTAGCTAACTAACACATAACACATATAATTCACATTTTAAGGCCACATAGGCTACCCGTCCTCGATTCCTCACAAGTTAATTCGGGTTTTTGAAAATAATATGGGTTCTTCTTAAATATGAAATAGACCGTTAAAAATCAGATGATGGATCGTTGAAAACTAAATTTTGAAAATCAAAATACAGTAATCAAACCAAAAGCTCTGATACAAACTTGTAACACCCTAAAATTTACTAGTAAAAATTTTCGTTTTAAGTGGAAGCGTATAATCAAATAGTTGGGTATTATCGTCATAATTAACATAATTTTGGCTTACCCCACCATCCTTACGTAAATCAAAAGGCAAAATAATTAGAAATTTTAAAACATGATAGTAAGAAACGAGACAACTTTTAATAACATCAAATAAGTGTTTGGAGATTAACTCCAATTACAATATCAACATACAAAAAAAAAAGGTATCTGATGGAGATAAGAGTCCAAAAAGGTATCTATGTATAACTATCATCCGGATAATATTACTCTACATATATAGCATCAAAGGCTACGAATTCATCCACCTGGTCCTCATCAACCTGCACATATACATCTGGGCCGTCTACTCGTTAGACTGAGTAGCACCTATGAAACAGATGATCAGTATGCTACGTACTAAATAAGGTAACAGTACAATCAAGCAAGGTTACAAGAATTTTCATAAGAAAATATACATGCATAAAATCAAAGAATGCCAGATAATTATTGAATATAAGTATTTCATTAGATATACCATATTCCAATCTTTTATTTACATTGAGTTTAGGGATCCCCACTATTCTTAAACTGGTGGAACGGTTTGAAAAAACCTCTTAGGGATAACACATCCAATCCACTATTATTATTCGGTGGAATTGAGCCAACAACTCACAGAGTAAAATACTCCTGAGCGACTATTATTAAACAGGTGGAATGACCTAAAGTACCTCTTGGGGACAAAACACTTGAACCACTATTATTATCCGGTAGAATGGACTCAACACCTCAGTCCTGACTCACGTAGTCTTCCACTTTAAATGATTAGTATTTTTAATTTATACTTTATCTCTTAATCATATTTTCATTCATGTTGAGTATAGGCCCCCACTATTCTTAATCCGGTGGAATGGACTAATGCACCTCTTGAGGACAACACACCCGAGCCACTATTATTATCTAGTAGAATGGACCCATATAAACACCTTGGCCCAACTCACGTGATCTTTTACTTTAAATGATTAGTATGTTATTCAGAATTGATTGCATATTATCATGTTGAACTCATATAAATACACAAGACATACAACTGAACAACATAAGTATGACCACGTAATTATCTTCAAATAATCATAATACCCTCAAGGCAATCAAGACAATCATATTCTCCCAAAGCCTTATGAAACCCAAAACATATAAATTTTCAATTATTATCTCAAGTACATATTCTCGGTTTCCCATAGATATCCTATATCCGACATTATACCCAATATGAACTTACATAACTTTATTACTCTCAATAATATCATTTCATAGCATTTCCATAAATAAATTATTCAATACGATATACTCAACATAAAGGCACATACAAAAATACATATACCACATAAATCCCTAGCTAAGACATGTATTCTTACCAACGAGAACATCAGGCTCTATGCACACAAATCCTAGACCTCCTCCAAGATCACCTATGAAAAAATAAGATAAAATATGATTAGGATCGAAGATTAAAAATTAAGGGAAGTTAAGGTAGAGGAGGGTAAATATGGAATTAATTGAAGTCAAATCGAAGCTTGAATTGTATGAAAGTGAAGAGGAATGTGTGGTGGAGCTATGGTTAAATTTTGGTGGTGTTTGGACAAGGTTTGGAGGTGAAATAGGGGTGCATGACCAAAAATGAAAAGTTACACGGCCGTGTAGCAGGTGGTGTAGCTTCTAGTCGAGAGAAAAAATGATGCATGGCTAGGCGGTGCAAGAATTGCATGGTTATACAGTAATAGTGCACAATAGGTCGAGAGGAGAAAAGATGCACGACCAAGCGGTGCAAGAGTTACATGACTATACAGTAGGAGATTTAAGTATTGCATGGCCGTGTAGTAGGTCGTGCACAGGCCGTTCACTTTGAACTACTACAACACACGAGAGGAAGAAAAAGGAAAAAGAAAAGGTGGTCGGCGGCAATGGCCGGCGACGGTGAGGGGGAAGGTTGGGGTGACCTTAGTGATCGGTCCACGGACCAAAGGGCGGCGAATGGTGGCCGAGGTGGTGCTCAATGGTGGACTAGGTGGTGCAAAGGACAAAGACAGGGAAAGAAGGAGGAAGAAGAAGAAGAAAAGAGAAGGAAGAGAGAAGAGGGATCTTAGTAATATATTTTTTTGACACAGAAAGTATAGAGTGGAGGCGAAACAAAGAGAAAAGAAGGAGAGTATTGTGTGTGTGTGTGTGTGTGTGTGTGTGTGTGTATGGTGTGAATCAGGAAAAAATAAAACAGAGGGGAAAGGCGACGTGCGACGTGTGTGCAGGGATAAGATGGTGACAGTGGAGGTGATGGTTGAGTATGGTGATAAAAATGCAGGTGATGGCAATGGTTATTAGTGAGGGTTGTGTAAGGATAAGAGAAAGAAGAAGAAGAATGGCAAGGGAAGTGATGGTGGTGCAGATCGGCAGAGATGAGATGAGAAGAAGGAAGAAGATAGGCATGAGGGATGGCAAGGATGATGGTGTCATGGTGCATGTGGGAGATAGGGTGATGGTGAGATTATGGTGGTGCACGAGGGTGACAAAGGAAGCAGGGGAAGAGAAATCCTTCATGCCACAAAGTCGATGTAGGAGAAGAAGGAAAATAAAAGAAAAGGAGAAAAAGAAAGGAAAAGAAAAAAAAGGAAAAGGGAAGAAGAGGTTAGGGGGTAGGATCATATTAGGTGATTTTGGATTAGCCAAAATAGTTAGGATCAATGGAAATTTTATTAGCTTTTGATTTTGGTTTACTAATTACGATTTATCCGAGTTAAGGTTTCGGTTAAATTTTTGGGATTAAGAAATTAGGTTAGGGCTAAAAATAAGATTCTTGATATTAGAATTAAATTAGGACATTAATGACATGGGATTAGGTTAAGTAAATTTTTGGGTTATTACACTTACAATTTAAGTAAAATTAATGACATAAAAATAAGTTAATTTGTTTATATTAGATTAGATAAAACAAAAGAGAGAGAAAAAGGAACCACAACTTGATTAATAACTATATATTGTTTGTTTGTAAGCTACTATTGATAGCTAAAAAGAATCCCTAACTTGGTTAAAAAATAATATGCTTTAGTGCTCGTTTGGTATGTGGGTAATAGGGGTGGAAAAATTACCCCCATATTTTATATAATTTGATCTAAAATGGGCATTTTATTAAAAATATATTTATTATTATTAAATACTTAGTATAAAATATACAAAATAGAGGAAAAATTTTTCCACCCCTATTACTCCCATACCAAACAAGCCCTTATTTGTAAATTAATTTAAGCTTTATTTATTTATTATTTTTTAAAAGAAATTATCCGTTTCTAAAAGTATGATTATAATTGAAATATTTCTCCCCCAACTACTATCTTTATATAATCCAAAAACAAAATTATTTTTTTATTAATACACACACACATTGTAATACCCCAAATTTTACTATTGAAAACATTTCATTTTACCACGGAAGCTTATAACCAAAATACTAGGTGTTACCTCCATAATTAATGTAAGTCTGGTTTACCATGTCATCCTTATATTAATCATAAGGATAAAACCATTAAAAGTAAAACAAGATAAATAGAAATAAGAGAAGCTTTATAAATGTAAATATGAATTTGGAGATTAATTTCAAGGTATAATAACAAAATATAACAAAAGGGATACCATGGATCGAAGAGTCAAAAAGGTATCCAGAAAAAAAACATCATCCGGATAACATAACTCTTCACCCAAATACCTAGTATAAGAAAAATCACTCCTGCCTATACAATGCATCATAGGAAGCAAAATCAATTAACTGGTCCTCAAAAGCCTACACAGAAGCATCAGGGTTGTCTTTTTGTGGGAATGAGCAATGTCCATAAAAATGATGGTTAATACCCTACGTACTAAGTAAGGTGACAATACTATTGAGTTAGGGATGCAGTTAAATACATACATTCACTGTAGATAATAATTACACATGAAAACACATAAAATATCACAAGGTAAGTACTGATCTAGGCCTATCTATTACATATAGTCATTTTGTGCTTTTGTTTACGTTGAGCATAGGGAAGCTACTATTCTTAAATAGGTGGAATGGTCGGAAGCACCTATCAAGGACAATACACCTAAGCCACTATTATCGTTTGGTGGAACAAACCCATCAACTCTCTTGGAAAAATTCACTTGAGCCACTATTATTAAATTGGTAGAATGGTCTGAAGCACCTCTCAAGGACAACACACCTGAGCCACTATTATCATGTAGTAGAATGGATCCAACACCTCAGTCCTAATTCATATACTCTTCTACTTTAACTCATTAGCATATTATCCATGAGATTATTTATCTCAAATCATGTTATCTTTCACATTGATTTTAGGTCCTCACTATGCTTAATTCTATGAAACAGACTAAAACATCTCTTAGAGACAACATACTTGAGTCATTGTGATCGTCTAGTGTAACGAACCCATAAGACACATCATCCCAACTCATGTGATCTTTCATTTTAAATGATTAATGTATTATTCATTATTGATTTGAAGATTAAATAATCATTTAAAGTAGGTAAATCCCATCACGAAGATTATAAGGCTGTACTTCAAGGTTAATATCCTTATATTTCCCTAAAATACTAATTTTACATTTTTATCATAACTCTTCTTCTATTACTCTTTTAGACATAAAAATCAGTACCTCTTCCTAAAATATTACTATTATCAACATACTTGAATTTTAAGGCCTAACTCTAAGATCTTGCATATATAAGAATAATCCTATCTCAAAAAGTTACTATTATTGGGGCTTATAAACCCTAATTTCACAAATATATCATAACTTTTCTTATAGGGCTCAAACAAATAATAGATTTAATATAGATCCCCAAAACACTAATTTTAACAACATATTAAATTTTCATGGTCTAACTCTACTGTTTCACACATGTGATAATAACCTCCTTATTTTAGGGTTGTTATTCCCAAATCAAACCATTTTCATACTTTATTAAACTTAGGTCATTCAAAACTACTCCAAGCACTCCATATATATTCCTTAACATGGTTTAGATGAAATAACACCTTAAAAATACCGTAATTCTCATATTTAACCCATGTTGACCAAAATATCCTTATCGATAACAAAACCCTTATTTCATGCAAATCTTATATATTTGGTAACATTATTCTCAAATCCTCCATTTATCTCCATATATTTTATTATAATCATTTCATACTCAACATACCTTAATTAATAAACCCATGTTACAACCATATACCAAACCGAGGGTTTTTCTTACATAAAATAACGATACCACATAATCTTCACTTACTCATTTTCTGTCATATAATATCAACTGCATATTATAGCATTGACAACCATAAATTAAATCACATAGTACAAATAATATGGTATAACACAAAAACAACATTCATAACACTTTAGCAACTATAACTCCTAGACTATGACAAATATCCTTACAAAAATGACTTCGTTCTCTATGGATGCTAATCATATTCTGCTTCCTCTGAAATCTCAAAAAAATCACCATTTCAGGATAACATACACAAACAAGAGAGGAGGAATGTCAAGGTGGCAAGCTAAGAGGGGTGGTAGCAACGACACAAGGTGTGGTTGCTAGGTTGTGTGCACTAGTGGTATTGGTCGAAGAAGAGGGTGTGCACTAGTGGAAATGGTTGAAGAAGGGGGTCGGTTTTGGTGGATGTAACCGAAGATGGAGGGTATGGTGCGGTTGTTGTGGCTTAATGGTGGGGGTGGTGTTTGGTTGTTGGTGTTGTAGTCAAGGGAAGAGAAAGAAGAAGTGGTTGCTACGGTGTGGTTGGCCGATGATGGAGTATGAGATGTAGTGGAAGTTGCTAAAGAGGGATGGTGTGGTGCGAAGGTTGTTGCTGCAACCAAAGGGAAAGAAAAATGGAGGGAGTGTGGTGTGTTTGGCCAGTGGATGGGGGTAGTAATAGCGGATTTGGCCAATTCTATGGGTGAGGGAAAGGTAAAGGTGACCAAAGGTGGTGTAGATGATTCGGCTGGGCTCATTGGTGGTGGGTTTTTTAGGTTGTTTAGGTGACAGTAAGGAGGAGGAGAAGCTATGTTGGTGATGTTTTGATGGAAAAGTGGAGGGAGAAGGAGAATGAGTAGTTTGGCGCATGAGTTGTGTATATATATACACGAACAAGTTGCATGCATGAAGAGAGGGAGAAGGGAAGGTGAGGTGATCGATATGTTTGTTAACGCAACATATCACGCAGAAAGGAGAGTTAATGGGTGATGGTGAGGGCAGTGTCTAATTATGGGATATGAGCATAGCAGGGAGATTTGGTTGGGGAAAAAGAACAAGTTCACGCAATCCCAAGTAGAAGAAGAAAAAAGAAGCGGGGCAAATGGGGGAGAACATGAAAAGGAAAATTGGAAGGGAAAAAAGGAAAATGGAAAAGGGGAAGAAAATAGTTTTGGGTTTAAAATTTAGAATTAGATTAAGATAATTTAGGTTAGGTTAAAATAAAAATACAAAATTTTTGAGATTATAACTATGTTACGATATTAATTATTCGTGGTATCACACACGCACACACACAGATACTAATATAATATTTTGAAATTAATTTTATAAAAATTTAAGTTTCATCAATTACGTTATATTTTATGAATGGAATAACTAAAAAATGTATATTAAATGTGGACTATAGCTTCATTTGAAAATATAATATGCTAAATTGAATATAAAACTAAGTGCTAAGGTTATGGTTATCTAAAATTCTTTATACTCTATTTGTTCTATAAAGATGTTCCTAGATTCTACTTTCACACATAATAAGAAATATTATGTTTCTAAAATAAATTATTTTTATGTAATTTTTATAAAAAAAGTTAATGTCTACTTTTTATTTTTGCCTCTATATTTTTGTTTTATTCTTCTATATATCAATTGTCATGACAATTTTTAATAAAAAAATAATTATCATATTAAAGATATATTTATTATTTTATAAAATTGTACATAAATTACTAAAATAACTTGTTGTTTTTATGAACAACAAGAGTATAATCTAATGACATTGAAAAAGTAAATATATGCAATTTTTTCCAATATTATAATTAGAATTAATTTGATTAGTAGCCTAATTAAATTATATGATGTATTAAATGAGAGTATAATAGAATTTTAATATATTAAATTTAATTTTTATAATAAAATAAAAATCTAATAAGAGATAAATAAAAATAGAATCTAGGACCAAGGGAAGGGTCAAGAGGATATATGCTAGCTAGTATAGCAGTACTAAAAGATATTCATTGTATGCTGACACTTGTGGGAACAAAACCCCATGTTTCTCTTGTGATAAAAGACAATGATTTATTATCATTAGTGTTGGATTTGGTTAGAGTCTAAATAGATTTAAATTTAAATTTATTTATTATACTTAGATTAAAATTTAATTTAGATTTATTAGATTTTAAAGGTTTAAATATAGATTAATTGGATCTTAAATAGATTTTGTAATTTAAAAATATATAAATATATTTATATTTAACATAATTTAATATGTTTTTTTTTAATTTCTCCTAGTGAGAAGATAAATTTTAAAATAGTTACTTTAATTTTTCATATAGTATTTTAATATTTTTAGAATAAAATATTATACATATTGGTTATAAAATAATTAAATAAAATTAAAATTAAAAATAAATAAATAGTTCAAATAATATCACAATAAGGATAATAAATATAAAATTTGTGTGTGTGTGTGTGTATGTGTCTATATATATGTATGTATGTATTTATTTATACACATATACATATATAGGGTTGCTCATATTATCTGATATCTACTTATTTGATCCGATATCCAAAGTGATTCGATTCAAAAGAATAAATAACTGATCATATTTTTTTTCAAATCAGATATCTAATCCGGTCACCGAAAAGTCAGACAAACTAAATATCTAATTCGACAAATACAAATAATATCCGATCCGAAGAATTTATACATTTTTATAATTTTTTATTTTATATATAATTGTATATAAATAAATTTAGATGTGTGTGTGTATAATTTTTGCTTACTTTATTTATTATTTGAGGCAAATTTTAATTTAGTTGAAATTATATTTTTAATATAATTTCTTTTTAGATATTTATAAAAAAAAATAAAAAAAAAACACTATGCATGCTAATAGACTTCATCCATCCCTTCCTTATTTTAGTTTTAACATCACATATTTCTTGAGTAAGTTGGATATTTGCTCAGCAAATCGGATGATATCAAACATATATGTGATTTGGTAGTTTTTTATATTTAAAATTTTATTCGAATGACATCGATTATATTTGATATTCGATCTAAAAATTTAAATATCCGAAGTTTCAAATCAAATATTATTTTTAGATATTCGAAGTTTCGGATATCCGAGAATCAAATATCCAAAATATCAGATATTTAAACCGTGAACATCCCTACACATACACAAAACAGATCAAACGAATCAAATCTGAGTTTGGATTTGAGACTACAAGACCCATATACAAACTCATTTAAATTTAAATATATATAGACCTAGATTCGTCAAGTCTAAAAATTATGAACCTAAATCTACTAAAAATAAGATGAATGTAACATATTTAAATTATATACGGATCCAATATCGTCTGTACTCTTAGTGTTTAGAATTTGGACTTTAGAATTAAATTGTGATTTATTGATGTGATATTGTGAAAAAAAATTATGTAATTTATATATTATTTTAGACAATAATAAATATGTTTTTAATATTATAATCATATTTTTTAAGTTAAAAATAAAATAATTATTAATGTATGGAAGAAAAAAAGTATTAAAATTAAAAGTTAATATTAAATATTTAAAATATTTTTTTCTAAATGATTTGTTTTACCTAAAAAAACTTTATTTATAGTACTAATTTTTAAGAGCGTTGTTAGTATTGCGTGTGAAAACACATATCTTACCGCTTAAAATATCCTAATGATGTAGTCCGGCCAATCGGATTCATTTTTGTCGTTTTTCAAACCACTAATATTGTTTGATTTCCGTGTATCATCCTCGCATGTTTTTGAGGACAAAATATTTATGTCACTTGTCAGGAAAAGTAGTACTACATTAAAATAATTACAAGAGGTCGCACACAGTTACATAAATATATATTCGCACAAATCTTAAATCTCATTCGACCAAATATCAGATATTTTTTTAAAAAAAATTTACCAGTCGATGCTAATGTCTCATTCACGGAAAATTATATTATAAATTTATAATGTGTAAAATAATAATATTTTTTATTATTTACTATAAAAATATTTTTTATATTTATTTAATACTCAGCTCTAATAATTTTTTTCATGTCACTCTTTATCTTATATTTCGGTTAACTTGCTTTAATATTTATTTGTTAGAAAAAGATAATTTTGCTCTAAATAAAGAATATTATTGTTAGCTAAAATAAATGATAAATACAAAACATTTGTATTATATAAGTATCTTTCAAGTAAGAATTATAGATGTTCCATGTGTGTTTTTTGTTTAGATTGAAGATACATGCTTTTATATGAAGGTATTGCCCCATCATCAAAAGATTCAATGATCTTGGAAATTTTGAAATGATTTGATAAGGAAATGTACGTATAAGTATGAAGAATTAAAATTTCTTCTATGATCCACTCTAAATATATAAAAAAAACTTTTAGAAATAAAAGTTGTAGGTATCTTCATTAACTTTTTGATGCAAATTGAATCACTTCATTTAAAAATTATACAAAAAAGTTATGGCTGAAATACTGAAGTTTGTCCAAACAACAACATAGTAAAGAAACAAAGTTGAATAAGACTTGGTTGTGGTGTGCTACACAATTGTGTTCAACATTAGCATGATATCGTGTCTTTGCCTCCAACACAATCGAGCCATGTTGAGCTACACTACCGTATTAGAGCCAACAATTATGAATTTTGTATGATTTCAATGCCATTAGCCCAGTTATTTTGAGACAATTTTTTCCATACTCCTTTAGCACACCTTAGGGCATTCTCCAATAGCCTCTCTTAGTATTTTCCTCTCTATTCTCCCCTCTTCTTCATTATATATTCAATCAAAAATTAGATATAAGTTTTCATATGTTCGTAACCACTTTGTTTTGGATAATCTATATGTGATACTTGTATTTTGATATCACGATTTCTTCTAATCTATTTATTTCTCCATTTTAATTATGTGTTCTATTTGTTATTGTGCTTTTTAATTCAATAATGTCTGAGTAGTCGTTTATTCTTGGATATAATAAAATTCATTTACGGTGACGACTTGATGAATTAATCTAATTACTTTCATAAATTGCTTGGGGTGCGTTATTCAATTGCAAGGGTTTGATTGTTTAGGTTTAATTTAATTAACCATCAATTTGAATCAAGTAGGTTGTCAATCGAGGAATTAAAAGGTGAAAATTGATGCCAGAAAGAAGTAATTAAATGGGATCACAAAATTAGGTTTGCAATTCTCAAAAATATATTGGACTAACATGAACTTAATAAGTTTAATTTGGTTTAGCATAATGGAAATAAGTTGTTACACTAAGTTAGGCATAACTTTTAGCCATTGAAAGAGATTAATAGTTATCATAGGTTGGTTGTTCCTAACACATAGAATGATGTGAGATGCAATTGATTAATTTATTAATTCACATCGGAATCACAATCGAGGTTCAATCCTTGGTATTTTTTTTATTAATTGGAATTTGTTATTAGGATCATCTAATATTGGTGAAGTTTTTGATCATTATTATTGACATTGTCATTTCAATTAGTCTAGATAGTCACGAATAATGGAAATCAGTATTTAACGACGAAGTTCTCATTGATATAGCCTTGTTTCACTACAACAACATCCATGTGCTTGTGGATTCGGACAATCAATAAAAATTCTTCGATAAACTAAAAACTATCAAATTTTAAATTGAAATTCATAATCAATCAAAATGAACTAATAGTGAAGCCCAAAAATAATAGTTGAAATAATTTTAAATGTACTAAGTATTTCTAATTGATTGAATTGCAAATGAAGAACCTAATGAACTTTTGTATGAAAAATATGGTTAAACGTTGGTAGTGAAGTAATTTCTTCCTACTTAATCCATTGAATTTACATAAAAAGGTGCTAATAATTACTGATTCAAATGATATCAAATAACAATGATCATCATTCTATTTGTATATAATAATTATTATTGTAATTGTATAATATTAATTATAATGAATGAAATGATAATTGATAAAAAAAATATATATAACATAAGACTATTATCATCATCACTAGTATAATTACCAACTTCACTTGGAATAATCACCAAGCTAGCAATGGAATTATCACCATCACAACTAGAGATGATCATCATTCTATTAATGAGAATCACTATAATCACCAACTTTATTACTATTCATAATAAAAACAATTATTATTATTATTTTATTATTATCACTATTAATTACTTAACATAATAATTATTATGATTATAATAGTGATGTATACAGTAACCATTATTATTGTCATTGTTATAGTCACCATTCTATGCCAAGATAATCGCTAAGTCGTTATATGATAGTCATTACTCTATGACTAGATAATCACCCATGTTGAGCACAATAATCACATATAAATTTGTTATATGTTTTTTTCCTATATAAAGACAATTTATATACATAATACATGTTTATTAGCTTAGAAGTTTTACCTTGTAAGTATTTTAAACAATAAAAAGTAATAGAATTTAACTATGTATTATATTTGAAGGTTTTGTCATGCAATCAAGACTAAAATTTATAAATATTAATTTAGCTAGCTTGATTTAGTTGGAATATGAAAATTATATCTAATTTTTATAGTATTTGTCTTATTTTAATAGCAATTATATTTTATTTCAATGATGACTATATTTCTTGGCATGAATAATATGCTAAGAAAACATAACATGAATAATAGAAAAATTAAAGAATATATAACAAATAGTGTTTATGTATTATATCCATAATGATCATGCTCTATATGCATATTAATTATGTCTAGATTTCTATTTTATAAATCAGAATAACTATGTGCTTTAGGGTTTATGATATAGCAATTGCTCATTCACTATATTAGTATTAATTTTTAAATGGAATTGCTCTTGCTCCCGTCCTCATGTCTATTATTAAACGAAAAGACAATAATATATTACTATTATATAAAAAGGTAAGTATATTTTAATACTAGATTTTGATATTTTTTTAATGGAACTTTATGTTGTGGTTGATGTTATGATGGTTGGATAAGACGATAGATCACTACAAGAAAGCGAGTTTTCATCAACGTCATTTGTTATCGTCGAAAGCCTAATTGTTGTCACTAGATAACTATGGCGACAATATATTGTTGTTACAAAGACACCATCATAAATTTGTACCAAGAAAAGTTTCTAGCAAAGGAAAAAAATTCTCGTTGCCATAAAACTTACAACAACAACTTCAGTCACCACCAATACTCTTTTTCGGCTCAACACATTAAAACATTTATTTAGCATTTAAAAAACATAGCATCATAAGGACAAATTTTAAAATTTAATTGACTTTAAAAAAATTTAAACTAATAATAAAATCATATCATTGCTATAAAGGTCTATAAACATGACATTTTTATTTCAAAAATTAAATTTATAGTAGCAACATGTTGTCGCCGTAAAAGGTTATAGCTTCAGCGCATACTAAATATTTTATTTTGAATTTTTAGTGACGAAATATGATCTCTAAAAACACTTATTGTTATGTTTTGTGCTTAATTTTTTTATTTTATTTTAAATTTTAAATTATTAATGGTGATATGACATCACTAATTATTTTTATAGCAATAATCCTTTTTTCTTTTAAAAAATTTGGTATTTATTAACTATTAAAATCTTATGTAAATATTTTTTTCTAGATATAAACATATGATTATAAATATATATATTAAATATCAATACAAAGTATAATTATAATTCATACAAATTTGATGTCTACATTCAAATGTTCAAAATCAATCTAATTTAATCAAATTTCTCATTGCCACCCTCATTTTCGGTTTGTTGATGAGATTGTCCTGAAACAACCACAAAAAACCTCTAGACATCATTAATACTTGTTATGCAATATTTATATAAGATTTTAATAGTTATACAATAAAATAGAATATTAGTACTTGTTAATATTAAATAAACATTAGTACTTAGTAAAATAATAATAATATATAAACATAACATTACATTGTACCTTTTATTTATCTAAAAAAAGTATACACATTAATAATTCCATAATTCACACAATAAGCAACAATAACGTGTTCACAATCGACCAAAATACATATAAATTATATCACAATTAAAATTGTACATATATATATATATATCAACCATTGTATACATTTAGGTATAATTAAAAATATATATATTATAACAAGAGAAAACAAATATACCTATAAAGGAATATTTAAGATGATAGTGATGGGTGACAATTAAGTGACCTACGAGCACCGACGGGCCTGCCACTTGCCTAAAATAAATAAATTAATTTCAATTTAACTAAAATAATTGAAAAATAAGTAATTTCAATTTAAACTAAAATGAGTAACAAATGGTGGTGGTGGCAGGAAGGAGGGTGTGGCAACAAGTAAGGAAATGGTGTAATACACACCTTCGACAAAACCCCCCCAAAATCAATTAAAAACACATACAAACATTAAATTAATATGAAATAAACAAATTCAACAAAAAAGACAACAAAAACTAACCTTCGAATGACTCTTTAATCTTCATTTGCCAAGTGTAGAGAAGATAAGAAGTGAGGTCGAAGGAAGATGAAAGAATAACATGGGTAAAGAATCTTCTACGTACGATTCTTAATCGTTGTAATTTTTTTTTTTTTTACTTCGACAATTAAAGAAATGTATTATGCATATGTTTTATGTCCAAGTAAAGAAAATCTTTCTTGGGGGATGATATCTACCCAAAATTTTTATTTAAGGTGTTTCGATTGCAAATATTTGTTAAAGTAAATATTTTGTAATAAAAAAATAAAAAATAAATTTTTGGGAGCAAAATTAAAACATATCGTGCCTGTGATATATGTTGCTGTTAAAATCAGCTCCACCAACAATATGACATCTCTACAAATAAACTTAATTTCAATTTTTTAGAAACATAATTTTTATCCAAAATTTTCACCTAAGTTTTCGCTACGATAAATATTTCTAGTGACAACAATTGTCACTATTATATAATTAAAATTATAATATTTTCTGGAATGGAAAATTTAATACTTCTTTTCTTAATTGTAACATTATCGGTGCTATAATTTTTTAATGACAACTCTTTTTCTCATGAGAAATAATATTCTAGTAACGACACTTTCATTTAAAATGAATGTTGTTGCTGGAAATTTAATAGCCAAGACACTTTATTGGTAAAAAAAAAATTATAGCGACACTGAATTGTCGTTGCTATATATCTATTTTCAAGCGGTGATAGTCCAATTAAAAAGATATTTAACCTATAAAATAACTAAAATTTAAATAAATTATCCTATTTATTTGAAGTTAAGTTTTTGAAATCTATTACTGTCGGTAACTGAGGATGGGTTAAGAGAAGTAAGATAACATTCCACTAAAAAAAGAGTTAATATAACATCAACATTCAATTACAGCTTTTATAATTTGTGGCATTGCTTTTTACATGCGTTCACGAGCATTAAAAATTATTTAGTATACCAAGATCTTGTTTTGGCAAGTGACCGGCTATTCAAGTGCACTTTAAAATAATTTGAGATAAAAGTAGGACCCCCTCTTCAAACTAATGGGTCCTATTAGTTAAAATAAAGTAATAAGTTAATAATTTACTTGAAAAATGTCCAACACCTATGCTTTATTAATATAATTATAATGATTACTAGTTTGTTGTCCTGTGCTAAGCATTGTGCGTATTTAGTAGCTGATTTTGATATAGTTGGTGCTTTATACTATTATGTACTTAATAATATTTATTATATTCTATAGTTTAGAAAAGGAAGAACTAACAATATTGGAGTTATTATTTCTTAGTTTTATTGGAATCGATAAAATGAGGTCAGATGATAAAAGACAGTGATAATACATTATATTTTTATAATTTAAGAAAGATTGATTATGATAAATAATTTTAGTAAGAAGTAAATTTTGATATTTTTCTTTTCAACCATCATATGATTAATATTTTAAAAAAGAATTTTTCTTTTTAAGTATAAATGCATGGAATATTGTAGGAGGGAAGCCTTAGGCATTAGATTATTATCTAATATTAATCTCGTAAATGATATAAATTATGCATTGTCATATCAATTAAATTCATATAAAAGTGATTGATGTAAGTATATGTAATTTGGACTCAACCTGACCATGATGCTCCAAAGGTATCAAGTAACGACTTTAATGACGCATATCACTAGGTTGAATTCCACAATTGTTATAATGTCTTTGCCTTCTCTTGTATGTAAAAAAAAAAAAAATTGGACTCAATATATTTAATTTGATGTGTACCCCATATATATAGAGATATTGAGTGTTATAGGTTCTAATTAACCGAATTAAATTAATTTGATAGATAATATATCAATTATGTATATATATGATTACGATCTTTGAATTACATGCAGTTTTATTCTCATTAGTCCCCATCACCTCTTAGATATAAAAGAGTGAGCCCTAGATCTTATAAACTATATTACCTTATTTGATCTCTTTTTTAGATTAACTATATTCAACTATCTTAACAATTATGAATTTAGGCGTACTTTTGAATCATTAATATCCATTAATTTTATTGAATTGACATGTGGCTCGTCAAATTAAAATAGAATATGTACCCTCAAGCTTTAATATTCATTACATAGTTAATTTAAATTGTTCGTCATTTTCTCTTTTTTCTTCTTTCTTCCCTATACATATTTTCTAATGTGTATCCTAATATTTAGAAAAAATCGAAAGTAATATATATAGTGTTTATTTAGTAGACCATATGACATGAATTAATAATGTATTTGAATTAATAATATTTGATAATTTATCTGATTTAAAATGAAATGATATATATATATTAATAATTTTAAATATTTTTTATTTAATAAAAATTGATAAATGAATATATTTAGTAAGGATATAATCATAATAGTTTAGGATAGTTTGAATATTTAATAAAAAATAATAATTTCTATTTATATAATAATAATATTATAGATAATATAAATAATGAGACTCGAATCGTAATGTTTTAATAATAATAGATTATAACTTTCAAGTCACATGTCATCAGGTTAAATCTCGATAATTATAATGAATTTTTTTCTTTTATTGTATGTAAAAAAGATAATGAATTTCTGAAAATAATATGTAAAATAAATAAATTGAAGCCTATTTGAAAATTAATAATATAGATAATAAGATACAAAATAAATACAGAACTACTTTACACCCAAAAAGGTAAAATAAAATGGAAGTCTCCTCAAATAAAGAAAATAAAGTAAAATTTAGGAAAAAAGTGGAGCCAGAGCCAGCTATGTAGTACGCACTAATCGACTAACCCCACTCCGACGGTTTATAGTTTTTTTTTTCTTTTTTTGACGCAATATGGTTTATAGTTTATTTATGTCTTTATGACACTGCCATTTCTGTCTTAGGGACCAAGTCAGAGGGCATTTTCGAAAAACACCCTCGCTCCCAACTTTTCATCTTTTGTATTAAAGAAACTGACATTTATTATTTTGTTATTCAATTAATTTAACCTCTTGGCTCTAGCCGCTGTGTAATGACGTGTTCGATCCGTTTGTAACCAAAATTTGATCTTAATTGCGTACGCGTATATGTTTTCAATCACTTCTCTGACAAGCTGCCTTCTTCTCGTCATCTTCATCATTACGAACCTTCCTCTTCACTGTTGTTCACAACCATCCGCCCTCCCCCACCAAACCATCGAGTCTCTGATTCTGGTCAAAGTTCATACCCAATATCCGAATTCATACGCTTTTCTCTTTTCTTTCTTCCTTTGATCTGGGTTTCGCTGCTCAATTCGATATGTGGTAATCGCTTCTTTTCGGTAAGAATCCAGAATTCTCCTTTTCTTATTCTCATTTGATTGAAAATTTGGAAAACCCTATTTGCATAGTCCCTCGATTCTCCTTCATTTCATCGTTTGTTACTCCTGGTGGAGTTGACCTGTTATTCCCCTACTAATCGAAGGTGTTCGAGAGTTTATTCCTTTTCTTTTTTTCCTCAGTCGTGTTTCGTCATCGATTTGTCCTCACCATTCCTTTTCCGGGTTTTGGTAAATCACATGAAACTATAGCTTGTCGAGTTCTTGTTTTTTCTTTTTCTTTTTCTTCATTTTTTAGTTTTAGTTTGCCTTTCGGCGCTCTTGGGTGTATGTACGCGCTTCTAGTGTAGAATTTGTTGATATGGAGAAAATTGGAGCACATTGAATGGTTTACATTTCTAGAGTTTCAAATTATCAAAGATAGTTTGAAGCTTGAACTACGAATTTGAAGAGCGAAAATGTCGTCAGCTGGGTTAGCAGTCAGTCGGATTTTCGACGATGAGTTTGCATTTTCCCCGCGGTGCTTCCATAAGGCATTGAATCTGTGCTCAGATGAATCAATCATGGTTTATTTGAGTGTTTCGGGGAATGTGTTTCCGATGCGGGTATTAGAGTCGGATTCCGTTGAATCCGTGAAGTTGAGGATACAGTCTTGCAAAGGTTTTGTTGTGAAAAATCAGAAACTTGTTTGTGGGGGTCGCGAGTTGTCCAGGAGTAACTCTCTTGTCCAGGACTACGGTGTTACGGATGGAAATGTGTTGCACTTGGTGCTTCGGCTGTCTGACCTTCAGCTTATCAAGGTCAAGACTGTGTGTGGTAAGGAACTGACTTTTCAGGCCGAACGCTATAGAGATGTTGGGTATGTGAAGAAACAGATTGCTAGGAAGGCAAAGGGTTTAGTTGAGGAAGAGGATCCCGATCTCATTTGTGATGGTGAGAAGCTTGAGGATCAAAGGCTTATTGATGATATTTGCAAGCATAGTGATGCTGCAATTCACTTGGTTATTCAGAAGTCTGCTAAAGTTAGGGCTAAGCCTGTAGATAAGAATTTTGAATTGTCTGTTGATGCTTCACCTATTAGGCTTAGGAGAGAGTATGATGCTGGTGAAGCTCAATCCGAGGCACTCTCCGTTGTGCCTCCAAAGATTCCCGAGCGAGATTTCTTGCTGGAACCTATAGTTATCAACCCTAAGGTTGAAATACCTTCTGCAATATGGGATCTGATTAAGGTGACTTATGATGGTTTGGACAATGGAAATTACCCCTTCAGGTCGTCAGAGGGATCAGGAGGAGCTTATCTTATGCAGGATGTGGCAGGGCTAGAGTATGTTTCGGTATTTAAGCCAATTGATGAGGAGCCCAAGGCTGTGAACAACCCTCAAGGGCTTCCGTTTTCTCCTGATGGTGAAGGGTTGAAGAGGGGAACTAGAGTTGGTGAAGGAGCATACAGGGAAGTGGCTGCTTACCTCTTGGATCATCCAAGGAGTGGGCGGCGTGCAATTACAGGGGATGAAATAGGTTTTGCTGGGGTTCCTCCTACTGGTCTTGTCAAATGCTTGCACAAGGGGTTCAACCATCCTAAGGATGTGACTCTTAAGATCGGATCTCTGCAGAAATTCATGAGGAACAATGGAAGCTGTGAGGATATGGGTCCCGGTGCTTTTCCTGTGGAAGAGGTACATAAGATCTCTGTATTGGACATGAGGTTGGCAAATGCAGACAGGCATGCTGGAAACATTCTATTTCGCAAAGAACCAGGAACTGGGAGAACAGTTCTGATTCCAATTGATCATGGATATTGCTTGCCTGAGAGTGTAAGTCTTGCTTGCTTTAATGCACTTATAACTACTGCAGTTTAATTGCTCCTGGTTTTTTCTTGCATTTTACTAGTATTTCATGTTAAGTAATTTCACTTCCCTTGGAGAAACGCACGTAATTCACAATCTGTGCTTTGTACCATCATGTGAGGCCTTCTCATTTTAGTTAATACATTACCATTTTTACGCATTCATCTGGTCGATTATCCATTTCCTGTGTAATCCTTTGAGTTGATTACTGATTTGGACTATGGATGAACTAATGGCTGGCCTTATGGGGAGTTGGTGCAAAATGTCAAGCTAATGCCTGATATCAGATTAAATATTTTAAAGCTTAATCTGCTTATTTATATATTTTTTTATGTTTGTGTTGATTGCATCGGGTACAGATTCATCATAACTATTTAGATTTTGTGGTTGTGTCCATTGAACTTGTAACATATGGCTTGATGTTTGTCGATCTGTTTTGACATACGAGGACAATATATTTAGTGGATTATTAGTCGGGGTATGAAGGCATAGTATTGTCTTGAGATGAGCCCGATTTATCCTCATCCTTACTCATCAAACATTCCGACCTTTGCATAGCATCATCCTGCATTTCTTTGAGCTGCTTTTGATACACATTCATCATCTACGGTGGCTCTCCTAATTTTTTTATGCTTTGCCACAGTTTGAAGACTGCACATTTGACTGGCTTTATTGGCCACAAGCTCGCCAACCATATTCTTCTGAGGACGTTGATTATATAAAATCTCTGGATGCTGATGAAGATATAGCCCTCTTGCAGTTTTACGGATGGAGCCTTCCGCTTGAATGTGCTCGTGTACTCCGCATATCCACCATGCTTCTAAAGAAAGGGGTGGAGAGAGGGCTTACTCCGTATGAGATCGGAAGCATCATGTGCAGGAAGACGTTAAAGGAGGAGTCTGTCATCGAGGAGATTGTTCAAGAAGCGCTGGACTCTGTGCTACCTGGCTCAAGTGAATCTGCGTTCCTTGAAACAGTTTCTGAGATCATGGATAGCCGCCTTGTTGAGATTGCTAAATGAAGAAGGGGGAAAATTGTTAGTATATGATATGCATATTGGTAGATGGCAATTTATTTTTATTTTTATTTTATATTTTTTTCAGTTTCAGGTGAATAGCATTGCATCTATAGTACATTCTTTTGCCCTTTCATTTTACAGTCCATAAAAATTCAGAAAAAAATAAAAATAAAATGACGACCTGGTTGCGGTCTTCATTTAATATCTCTAACTAGTAGTGGCATTTGGTTTTTCATGGATGGATTTCTTCAAACTTGTTTCGTGTATGGTTGTGTTGAAATATTCGTTGTATTGGTAAATGAATAAAGTTTGCTTTTTGTACAGATTTAGAGTTGTATTTTGGTGATTCCTGTGTTGCCTGATTCCGTAATCTCTTACAGTGTCCTGGTATTCGATGGATGTTGCTGCTTTCGGGGTTCAATCAGCACGCACCTACTAGGAAAAGGAACTACCTGTAAATAAGAGAAACTTGCTGTAAAATCTATGTCCGGCATATGCTTGTTATTGGGCAAATCCAGGGACACATTTGAACTCGACTCCAATGAACAGTGTGAAGTATTGATTTGTTCTTTTGACGGGTAGCACAGGCTCTTCATGGAATCAAATTTCCCAAATGTAGGTATAGAAAAACGAATAAGAAGCTCATACCTGCCTGAACTCTGTAGACAGACCATATACATTCAATAAAAGTCCGCAGACATGTTAGCCCATGTATGCGCCTGATCTTTCTCTTCTACTTATTTCCGTTGGTTATGGCAGGTACTTGAGATGTGCCTTGCTTGAGTGCCCTGAGGTTGAAGCATTGGGCGCCAATAGGCTTTCTGTACCACTTGATTGGACTATTTAAAATAATGAACATCGAATACGAGTGAATGTACATCATAGAGTTTCCCCGCCAGTGACAGTGTCACCGGTAACTTTAATACAACAAAAAAAGTCTTGAAATCGGGGTCAAATTTGAGTGCGGGGCTTTGACATCCAATGATCTGCTTCTACATATTGCAAAGCAGAATTTTTAATAAAGATTGGACGGGGTTGGGTGTTTTCAAAGTTGGGTCTGGAATAAGATGGAAAAGAATGGTGGAAAAAAAAAACAGTTATTTGAAAAACTTACATTTACTATGTAGAAAATATTTTTCGATATAATACTAAAAATACCCCTTACTTGTTGGTGCTTTCGGCTAAAAGAAAGGTAGAGCTGACAAAAGTTGATCCGATCCGTCCAATCCGACCCGATCCAATCCGACCAAAATCCAACCTGATCTAAATCCGATCCGACGCTGACCCGATCCGGCACTGATCCGATAATAATAAACCCAATCCTGATCCGACCTGATTCTATCACAACTTATGACCCGTCATAGACCCGACTAGACATTAACCTGACCCGACATAGGCCCTACCCGCCATCGATCCAACCTAAAGTTGACCCGACCCGACGTTGAACCGACATTAAAAGCTATTATAATAATAATAAATTACACATATTTTATTATTCATTTAAAGCTTTTAAAAATATAGTGTTTTATAAATTATACTTATTTTTCATACTTTTACCCCAGACATCCTTATTTATTAATGATATCTTAATAATTTTTTCCACACAAAAATACAATATTAAGAAGTCATAATAATAATTTAATAAATAATTAACAATTAATAACATATTATTAATTATATGCTTATATGAAATCAAACTTAATACTTTCGAGGTTAATGAGTTAAAGTAATTTTCGTAGTGAAGGTGTATATTAGATAATTTTTTAATATCTTTTATTTTCTTTGCCTAACTATTTTTACAAGTTCACAACTTGTAAACATACACATGTCCTATAATATCAAATAAACTTATACACATAATCATTAATATTACTCAACTAGCAAATTATTGATTTATTATATTATATTATATGTTATTACTTATGGTGTAAAATAATATTTTTTTTCTTTGATTCCATCATCCATGACATGTATTTTTGTGATTTAGAGTTTTTATTTTTATTACTTTTGAGCTAGTAAAATAGAGGTGAGTTATCTCAATCCCCAGTATATAATGATACCCTTATTTACCAGTACTACAATGGTCAACAAGAAGCTTTAAATTGCGTGTCGGCTACGACCATACCAATTTTTGGTGCCGTTGACAGGGATTGCAAACTTCACCTTTATTTTACAAGTATTTTTACTATTTTTATTTTTACTGTGTTTTGTGTGTCATGTCATCCTTTTATTTAGAAGTCAGAGTTCTTGAGGGCACTCAAGTCTCTAAATTAATAGGTGTCCTTTAGGTGGCTATGAGAGGATCCTTGGGCTATGTACAAGTTTGCATTAACGTTAATGCTAGAGTAAATGAGGTAAGTTCAAGTACCCTTAATGATAGATTTAATCAACTTACTACTCTTGTTTCACAGGTGGCCATAGCTACTGAGGTTATTAATACAAAAGGAGTGTGTCATGCATAAGGAAATTTATATGCTTACCATGCATAAGCTATGAAAGGATGAGGATGGACACAACCTAGTGCTCAATCTTTCAATGAATTCCAAGGACATGACCCCTACACAAGCACATACTATTCAGAAATGAGGCATCACGCCAACTTTAGATAGGAGATGAATGATTGTTATCAAGTGCCATATCAAGACCCTTACAAACTCGAATAGGAAGCTTCAAAATATTATCAATATCCTCAATAATAATTTTCTCCAATTTAAGAACGTTCAAGTTAAAAAAAAATAGGCAAACTTTTAAAGCATTGATAAATGGGAAAAACCAACTTATTCAAAGTTAAATTAAACAAAATAAAAGGATGTTAGTGTTAGAGGAGAAAATGAGTTATGTTAAACATGATCAATCAATTACAAGCACAAAAAGAGCTCTCTAGTACTTCAGTTCCAAATTCAAGTGAGAGCTATGAGTATAATGATGCCATGTCTACATGTGAGGATGAGTTAGTTGAGGAGGTCCCCATGGGGCATATTGAAAATTATAAGCAAATGGAAGAAGAGCTTGTAAAAGTAGATGAAGAATCTCATCAAAATAAGGATCAATTGAACAAAGAGAAACATACATATGGTAATACTATCACTTTCATCTACCATAGACCATCTTTGGACATTTGTTCCTCAATTTTGCTTGGAGATGAACATGAAACACGAGATAAGCCCTTGAACCACTTTGATTTTATTTATGTTAACCATACTCCTTGCTTTCCCTCTTTTAGCAATTTATATGGGTCCAAGATTGAATAAAGTAATCAAATCATCTTGGATATATCTAATAAGAAGCGTAATGCTCTGAAGGAGAGGTTATTTTGGAAAGATGTGCTAAAAGATTTTAAGATGGACAATATGTTCTTCCTTTGATAGAGAGACCAACACACATTGAAATTAGGCAAAACATTCTCTCTTTACACACAAGCTTAAATCTCATGATAGGTAAGTTACGTTCTTGTTGGGTCAACTATTTTATTAAAACTAATATTTTATCTTTTTCGACCTTGCAGGATATAGATGATCAACATAAGAAGGAATTTGGTGAAGCAGCTCTCAAGTGGACGTACCCACCTTGAATGAGTAAACCAAGATCATGTCAGGCTAAAGACATAAAAACAAGCGCTACTTGGGAGGCAACCCAATGTGATAGGAGAGTTTTCCACCTTTAGCTATTTTTATTTATTTATTTATTTTTGTTATCCATACTTAAAAGTACATGTTCCCTTAGTTGTTTGTACATTAAGGACAATGTGTGATTTAAGTGTGGGGTTATTGTGAGTGTTTTATGTGTTTGCATGAAAAAATTAAAATAATTTTTAAATAATTAAAAAAATAAAATGTAAATTTTTTTTTAGTGTTTTTAGAGTCATAGGATCCCTTAACTAGTTAATGAGGAGCACATCTTTGAAATCTAACAAAAAGATGATCATAAGATTTAGATAAAGTAAGTGGAGATTTTTTGTGTTAATTTTGATATAGGGAACACATATCTACATGTCTAGATGTGAATGGAGAAAGAACATGTATGATTTTCTAACCATCAACATGGCATTTTAAGATTCATTACATTCCTTAGTGAGCTTTTGAACCATATATACCTTCTTTTCTTTTTCTTTTTCTTTTTTGAGAATCCACATGAAATTATCTACTTGTCTTGGCTTCAAATTTTCTTCACAAACCCCATATATATTTAATTGTTTCGATCAAATTACTTGCCTTAGCTCTTGTAATGTAGTCTAGAAATTACTAGAACTTACTCTTGTGCTAGTTGAAGCTTATATTCAAAACATGCTATGATTGAGAACATAATAAAGACAACTTAGGATTTTCCATCACATGATCAAATAGCTTGATTCTAAATTGTGCATATATGATGTGCACCCTATAAAAACCCCTTGAGCCTATACATTAAACATATATTTTTCTTCATTACCCACATTAAATAACCTTCTGGCCTTATCCTTACCCTTACTTAAAGCTAGTGGAAGGGGATCAAATCGTTACAGATATATAGTGGTTGTGTATATGAGTGTATGTGAAAGAAGTATACGTATTTATGCTAAGAAAGGAATTAATTATATTTGGTGGTAGAGATAGAATTTATATATTCATTGTATTGTTATCTTTCTTTTATAAAAAAATATAAATTAAAAAAAATTAATGAAAAAAGAAGAAGAAGAAAATGATGTGATATAAGGAAGAGAATGAGATATGGAGATGATGTTGAGAAAGTTCTATTCATGTTATATTTTTATCTCATAGTTCTAGTTTGGTGTTAAGATGGACATGTGTATGTGGAGTTAATGCTTATATTTCATGTAATTATTAGAGTTCCACTAGTTCTCAACCTTTTTAGTACCATAATCCTAGAATAATCCGTACCCTTCTATGCCTTAAACCCGTTACAACCAATAAGTAAGTCCTATTTGATTCTTGGGATGAGCAGCCTTTGATCTGATGGAGACTAGTCACAAGATTTAATCATATGTTTTGGTCCATTTGGCAAGTAATTGGTATCTTTCATGAGGTTTTATCCACAAAAGTATGAGCTTTCTTTGTTTATATATGTGAGTAGTTTATTATCTTTATCATCTTATCTCACACACCTAAGTGTTTCTATTCATTTACAGCTATGAATCTAAGAGAGAGAAAAATAGAGGGTATCTATAGTGAGGATGGATCTTAATGTGACTAAGGAGTGGTAGATCTTCATCCATAATATTGATTTGTCCATGTCTGTCATGTTTATGTGTGAACCATACAGGGCTGGCCCTGACACTTAGGGGGCCCTAGGCTGAAAAAATTTTATGGCCCTATATTTTATATGTGTATAAAATTTTTACTTAGATAGGGAATCGAACCCCTGACCTGCTTTAATAAAGTTTTCTTATTCTTATTATCTAACCAACTATGCTAGCTTAGATTCTTATTTTTATATTAGATTTCCTTATATATATATAAATTTGGGGCCCATATTACTTGGGGGCCCTAGGCCCAGGCCTACTATGGCTATAGTCAGGGCCGACCCTGGAACCATATGTTAAAATTGATCCCTTAAATCTCCCCATGTTGAATCTTGGTTGAATTCTAATCTTGTTGTTATGAAAGTAAAATATTCCAAGACAACATTGGCTAAGAGTGTTAGGTATGATTTTATTTTATTTTAATTTATTTTTATTATTGTGTGTGATTTTGTGGGTATATCATCTGTGAAACCCTCACGAGACCTTACTCGTCCTCTATGGGTGACCTAGGGGTTTAAAGTGTTTGTTGTACATGTTAAGTGCAATCATGAGTCCTATAAAAGTGGCTAGTTAGTTTATTTTTACTTGGTTTGAATCATAACTTGCTTGAGGACAAGTAAGAAGCTAAGTGTGGGGGTATTGATGAGTATATATTTTGATATATTCTATACTATTTTAATCTTAGTTTTGGATATTTTATTTGAGTAATATATGTGAATAGTTATGATTTTATGCTTAAGTAATAATATTATATATTTTATTATTTAAGCTAAAATAATATAAATTAAATAAATTTAGAATACAAGATTATTTATTTATTATTTATTATTTATTATTTTATTTTATAGGAAAAAGAAAGAAAAAGAAAAAAAATAATGTTAGGTCTTTGGACTGATGACCCAAGGACCGAAGGCCCAAAGGCTTAGGAATGAAATAAAAGAGAAAAAAGTCAGCGGCGTAAGGAAAAGAAGAAAAGGAACCCGCACAAAGAAATGAAAAGAGCCAGCAACGCATAGGGAACAGTAGGTACATAAAGTAAAACAATGAGTGCCATCAGAAAGGAGAGTAAGAAGCTAGAGAAGAAAGCATAGAAAACGTTCATAGAATCCAATGAGAAAGAAGAAAAGAGTCACTCTTCGCAGAAGGATAGTCGGCAGCAGTAGAAAAGCCTGAAGCATGCACAACCAGGCACAAAAAGCAAGCCACAGAGAGAGAGAGAGAGAGAGAGAGAGAGAGAGAGAGAGAGAGAGAGAGAGAGAGAGAGAGAGAGAGAGAGAGAGAGAGAGAGAGATAATCGAGAGAGAAATAAAAAGAGAAAAGTTTAAGTGGAAAATTTATTTTAGATGAAATTAATTAATTTTTCATCTAAATAAAATTTTGATCTTTTATCTATAATTAATTTTAGTTATTTCTTTTTCTATTTTTAATATATATTTTTGTGTAATTAATTCAATCATTATGACTAGGTGATTATTTATTGTTGGAAAATAGACTAAAACTCTAAATTATGGCTTGAGATATGATTTTATTTTTCTTTTTTTCATGATAATATTCTTTGACTCTATTTTGATTGATATCGTTTATATACATGATTCTGTCAAATATAATTTATATGGTGTATGTCTTGTTCTAGTTTCCTTATAGTGACAGTATGTAGGATTATTTACCTGTTAGGTGGTCATATAAATATACTAGAATTTATATATTTAAATTGCAGCTAGGTTAGATAACTATTTACCTAATAGTTTTGTGATTCTAACCGAAGTAGTAAAACGTTTAGATACGTGTGAGTCAAGGAAGAGAAATATAGCTAGACATGCTTACTGTATTAGTTTGGGTACTTAGATTGACATCTTTCCAATTATACGTAACACATTAAATCTAGTTAAATATACAAGCCGATTGTTGCTATTATACTGCTAATATTTAATATGATTAATATTGGCGCTTTGCCGTATTAATTAATTTAGGGAAGTAATATAAGGTGTATAGATTAATTTAGGGAAGTAATATGATTAAAAGAGCCAATAAAGTATAAATGTTGGGGTTCTATTGTAATAATAGAAGATGAGAGGATGAAGAGGATAAGAGAAAAGGAGAGAATTTAGAGCCGACAAAAGTTGATCTGAACCGTCCGATCTGATCAAAAACTAATCCAATCAAATGCTGACCCAATTATAAGCAACTTTACCCGACCTCATCCTATAACCCGCCATTAACTCAACCCGCCATCAACCCTACCCGCTATCAACCTGACCTGACTTGACAAAATCAAATTCGATATTAATAAGTTATGATAATAAAAAAAATATGTCTTATTTTTTTATTTAAAGCTTTAAAAATATATTATTATTTAAATATTACTTATTTTTCTAACTTTTATTGTGAACTTACTTATTCACCAACGATATTCTAATTTTACCAATTTTTTCGCATAAAAATACAATATTAAAAAGTCATAATAATAGATAAAAAAAAATTTAACAAAATATTGTTAATCACATGCTTACATGAAGTTAAACTTAATTCTTGCCTACAAAATAATGAGTTAGATTAATTTTTGTGGTCAATGTCCGATTATACCTAAATATAAAGTTATTTGATCTAGAATTAGCTCGGCCCGAACATAACCTAACCCATCAAAACCTAAAAGGAACCAATTTATCAAATTAATTCAAACATGACTTGTTAAATTAACTCAAATACAAAATCACCCGAATATGAGCTTGCTAGGCTAAAACCCCACCCAATAAGGTTGTAAACTGAGTGGGTTTAGGGTGGGTACGCTCATATCCGTACCCGATTAAAAAATTCATGCCCAAATTTATATTCTTACCCCGAACAGGTATTCATTAACACATCCACATCAGTATCCGTTAGATATCTATTACCTAATGGATAATTGATTTACTCATTAACAGATATTATCCGATGGGTAAATATATTATCCGAGGGATAAACCCATTTAGTGTTAAACTAAATGACAATTTAACCTTAATTTATACTATATTTATTTTAAAATTAAGGGTAAAAGGATTATTATATATCTAGTAAATTGGTACAGATATGGATACATGTATGAGTACGGGTACGGCTACGGATATCCCATACCCATATATGTACCCAAACCTGATAGATATTTGTTTTTCTATCATCTATATCTGTTTATGTATCCAACGGATAACACCAATTAAGTTTTGGGTAAAATCTGTCTCGTTTATATCCCTAAACCAGATCCGACAAGCTAATCTAAAATAATCCGAACCCAACCCGACTCGAAACCAAACTATCTCAACCAAAATCTGACCTGATCTAATAAATTAATCTAATAAAACCCAAATCTACAACAACTCGAATCTGACCTGAATAATAAGGCTATCCAAAATGATCGGACCCAACACACAACCGACTAATAAAGAAAAAAACCTGCAAATAACAACACTTGAACCTAACCGAATTGCTAACAATAGGAGAATTGGAGATACTTGAAATCTTATATATATATAGGTCTCTACATAGAACTACAAAGTTCGCGTATGTCTATATTCATAACATTAACCCGTAGACATATATTACTAATATTGTCTCATTAAAAACCTTACTAAAAAATATCTACCGGATAAAAAACCATGGTTAAGAAAAAAAGAGTGCAATAATACTCCTCTTTAATCTAACAAACTTCTTTTAAATGATCTATCCCAGTGTCATGCATGAGTTGATTGAACATCCTTATTGGCAAATATCTTGAAAATAGGTTTGCTAGATTTAGATTAGATTGGATTTGGCAAACATCAACTTCTCCTTTACTTTTGTAGCTCATGAATTGAAAAAAGAAAAAGAAAAAAAGAGGATAATATGTGCTTGATTGTATCACTTTTAATGCATCCCTCCTTTATTGTGAAATACAAGCAACATTATCTTCATCTATCACCATTGGGTATTGTTGATTTGCTTCCCATTCATAGAGCCATTCTCATACCGTCTCATATAATGCAATCAACTTTGTATCGTTTAACAAAGTGGCCATTATAATATGTTTTATTGAGCACCAGTAAATAGTTATTTCACCATGTAGAACACATAACTAGATTAAGATATGAATTTATGTGGGTTGGATAAATATCCCATATTAGAATAGCTAATCAACTGAAAAAATTTATCTTCCTCGTTCCCCTATTGCTTGCTCCCCATAAAAAAAATAGAGGATGTGTTTTACACCACTCTAGTGTCTATATGTAGATGTTAAACTATATATTGATAATATATTCACTACAAATGATATGTGTAACACTTCGAAATTTCATAACTTTTTCTTTTGGGTGTTTCACATTTTATTCAAAAACTAACCCTTAAACCTTAGCTTAATTATTTCATTATTAACCTTTGAATTGTAACCGAAATAATTTTCTAAAAAATTTTCTAATTATTTTATAATTTTTCTTCTTATTAAGCCTATCATAGACTAGTTTTTTTTAAATTATTTTTCTTAACTGATACACTATTTTAACCAAAATAAACATAAAAAAATAAAGTAATATTATCCTATCGTTCCATTTTAACCCATCTCGCGTAACCCTCTATCATGCCATTTTTTCCTCCCCCAAACACTATCCTTGTCTCCTTTCTTTTTTTCATGCTCCTTACTTATACCCTCTCTCTGTTGAACCAACACCATCACCACACTCATCCATTTGAATATATATATACATGCATGCACTCATTCCACTCCAACTCAACCAAACAACCCCTCCTTTGTATCTCCTCATGCAAACCAACCTTACAGCCCCTGCTCCTCTCAAATTTATCATTTGGATTTCCATAAAGACAACCTTAACTCTAACCTTCCTTCCTTCTTCCTTATCATCTCTTTCCTAGTGTAGTTTTCCCAACAAAAACCACCCTAAAAAAACTTGACACGTTCCTACCGCATGTGCACGGGGTCGGAATAGTATTCAAGGTCGATCCCACAAAGATTGGTGAATGACCACTAGGACAATGATAGAACTTAGCTATGTCTAGACTACGAGATGATATGAAATAATAAATTGTAAGCTAAAATAACTAAAATAACTAACTAAGCTAAAAGGAAAGGAAAATAGCACTCAAGTGACTCAAATAAATAGAAGAGCTAAGGTTCCAGTTCATCACCCCGATCCTCACATGTAATCGAATATCAAATCACAAAATAATTCAACAATCATAATCAATCATGCCAACAAGGATAGAAAGTGTTGTGCTTTCTTAAGCCACAACCACCCTATTACATATCTATGGCCCTAACTATCTCTAGCTTAGAGTCTAATAGAATGTAATGCATTAAAGTCCATAAAGTTTCCTCCTTTATTGTTGTAGAGGTCAAATCAATCGTCTATCGACCTACAATTTAATCTCCCGTTGTGCTATTGGGTCTAATATTGGATTATATCTTGACAAAAATCAGAACCTAGCCGTGGTTCATCAATTTGTCAATCAATCAATAACACAACACATAAATCATGAATTGAATAAAAAAAAGATGCAATAATTCAACACATTCGGATCGGGGGAAATTCCCTTTCACCTTAGCAAAAGATCTAGCCTATCAAATTCATATCAAGAATATTAAAAACAACAAGAGATTCAAAGATAGAGAAAAGATCATTAGATAATACCCTTGATGTTCACAAATTGGTGCAAAAATTAAACTTCTTGCATCTCGGTCTCTAATTTACAAGAGAGATCTTGATAAATTGGGGAAAAGGATAGAGAAGAGAGAAGAGAGAGGGAGTGGAGGATGCCTCGAGAAATTAGAATGAGATTTTTTATATTACCGCCTCTTGGATCCCTAGGGTATTGATAAAGATGGGCTTCCCGTGTCAACTTTGATAATGATGTGTATTTTGACCATAATGTTTTCATTATAACTCCGATTAATCTGATTTTTGATGAGTTGGAAAGCTATTAAAAATATCTACAACTTTGATGTTGAACGATTCTCCAAATTCAGACTTTTTCCTGGTATAAATTCCACTTCTTTCAGGCCCAAATACTTTAAATATGCATTCTTACTTTCATTTTATTCTAGAATTTACATTTTAGCTCTAAATCTCTTTCTACTTTAACTTTTGCTCCTATTTGCTCCTTTTTTCTCCTTTCTTCTCCCTTTAAGCTTATTCTTGTTTCCATCCATCATGAATTTTTTTTTGCTTGAGACGCTACAAATTTTCACAACACAAAGGCAGTAACAAGAATAAAAAGGGAGAATTCCAACTCAAATTAGAGGTAAAAACTCTTATAAACCTTAGGAATAAGATGGAAAAGTTACACTTATCATCATCATCCTCCGCAGCCCACCAAAACACACCACCACACCCTACTAATGCCTTCCTCCTCTACACCCCAGCCATCACCGGCCTTGACTGAAATGCCCCAAAAATATTTATTTTAATAAGTGTAATTAAATAAGGATTTATTAGCGGATTAATTTAATTAATTATTTTTCTTGGAATAGGAAGAAATTATTTAGGGTAAATTAAGAGGAAATTTACAAATGTTTTTATGAGGGAAAATTTGGTATTTTGCTAATTAAAAAGGAAATTAGGAATAATCTTTTAAAAATCCTAAATTAGCCTAAAAATGAAATTTAATATTATTTTATTTAAAATATTTTTTATTTTTATTTTAAATACCCAAAATATTCTAATTAATTTAATTAACCCCAACCTACCTTTTTTTTTCTTTTTTCCCTTTTTCCTCTTTCTTTTTTTCTTCCTTTTTTTCTCTCCTTCTCTCTTTCGGTTGGGCCTGGCGCGGCTCGTTCCCCATCGCCCGTTCCTTCGGCGCGGCCCAGGAACAAAACAAGCTCCTTCTTCCACTTTTCCCCTTGAACGCCGCGTTCCATTTAAAATTTTATAACCGTCGATGTTGGCCCGGTTCGCCCCCTCTTTTCTTTTCTTTCTTTTTTCCCCAGCCGACCGATCCACCTTCTTCTTCTTCCTTCCTCCTCCATCGTCGACCTGCAGCTCCATCACCTCCGAAAATGGCACCGCCGGCTATGCTCGACTTGACCGGCCATTTCTCCTCTCTTTCTCTTCCCCCTGGATCGCAGTTCAACATGACTTAACCAACTTTCCTTTTCTTTGGCGCAAAACCCTCCTTTTCCTACACGAATGATATGTCACGACTTGAATTTTTACCGGCCAATTGACGCCGCCGGTTACCCCAAACCCTACTGGCATTACCTTCCTGCTGACCCTCAGAACCCTAGTTTCCCCTCCAAACTCTATAAATACCCCTTGTTTGGTTGATCTCAAAACATTTCTCCCGAAACCCTAAGAACTTACCCTGCGCACCATTGCAACTTCATATGCCCTTTCCTCCGCCGTCAGCCAACTATGCCGCCTGCTCTACCTACCTAAGTCTTCCCTACACCGCCCTCTAACTAGCTGAACCACCCTTTCCCCTCGATTCTTCTTACACGAGCCACCACAGCTGTGCAAAGTTCCTTGCTCAACCAACTAAATTTTACACCTGCAACCCTTTGCACCACCGTCCACCACCACATCCGCCGCTATCACTACCTTCTGCACCACCCAAAAATTGCTACCAATCTTCCTCTACCTTGCCCTACCCTTCTTTTCTCCTTTCTCTCTTTTTCTTCTTCTCTTCATTTCGGACGCCACCACTACCGCCGTCGCTTGCTGCGCCACCACCCTCACTTTACTCCCCTCAGTCTCGACTACCACCAACCTCATTCTCCACCTCTTCTTCTCAAATCTTAACTTTTTCCATTTTTTTCCTCTTTTTTGACCACCGCCATCACCACTGTGTACCACCGCTGGTGCCACCTATCTCCGCCGACCCAAGCCCTTCTCCCCTATTTATTTAAGCTTGTTTTATTTTATTTCAATTTTAACTAACATTCAATTATTAATATTATTATTATTATTGGGATCAATATTAATGTTATCATTTCTTAACAGGGTCGAGAGTTTATATAAATTATTTAGGTTATTAGTTTTGAATTATTAATATTATTAGTATTATTATAAGTTTTATCATCATAAATTATTTAGGTTATTAGTTTTGAATTATTAGTATTATTATAAGTTTTATTATCATCATCATCATCATCATCATCATCATCATCATCATCATCATCATCATCATCATCATCATCATTATTATTATTATTATTATTATTATTATTATTATTATTATTATTATTATTATTATTATTCTTACTATTACTATTATTTATTTAGAGGGCCGAAGCCCTATTTTATTTAAATAGTATGATTACTATTATTTTTATTATTAATATTATTACTATTATTATTATTATCATTATTATTATTAATATTATTATAAGTAATATGTGTTAATATTATTATCATTACTAATGGTACTTTTACTATTTTAGGGTAGGGTTGAAAACCCTACCTTATATTACTTTCTGTTTAAGTCATTTCATTATTATTGTTACTATTATTATTATTATTATCATTATTTTATAATTTGATTATTATTTCATTACTATTATTAGTACTATTTTTATTAATAATGTCTTAATGATATTATTAGTATTATTTTGGGTGGAGGGTAGAAGCCCTTATACCACCATTCGTTCTAAATCATATTAATATTATTATTAGCATTTTTGGTATTATTTCGTGTAGTTATTATTAGTATAGTATTATTTTATTTAAAAACCTAGTCTTAGGATAAGTTAGTAAATAATAGTATTTTTAGTAGGAGAGAACCTAATTATAGTTTTTCCTCATATAGTTGAGACTAGTCAAAGCCCTAAAGAGGCGTAGGAGCGTGCTCCAAGACCGGTGATGTTTTAGGTAAGGAGTAACTAAGGTTGTTTGTGTATTATGTGTTTTATATGCCATATGATATGAAATTATAATGTATTTTATATGTATTTGTATAACTGTCATATATGCAGCATGATATGGAGTTGAGGTAAGTCCGTGCATTAAATTGTGGTATGTGTATGGATTGTGTTGTTATTGTGGTATGGTGTGGCCCATAAGACATGCATGATAGGTTTTGTAATATGATGATGGGGAGTGTAATAATTTGGGGTCGATTTGTGTGTTATATGACCATACATGGTGGCATCGAAAGATGAATGGTGGTGTTTAGGGTTTGCATCAGAGTTAGGGTTTGTATAGGAATTTAGGGTTTCACGGGTGAGCATAAGATTTTGCATGAAAATTTTCACACATTTGCATGGGGGATATAAAGTGTGCATGAGAGAAATATTTACGTATGGAAGTTAATATAGGGTGTAAGGAAGGTATTAGAAGTATCATATGAGGTTTTGAAAACATTGGGTGGAAAATAGTACGTGGCATATTATAAGGGTATGGAGGAGACTGAGTTAGGGTTTGTTATGGTTAACTATAGGTTGTGGTGGTTAACTAGAGTTTGGAGGATACGAATAGTAGAAGTCGGTCATGCATGTCTGGGTGAAAGCTTCTGAATAAGATACTTATGACATTAATCATTTAAAGTGAAATATTATTGAGTCGGGTCCAGCCGATCCACCGGTTAGGAATAGTGGTTAGGGGAGAATGATGTAGGAGCATCTAATGATTGTCATATTCATCTTAATTCTCAAGGTAAGGAAGAATTAGCTTTCTTAATGTTGGAGCCTATCATATTAGATGTTCGTGATAATTTGTATATGCTTGGTGTTGAAAACAATTCAAGTTGTTCTTGTAGGTATGTTACATATTTGCAAGAAGAAGATGTTAATACACTTTAAAGTGTACAAGCATTCAAAGCATGCAAGACTATGGAATACATGGGATGATACTTTACAACAAGAAGATATGGTGATGATTCTCATTAGTTGTATTAACTTGTTGTAAACCCTAACCCTAAGTGTATTTTATGTAAGTTAGGGTTTGATATAATTTCATGTATGTATTATAGTTAATTGTATGGCTTTGTAATGTTAGTCATTAATATCATTTAGCCAATGATATTATGATTAGGATTAAGTGTTATATGGGCTTAATTCAACCAAGTTAAGTGGGCTTTAATTAAGGATAAGAATCGGCTGGAAGAGCTTGTTCAACCGGTTGCTTTCTTCCTATATATACACCTATTTGTACACGCATGAATGAATGAATATACAGAATTTTGAACACAAAATCGAGCCAGTAGAGCCTGCGTTTATCTCTCATTTTGAGTCTTCTTTGAGAAAGGAAAAGCCCTGGGCAATATCCTTCCTCCATTGATCTCAACCTTCGACATATTGAAACCTGATTCAAACTAATCGAAACCCAACTGCATTTCAACCTGATTTTTTTGATTATAATCAACATTAAACCTTCATTTCTTCTACTGAATTTCGTGGTTGACATCTCCAAATCAACAGCCTTCGATCCAACCCTTCCCTCCACTTTGATTTCACATCAGCCAGCCCCTACCGATCCTCCATACCCTGCACCGACAGCCCTTATCGTAGCCTCCCCAACATTCATGAACAACCTCCCCCTTAGCAATCTTCTCCTTTATGCTACCTTCTCTTTTCCTTTGCCTTTGGCTCTCCCCATCAAAACAACCACCACAACACTAGATGAAATAGTCATTCCTTACCCTTCTCCTTTGACTAAACCCACCATCCCACTCCTCCTCCCTTTGATCAAATCCATCGAAGCTTCTCCCTTGTGCTGCACCCATTTCCACCAAAGCATTTCCCTCTTCTCTGACACTTTGTGCTACACCTTTTCTTTTCCCTTTTGCTTCACCTTTGTTGGTCGTTCTCCCCTACCCAGCACAGGATATTCTTATCATTCTTAATCCCTTAGCACCAGCCAAGTTTACCATTGCAACCCTCTCCTTCTCGATAGCCTCAACTGATCATTTTCCCTTTGGTTGTTTGAAGTTTTCCTTGGCTTTCCTCTTGCTTGTTCAACTGGTTTGTAAGATCCAAGTTATTTTAGTAATTTTGAATTATTTTTTTGTAATATTATATGCTAATACATGTGCTTGGGTGTTAAATTCCTATGCTATTCTTGAGAGATTTGGAGAAGGTTTTTTTTTATGTAAGCTTGGATTAGGTATATCTAATCACTCATAAGATGGTAGAAATTATGTGTGAGCATTCTAACAACTTTTAGACCTAGAATCATGATAAGGTCTTATGGTTTTTGAGTATTGTAGCATGCATGATAAAATGATAATATGCTGAAGGGACAATGGTGTGGATCAAAGGGAGGGAAACATAGGATCGAATCAGTCCTTTGATTCTGTCACCAGCAGGTTGAAGTTGAAGAAGAAATGCGGCTTAAGTGGAATTAAGCTCGAATATATGCAGGTTTCAATGATAGGGTAGGCTTTGAATGTTGATGCACATTCAAAGGATCTAAAGAGGAAAATATGCCCCAGGCACTCCTAGTTAGATGGGTCTCCAAAAGAGAGAAAACTCAAGTTTAAACTTGTAATTTTATTCAAATGATATTAACATGTTTTGCGTGTACAAGGCTTAGGTATTTATATAGGAAGTAGCCGACTTAAGGCATTAAACCAGCCGGTTATCCCCCCTTAATCCAAGCTAGTTTTAACTCACTTGAATTAAGCTTATATAATACCTAATCTTAGCCATAATATCATCATTTAAATGATATTAATGACAACCATTACAAAGCCCTACAATCAACTATGGTACATACATGAAATTACAACAAAACCCTAACTTACATGAAATATACTTTAGGGTTTACAACAAGTTTAATATAACTAATGATATCACAAACTATATATTGTTGTAGTATCATCCCATGTATGACATAGCATTGCATGCTTTGAATGCATTGTACACTTTAAGTCTCTTCTTGTATATTGACTTCTTCACCTTGCAAATATGTAACATACTTGCAAGAATATCTTGAAGCATTTTCAATATCAAGTATAGAAACATTATCAAGAACATTTAAGATGATTGGCTCCATTATTAATAATGCTAATTCTTCATTACCTTGAGAATCATTAGAAGCACTAGATGCACCTGCATCAGACAATATGCATGATTATCGATAATTGAGTTGTATGCATAGTAATATGTCGAATATTGTACATATGCATGTCTAATATTTTGTTAGAGTTTCCATTCTTATCAAGTTATGATTCAAATTCCATGATAAATGCCTCATGATTGCTCATACATGGAAGTTAGGGTTATGATAATTCACATGGGCACATATGCACATGATTAGGGTTAGCTTATAATAAATTTTATTTGCATGGCCTAAGGTTAGAGGCAATTCCCTACATGTATAATGATGATAATATTTCTATTTAAATGGTGTTTTATGCTTTAAATGTGTACGTACATGCTGCATTGAATATGTGGTATGTGATAGTTGCATGATTAGGGTTTTGGTGCGCACCACCCACTAAATGCATGAAAAGTGAAAACTATAGTTAACTGCAAAAATGCAAAGATTACCTATGTGCTAAGAGAATGGGAATATTTATTACTCTTGACCAATCTCTTATAATGATAATTTTTGGTACAAAAATGAATAAGATGGTGAAGCTAAGGTTTAAAGGGTATTTTAGTAATTTTGACCTATTTTTATCTTTTACAAATAATTGAATGTTAGGATTGCCTTAGAATTTTGATAGGTTGATCTTAGCTTTGACTTAGATTTACATAGACCTATGACCTAAGGGTTTGCTATAATAATTGAAAATAAAAGGGAGAATGGTTACATATGAAAAATTAGAATTGTTGTTGTATGTAACTTATGTGATCACCTCATAAAATATTAATACTTAAAGTGAAAGACCTTGAGTTGGGAATGGTAACTCTCTAGGGGTCTCTACCTTAGAGATGAGGTGTTATCCCTCGATATTTTAGTTCACTGATGTACTATTATGTTCTAGTTTAAGGCCCTAGTCTACTTTATAGGTGACCTACTTGCCCTATGGGGCTATCGATATTTAAGGACTAGGTGACCGAGGTTGGGAGGATACTATATTGCCTTTGTGTGTTGGTATGATCAGGAGTATCGCTAAGTCCCTGGGTTCGAGGTAAGAATATTATGTTGTTTTCTGGTGCCAGTATGACTAGATGTACCACTATTTTTCTAGGTTTAATTATATCCCCCTCGAGTAAAAAAGTAAAAATGGAAATGCTTGTGTGTAATAAAATGAAAAATGTATTTATTGGTTTGATAGTTGCCTTAGTGTCCTACCTTAGGTTATGTTGGATTTGTTCATTCGGTAGATGCCTCAATGCCCTACCTTGGTATTGTTTTGGTAGCTGCCCTAGTGCCTACCACTTTGTTCGGAATGTATTAACTAATTAAATATAACTTGTACCTTGAAATGATGAGAAGTTAACCGATACGTTTTACTGTTGAATTTGAGACTGGATATTTATATGTGCTCCATGAATATTGTTTGTGGTTATGTTACATGCTTTATGCTCAAGTATGCTTTTTAGATTCTATACGAGTATGTGATATATGGGTATGTTGCCTTGTATAATGTATTGTAATTTACTCAGTAAAAGGAAGTCATACTGATAATACTTTTGCAAATGATTACGTGAGAGTCATAGAGTGGCAAGAAGCATGTAAGAATGGGAATGATAAGTTGAGTCTTTGGAAAAAGGTTCCATTTTTAGAGTAGGTCTTTGGGTCTAAGAGTTAGGGCGAACTGGTGTCATACCTTTAGGTGCTGATTTTTGGTTATGATAGATTTTCCTTTAAACTCTTATGTCCCTTATTGTAATTTGGTTATATTGTTGCACTATAACATTTATATGTAACTTCTATTACATATTATTCTATTTCCGCTATTTTATTTTGGTTATGGTTTGTTTTAGCCTTAGCACTTGGTACAATAAAGGTGAGGGAGCCAAACTTATGTTAAATATGGTGGTAACAGCCAAACATTTGGTAATTAATGTTTCCGCAAAACCAAAAAAAAAATTCAGCTGGTAAAATGGGGGTGTTGCATAAACATTCTTAATTCTTATAAGATTCTCATATATATCTATATATAGGTATGCGGTTACTACATCCTCGACATGTATTAGCAATCTTTGAGACATGGCAAAGCTAACTAGAAAACTAAGTGTTATTACGTCCATCATGGTTTGAATATAAATCTAGATATTGCTTTTTTAGGTGAATCCTTGTGTATTACCCTACTTCTAAGACTCTAAAATATGTTAATGTTGTGTTTGAATATAGTTTTGATGTGTATATAAGTTGTGTTTATCAATTGATTTGAGAAAAAAAGATGAAAACGGAGAAAGAAGTGGTTTTCAATGAAACCCGTCAAATGATTTTGGAGAAAACCAATCAACTGATTCATACTTTTATAAGGAATCTTCAAATTTGAAGAACTAATCAATTGGTGACTGATGTATCAATGAACTAGTTATGTCAAACCAAATAATTAGTTCCATAATGATGAGTATTTTTAGGTGCAATTTAATTCAAATATTTTCCCAACATCAATGAAACTTTATGAATGCCTTTTTTGGCTCATAAACCATTTTTAGAAGTTTTATGATCATTTTTACCTATGTTGGGAGGATTAAAATTAGATACAAGGACTAATTTATCAAAAAGTAGTTTTAATGACCTAAGCTTGGTTGTCTTCTTCTTCCTCACCTCTCTCTTATACTGTATTAGCTTATATTTATGCAATTTGCTTTCAGAATGTATTTGCATGTTGCTTAACCTACCTTTCTTCTTATTTGTCTATTTCCCTTTTGCTCGACGAAAAGTGTTAACTTTGGCCCTTAAGCAACTCATGGTCTCCATTATTTTGGCCAATGCCAACTTTTTAAATCAAGTTCCCTCTTTCCCCCAAGCTAATTTGGATTTTTTGGGGGAAGAAAGGTAAATCCTAGCTATTAAGCCTTGAGCTCTTCATTTTCACACACCAGCACTTTAAGTGCTTCAATTTTTTCTCTATTGTCTATACTTTTTACCTTACCACCAAAATATCTCCCTATTTTGTTACATCTTTTTTCTATTTTCATTCCCTTGTTCTTAAGATCTTTTTCTCATATTTACCTTCCTCTAATCCTCTATCTAAATCTCTCTTTTTTTTTAAAAAATAAATGAGGAATAGATTTAAGAGAAAGTTGAAAGCTTGAGTCATTCTATTATTGGTTTACTCTAGCTGTGGGAGGAGGTTGAGTGTTTTTGTTGTTTCCTCTATTTTTTCAAGGTTCTTTTTTTTTTCTGTGAAGTTTTTAAGAAGGTTTTACTGAGTTAGTATGTTAGCTTTTAAAGGTGTTCACAAGTTAGAGGTTTTTGAGAATTTTCAAGTTTAAAGGAAGGCTCTTGTCCCTCTATTTGTGGTTTTTACCTAGTTTTGGCTTGAAATAAGTCATTACATGCCTTATTACAAAGTGAATGAGTTGTATGATGTGTGTTCGGCTCTTTTTTGAGTTTTAACTGAGAAAGCATGTGTTTGGATGTGTTCTTATGAATACAAGTAGATGAACATGAAGGTATTGGATGTGAGCGTGTGAGGCCTAACCTTTAAAATCCTTGATGCTTTGAAATTAATGATGTGCATGTTGATATCCTCTCTGATTTCTTCTACCTTGATATGAAGCTTGTGATTTCTAGTGCATAAGGTGGTGGTGTTGAAGCATAGGACAATATATTTTAAATTGTGATCATATGTCAAAATTTTGAGTTTAAGTATGTTTTGACATGTTTTTGTGATAATTTTGAAGCATGATGTATTTTCTTATGTCTTTGCATGTTTGTATGAGGTAAGATGAACATTAATTGGTGTTGGAGGCATATAAGCATGATTGTTATACATTTAGTCTTTATGTGGTAATATATAATATAAATCATGATTTATGCATCTTAGATTGAATCAAAGCATGAGTAAGTTGTTGTGCATACTAGATTATAGGTAAGAGCCGTTGTATAGCATATATATATCTTGAATGGTAGAACTTGAGTTTCAATATAACTAGTTAACTAATAAAGCTTAAAACAAATCAACTAGTTATACCAGTCAACTGATTTGGGTCTATATGCAATACCACACTTTTTGAAAATATAAATTGCCTAAAATGTCAATTTTATTTGTGAAATTTAATATTTAATCTTATCAATAATATTTTTTTTATTTAAATTGAAATTCCCAAGAGTATTTTATTTGATTTTTCTATTATTTTGATTTATAATTCTTACAATAATCCTTTCATTAGAACTTTAAATTATTTATATTTTTTTGAATCTTTGAAAAATGACACTTTTTAATTTAATATATGATTTGAGCTGCATTTCACTTATTTTCTAAATGAAATACCATTTCTTTTTGGTGTTTTGATTTCACCAAAAAAAGCCTTTGATTTATTTATATTCATCTTTAATGTTATACGTTATCATTTTATAAATTTATTGATATTTGGATTAATCTTTTCTTGTTACGGATATTTCTAGATAAATTTTTTTATTACTATAATTTTAATTAAATTCATATAATTTTGATGCCTCTAAAAAAATTATGTTTCCATTTCTGATTATGTGCATGATTTAATATATTTTGCTTCTCCTTTGTCCGAATTCTCCTTTCATATTTAGAATTAATCATTCTCTTTTGTCTTTGTCTTGGTTCAAATTTGAGTGTTTATCTTTCATTTTTAATGAAAGAATTTATAGCTTCAAGTACTCAATTAAGTTTGATTCACATGGAAAGTTGTAGCTTTGATGCATTTTCAAAGGTTTATTAAGATATGAAGAAATTAAATTAGAGTAAAGGAGGAAAGACTAGACTGAAGGAAAATATCAAATTAATGAGGAGGAGGAGGGGGAATAAGAATAAGAAGGTAACGGTTTATGAAGATTTTGATTGACTTAACTATGGTGTAATATTTTTTTTATAATTATAAATAATGACATCAGATATTTTATAAATTACGATAATACGCATGTTTCATTATGTTTCCTAGGAAAATTCATCTTCAATATTTAACTTCTAGGATGCTTCTTTAGAATATTAAATTATACATCTCAATGCAATTAAGATGGTGGTTGCTTTACATACTGGTTTCAACAATATTTTTTTTTTACTTTCGGTATGGTGAAGTGGACATTGCTCCTAAGTTTCTTTAGTATGTTTGTTGTGTTGAGCAGTAAGGTGTATGGTCATGAATGAGTATTTTGTGGCGGCAAGTCGTGCATCAATTTTAGCTTGACCTTGAAAGGATGGTTAGAAAAAAAAGGTAGATTACATTGTGGAATGACTTATGTTCATTAATATGCTACTTCCATTATTAATATTAGTATCAATATAATAATAATAATAATAATAATAATAATAATAATAATAATAATAATAATAATAATAAAATACTATTAGCAATTAAACTATCTGAACTTGGAAATATTATTTTTATAATACAAATTATTTTAATTATTAGCACAAATCATTTCGTTTAATTTTAAATATATAATTTGTTGAATGAATATTATTATTATTAAATATTTTAATGCATGTTATATATTATGTGATTTATTAGTACTGCACCATAGTTCATATTTATTATAATTTTTTTCCTAATAATGAACTACATAATAATATATCTATTAAACATTATCTACATATAAGATTTAACTGACATGAAAAGTATATTCATAAATGAAATAAAAAGAATTACAAAAGGGATGATGGGAATCATCCAGCAGTAGGGCATTGTGGATATCCTGCCCACTCATAGTCGTGGTATATGGCTTGAATTCCATCTCTAAACACCAAGATTTCCCCTCCCCCGGTCTAGGGTTCTCCCCCATGGATACCAATACATACCTTTAGAAAAAAAAAAGTATAAAACATAAAAATGGAAGATTAATATAAATTTGTTAACAACATTCAACTTTTCATTACTTACAAGTATACAACAACTTTTAGTAGGTATTAATTATTCTTTATGTATACTTTACAAGTACTAAAACATATTATATGATTATTTGTATTATTTTTCCTATTTTCATAATATGCAGTCATGTAAGTTTTTTTTCCCCTGGCATATTTATCAAATTACTCAACAAAAATTCTACTTAGACACTTAAATATTATCTCTTTATTTAACAATAAATTATTTTACTACATCCATAACTCTAATTCACAATTGATTATGGTTAAATATTCCTTCTATAAGCATACTTCTTTTTCATCCATCTAAATATTTTCTAGGTCTCTCTATCATAATAATGCATTTTGTAGTTATTTAAATATCATCCAAGTCTTCATATCATAATAATATTGTATCACTCCAAAATTTACTATCAATTTTTTTTTTAGCATAAGCATATTATCTATATAAATGGGTATTATTGTCATATCTGACATAAATCTAACTTACCATACCATCTTTACATTGAATACAAGACAAAATATGTAAACATGATAAATAGAGAATGTAACACCCTAAAATTTTAAAATCCTAAAATTTATTTATCAACAAATTAATTTAACCAAATTTCTAAATTTTATTTTATTTAATAATCCTAAATTAATTATAGGTAAATTATATTAATTTTATTTATTTATTATTACTAATCCAAAAATTTTACTCTAAAAATCTAACCTAAATCCCACACCTAAAAAAATTCCCTTCTTTTCTTTTTCCTTATTTTCCTTTTTCTTCCTTTCTTTTTGTTTCCTCTTATTTCTTTTCCCCCCTCCTTCTCCCTAGGATGTGTCGTCTCGGCCCAGGCCCTTTCTTTTTTTCCTCCTTCCTTCCCTTAGGCGACCAGGCTCGTTTCTTTTTTTTTTCCTTTCTTCTTTTCTATTTTCTTTTCTTCTTTTCCCTTTTTCTCACTTTCTTCTTCCTCCAGCCCATCTTCTTCCTCGCGTCACTTTCCCCTTCCAATTATGCTCCTTGCATGTCACCCTGTCCCTCTCAACTTTCCTTTCTCATCCATGCATAATCATTCATGTTGGGCTGCACCCTGCACCCCTATCCCTGTGACCACCTTCCCCCTACAACCATGCACGTCGAAGCTACAGGCTACCCCAGTCATCTTCCCCTCTCCCCCATCTATAAATAACCTCCATTGAGCTCTCCTTCCTCTCCTCTCCCACCTACACTCACTTCCCCTATTTTTCCTTACATCCTCCATCCCTACCAACTCCAATGCCACCTCCACTATCGACACCTAGCCAACCCTCCACCTCTCTTATCTACCTATGACATGCCCTTGCATGCAAAGCCACCCTTATCCCTTTCTTCTCCTTATTCCCTTCTCCTATGCCTGCAATCGTAGCATGTTGCATTTCCATCGCCGCCACCATCGACCTTTCTGCTCCCTCCTTACCTCCACCACACTAGAGCTACCATGCACAGGTACCCCATCCTGTGCAACCACCCCAACAAGCCCTCCCTCCTCCTCCTTTCTCCACCCTTCTCCTTTATCCCCCTTAGTCTTGTGCCACCTTACACCACCACCAGTCGCTATATCCACCACCATTAACCAACACCAACTCCAGCCAGTCCTAGTGCCACCACCCTCCCTTGACCCTAAACTACCAACCCTCACCCATTCCTCCAAATCAACCACTGCCATCGTATCGCTTGCACCATTTTTTCCCCACTTTTGTCACCTCCATTTCCTCTCTCCTTCTTTAGCTTTACTTAGATTAATTTATCTTTTTTTATTATTTTTTTATTAAAAAAAGAAGAAGAAAGGAAAATCTAAATTATATATATTCCCATTTCTAAGTAATATTTTGGTGATAGCAAAAGAGGAGGCATAGGTTATGCATACTTAGAGACCAGAGTTGCAACAGTAAGGATATAGGCATAGATAGGGTTTTACTGTGTTTAATATATATCCTTGCTAGTGTTATCTGATGGCATGTATGAAATGATAAATAACTCTAGTGTTATATATGCAGTTTTTTCTTGACAATAGCTGAAGGTCAGAAAGTTGTGTGGTCATGACTATATTAATTTCAAGTATTTAGGTATATCTATATCCATGATATATGATATTGCATGTGTAGAAAGTTAGAGAATCTTTATATTGGATTTCATATGACTCAGGTAGGGTTCTTGAGACCTAGGGGCAATTTGGTCAATACTGTGAAAAAAGTGGCATGTGGGGTACTTTAGGTTGTTAATTGAAATAAAATATGATGGAGATACTACATGAAATAACTTGAGTAAAAATAAAGAGGTTTGTGGTAAATATAGTATGGGGAGAAAAACCATAAATGGGATGAGTAAAATATAATGGGAGTTATGATCATATGTGAGGAGAGTGGGGGTTTGGTATTAGGGAGTGGATATGAGGTTCATGATGACCTTTTGGGTAGTCATGCAAATTTAGCCAGTCCTTTGAGCACTATAGGAGGAGATATGACCAAAGGGTAAAATTAGGGTTTTAGGAGGTCAAGGCGTGAAACCCTAGTGGTGGGCTATTATCGCATACACGAGATGGGGGAGTTGGACTGCAAACTTGGAACATGATGTAAACCATAACTTTTGGAAATGTGTACCAAATTTAGTAGCCATGTGGGGTAGAGGGAAGTAGTTACAGCCAAAATGAGGAATTAAGGTTTTGGAAGGGCTTGAAAAGGAAGGGCATTATCACATGTGAAAAATGAGGGAGTTAGACCACAATGTTTGATTTTATGGTTAACCATAGAATCCTATGCATGATTATGGAATTTTATAGCTAGATAATTGGTAAAGAAGAGACTGTGCTAGCCAGGAGAAATTAGGATTTTAGAGGGGTAACTCTAGAGGCTAGTTATTATCATATGTGAAAAATGTGGGTAATAGGCCATGACTCTTGAACATGGGTTTTCTAATTACATGTTGAGATTTTTTGGGTAGATTGGGGACTAAACAGGGAATCTAGAGGTGAGGATATGTCAGGGTTATGAAAGTAGGGTTTCTAAGGGGAATAGGATTGTTTCGGGGAAGTAGTTGGGTTGGTGCCTTGCATGAGAACGTGTGCATGCCTATGATATAACCCTAAAATAAATAAAATATGAATAATACATTAATCACTTAAAGTGGAAGATAACTTGATTCAGGCCTAGTTGTACTTGCCGATCCACTGGCAAGAATAGTGGCTAGGAGCGTCCTGTCTCGGAACATGTACCCTATTACCGTTCCACCAGTAAGAATATTGGAGCTCCAAACTCAAGTAAACTAAACCATTTAATGATAATAACTCATGATAAGCCACTAATAACTTACAATGAAATACCACGTGGGTTAGGACCGATTATACCTTGATTACTAATCCACTTGTGAGAATAGTGGCTATGAGCGTTCTACCTTAGGGTTGTACTCTAATTATCGATCCACTAGTAATAATAGTGGTTAGGAGCGTCCTGCCTTAGAATTTGTACTTGCTTATTATTCCACTGATTGATAACAGGAGGGTCCTGGAGCCCAACGTGATTAAAATCATGAGACAATTATCATTGTACTAATATCGTATATTTGAAATATATTAAATAAAGTTGATATGATCAACTAATGCATGTGTCATCTCTTATTTTGGTTTTATTGATCTCTATGACCTTCTTGATTGTATTTTTACCTGACTTAGTAAGTAGCATACCTATTACCCTTATTATAAGTGTTGCTCATTCCCACGAGCATAGACCCCTTCTGAGTCTGTGTAGGTAAATGATGACTCACTTGATAACTTCGCTTCATATGATGCTATGATTGGGGCAGAGTAATGCTATTATGATCAAGGTTGGGGTTCAGAGTCTTGTGTTATCCATTTGTTGTTTTTAACTAATTTTCTCCTTTTTATTTTTAAATGAACGTTTATTTATGTATCTCAATTTTACTTTTGAAATGAACACCTAACTCTTATTTATGATATGGATTGTACATGTGTTATATTTATCATGGTTTGTATTTTGTATTACTTTTGCCTTATAGTTGGTATAAGGATGGTCTATAGCCAGACTTATATCGATTACGGCAGTAACACCCCTCTTATGTTTGAATGATTCTTCCTCTTAAACAATACTTTTTAGTAGTAAATTTTGGGAATGTTATAGAGATAGAGAAAACATCATAAAATTAAATACAATTTTGGAGGATAACTTCAAGTACAATATCAAAATACATAAAAAAGAATATATTGGAAACTAAGAGTCCCAAAAGGTATCTAAACCAAAAGCGATAATCAGATAACACAACTCTACATCTAACCTAAATGCATAAGAATCACTCCTCCAAAAATAAAGTATCATAAGCAGCAAAGTCATCTAATGGATTCTCATTGACCTACACAAAAACATATAGGTTGTTTGCTCATAGGAATGAGAAACAACAACACCCATGAGAAGGATAATTAATATGCTACATGCTGAGTAAAATGACAATACAACCATAGTAAGGTTATATATAATGCATAGGTTCACATAAGAGAATAAACATACACACTTGTTAAGATAATGTGATGCAAGGTAAATACTAATTAAATAACTCATTATTAGGTATAAACATAATCCATATTTTTATTTATATTGAGTTCAGGGACCCCCACTATTTTTATTTCGGCGAAACAAACTGAAGCACCTCTTAGGCCAAAACACACCTGAGCCACTATTATTGTTGGGCGAAACACACCAAACATATACCAGGGAAACATATGCCTAAATACTATTCTTAAACTAGTGGAATAGTATGAAGCACTCTTAGGTAATAACACACCTAAGCCACTATTATTGTCCAATGGAATAGACATAACACCTTGGTCCAGATTCACATAATCTTTCACTTCAAGGGATTAATATCTTATTCATTATTTACTTATCTAAAAATTATATTATCATTAACATTGAATTTAGAGGGACCACTATCCTTAATCCAATGAAATGTGTCGATGCACCTATTAGTGAAAAATACTCCTAAGCTACTATTATCGTTCAGTGAAATGGACACACAATACCTCAGTCCCGACTCACGTGACCTTTTACTTTAATTGATTAGTGTCTTATCCATAATTTTTTATATCAAGATAATCATTCAAGAAACATGTAGATATGCACAAAATATAATTGAAATATGTAAAGAAAAACCACATGGATATTGGTACATCAAGTAAGGAAAAAGACCCACACTTCCTCTGAGAAACCCTATTTCACAAGTTAAGCATAACTTCTTTCCTAGTATTCATTTTATCACCAGATTTAATACCCATCCTTAAAATATTATTATTTAAAAACATATATATAAGCCTAGGCTTAACTATAACGTCTTACGCATGTGATAACAACTTGTCTCTAAGGTTATTATTCACAAATCCCTATGAAACCCTAGTTTCACAAGTTAAACATAAAATTTTCCATAAAACTCATATAACCAAAAAACTTAATAAAAATTATTAATATGTCAATATTAACAACATATCCAAAAATCAAAGTCTAACTCTCACATTTTACACATACGATAATGCCCTGTCTTTAGGATTACCATCCCCAACTTAAGTCATTTCTCATTTTATTAGACTTAAGCCATTCATAATTATTCCAAACATTCCACATGATTACTTATCATATTTTAAACCATTTAACACATTAAATACCAATGATTTTATATTTAACCCATATTAACCAAAATACCCTTAAGGATGCCAAAACACCTACCTTTCCATAAAAACCCTACAAGTCACAATGATTGGCTTTCAACCTCTAACACACAATAACCTCATGAAGATATATAACCAAAAATATATACAAATCACCCATCATATCAAGTTTTAGATAGTGTGAGTTTGACTGGGCATTTGAGCATGACATAACATTGTATTAGTTCATGCATGTGTTGGAGAAGTTTGGTATAATTTGGATTTATGTGTGAGAAACACCGGGGGTGTTATCTTACATGGACAATGTTTCCTTGAAGAAATCTTGATGTGTTTTAGGCAAAAGTCAAAAGTAAGAAAATAAACATGAGGGTCCCTTATTTTTGATATATTTTCAAAACACATTACTTTTCCTTTTGGAATTTTTTTTATAAAAGGAGACATGTTGAAACCGTAGCCATCGAGAGTTATGCATCCTAAATTCTTCTTCTTCTCCATATAATTCTCCCTTCAAAGAGAATTGTAGATATGTGTAATTAAGTAATTAATTGGTTTAATCAAATTATAATTACACAAGAGCGCGAATAAATATCTCTACTTTTTCCTAAATTATTTTATTTTGCGTGTTAGTTCTCAATTGTGCGTAATCTTGATTTGGTGTGGATATATCTAAATCCATGCTATTTTTGTAATAATTTGATATCAGAGCTATGTTGTTAAAGAGATCTAGTTATCGAGATGGGTATAATATTTTAAATTGAGAAGCTTGATCGATCTGTCAATTTTAGATTGTAGAAATTGAAGATGCAGGTAATTCTAATTCAGTGCAGGTTAGAAAAAGCTTTATCCGATTATTCGAAGAAGCCAAAATCAATAATGGATGAGAGATTTGAAAACGTAGATTTGAATACCCTCTCCGCCATACAACTATACTTGTCTAACGAGTTTTTTATGGGAAGTGGCAAAAGAATCAACAACGACTACCTTATGGTTGAAGCTAAAGTCATTGTATATGATAAAATTGGTAGCAAGTCAGCTATTGTTGAAGAGTCAACTTCATGACCTGAAACTAGGTGGGGGTGAATCTTTGAAAATTCATATGGATGAATTTGACTCTATTGTTATGGATTTGCATAATATAGATGTTAAATTAGATGATGAAGATTTGTCTATTATGTTGTTATATTATTTGCCTACTAGATTTAAGCATTTTTGTGAAATTATTTTTTATGGAAAGGATGAATTAGTCCTTAAGGATGTAAAATCCACCCTGCTACAATAAGAGTTGATTGATAGTTAGTTGACTAGCAACGATACTTCCAAAGACTCACATAGTGAGGGTTTGGTAGCCAGGGGAGGCCACACAAGCGAGGTTCTGGTGACAAGAAGATGTCCAGATCTAAATTGAAGAGTTGGAAGAAGAATGTGACATGCCATGGTTGTTGCATGAAAAGCCAGATCATGAGATATTATCCTAATAGGAAAGCTACAGATATTGATAATGGTGTATCTAATGAGTGTGATGTTGCCAAAGCTGGGGACGATGATGATGGTGATATACTGACTAGCACAAATGGACATACCATATTAGCTATAGGTAGATTCTAGAATCAAGGTGCTCTTACCATATGTGTCCCAATAGAAGCTGGTTCCAGACATATGACATTATTTGAGGTGGAGTTGTTGTCTTGAAAAATGGTGTTTCATGCATAGTTGTAGGGATTAGGACTGTGAGGGTGAAGATACATGATAGTGTGATCAAGACACTATCTAGTGTTCATTATATTCCTAACATGATAAATAGCTTAATTTTGCTATGTTCCTTAGATAGTAAAAGTTATAGGTGTATCATTGAGAATGATGTATTGAAGGTTGCTAAAAGGGTTGTGGTGGTGATTGTTGTCAAACAAATCGGGACATTGTATGAGATTGTTCGAATAACTATCAAAAGTGTAGTTGGGGCAACATTGAGAGTGTGTGACTCAGATGTTGTTGGCCTTAATTTGATGTGATTGATACATAGTAGTATCATGGACATCGATGGTCCTTGTGTTGTGACCTGGTTATATCTAGATCTATTACCTTCTGTGAGTCTGACTTTCTTGCTGACAAGAAGGCAGAGCAGGAGAGTCTATTGGGTGCTTCAAACAAGGTGGAGGTTGTTGGTGATCTTGATGGTATAGATTCTTCAAGTGAGGAGGAATGTAGGCAGCAGGTGGAGCAAGTGGGCATTGCTTTAGGCAAATCTTATTATGCACTTTATACGACGAGCAGAATTGGTATGCAGGAGACAGTATTAGACTCAAAGGTTATTTTGGGTGTTGATTATGCCTTGTGGCATTCTATTGATGTTATTGAGGAGATGTGGTCTCTTTGACAGACTCAGACATTGATATGTGATGTTTCACTGGTTATTCTTTTATTGTGTGTTCATTTTTTGCTTATTGCAACAAAAGAAATGTCTAAGGATAACAAGTTGAAGACTTTGGATGTGCCCAAATCCAAAGTGGTTGTGGTGGCTTATTTAGTCATCGGTCCATACTCTACAGGTATGAGATGCTTGGTGTACAATGTGATTAGTACCAACTATTACATTGCTCGTGTTGCAAGCATGTGTGTGGTGAGTCTCTTCAAGACACCTTAGTTAGGTGGGGTACAGATTCTGAGGTACTTGGTACATACAGTATTGGTTTGTGTTGAGTGTATGTTGTCGACTACTCTATTGATGGATTAATCTGATATTGGTTGTAGTTCTGATGATCAGAGGTACACTAGTTTGCTAGTGTTTGACCTTAGAGGTTCTAAGGTTGCATGTTTGGCTATGACAGAGGCTTTTTAGGAAACCCTGTGGCTTGGATATTTGGTCGTGTTCTAGTTGTTTGTGATAATAGCCAAAGTGCTATCTATTTAGCGAAGAATCAGAATTATTTCCACTGTCGGACAAAGCACATTGACATCAAGTATCACTTTATTAAGGGTACTATTGTTGTAAGTAAAGTTGTGTTGGAGAAAGTGGGTACTTTGTATAATCTACTACATATGCTAACAAAGACACTAATTGTGGGTAAGTTCGAGTGTTTCTCGAACTTGATTGGTGTTCATAGGCCAAGAGGTCCTTTATTATGCTAGGATTTTTTGTAGATATTTTTACATGTTATGCATCACAAATACTACATCAAGGTGAAAAATTATGAGTTTTGACTACGTATTTTAGCATAGCATAATATTATGTTAGTTCGTGCATGTGTTGGAGAAGTTTGGTGTAATTTAGATTTATGTGTGAGAAACACCAGGGGCGTGTTATATTACATGGACCATGTTTCCTTGAAGAACTCTTGATGTGTTTTGGGAAAAAGTCAAAAGTAAGGATATAAACATAGGGGTCCTATGTTTCCAAAATACAAATCATGGTTTTGATATATTTCTGAAACATGTTGTTTTTCTCCATAGAATTTTTTCTTCTATAAAAGGAGACATGTTGAAACCCTAGCCATCAAGAGTCATATGTCCCGACTTCTTCTTCTTCTCCATAGAATTCTCCCTTCAAAGAAAATTGTAGATTATATAATTGAGTGATTGATTTGTTTAATCATATTGTAATTATACAAGAGCAAGAATAAATGTCATTAATTTTTTTCTGAGTTGTTATGTTTTATGTGTGAGTTATCAAATGTGCATAATCTTTTTAATCTTGATTTGGTGTGAATCTCTCTAAATTCATGTTATTTCTGCAACAAATAGTGTTCCAAGCCAACTTACCCGACTTACATAACAAGCTTAGTGAATAGATATACATATTCACATGCTTGCACATATTACTCACTTTTTCATCATGCCACACAACTTACCATATAACAATCATTAACACCATGACATTATCAAGGTAATCATATCAATATAATAATTCACACAATTTATACATAACATTCAAAGAATCCTTAACCATGACATGTATGCTTATCAAAAGATACCGATCTTTAAGCAAGCAAGTATAATCCACTACCTCCAAGACAACAAAAAAAAATCACCTAAGAAAAGAATAATACACAATTAAAACTTAAGTAATTAGCCAAATAAAACTAGGGCAAAGGAGGGTGGAAATAGAGATAACTTAAATGAGTGCAAGAGTTGGGGTTGCGTGAGAGTGTGTGTGGCGGAATTCACGACTCTATAGATGGTACTAGGGTAGTGCACTAGGCATGCTAAATAGGATGGCACAACTGTGCCAAGGAGAAGACAAAAGGGGCACAGTCATCCACAAAGGGCGTGCATGGGTCGAGGTAGGAAAGAATGCATGTTTGAGGTGGGAAGGCACACGGGTTGTGTATGTGTCGTGCAAGCGAGGACATGGCTATGAAAAATGGTGCACGGGTTGTGTGCCTCAACGAAAAATAAAATAGAACGCAACAGGGAAGGAAAAGAAGTAGTTTGGGATGGTGATAGTTGGGCGACAATGAGGGGGATTGATGAGGAGGTAGTGGTCATTGGTTGTTAATGAAAATGGTGGTGCTTGGTGGTTAGTGGTAGCGAGTGGTGTTCGTGGTGAATGATGATGATGACGATGACGAATAAGGAGGGAGAAGAAGGAAATGCTTAGTAGCTAGGGTTCTCAATTGCAATGGAGGGAATGAGTTAGGTGAAACAATAAATGAGATAATGAGAGAGATTTGGAGGGTATATATGTGCATGGTTGTGTGCATCGTGATAAAGGAGATAATGAGGGAAAGAGTGAGGTAAGGCAGAGGGTCATGGCACAATACAATTGGGGAATATTTTGGTAAAATTTTTAATGAAACACATCCAATGAATTGTGAGAGATGATGGTAGCAATGTGTTAGGCTTAGGTGAGTTGCAAGGCTAGCTTAACGGGGGGATTTGGTCAAGGCTAAGAAGAGCAAACATGCAAGGCAAAAGAAGGAGAAGAAGGTCGAGCAAGCAAAGAAGAAAAGAAAAAGGAAATGATAAAGAAAAGGAAGAAAGGAAAAATAAGTGTGAGATGGTTAGGATTAGGTTCAAAATTGTAGTTAAATATTTAGGATAAAATTAAAATATTAATCATCTACAATTAAGATTATGTTAACATATTAATTACCTAAAATTAGGATTAGATAAATTTTGAGTGTTGCAAATACATTATTTAGTTATTTAAATTTCTTTGATTATTCATTTTGTGATACAAATTAAATCAAATAACAAGATATTATATATCATAGCCATTGATTGAGGCCTTTATATTAATTATTTTGTATTTAAGAAAGGTATTCTAAAATGTAAAATTGGCAATACAAACTATTTTTATATTGTTGATTTTGTTTAAAACTCTTAGTCTTCCCCCTATTATTTAATGATTACTCATATATTTAATTAAGTTTGTTATAATGTAATTTGTACTATGAATTCATTACAAAAATTTTAATGACCTTCATAGTTATCACTATTCATGTATTGTATGGGTCTAATATTATTATCGATAAGTTCTTAGGTTATGTCTTCTTCTTTACTATATATTTTGGTAATATAATTAAGATACTATTTCTGTATCATAGTAAATATAAAAACATATTAGACTTTTACACAACTATTAAGATACATTAAATTTTAGATAAAAATTTATCTACTTTAACCCATATGCCATCATATTAAATTTAATATTCTTACTCATTTAATTAGAAAAATAATAATGTAAGGTTAAAAGTAAAAATAAAATAATTAATTATTAATGCTTTTCATAAAATGACTTATATTATGAAATAAAATCAAATATTTATCGTCTAATATTGTGATACAAGGAGAGCAGTTTTTGTTGATATCGATACATTATAATTTTCATAATTAAGAAAAACATGTAGACTTTAGTTGAATGAAGAATTTTGTAAATGATGGAATTTTAGAAGTTAAAATTTAACAATTATAAATCCATTATTTGAATAGAGTAATCTTAATTTTTTTTAGATATTTTTTTATATATATAATTTGAATATAGTATTTATGTTGCTTTGTTTTCATGAAAGTATATAAACACAAACTTATTTTAGAATTTTATTAGTTGAAGCATTACTATGAATTTTTAAAACTTCCAAAAATTATCTAAATTTTATTTAGGATATCTAAACAAAATATTAAGGCTAAAAAAAATTTATAAATTCCTTCTAGAAGTCAATTATCTAAACCAAACCATAGTTCTCCACTTCACTCTATTTCCCACCGGACCCTTTCAATCCTAAAGAAGCTAGTACAATATCTGTTGACGCAACCACACACAAGAAAATCCACAAAGCAAAAATAACGATACCGAGCAATGTCCACCTCCGTCACTGCTGCGACTCGCTCTTTTCATCTCCAATTTACAACAAATAAATCATCATTTCCGTACAATGCACCTCGCAGACAATGTAATATGCAGGATTCCAAGACTTCAAAGCCAAACGGAATACGAGTGCAATTAACTGTTTGCGCCAATTTTTGAGCTCCGGAGAGTATCAAACACGTCGAGTATCAGAAACTTATTGTCCGATCCAGCCAACGAGCGATGTGTCACAACCAATGAATTCAGGTCAAGCAATTGAATCGTACGTTCACAGTATTCATCCCTGACCACGCAAAATAATGCAAATGATCAGTCTAAAAAGGGAAGTCCTGTGTTCTCTCTTTTTCTCTCGTGTCAACAACAGGCATCCAAGCACAAAACATGCAACCAATAGACACAAAGGAATAACAGGTCATCTAATAATCTTTCAACAGATAAAAGAATAGAGAGCAACACAATCTAAATTATCTGATCAGGGAACAACGTAATTGACCTGACGCATGAGTGGGAATCTTACCAAGGGAAGTAGATCAAACAGCAACCCAGTATCCCTGACAACAAAAACAAGCCACCAAGATTCCAAGCAAGGCACCAGCAAAGACTTGGGAAGGAGTGTGGCCAAGTAGCTCCTTGAGCTTTCTTTCACTGATTGGATGCCCTTGAAACAAGTCCTCTATGATCTTGTTGAGCACCTGTATCATATATAAGCAGAGAAATGAACGGTCCAGTTTTAAAAACCAAAATATATGGATGCAACAAAAAAGGGGAGTACAACAAGACACAAGAGAGAACTATTCCCGAATGCCCGGAGCATGTATGCACTGAGTAGGGGTTTCAGAATTTTCTACCAAAATAAAAAGGTTTTAATTGCAAGAAAAGGAATATTTTACACAGAATATTAACAATATAATCAGGCCCACTCCATATAGCCTTAAAATATACAGAATGCCCACTCCATAATCCATATAGCTCTAAAATACTTGATTTTATTAGCATGTTATTCAGTAAAGTCCACAAAAAAAACGAGGTGCAGGAGCATATCTACACGCACCTTTCATGTCAACTGTTTGCCAACTTATGGCACATTTCAAAATTATGTCAACTGTTAGCATCTTGGAGCTTCTGCTAGAGAACTTCACCAAAGCAAAGGGGATTAAAAACAAGGTCAACTATGTCCTCTCAAAAAAAAAAAAGCTCAACTATACATATCAATGTGTGTTGCACCAGAAGAAATAAAGAACACTCTGCCTCCAACAAACATACACAACAAATTGAAACTCAGTGCCCCAACATCCACACAAGCCAAAAAGAAATGAAAGAAAGGAAACAGGAATGAAAAGAGCACAAACAGGGCACATAAAAGACATGGAAAAGTACAGTACATATAATGAGTTTCTTGTCGTGTGAACTATCAAATGTACACCCACAGCTAATAGCTGCGTTCAGCATATACAGAAAAGTCAGGGGCATGTTTGAAATAAGGATAGAGGTGGAGAAAACTCCTCCTATTTTGTGTCCATTATATCAAGATTTTAAAACCAATAAAAACATTTTTTTAAAAATTACCTATTTTAGACCAAAATAAATATCTAAAATATATTCGTGCAAAGAACATCTATTTTGGTTTGAAAGTTGTGATTTTACTTTACAAGCCCCAAAGTTTTTTGGATAGGTGAAATTATAATTAAGAAAAGAAAGGAAAGAAGATAAGCTAAATGACCAACGTCAACCAACATAGATGCATCAGTTAATCAGGATTTTGAGTTGCCAAGGCCCAAAAGAAGCGACCTATGATTAAGAATTGATTTTTGAATAGATGATCACCCATGCTGGCAAAGCATGGAAATAGTAGAGATGACAAAATGCACAGAAGGGTAGTTTCCGGTGATGACTAAAACTTTAGATCTATAGCATTTACAAAACAATCTCCACTCAAACTCCGAATGGCAAGGCAGATGCGTAACAGATTAATTGGCTCTCATTTGACATTGCACAAATATCATTTCTGCCTAATTTATAAAATTTTGATTTGATCATACAATTCAAAAGTCATAAAACAATAAGTAATAGAATCATAGCAGGATCTTACAATGTTACATTATACCTATAATTTTAATTTATTTTCTTGTAAATGTATTTTCCCTCTTATTCTCACTATATTTCTTTCCTATCCCTCTAATCTACGACAATTTTCTTTCATATTGTAAACACAAGATGCTGCGAAGGAAGTAAAATAACAAAGAAGCTGATTGTTGAAGAAAAGTACCAATAAAAGAGTTCAAACTTTATCTGAATAGTAAAATAAATATATTAAATTTTATGATGTTACTAATTATTACGTCTATTTAAATCATAATTTTTTTTATGGTCTCCCTGTCTTATTGAAGTAAACAAACTTTAAGCTCATGGTATATGTATAGTTCATATACCAACTTAATGTGTATGTATATAACCTAGACTTTTTTTTTTCTTGATTAACTTAAATAGTGAAGATAACATTTTTTTTTTGGCCTTGGTTCTCGTAAATCATATTGAATATTATCCATTTTTATGGATTATGTCTTCGTAATCATCTGCCTTCTTTGTTCTCTGAGTATTTTTCTTAAGGCTAACAATTTATCTTTATAACACAACAAGTGTATGTTTCCTTTATCCATAATTATGGCTCTTACTCCATGACGAACTATTTTTTAATTTCCATCACCTCAATGTAATAATTACTTTTCACATTTTTTTGGACTTAATATACCTCCTAATATGCAAAAATAAATAAACAATTCATATTACTTGTAAATTGCTACAAAACTTAATTGGTGATTACATGAGAATTTAAGAGTGTGATTTTCGCATTCTTTTAACTCCAGCTACGGTATTTTATAGCATATAAAAGTACAGAGGATTCATAATTTGACCATGTTTATATGATTTTATGATCCAATTTTACTATACGATTTTGAGCACCCCAATGGATCCTAGGTAGAATTCCGATTCGGATAGCCTTTCAAAGCCAAGATCACCAAGAAAATCACGTCGTCCACTCAGCTTCCATCAATCAATTCCAACTTTCTCGTGGCTAAATTTAATTATATAACGGCACCGCATCCTTCCAAAACTTCTCGAGCAGCAATTCATCCTCAAACTACTTATGACTAAATTTTCAAAAGTTTAGCACTCACATTGTTGCTGCAGCATTCCCGCTTATTAAGTCACGGCGAAAGTTTAACACTAAAATCTTACCACCTCTAGCTGAAATATGAATCCTAATCAGATGCCAGCACAATTTATGAAAGTTGACCAACATACTAAAACACATAAACAACATTCACAGATTCAAATAACAGCAACACAACCCAAACGGTCGATAAAAAACCAATAATAATAGCAAGAAATCATTCATTTACCTCTGCCTGCATACCAGCATGACGTCGAACACCAATCGCATCATACATAACAATCAGACTAAACCCCAAACAAACAGGAAACAAAGAATCAGCAGCTCCATGACATATTGCAACCGAAGTCGTTAACGCCGTACACAAAGCCGAATGCGACGACGGCATACCACCGGAAGCAAACCAAATCCGCAAATCCCATTTCCTCTCCATGACGAAATTCAAAATTACCTTACTAGATTGAGCTAAAAACCAAGCCAATAACCCTGATAAAAAAGTTGGGTTTGCCGCCAATGTTGCAACAAAAGGACTAATTCGAACATTTGCCGCTGTGGTGACGCTGAGTAGCGCTACACCAATTCCTCCATTCTGTAAAACAGTGCCGTTACTAGTGGTTAAATAATCAACTGTTTGGTCACCCAATATGTTGATAGCGGTTGCTTTTGTGGCGAAGCTCTTAATGGTTCGTAAAACTGAAGTTAGAATTGAAAAGGGATTTAAGGGCAGTGAAGAATTGAAGTTACTGAATCTATTGGTGGGATCAAAGGGTAGCTTACAGGATAGATAGAAAGAAATTCTTCTGGGATCCTTGTTCTTATTACTTTGGTTATTGCTGGTAAAGTAATTAGTGTGTGGTGTTAGAAACTTGAGATTGGCGTAAGCAGAGGAGAAAGGTTTGATTGAAATCGAGTTCATCGGCGAAAGTTAGTGAGAGAATTAAGCTACAGTCTACATCTAGAAGTATATAGAAGAACAAAATAAAGAAGAAAATGAGAGGCTGAGGGACTGAGATTGAGACTTCTGAGTGGGGGGAGAAGATCGTAAGGCGCTGATTGGTTACTTAAAACTTGGGAACTAATACTATTTTTATATTTGTAAATTTGTCTGCTCGATTCTTGGAAGTTATATGAAGGGACTACCAGTCTATCACCAAATATACCATGTTTGCACCATTAGGCTATTGGAATATACCAGATAAAATTCGATTGCATAAGATAGGCAAGCCTTAAGCATGTTAATTCGCACGTGGATTCAACTCACCACGCCATCATGTCATTATAAGATGAGGTACTTATTCAATAAAATTTTAAAATTTATGTTATATTTATTATAATATAATTAAGATAATTAATTAAATTAAAGTCCCATTACTTGATAAGATTTAAAAAAAATCTAATTAATAATATAATAAATATATTATAAACACAAAGATTTGACTGCATATATACGCTACCTTAGTATTATGACGTAGTAAATCGAAATTACTTAATAAGTTTTTGTTAGTCAATGAATTTAGAAAGGAATTATGACACATTTGCTTACTTTATATATAATAATGAAAATAAATGGTGTCATGATTTAGGGCTTGTTTTTTTCAACTTATTTTTAGAATTTTTCATATCATATTAAATGAAATTAGTAAAGACGTAAACTTTTGATAATAATAATAATAATAATCAATGATAACTTTAGTAGTAATACTAATAAGAAAAATATTAATAATGACATTAATAATAGTAAAATAGAAATAATAAATTTTAAAAATTTCAATTAAGATCAATCAACAAAAATAATTTAATTGAAACAAGGTCTTATTTTTCTTGAATGTATTTTTTATCATAGATTTTTCATTTCCTAAAATAATCAATTAACAATTATTATAATTACTAGTATTATTTTGCAATCAAACACAAACAAGAGTATATAAATAGTTAAGAAATTTTCTACTAGTTGCCCATGGACAGTAAGTAAATTTATTAAAATAAGAAATAAAAGTGTATGCCCTATTAATGCACTAGTTCTACCATTTTAGATAATATATATATATATATATATATATATATATATATATATATATATATATATATATATATATATATATAAATTCTTAATAAGTGCTTAAGAGCACTCATTAAACAAAATGAACATTTAAGTATTCATTTAGTCAATTAAATAAAATAATTTGTAGTTATACATACCTTAGCTCTTCTAGTCATGTTGCCTCCGACCAAGTACCAGTCCCTTTTGCTTTTATATAGACACTACATATTTCAAAAATAAATTTTAACAATTAATTTTTCTCAAGCTATAATATATTATAATAAAAATAATTTTTTTATGTTAGTATTAAAAAAATAGTTCATTTATTTTTAAAATAAAGAATTTTTAGGTAAAAAATGTTGTTTAAAAAAATCTTTTGAAAAAGGTAATACCTAATCTTCTTTCATGCCCTTAGTTTTTCTTTCTTAATAAGTGCTTAAGAGCACTTGTTAAACAAAATGAAAATTTAAGTATTCATTTAGTCAATTAAATAAAATAATTTGTAGTTATACATACCTTAGCTCTTCTACTCATGTTGCCTCCAACCAAGTACCAGTCCCTTTCCTTTTATATAGACACTGCATATTTCAAAAATAATTTTTAACAATAAATTTTTCTCAAGCTATAATATATTATAACAAAAATAGTTTTTTATATTAGTATTAAAAAAATAGTTCATTCGATTTTAAAATAAAGAATTTTTAGATAAAAAAGTATTGTTTAAAAAAATCTTTTGAAAAAGTTAATACCTAATCTTCTTTCATGCCCTTAGTTTTTCTTTCTTAATAAGTGCTTAAGAGCACTTGTTAAACAAAATGAACATTTTGTCGATTAAATAAAATAATTTGTAGTCATACTAACCTTAGCTCTTCTACTTGCGTTGCCCCCAACCAAGTACTAGTTCCTTTACTTTTAGATAGTTATCATTATGTATTTTAGAAATAAATTTTGACAATTTATTTCTCTCAAACTATAATACATTATAATAAAAAATATATTTTTTATATTAGTATTAAAAAATAGTTCATTTGCTTTTCAAAGAAAAAAATTTAAGGTAAAAAAATATTGTTTAAAAAATCTTTTGAAAAATTTAATACCTAATCTTCTTTCATACCCTTAGTTTTTCTTTCTTAATAAGTGCTTAAGAGCACTTGTTAAAAAAAATGAGCATTTAGTCATTCATTTTGTCTATTAAATAAAATAATTTGTAGTCATACATACATTAGCTCTTTTACTCGGTTCGCCCCAACCAAGTACTAGTCCCTTTGTTTTTTAATAGCTATCATTGCGTATTTCATAAATAAATTATAACAATTAATTTCTTTCAAACAATAATATATTATAATAAAAATATTTTTTTTATATTAGTATTAAGAAATAGTTTGTTTGTTTTTAAAAGAAAAATTTTTAGGTAAAAAAATACTGTTTAAAAAAATATTTTGAAAAAGTTAATACCTAATCTTCTTTGGAGCCCTTAGTCTTTCTCTTTCATCTTTTATAGTTTAATTGTTATGTTATTAAGGGTGTAATTGTAATATTTGAGGTACATTTATTACTTCCTAAAATAGTGTGTAAATTAATAAAAATGCTTATTTTTAGAAGCATAGAGAGTACTTTCATAACATTATTTTTTATATAATTTTTATGAATATGTATTAAAAAATATTAATAGTTAAAATTTATCATTGAAATATAGAATGACAATTATTGAAAAAATGAATGCAATATAATTAAGGATAAATTAATGTCTAGTATTATTTAATTACACAACAACACACATTTACTATAACAATCTATTTTTTACTAACCCTAATTACTATGTAATTACACTCATAATCCATTTCTAGTATTTTTTTAGTATGAATTTCCAATCAATTTATATTAAAGTCGAGCCTTCTGCAACTTTTTTATCCATTTGAAAAAAAAAACATATTTTTTACATAACTTTTCTGATCTTAAAGTTTACTCTTTAAGAGTGGTTTTGAACTTATAAATCATTCATATGATTATTTCAAAGAATATTCTTTTATTTCAATGATTTTTTCATCTTTTACAACCTTTCTTTAGATATTTGTTTATTTGCAAAAAATCATAAATTATGTGATTTTTTTCTAAGTCGTTTCTCGCTTGTTTCGACGTGTTTAAATTTGTTTCAATCTTCTAAATATATTCTAGGCTTAGACATGTGTCCCAAACATAGTTTGAAAAACTATACTAGACCGAGCGATCCAAATAGGGAATCGATGAACTAGTTAGGTCGCCGAATTAGATTTCATATACCGATTTTTAGAATATCGGAACCAGTGAAAATTGGTCAAAAATTAATCAAACTAGTAAAAATTGATAAGCCGGTCAAAAAACTAGCAAGCTGATCAGGTCAAAAAATCAATTGGGAGCCTGTCAAATTCATATGTAGTTTAATTTTTTTTATATTTCATATTTTTTTACTTAATACATATCATTGGTCCAACCAATCCAAACCACTGGTCCGACCACTAAATTAGTGAACCAGTTATGATATCGGTTTGATTACCGGTCCAGTTTTTAATACTATGGTCTCAGACATTTTTTTAGTTCATCAGTTTCTTCCAAATCATGTCATCATGAAAATGTTCGTTTACAAGATTAAACGATTTTAACCATTTTAGTTGTTTTTAATCCATTAGGTATCAATCCAATTTTGAAACCATACATTTTATACATTTGATTTTCTAAAATTTTTTTGAACCCTTCATCAATTATTTTATGCATTTGCAAGAAAATTCATTTTTTCAAAGTATCCCATTTTTTTTATTATGCTTTTTTTTCCTATTCATTGGGCTTCAAAACAACTCTAATATCCAATATTTTTATATATTTGGATCCCTAAAATTATTTTGCAACTTCCCATAATTTTATTTTTCAATTTTTGGGGTCAGATTGCTATTATTTTCTCCAAAAATACTTATTTAGATATTTTTTACAATTTAATTCACTAAATTAATTGCAATTAAGCTTATAACTATCTCTTTGGTTCCTAACCAACCATCAACTAGATCCCCATATGATTTCTCTTATATTTGACTTTGTTTAACCAAAAATTTAACTAAGAGTATATTAATCATATCCATTTGTCCTTTAACCACTAATAAACTTAACCACCTACAATAAGTGTTAAGAAAATCATCTTTTGCTTACCACTTCTCACGCCAACCCTAGCTAGTAGAGAACATAGATGAATTGGGCCTTGTACCCCATGCACACATCCCTCTTCCATTCATTTTCATGCAACCCAAATTTTATCAAGTGCCCTTCTCTCCTTCTCTACCCTAAATTTCACAACCTCTGGCGTGCTCCTTCTCTAGCTTCTCCAGTTTCTCCTCTCTTTTTTTTCTCTTTTTCATTCAACTGTACACAACATCCATCCATCCTTGCCTTCAAATTCCTTACATAATCCATGGCATTCCCTTAATTTTCTTCCCTATTTTTGATATGCAATTGTTGTTGTGCAACTAATATTTTTTGTCACTTCGCGCACCTCTAGCAACCTCTTTTCTCCTATGTTTTTCTTCATTTTTGTTTAGATAGATTATATGCATTGTATAATCCATGAAACTACTCATTGTTGCTTGAAATTACTAGTCTTACCCTGTAACACCCCAAATTTCACTATTTTTTTTTTAAAACGGAAGCAAATGAATTAAATCAGAACCTGTAAATTTTGGGAATGTTACCGCCATACTTAGTACCAGACCGGTTCACTTCTATCGTTCCAATACCAAGTGTTGAGGCTAAAAATGATATTTGTTAAACTTAAACCAAGAGTTCATAAAAAGAACTAGAAGGCTCACAACATAGAGATCAGAGTACGCGTAAAGAGTTTACATAATCCAAAGTACATAATCAAAGTTCCTCAAAAGGAAAAATGTTATAAATGATAGTAGTTTAGTTCTGAAAAATCCAATACAAAAAGAAATTACATAAAGAAATAGAATAACTTAAAGGGAGAATCCGGCCACATCACTCCCAATCATCAAGTCAAGCACATGCTCAACACTCAGCCCCGCCTGATGCCTCATGAACATCGAAGGCATCGAAATATGCATCGCCCACCTACACAAAATCAGAAGGGCCTTCTGCTCGTGGGAATGAGCAGTACCCATAAAATGGGTAGTTAGTACGCTACGTACTAAGTAAGGTAATCGTGCACTAAGGCCACATACAAAACCATATAGTCCAAACATGATAACATAACAGCATATGATCATTCGAATAAATATAAAAATGCTCATTTATAGTCCGAATTAATTAATTAATGAATCTCTTATCGATACTCATATCACACCATACTTCTTATCAAATCCATGTGAGTATGGGAACCCCACTATTATTGTCGGTGGGCCGATATGGCCCCAACTCTCCTGGTGTTTCACTATAAGTACTTAGTGTCTTTCCCATGTCTTAGCACAATTATGTTAGGTTTGTTGAGCATGGAAAACTCCACTATTATAGCCGGTGGATCGGAAACATACAGGCATAATGCACCTGACTACTATTATTTGCCGGTGGATCGATCACACATAGGGAAAAATGCCCTAACCAATATTATATGCCAATGGATTAGTCTGGGTCTGCCTCAACAATCTTCTACTTTACGTAATTAATATCTTAAGTGTCTTATTCAAAAGTTTCACCCTGGACATGCATGACTAACTCCCTCTATTCTTATCCTTAAAAAATTTATGTCCCATATCATGAGACACATACACCTCCTAACTTGACCCAACATCATTTCCTCCTTACCCTAACTCACACTAGAGCCCATCTCCCATATATGTGGGTCAAGGCCTACTACTTTTCACCTCCAGTCCACTCACTACCTCACACTAGGGTTTTTCCCAAAAACCCTAATTTAAGCCTATGTGGCCCATTCTACTCCACCTCACACAACCCCAATCATTTTAACACTCCACACATCACAACCTTTAGATTCAACCCTCATCATTACGCCTTACTCCTCAAGCACACGTGTGGTCACAAAACCCTAGGTAGTCACATCAAACCTTAATTGGCCACACCAAACCCTAGCTTCCTCATTTCCACATGTCACCCCTCTATTTCTCACCTTTCACTTCCTATTTTTCCATACTAATCATGTTCATCCTTCACATGACAATTTCCACCCTCATCTCGTACTCTACTCACCCTCTTCAAATTCTCTTTTTACCACCTTTTTAGATTAGGGTTTTCTCCCAATCCCTAGCTCAGTCTTCTATGTACCCTTATACTATCCCATATACTATTTTTCACCCAGAGCCTCCAAACACCCAAATAACTCTTCCATTACCTTCCTCACACCTCAAATCAACTTTTCATACGTAAACTTTACTCCCATCCAGACTCTAACCTTCCCATGCAAATCTTCAAACTTTCTCATGCAAAACCCTAAACTCCCATGTAAACCCTAGATTCTCCCATGCAAAACCCTAGATTCTCCCATACAAAACCCTAGATTCTCCCATACAAAACCATAGACTCAAGTCTCCCATGCAACACCATAGAGTAGATTCTCCCATGCAAAACCATAAATTCTCCCATAGGAAACCATAGATTCTCCCATATAAACCCTAGATTTTTCCACTCTTTTATTTTATTTAAAATCCCCATTTTATTCGACCACTCATAGACCATTAAAATATTTAGGTCAACTCACATCCCTTGGTTAAATTATTTCATTTTGTCAACTTACTTTCCCATTTTCCTTTTTCATCCTTTCCACCCCACCAAACCACATTAACATCCTCACATGCATGTCTTAAAGGGTCATAACACATTACATCACATTCCACAACATATATGTAGTAACACATGCCATATGAAAGCAGATAAGCATACCTCAACTCTAAGCCGCACTACCTATGAAATAGTTATAGCAATAAGCATAAGATACATAACACATCATGATACATGGCATATAAGGCACATAATGCACATAACACACATAAGGCCTTAGCTACACCCTTACCTAATACGACACCGGTCTTGGAGCACGCTCCTACGCCTCATTAGGGCTTTGATTAGTCTGACCTATAAGAGGAAAAAACTAAAGATTAGGTTCCCTTCTACTAAAAATACTATTATTTCCTAATTTATTCTAAGATTAGGGTTTTGGATAGAATAATAATATAATAGTAATAACACTACCTAATTACTAATTTTGCTAAGGATAAAAGTAATAATAGTAATATTGAAAAAGGTGATAATACAAGCTTTGAAGATTTTACCCTAATAATTATAATGATACTAAAAATAATACTAATAATAATCATAATAATCATAACAATAATAATAATAATATTATTAATGAAAATGACGTAATTCAAAATAATTGTGAAATAAGGGCTTCGACCCTTCACCAAAATAATAATAATAATAATAACCATAATAATATTAAAAAATAATAATAATCATAATGATAATAATAATAATAATAATAATAATAATGTTAATCGAAAATAAAGTAAAGTAGGGTTTCGACCCTACATTGAATATATAATACTACTACTACTACTACTACTACTACTACTAATAATAATAATAATAAATACTAATGATAATAGTAATAATAATAATAATACTCGAATAATAGAAATATAATAAAATTAAATAATTAAAGCTCGTATAAATAGGGTAAAAGGGTTTAGAGGGTTTAGGATGCCACATTGGGTTGGTGGTGACAGGCGGCACCGATGGTAGTGCATGGCGGCGGCGGCAGTGCCAGAAAAAAGAGAAGAAATTAAAGAGAGAAAGTTGAGTGCTGGGAAAAAAGAGAGGGAGAAAGAGGGTGGAAGTTGGGGTGTTTATGGTTACCTAGATGGAGAGGAGTAGAATGAGGGTGGCGGCGCACGGCTGTGGCCGAGAGTGGAGGAAAGAGAAAAATAGAGGAGGAGAGGGAGGAAGAGGAAAAAAAGGGTAGGGGAGGTAGAGGGGAGTCTGCAGAGTAGTTTGGGAGGTGTAGGAGGCGGTGGTTACAGCGGGAGTGCTGGCTAATGATGGTGCGAACGGCGGCGAAGGTGGAAGTATAGTTGATTGGGAAGGAGACTTTGCATAGCCGTGGTGGCTTGTGCAAGGTAAATTGAGGGAGGAGGGAGGTTTAGTTGGGTAGAGGGTGGTGTAGGGAGTGCTTAGGTGGGCTTCTTGGGTAGCGGCGTTGGTCGACGGCAACGAAAATGGTGTTTGAAAGGACAGTGGCGCACAAGGGGGTTTTGTGGGTTGGAAATCAAAAACTCGACCCATGCTAATTATGGGGGTATTTATAGGGCCAATGGAGTGGATGAAGTTAGAGGGGAGACAGAAGAATAGGGCAGGTGGGTGAGGTGCACCAGCCGGTGCCGGCAAGCCGGCGCACGATCAATCGTGGTAGTGGAGATGATTGGCCAGGAAAAAGGGATCGTGAGAGAGAAGGAAGGGTTGGTTGGTTGGGTCGAATGGTAGGCAGGTCAGTAGGGGAGAGGGAGGAGAGATTGGACGGATCAACGGCGTGGTTGGCGGCGTGATTCTCGGAGGCATTCGGGGAAGGAGTTGCAGGCGCAAAGGGCTGGGGAAGAAGAAGAAGAAGAAGGGGGGCTGGACCGGCCGACTAGGGAAAAGAAAAGAAAGATCGGATCGACGACGGGGGGAAAGGAAAAATGGAACGCGGCGTTCTGGGCCGCCGAAGGAGAAAAGAAAAAGAAGGGGTTTGGGCTGCGAGACAGGCCCAATTTGGGGAAAAGAAGAAAAATGAAAAGGAGAATAAGGAAGAAAAGAAAGAAAAATAGATGGGTTAGGATAAATAAAATAATTTATATATTTGGAATATTTAAAAATAATAATATTTAAATAAAATAATATTTAATTCCCTTTTTACTCTAATTTAGATTTTTTGAAAGATTTTTCCTAAATTCCATTTTAATTAGCAAAATACCCAAATTTTTTCTAGTTAAAATATTTATTATTTTTCTCTTGATTAGATCTAATTAATTCCTTTTCATTTTAATAAAAATTATTTAGTTAATTAATTTTTCTAATAAATCCTTATTTAACTAAAATTCTTAAAATTAGGGTTTTGGGGCATTTCATACCCCTTCCTTTTGGACTGACTTTCCCTTAATACTATTATTTCATGTGGACTTTAATGTTGCTGGTTGATTTTTTTGTTTGCTATAGCCACAATTTGTGCAGCTTCCTCTTCAATTTCTCTAGGTTTTTTGGGTCTTAATCCTTGCATCTCATACTATAATTACCACCATTTTCTTCCTTCATCTTGTGGCTTCTTCCATCTTCTTTGTCCCTTCAAACCACCCCTGCTGATTAGCCTATTGTTGTGAGCTGCTACTCATCTTATAAGCTTCTCCTACACGTTTTTGAGTATTTTTCCTTAGCTTCCTTTCTTTTTTCTTTCAACCCTAACCTCACCGAAAGTTATCCACTTTCTTTGACTCATCCTTACTAAATTCCTTTATTATTTTTCCTAACTTATTATCATGTCATTATTAGATGATCAAGATATGGTAGAAGGAGAAATTGGATAGAAGTATCTTTGTTTTATTGCTAGAAGAATAACATATGAGTAATATTTTCTTACTCTATAGGCATAGAAAGTATGTGATTTGATTGTGTTTAGTTTTCTAGTATAATATGAGCATGTGGTATTATGCGTTGTGTGTGTATTCCATGATGGACGTGTTATTTTATATCCTAACATGATTTTAATTTCTAAGCCTATGTTCATGTTATGTGTTTTCTATCATTTTATGTGAAAATCATTTAAGTAGAGAGCATGCTAGAATATTATGCATATTTATGCATGGTGTTAAGTTGCTAAAACTTTATATGATATACTTAGAATATGTGTTGCCATGTAACTTTTGAAATTATAAATAAAAAAAAGCATGTTGGTTAAGTTTTTGGCCTTTTTATCCCTTGGTGGGCCTCAAAATTAAAGATTTTCTCTAGGATTGTGTTGATTTAATTTGTATTATTAATGTCTTAATATGTGTATTAGTATTTAGTAGTGTTAGAATGATTTTGGGTTAAAATAGAGTTAAGTGCATATTTGAAAGTTTTGAATTTATGCACTATTAGGGAAAATGATCATAGTAGTGAGTTTTTGCTACATCAAATGTCACTAGTGTGTTCATTAGGTCCTTTAAATACAATTTCATGAATTAGAAGTCTTATTCTGAAGTTGTATAACCTAAATGATGGTTAACATGAGTCATGAGGTGAATTAAGTAGAGTAGAGGGCATTTGGTCTTTTGACATGTTTCAGGCCCTTTAAATTGTTTTAAATTATCTTATGATAGCAGGTTTTATTTTGTTAAGTGATTAACCTTGGTTAGTGTTGGTTAACATATGATAACGAATTGAGTTAGAAAGGGCTTAAAATGAGCATATAATTCCTAGGGGTATTTTTATCATTTCATGTGCTTTTCTTGAAATCTAGGACCTAAAATTGGGATTAGCTATACTTACAAGGATGATTAGGTGTTGTTTTACGTTTGGGTTAACGATAAGGCTTTTTGGTAGGTTATTTCACTTAATATAAGATTAGGGTTAAATAAATGGGTCTTTAAATTTAAATTTTGGAATTTGAGATTTTAAATGAGTATTATGATAATAAATTGAGTTAAATGTATTAATTAAATTAATTTCGATAATTATGATTAATATAAGTTAAGGTTTTATGATAAAATAACATAAAATAAATGAGCATAAAAAACCTTAATGGTAACATTATTATTTTATGTGCTTAATTTTACCTTCCATTTTTTGCTTAATCATATTTAATATGAAGTATCTAGGTGTTTTGGACTTTGGTAAATTAATGAGTTTAAATTGGCAGTTATATCGATGAAATAAAGATTTAGGATTAATAAGGACACTTTGGTATTTTACCTTTAATATAACCTTCTTAGGCCATGTTTAACTTTAGGATTACCTTAAGGGTTTTACTAGGTGAAATCTTTGAATTAAGTGGCTTGTTTCATTTATTTATGTTATACTTATGTGTTAGTTTGGTGTTTATATGAATTCCTCATTTGTTATTTTATGTGGAGGTTTTCGTAATCAACGTTAGTGTAATCCTAATTTCATGATAACAACATAATTTTTGAAAATGATTCACATAAGTGATGAATGGAAAGTAATGATGATAGTATTAAGCATATTGAAAACCATTAGGGTTAAGTGTTCAAATGATATCTAATTGATAAAATATTAATAATCAAGTGAAAGATTGAATGAGTCAGGATGTAGTTTTGATGTTATTTATTTTTTTTCCTTGGTTCTACGGAACTATGGCAATCATAATCTGCACTATACTTGAATGTTCCACTAGCTTATAGGTGGTATACATAAATATTTGAGGCTAGTTAGTAGCTCAGGTGTTTTTTTTAATATGGTACTTTTATGGTAGTCTTTATTCTACCGAATATAATAGTGACCTAGGTGCGTTATGTAATTATTGTCTCTTGAGTACTCGGTATGATTAAGATTGCAATGTTGTGATAATTAAGAAAATATAATAACCAAGTTATTATAGTTATGTTTTATTCTCATGTCTATGTTCATGATCTCTATATGTCATACATGTCTATTATTGAGTACCATGATTTACATGCAGTATACTATGTCGTTAGAGTAACCATGTTTACTAGGACAATGCATACTGACAGGAACCGTTTCATAGTCTCTTACTTATTCCATAAGCAGGAGATATTGTTGTTTGTAGGTTTTTTAAGATCTTCATATGTTTGTTATATTACTTGTGGTGAGTGTCTTATTGAGTTATGGGCGTAGAGTGATATTTATCTAATTTTTTCTGTCAGTTCTTTGAAGTTTAGCCCTTAATCTCTTTTTTTATACTATATTTAATCTCCTCCTATAGTCTATTTTGTAATCTTGTAACTCAAAATCAAGTGTTTCCCACACCCAATCTCTTGTTGTGAGTTACATTTTTAGCCTTGATACCATTGGGTATAGGAAGTGCCATTTTTATATTGGATATAATGATAGCACCCATTACTTTATTAATATGCTTCTACAAAATAAAAATTTTTAATAGTAAATTTTTGGACATTATATTTACTCCTTGAGATATTAAACATTTATTTCAAGGACTATAACACACATAACCTCTAAAATATTCAAACAACTTTGGCCATAAAAAAAATAGATATCACAATTCATTTTGACGCAACATTTAATGGAGAAACCTTCCATTAGACTAGTAGTTAAGGGTACTCAAATTAATTTCCATGCCTCATGGTTGAATCTTATTTGGTATATCAGTATTCCTTTTTTAACCCTCTCCACCACTAGTGTACAAAAAATGGAAAATTTAATGGATCAATATAAAAATAGAATCTTCTGATGATTCACCTTTTTCTTCAATCAATTTTCCTTTTATATATTTTATTTTTTATTAAAAGAATATTATTACTACATATAATGTATTCTTTAAGTATTTTTTTAGTCGTGTAATGCTAGAGGATCTTAAATTTGTTAGTAGAATGTTTAAATACCTATAATTTTATAATTCTTATATAATTTGTGCATGTCAATGTTACAAAATAGTAGTATAATATTAAAAAAAATGAGCTATGGTATATTTTTTATGCATAGTTAAATGCAGTTCTTCATAATGTCTAATAAATGCATGCACTTTAAATAATAATAATAAAGTATAACCTCAATACACATAAGCAAAACATGTTTCTCAAAGTTTCAAAGTATGAAATTTCATATGCCATTTTAGTTGTATCATATTAGGGCTACAATAACAAGCTCAATATATATATATATATATATATATATATATATATATATATATCTGAGATTATAAAACTATTGAAAGGAAATATGATTTACAAACATGTTTTCCTAAGATTATTTGAAAGTTAAATTCCTCAAATTATTTTTAAAAAATATTATAAAAAAATGGTTCTCGTTAATTAAAAATGGAAAGATGAGGTCTTGAAATTGTTGGGAAAAAAACACTTAAGGTCCTAAGATCTCTTAAATTTGAAAGTCCATATCTAACTTCGGTTTTAATTTTTATATTTATACATATAAAATTATATGATTTCTATATTTAATACTTAGTTTCGATGTATATGATTAGAAAAGTATGTGAAATATCACTAGAGGTCCTTAAACCTTTTGATAAAAAAATTAAGGTACTAAAAACTTCAAAAACTAAGAATGTGTGTCCTCAAAATGTATTTATGCTTATAAATTTAGTCATCCTTTTCCTCAATTAAATTAATTTTATGATCTGACATCAATAACTCAATATTTCCATTGTTATGTTTCACTTAAACATTACTCTAAAATAAAACAATGACTATTACCCAATTTTTCAACCAAATAGAACAAACAAACATCAAGGCTAGAATCTAATGTTTCAAAATGGAGATATCCTTGAAATGTTTAGAAATAACCATATATTGTAATGAAACATTCAATAAACCAATCTAAATTCTGAACATAATTGTACGTTCCTCTAATTCATGGATACTAGTGTTGTGACAACATTTGGTAAACTTATTCTAAATAGAAAAGAAACAAAAATGTGTGCCTATTATACTTATTTTACACTCTCAAGTGATAATATTAGGTCATTGAGTGGTGTTCACACAATAGCACAAATTGGATGATGAAATTCAATACCTAAGAAAATGGAAAGAAAAAAATAAAAGAATTCAATGACACTAATAATTTTTGGCTAAATTGAAACATAATAATAATAATAATAATAAAATATTTGTCTCAATTATGCCTCTTCCAATTACTAATGAACGCAACAACTAATAAATTTCATTAAATTATATAATAATAAAAACTACTGATGACTAGTAATGAATAGAAACCACAAGATTTTACCTTTTGCATTACTTTAGTGAATGAAATCAACCTAAAAAAACATCATGAGCCATGAAATTTGATATTAGATTTACTTTTGGTTCATTTCATCAAGAATCCAACATGAAAAATGTAGATCAATCATAACTCTTTGCTAGCATTTTTGTAATAAGTTAATTTTTAAGCATATTATGTTAATCATAAATATAATGCATGTGAAAGTTAGTTTAACAAGTAAGAATAAGATGTAAGGATAAGAATATGGTTGAAAACACTAAGAATACAAGTATATGTTATTATGGTAGAAACTCAACTATTACACATATAATATAATGATCATTCATATAAAATATACAACAAAGATTTTGATGCAATTAAAAGATGTCTTATTTAAAGTATTAATAATATCATACACATATTGAATGAAGTTGTCCTAGTCGTAAAGACCAACTTTTTGGTATCAAAGGTCCTAAGTTTGAAACTCTCTCATCTCTATATATATATTGTTTTTGGTAAGTAATGTAATTATATTATTAATACTAGATAGCTTGAAGTTATAATCTAATGCTCCAAAAAGGCATAAAAATCAAGGATCACACATCTATACATTTAGTAAGTTTATCATCAAGACTTAAGTTTATCATCAATACTAAGTTCTGGAAACTAGTGCTAGCATGCATATTTGTTATTCTATAGGACACTTCATAGGATGCGATTAAGATCGTAAGAGTGGGTGGTTTCACATTCTAGAAAACTTGACTATTTCTTTCTCTCTCCAAATATGATAGACATAGGATGCAAGTAGAACTTTCAAAGCAAGTGTATTCACTTTCAGCCTTCTTTGTGTTTGTGATACCCATTTTAGCTCCATAGGCCAATACCAAGAAATGTGGTATGTCCCATCCTACTCAAAATTAAGTTATAAATAGTGTGTGCAAAGGGTGATGAATAAGGGTGTGATCTAGGTCCTTATCATTAGCTCTACATAATACACACTCAATATCAACCATGACACCTACCCTTTGCGGGTTGAATTTAGTTGCTAAGATATCCCGAGCTACCAACATTAAAATGAATTGGTGTTTAGGAATGCATATCAGGAGGCCATAGATCATGTCTCCATTGGTGTTGCCTTATTTATAGGATTTTTCTCATATCCCAAGAGAATAAGGCTTTCAATGGTTTATTCTAGAGATAATATCCCTTGAATTAGTACTTATGACACTACTTAATAATACAGGAGTATCCAAAGATGATCTTCAAGGTATTGATTTGGCATATTTATGTTTGGAGCCAATTACATTATTTATCTTCGATGATAATTATTTGACCAACTTTAATGATATTGCTTTAAGTCATTCTTGTAGGTATGTAACATATTTGCAAGAAGATGATCAATTCATGTAAGAAGTCAAGATACTTAAGATTTCCACATGTTACAAGCTATTACAAAGGAAGCTATGTTGTGCATGAAAAACAAAGTTAAGAAGGCCTAGTCAACCTTTCAAAGTCAGCATCATTGTCTTGATTAGGATTCTTATAAATTATTTTCATGTAATCTTAGCTTACTTTGTTTTTAATAGTCTTATTGAACTATGTATTATATAGGATATAAATACATTATAATACTAGTTATGTGCTAGTTAGTCATTTGTGTGTCATGTGGCTAAACTAGTGTGTCAGTTAGCCATGCTATAACCCCTATATAAGCATGTGTCAACAGCCCCCTTTTGTAACATGTAGGATGATTTTTTATATTGAAATATAACATAAATAGTTCACTCATTTATTCTCTCTTTTTAATTGAATACCCATTCTAAGACTATTTGAATTAATCTTAGATTGGTAATATTCAAACTGGATTTCTTTGATTCTTTTTTAAATTCTTTGATTTCTTGTTTATTTCTTTTTGAGTTCTTAGTTGAATTTCCTAATTCCTCTTTTGAAGACAAGCCAAATGATCCTATAATTCAATTCATTTCACACCAATCTTCATTCTCCTTAAAGATTTGTGTCAAATTTGGTGTTAAAGCCTCGGTTTAGCTTTGTTCCTTCGGCACAAGTGCAGCTTCTTTCTCTTTCTCCAATTAAAAACCTTCCTTTTTCTATTCTTCTTTAACATTTTTGTTTTTCTTCCAGCCATTTTCTCCCATGCATGATTGTTTTTGAGATTCAACTAGGATAGTATATCTTCAGCCTTTAATTTGAAGACCATCGAGTGAGATTAGTTTATCTTCAAAGTAATCATCAAATATTCAAATTCAAGGATTGAAGATATACAGTATAAGACTAGTACATCTTTAACCTACCCTTCTTAATCTTTAACGAGAGGTTGAATATCAACTATCTTAGGTGCAAATCTTCGACACTTGAAGGTAAGTGTCCAAACACCTTTGCATTTCCTTTAGATTTTTACAACTTGATTCTTAACTTCTATTAGTTACATCCAAATCTTATAAAATCTTTTAAAGTGATGATTGATTTTTAAGTGTTGTATCATGCGTTTTCTCTTCTCTTCTTTTGTGATTTGTAATTTTTTGTTTCGACAGCTTTGTGTCAAATTCAACTTAGTTTTCTTCTTCTTCTATTCTTTATTTATCCTTGATCACAAATAGAGAAGAATTTATCTTCACTTGTTTTCAATTATCATCCAGCATTTGTGCTTTCTTTTGAGTTCTTTCTTTCAGTAAGACATTTCTTGTCCTTCATCAAGATTTATTGGTAACATCTTCTAGCATTTCTATTTTTTTTATCTCACCTTTTTTAGTGCAATATTATTTCAAGAAAATAGGCATAACTTTAAGAAGACTACAAGAAGCAAATTTCATCAAAAAATTTATAGTGTGTCGAATGCATTTTAAAGTAATTTTTTAAGATGGGTGAAGAGGTTTCCATGAAGATAATGTATGAAACTCTTCAACAACTTGCAGCAAGTGTCCATGAAACAAATTCTCAATTTCATCAAATTCCTTCCATTCAAAGCCAACTACAAAGTTTGAAATCAAGAGTAGCTGACCAAGAGACTCTTCAACATATGCATAATACCATAGAGGCTACAAATTATTGAGTAGAAGACTTGGTTAGGACGACAGTCCAAGCTCAAGGTGGTCATCTAAATGCCAGGATGGAGTATAAAGAGAGAGCACAAGAGAATGGATGAAATGATTTAATCCACAATCAAATAGGCTATGCAAACCATCAACAAAGGTACAGTTAATTTGAAGACAAAGGTATAAAACTTGACTTTTCTGATTTTTATGGTGTATTAGATGTTGATTTATTTTTGAATGATTGCATGAAATTAAAGCAATATTTTAATTTAAGGAGTATGATGATGAGAATCAGTGTAATTTAGTAACTCTTAACTTCAAAAAGTTTTATAGGGTTTGGTATGATAATATTAAGAGGACTTGTGATAGGCAAGATAAAAGTGAAATCAAGTCTTAGAAAAAGTTAAGGAAACACCTAAGAAAAAAATTTATACCAAAAGAGTATGATAAAGATACATTGACTACTCTTAGGCAAGGACTTCTTAGTGTAGAATAATACACTAGAAAATTTTAAAGATTATCACTCTTATGTGATATGTAATAAAGAAAGGAACAAAAGTGTGTTAGATACTTAGGTGGCCTTAACAACTTGATTAAGGGAAAAGTTGAAATGTTTGCCTATAATTCTCTTGAGGATTTTATTAAGTTAGCTTTAAAATTTGAAAATCAAACTAATTCTCACAAAGCTTGTCAAAAGACAACTTATTCAATTTCTAGATCCAACAAAAATAATTCTAATGAATCTACATCAAATTTTGGGACACATAACTCTTCAACAAGGGATAATAAAATTAACCCTAAATAAGATGATAAAGATAAAACCAAGGTTAATGATATGTCCACTAAAAATGCTTCAAATTTAAAGGGTATGGTCATTTTTCTAAGTAATGTCCTAATCCAAGAGTCTTAACCTTGAGTGAAATTAAAAACATGGAACTATGTGTTGATGATGATGAATTAGAAACTAAATCTAGTGATGATGTCTTAAGTATGTGTGAGGAAGATGGAAATCCTTGCTTCGTACTACAAAGAGCATGACAAATACAACCTAATGATCAATCTACACAAATGGATAAAATTTTTAAAACTAAGTGTAGAATTGGTGATAATGTTTGTAAAGTCAACATAGATAGTGGTTCTTGTAAACATGTTTCTAGTAAAAAAAAATGGGCAAACAACTGGGACTAGTGACTACTGTCCATCCTAAACCATATTCTTAATAAGGACAAAGAAGATAAGGTGACTAAACAAACACTCATTTCTTTTCATATTAGTGATTATCATGATGAGGTGTTGTGTGATGTTTTGCCTATGGATGCTTGAGGTATTTTACTTGGTAGACCATGGAAATATGATCATAATATAACTCATGATGGTATAACTAATGAATATGTGGTATTTATAAATAAAAATAAATATAAGTTGAAACCATCCCAATGTGATTATGTATCAATTATCAGTACTTAAGGTTAAAGTTTTTTTTATTTTTACATGAAAGGAAAATGATTAATTGCATTGAGGAAGAGGGTGTTTGTTATGCCTTGGTAGCTAAATAATCTCATTTTGGGGATAAAAATTATAATAGTTCAAATCCTACTAGTTTTCTTGATTAATATAGCGATGTATTTCCAAATAATTTACCTCCTGGACTACCATCTATTAGGAGTATAGAGCATACTATCAATTTAATATTGGGGATGCCTTTACCTAATAAACTGGCTTATAGGCGTAATCCAAAGGAAGCTAAGGAATTATAAAGGCAAATTCAATAGCTAATAATTAAGGGTTTGTGAGAGAAAGAATGAGTCCTTGTTGTATACCTACTTTACTAGTTCCTAAAAAGGATGTTTCTTGGCGTATGTGTTTAGATTCGACAACAGTGAATAATATAAATATCAAATATCATTTTCCTATGCCAAGATTGGAGGAAATGCTTGATGAGTCATGTAGTGCAAGAATATTCTTTAATATGGACTTACAAAGTGGTTACCATTAGATGAGGATTAGGGAAGGAGGTGAATGGAAAATAGTGTTTAAAACTAAATACGGTCTCTATGAATGGGTCGTTATGCCTTTCAGGTTATGTAATGCACATAGTTCTTTTATGAAACTTATGAATAAAATTATTATTCCTTTCCTAGGTGACTTCATTATAGTTTATTTAGGTGATATACTTGTATATAGTAAAAGTTAGCATGATAATTTTCAACATTTGAGGAAATTATTTAATAAACTCAAGGAAACTAAGTTATATGTAAAATAGGAAAAGTGTGATCTTATACTTTCAAGTATAGTTTTAATTTGTTATATTATTATTGATGAGGATATTAAAGTTGATCATGTAAAAATGCAAGTTATTAAAGGGTGGCCTATTCCTAAATGCATACATCAAGTATGAAGTTTTTATGGGTTAACTAGTTTCTATAAGAGATTTATTAAATATTTCTCTATTATAGCCGCACCTATTACTCAAATCGTGAAAAAAGGAGACTTTGTTTGGGGAAATAAAGCCACTAAACCTTTTGATACTCTTAAGGATAATTTGTGCAACACTCCTGTATTATCTATTCCAAATTTTGACTTCCTTTTTTAGGTAACTTGTGATGTGAGTAGGGTAGGTATTGGAGGAGTTCTTTCAAAGAGATTTATTTACACGATTACCAATGCCTAGTCAACCATAGGAAGAGGTTAGCATGGACTTCATCTTAGGGTTGCCTAGAACAAAAAGAGGTAAGGATTCTATTATGGTCGTGGTGGATAGATTTTCTAAAATGGCTCATTTTATTCCTTACCATAAGATTGATGATGCTACAAATATTATTGACTTATAATTTATTGAAATTGTAAGACTTCATGGAATATCAAGAAGTATTGTTTCATATAAGGATGTCAAATTTCTTAGTTATTTCTGAAAAATATTATGGCACATGCTAGGCACAAAGTTATTATTTAGTACTTCACATCATCCATAAACTGATGGGCAAACTAATATTACTAATCATACTCTTGGTCCATTATTAAGAGGATTAGTAAGTAAAAGTACTAGGGATTGGGATATTAAGTTAGCTCAAGCTGAGTTTGCTTATAATCGTAGTCCTTCTAGTACTCCACATACAAGTCCATTTGAAATTGTGTATGGGATGAATCCTTATATACCAGTTGATATGGCAACTTTAAGAAAATGTGAACTTAAAAATTATGATGCTAAGGAATGAGTTGAATTTTTCCAAAAGCTTTATCAACAAATTAAGGGTAATATAGAAAAAGCTAATGAAAAATATCAAAAAAAAATAAGTGAACAAACATCGTAGTCAACAGGTGTATTCTCTTGGTGATTTGGTGTGGTTACATTTACGTAAGGAGAGATGACCTAACTTAAGGAAAAATAAACTAATGTCATGAGCGGATGAACTGTTTAAAACCCTTAGGAAATTTGGGGATAATTCTTAGTAACTTGAACTACCTAAATCATATGGCAGTGTTTCAAGGACATATAATGTAGGTGATTCGTCTCCTTATTTTAATGATGTCAATTTGAGGAGAAATTCTTCTTAGTTTGGGGAGAATGATACAGGAGCATCTAAAGATGATCCTCAAAGTATTGATTTGGCATACTTATTATTAGATCCAATTACATTGTTTATCTTTGATGATAATTCTTTGACTAACTTTAATGATATTGCTTTAAGTCATTATTGTAAGTATGTAACATATTTGCAGGAAGATGATTAATTCATATAAAAAGTTAAGACACTTAATATTTTCACATGTTACAAGCTATTTCAAAGGAAGCTATGTTGTGCAAGAAAGTCAAAGTTAAGAAGGCCTAGTTTAGTTATCATTTTATTGATGAGTTCAGTGCATTGGAACCTAGTTAGTTAAGTGTTGGAAAGTGGAATACCCAGGTAGGTAATGGGAAATGATCATACATTTATGTTTATTGAACTAGCTAATTTAGTCCTCTTTCATATAACATTCCCCCCAAAAAAACATGGCTTTTGAGTTCAATGAACTGGAGTTTAGTTAGATTAGAAAAGGTCTCAAAAGTTTCAAATAATTGTTCCACTAAAGTCTTCCTCCCATTAGAGAAAAGAAGGAGGTCATTTGTGAAGGAGAGGTTAATAATCCCAACTTTCTTACACTTGGGATGGGCTTTAAAGCTATTGTTTTACTATAATCCCTAGAGTAGATGATGTAGTTATGCCATGGATAAGGCAAATAAATATAAGGAGATTGGATCACCTTATAAAAACCTCTCTTAGTATCAAAGGGGGAAGGTTTCCCATTAACCCAAATAGAGTAACTAACAAAGGTGATGCACTTAATAATCAACTTTACAAACTGAAGGGGAGAGCGTATATTATACATGACCTATTCCAAAAAAAAACCCCATTCAATAATGGTGAGACTCAAGCATACTTGCGAAAATAGGAAATAGAAAAAGAAGAATGAAAATATAACCATACTTTGATTGGAATGGTGGTTGGTATATAGCCATCCTATGGCCAAATGTGTAAATAGGTGTCTGAGATGTGGAAAGAAGTTCAGGCTCCAAAAATCTTCCATCATGAGCATAGATTTTTCTTATTGAGATATGAACCTGCTCATGATTGCCTTATTACCCTAGAGAATCCATTCTAGTCATTCAGAGTTAGGTCACTAATGATACAAAAATGGAATCCAAATGTACCTTTCAATGACACATAATGGAGGAGAATACCTTTATGGGTTACTTTATTAGGACTTCCATTATCTCATTGGCCTATAAACTCTTTGAGTAGGATTAGAAGTTGTTTAGGCAATATGATTTGTGTTAATTTGATTATATCAAATCATAATGGAATTTCTTATCCAAGAATCCCAATAGAGATTGCTGTGACTTTTACCCCTGTTGAGTATGTGACAATTGATATGGGAAGTACTTTTAGAACTCAAAAGATATGTTATGATTGGAGACCTTATTTTTGCACCAAATGTGATCAAATTGGCCATGAATCTTCTCATTGTCAAATTGGAATTCCTAAAATTGGAGGATAATACTGGAGACCAAAACAAAGAAATAATACTCAACTAGGACATACTTCACAATAGCCAGATAAGCAACAACAGATGCATTAAACTCAAACTAAAATAAATGAGATGACATTTGTAGAGAAGGGGAGAGGCATACTATTTGAAAAGGTTAGACCTTCTCTATTGGGGGGATAACTCAGCAATACAATAATGCATTAGTTTAGTTTCCTCCAAATGAAATTAACAAAGGAAAGATAGGGAGTGCGGGGAGTGCGGGGAGTGAAGTAGGAGGGATCAGTGCCATAACCTCATAAAAATTAGCGCTTGGAATATACAGGGAGAAAATGATTCTATTAAACAAAAGGCTCTTTGAAAATACTTACAGTTTCATGCTATTTTAGTTTTTTTTTCTCTTTTAGAAACTAGAATTAAGCTCCCAAGACTATTATAACTTACAGAAGATTAGCTCCTAACTTTAATGTAATAACTCATCATAATAGAAGATTTATATTTCTTTATAATACTATTGAGGGTAAGATTTTAGTTCTAGAAGAGTTTGATCATTATATGAACTAGAGAATATTAAACATGTTGAAACATAAGGTTTCAAAGGTGACCTTTGTTTATGCTTTCAATACTAGGAATGCTCCATAAACTTTGTGGAATGGTTTGTATACAACTAATCAAAATATATCTAGTCCTTCAGTGGTGCTGGGTGATTCCAATACTATTCTGCATTTAGATTAAAAATAGGAAGGTACACAACATTTAGGAGACATGGACGATTTTATACAGTGTGTACAAAGGTGTAGATTGGGAGAATTAAGTGTATCTAGGCCTATGTTTACCTGGAGTCATAATCAATCCCCTCTTAATATAGTACAATGGAGATTGGATAGAGGATAAGGTAATAATCTTTGGTTCTAGAAATACGCACATCTTAGGATAGAAGTTTAGGGTAATAGCCTTTCAAATCGTTATTACATAATTCTTAATCTAAGATGTCAATATATACATGGTATTAATCCTTTCAAAATTTTCAACCCTAGGAGTGAACATGCTAAATTTTTTTCGGTGGTTTAGAGATCTTGGAGTCAATTAGTACATGGATCCCCTCAATATCAACTACTCTAGAAAATGAAGAGATTGAAAAGGGATATTAAAGGGTATAATAACCAATTTTTTGGTAAGGTTTTTAAAGAAGTTTAAAAGGTAAGAGTTTGGTGGAACATAATTAAACAAAAACTTGTTGATGAACCTAAAAACTTTGACTTAGAAAGGGAGGAAATCACAACAAGAAATATATTGTAAGACCCCAATTTTTACTACTAAAAATTTTCGTTTTACAGCAAAAGTATATAAGTAAAATATTGGGGGTTAGCACCATAATTAACATAAGTCTAGTTTATTCAATCATCCTTAGATAAATAACAAGGCTAAACATTTATAGTAACACAAGTAAATTATAAATGAAAGAAACATTTATAATACAATAATAAGTTTGGAGTTTAACTCTGAGTTACAATACACAAAATATAAAATAAGGGATACCATGGATTAAGAGTCTAAAAAGGGTATCCGGGTAAATACAACTACTGGATAACATTACTCCTCCTCCAAGCACCCAGTAAAGATAAAATCACTCATCTACACATAGTGTATCATAGGCAGCATATTCATCTAGGTAATGTTTTGAGAACTTCACATAAGAATCAGGGTCTCCTACTCGTGGGAATGAGTAACAACCATAAAACGAGTGGTCAATATGCTACATACTAAATAAGAGAACAATACTGTCAACACAAGAATATAAGTAGCACATGTATTCACAATAGGTGAGAATATACAGACAAGTAAATGAAACATCTCGTGAGATAGATAATGATTCAAGTCTCTTTATTAGATATAATCCATTTTTCAGTCTTTTATATATGTTGAATGTAGGAATCACACTATTCTTAAACTGATGAACGGTCTGAAGCACCTTCTCAAGAACAACACACCTGAGCCACTAACATCATCTGATGGAATTGATATGAAAACATCACATTCTCAAGGTAGAATGCTCCTGAGCCACTATTCTCCCTAGTAGAAAGATATATATAAAAATATCACCTTAGTCCTGACTCACGCACTCTTCCACTTTAAATCATTAGTGTATTTTCCATAGTTCATACTATTATACTTTTATTCCACAATGAGTAGGGGCCACACTATTCTTAATATGATGGAACAAGCTGAAACACCTTCTCAGGAAAAACGCTCTCGTGCCACTATTCTTTTCAGTGGAACAGAAATTAAAAACATCACCTTCTTGGGATAGAACGATCTTGAGCCACTATTCTCCCTAGTAGAATGTGATATATATATATATATATATATATATATATATATATAACCTTAGCCCTACTCATGTGCTTTTTCACTTTAAGTTATTAGTGTATTATTCAAGACTAATTCTCAGGCATCGAACACATTAAAGCAGGTAGACACATAACATAGGTCAAAGTCCTTAAGTCTCTTTAAACCCTAATTACACACCCCTTTAACATTCATTCTCCCATATTGATTATTCAACCACCATTTACAATATATCATTCTGAAACATCATCATTATTATTATACCCAAAATTCATGATCAAATTCTCATGTCATACACATACAATAATAATCTTATCCCAAGGTATTACTCCTAAAAATATCCAAAAATGCTAAACTCACATGTTAGCCATAATTCATCCCATGAGACTCATATAAACACTAAGTTCAATAAACATCCTCATAAGGCCACTCATTAGCAACATATCCAAAATCTGACTAACCTCCCTATTTTACACATGGAAAGGTAATATTATCTTTTTAAAACATTATGACCTAATTAACAATTATTTCATTTAAGGACCCCAAAACAAATGATAATACCTCTAAACATTTCTCAGGATATCATTATCGTATTTTTAATCTGCTTAACACATAAAATACCAAACATTCCTTATTATCCCATGACCAAAATACCCTTAAGGATAAACAATAACCGTTATTTTATAAAATCTTCTACCTTCCGCACACATTACTTTTCGAATCCACAAATCATCATCATACCTCATAAAAATACTTATGTCGGCTTATCAAAGCTCATTTAGCCTAATATTTCATGCCATAAGATATATTCCCACAATTATGTCATTATCACGACAAAATCATAATGATAACTCTTACCCATTCTTACTTTCTTTTAAACATAATATCCATATCATCACAAAATAATATGAACAACATATAATAAATCATGTAGCAACAATATCATGGAAAACACACATAACCATGCAAGCAAATAACAAAAACCCTAAACATTGATTAATATCCTTACCAACTAGGACACCGAGCTCTAAGCACATAAATCCTAGACTTCCTCCTCCTAGATTACTGGAATACCACCAATGAAAAATGACAAAATCCATGGTTAAGCTCGAAGAGGATAATCGAAGGAGAAATTAAGGCAAAGACGGTAAAAATGGAAATACTCATAGTCAAATGGAGGCTTGAGATGTGTGGATGCATAGTGGAATGTGTGGTGGAGCTATGGTAAAAATTTGGTGCTATTTGGATAAGGTTTAAGGGTAAAAATAAGGGTGTATGAGCGAAAATGGGGGTTGCATGGTTTTGCTGCAGGCAGTGCACACCCAAGCCCAAAGGTAGGATCCGTACTCGATCACTAGCAAACAGGTTACAAATTAAGTAGGCGTGCAAAGGTACATGGCAAGTTGTGTTGAGTTGCACAAGTGTGCGATAGGAAATTTTAGTGTTGCACGGTCATACTTGAGGCCATGCATTCCTTAAAAACACAACAGGCGAGAAGAAGAAGAAGGAAAAAGAAGTGGTGGTTGGTGGCGATGGTTGGTGACGATGTTGAGGAAGGTTAGGTTGACATTAGTGGTCAGTCCACAAATCAATGCATGGTGTGTGGTGGTGCACAGTGGTGTTGGTGGTGGAAATGGTGGTGCGCAAGCAAAAGAGGGCAAAGAAGAGAAGGAAAAGAAGAAGGAAGAAAGGAGAAAGAAGAGAGGGAGCTTAGGCAGAATTTTGGACACAAAAATGGACAGAAGGTAAGGCAAAACAAAAGAGAAGGGAGGAGAGTGTGTAGTATACACACACACACATACACACACACATATATATATACACGTGTTTGTGTGCAAATGGAATGAAAGAAATAGAGGGGGAGACATGTGTGTAATGGTGTAGGGTGGTGGTGTAGGTCACGAGGATGGAAGTGGAGATGATGATTGTGTGTTGTGGTGAAAAATGGAAGAGGGTGCAGTAGGGATGGTGATGGTCGTGTGTATAAGTTGTGTAAGGATAAGAAAGAAGAAGAAATGGCAGGGTGTGTGTGTGTATCAGCAAAGATAAGAGAAGAAGATTAAGGTTGGTGATTGATGATGGATGGATGCAAAAAAGGTGATGGGAGATGCTGCTAGTGGAGAAGAATGCTAGTTGCAAGGCAAGTTGCAACAAAATAAACTTTGTGGCTAGGTTGACTAGTGAAGGAGAAGAAAGAAAAGGAAAGGAAAAAAGAGAAAAGGATTAGGGATTAGTTTAGGTAATTTTATATTAGCCAAAAGTAGTTATGATTAGAGGTAAATTTTGTGAGTTTTGAGTTCAGTTTACAAAATACAGTTTATTCAGATCAAAGATTCATATTCGGTTCAATTTTTGGAATTAAGAAATTGTGCTAAGGCTAAAATAAGACTTTCTTGGGATTAGAATCAATTAGGGCATTAATAATATAGTATTAGGCTGAGTAAATTTTTGGAGTATTACATGTATGGATGGAAAATTCAGAATTGAAGAAATATAAGACATAAAATATTACATTCATCCAAGAGATGGGAATAATGCTTTTTTGTATGTTGAATTGAAATAAAGGTAAAACTTCAATTCCCTATATCATCTACATGATCTTAATGGTAATAAGCTTACCTCCTAGAGACAAATCAAGCATGAAGTGCAAGGTTTTTACAAAAATCTTCTAGGTATAGTAGCCACGACACTACAAAGTGCTTACATGCAGATTTTCCAATAGGGACCTATTATATTCTTAACCAACAGACATCACCTAATACAACCACTTACTAAATAATAAGTAAAAGAAGTAGTATTCAGTGTAAGGGACCTTAAATCCCCTAGACCATATGGATCTAATGCCCACTTCTTCAAGAGGGCCTGACATATAGCAGAGGAAGATGTAAGGCACATAATACCTTAGTTTTGGCATAGAGGTATCTCTTAAAGAATTTCAACAACACCACCATCCATCTTATTCAAAAATATAAGAATTAAATATGTATCACTAAATATAGGCCAATTTCTTGTTGCAATATGGTCTATAATTTCTTTTGAAAGTGCTCATTAGAAGACTAACATCTATTCTTGGAGAAATCTTTGACAACGATCAATCAACATTTGAGTCAAGCAGATGGATTGGTGATAACATCATTTTGACTCATGAACTTTTAAAAAAGTATAAGAGGAAAGGGAATAGCTCTCCAATGATGTTGAAGGTGGACTTAAAAAAATTGTATGACTATCTTGAATGGAGTTTCATTAAATCTATCCTCTATGGATTGGGGTTTCCTCACCATTTTATTTGGTTGATTCTATAATGTGTTACTACTGTTAGATTCTCAATTTATTTAAAGGGAATATTAGGTAACCCTTTCCCAATACATCCAGGTATTAGATAAGAAGATCAACTTTCTCCATACCTCTTTGTTCTTTTCATGGAATATCTTACTAGGCCAATAAAAGCCTTATGGAGAAACCTAGAGTTTAAAGGCCATCTTACTTGCACTAAAGATAAGATTTTAAATCTATGATGTGCATATGATCTATTAATAGGGATATCGAACTCTGCCTTGTTGATTAAAACCAAGAACTTTATTATTACTTCTGGCCTCATTCTTAGTCCCTAAAAGAGTAATATGTACTTTAAGGTGGCTCTTATTATAATAAACCTTAGATCCTTTATAAACTTCAGTATCAAGAAGGTAGCTTTCCATTTAGATATATAGGTGTGTCTTTGCATAGCTCCTCCCTAAATATTACTCAGTATATCCCTCTTATTGAAATAATCGCAACAAAATAGAAAACCTAGACACTGAAATTTTTTAGCTATATTGGAAAAAATCAATTGTTATTGGATGCAAATATTCCTAATTCCAAAATATATTCTCCATCAAATTGAGGCTCTCTGTAGAAAGTTTTTTTGGGTGAATTTAGATTCTAATAAAAAGAAAGCCCCTATTGCATGGAGTAAAATTTGTTTGCCTAAAAAATAGGGAAGGTTGAATATTAGACAACTCAGGGCCTAGAATTCAGCATGAATTAGCAAATACATGTGGAAGTTAGTTACTAATGAAGAGAGTCTCTGGGTAAGTTGGATACATGGGAGATACCTAGTAAAGAAAGATATTGAGATGGTGAATGAAAAACCTGCTTATTCTTGGATGTTTAAACATATCTTAATAATAAGATATGCATGCATGGAAGAGTTAAATAGATGTACAATAATGGACAAGTATAAAGTTTAGATAATGTATCATCATTTGAGAGTAAAGGCAGAGCAAGTTCCTCGGTATGGCCTTGTTTGATACCACACAGGACTACCATAAAAACAAGTAATTAGCTGGTCAGAATGTCATAGAAGCCTAGCTATGAAAGTTAAGATGCGCACTTGGGGTATTATTGATAATGATGAGTGTGCACTATGTCTTAATGGCAAAGAATACTTCTCCCATTTATTTATGTGCTATGTGGTAGCGCATAAATTGTGGAGGAAGATCCTAAATTAACTATGTCTACCTCATTACTTCACCACTTGGCAAACTTGCCTTCAATGAATGATTCAAGTAACTAGAAGAGAATAAGGGAAGGCTTGAGTATGTAGATCTATTTTAATGCAATAATCTACAATATTTGGCAAAATAGGAATGGGGTAATTTCCAACAAAATCAAGTTAGTATTGACATTGTACTACATCAAATTGCTTCTTTTTTTTTAAAGATATAGTATAATGAGGGATATAAGGATTCAAAAGTACCTAAAATGTCTAGATCATTGGTAATAATTTAATTCTTCTAGGAGTAAGTGACTGATTGTAGCCTATGGGCACTATGATGTACGGATATTGATTATTTGGTAATAAAATTTTAATTAATTACCAAAAAAATGTCATAAGCTTTGTGCAAATCTAGTATAAGCATGCACCGATGGAGATATGTTTTTGGTTGTGACATCTAACTAGTTTATGGGAAATTAAAATGTTATCACCAATGCATTTCCCTTTGATGAAGGCTGCTTGGAAAGAATCAATCAATGATGGAAGAATAGGCTGTAGTCAGTTAATAAGAACCTTGGATATGATCTTATAGAGCACATTACAACATGCAATAGATCTGAAATGATCCACTTTCATAGTTTCATATAATTTAGGAAATAAGGATAGTATAGTTACATTTAGACTCTTAAGGAGGCTACCTAAATAAAAGAATTTGAGCACTATCCTCCACAATTTATCCCCAAAGATATGCCAGCATCGCTTGAAAAACAATGCATTGAAGCCATCAATGCTTGGAGCTTTATCACCCCCCATCTCAAATAGAGCTTATTTTACTTCATCCTTAGTCATTAAGAAGATCAAAGATTTTTGATACATGACTGAGAGTATGTGACTTTAAGAAATACCTGAGGGTCAAGTGAATAAGTAGATCCAGTAGAGAAACCCATGAGGGTATGAAAAAATCTTAAGAATAACTCTTAGATCTCATGAAGGTTGTGAACAAGGTGATCATTTTGGTTTTTAATATGATGTATAGTATTTCTTTACACTCCCCTTTGCATATGCATGGAAGAACATAGTATTGTTATCTCCTAATTTAATCTAATTAATTATGGACTTATGCTTATAGAAGGACCCTTCACATCTAGATTAATGATCTAATTTTTTTTAGACTATTTTTTTCTTATTGAATGAAACCAGGATTTAGAGGACCATCTTGGAGGAACATTTAGATCAACTTAACATGGTCTCTATATCTATTAACCTTATCATAAATGTCATTGAATTCCTGTGCATATAGAGCCTTAAGCTTTGGTTTTAAGATCTTTAATTTGTGTTGGAAATCATAGATGGCATAGCCTCTAACTAGAAGCTACCATATAGAATGTACTAAAGCATCGAAACCCTCAACAAGAGCCCATATATTATAAAATTTGAAAGGTCTTCTAGTAAGAGTAATACTTGATCCAAAATAGAGAATCATGGAGGAATGGTCTAAGATAAGAGGTGTATCAAAGTAAGTGTGGGAATTACGAGACTTGCACCACCAACTAATATTTTCTAAAACCCTATCTAGCTTGAAGTAGATTTGATCCTCATGAGCCTAATTTTGAAGACATTCATTGAAATTAGAGATGTCCTGCATAGATGATGGTTCGCCTTAAAAAAAATTTCATATGCCTTAAGGATGATGTTGAAGTTCCCTAGTAAAATCCAAGGTTCTTGTGTGGGTTTATTATCCTCTAACCATTTCCAAAGTCCCTTCTTGCCCAACCCTATGTTTAGGTCATAAATTTGTGTCATGTAAAAGAAAATAGTCTTATATATATGAAACCTTGTTGGTAATACCTTGGAAGCATGCAAAAACATCCTATAGTTGCTAGGTATATGGATCCTAGCTAATCTATATACGACCATTGTAGTGTTGGGAGTTGTTGTTGAGCTAAGATCACCTATTTTATATCTTAGAGGAGATTTCTACATCTTTATCCACTTTTATTCTTGTTTCAAGTCAACTAATTATTGATAGGCTATGACTTAGTACCCAATTTTTTTACTTCTTTTTGTTTATAAGGCTTATGTAAGCCTCTAACATTCTAACTTCCAATTTTCAAGCAAAAGGAATGTTAGGTTTAGGTAAAAAGTTACCTCCTAAAGAGAAAGGTACATGCACTGAGTATGGTTCTTCAAATTCCATTATTTGAGTACCTTCTATACCAATATCTTCAAAATCATCCATTGTCTTATTTAGATTTCATGAGACTATCATAATATGATGAATGTGGAATGGTCCTTTTGAAGGCAAAAGGCTTGGAGCATGTGAAAGGTTTTCTGAATTTGATGTGAGGGAGAAATAATAGGTGTTGGATTATTCATATTATTAATATAATTGTCTTACTTTCTTCTATCCCTAACCATCCTCCGTTTTGTCTTAATATTAGGTTTATATGAATTTTTTTGTCAAGAGCAATGTCTAGATAGGTGAATAAATCTCTTACATAGTAGGCAAAGCTAAGGTTTCCACTTATACTCAATGGTTTGAGTATACATAGTCCCATTAGGCATATGAATTTGAATGGCATTAATACTTCTTTATGTGCATCAATTTCCACTATGATTCTAGGAAAGGAATTGTGGCCAAAACTACACCAACAGACACAGGTGTGCCAACAAAACTAACAATCCCACTCAAAGAGTTATGTGACCACATGGGAAGAGGGAGTCTTGGCGGTTTGATCCAAGTTTGCAAGAACTATAATTTTTTAATTTTGAACTCAAAGTTATCAGACTAATTTTCAAGGATCAAAGGAAAGATCATGATGCTCCAGTAAGGGCAACTAAGTATAAAATCACAATTAACTTTGATTTTAAATTTAAATAAGTAAAAGCCATCATCATGGGGGTGTATATGAGGCAATGTGACATGGTTCCAATTGACCAGAAAGGGAATTTAATTTGATCAATTTGATTTCCCTATTGTAGTTAATCTTGTTGGTGATGTTTGTTGTCAGAATGTCATACCAAGTAGGGTAGAGAGAGGGTTATTCTTGCAAATAGATTTTGCTGCTTTACCTATTGAATTTGAATTCACACCAATAAGGGTTTCAAATTTTTTCGATTAGATTAGCTCAAATTCTTTCAACTTTATCGACGCAACATTTGACAATTTATTGATTATATTAGAGATGCATCATCTATATTTATCTTTATTGTATGGGTCGTGTCTAAGTCTTACTCTTCTTTCCTATGGATGTGGTTAAGGACATATAAAACATCGTCCGGCCAGAAGAGAGTGATAACTCTTTTTATCTTCTTTTTTGTAGTAATTATTATTATTATTTCCCCCTCTTGATATTGCTACTCCTTTATGGTGCTACCACCTATTTTGTATTTTGTACTTATCTGTAATGACTCCTTATCAATCAAATATATATATACACACACACATACATGATAGTAAAAGGTAATTATCATATCCAAATCAACCAATAAAATAATAATAATAATAACTCATTCTAGTAATAGTAATTTAAAAACACTTTACTCAACACAAAATCAAAAACTGGTTATCCCATTAATCTTAAGATATCTTTTTTTTTTGAAAGGGGGTATTGAGACTTATTCTTCAAAGTACAATTTTTTCACGAGCATTACCTTAAATCTTAATGAGAACGATTGATAACCACAAAGGACCTACATTGGGGGAACTCTTTCTATGATAGTTTTGTATTTCTTCTCAACTATTTGCAAAATTACTTTTGCATTATGATTTTAATATGAGTTAAGCTCTTTGTGAAACAAGGTTTTACATACTCAATAACATGTAATGAATCAACCAACTTGATGTCAGTCATTCCATCTTGTTCTTATATTCTTATGTTTAAATTGTACTATTAATTAACCATTGGTAGTGAGTATTTGGTGAGGTTTAAATTTAGAAAGATAAACAAAATCGATATTGTTTCAGTGATGTTGTTTTGATCTTATTTTATAATATTTGGAATTGATATAAGAATATATCCATAAAGATAAAATTCACTAAATTTAGAGCTAGTCAATGATTTATTTATATGAATTTGTATAGGACTATGTATAGTTCAATTATAACCCTCATGGGTTTGTAGTGTGTAGAGTATGGAATGATTACACTACCTATTTTTGGGTTTGAGTTGTTGGGGGTAATGTATTATTATATTATTATAAAAACTAAGTGGATTTTCACTAAAAAAAATATTCAAAAATCCCATCTCCCATTCTTTTCTTTAGTTCTACTTATCACTTTGGTATTCTTTTTTTCCCTTGTATATGACGTAATCCTCAATTTTTTTTACTTATATGCCAAATAGTTATTTAACCATGATGAATATTTTATTGGATAGACTTTTGTGATTTGACTCACTTTAACATACAAAAAAATATTTTTTCATGGAGAATCAACTCATTACTATATCACTTGTTGACATCATACACTTGAATCTAAGTGGATAATGAACGCTCTACAACAACATATTATAATTAGTTCATGTATAAATTATGGAATAAAAATGAATGCACAAAAAAAGGCAACTGATATTAGATAAAGAAAATCAAGAATGACATAATTAAATCTTTCATCTTCTTTGCTATGCAAATTGATAATTCACAATAAAATTAACATAATAATCATTATTGTGTACAACCATAATCAATTCAATCATTCCCGTGAGTAAATGCCACTTAATTTCACATTTATTGTTATCAGTGCTTTAACATGATGTTTGAGATAGAGAGATATTTTGGGTTGTGGGTAGAGTGTTATAGTGATTCAGACACTCCTTTTAAACTTTGCTACTCTTATTGTATATGTGTAATTTTCCTATTCTCCTCTAAATTAGTGCATTTCTTTTGTAATCTTGTAAGCCGAGATCAAGTGATTCTCACTCTTAATCTCTAATTGTAAGTTACTCTTTTTAGCCTTGCATCTAACATGGATTGACCAAAAGGAGTTATGGATGTGGTGGTAATCCTCATTATTTTATTATTAGGCTTATGCAAAATAATAATAATAATAATAATAATAATAATAATAATAATAAATTATAGTAAAACATTCCTCTAATCTGTTCTTATCTTCATCATACATATCTGATTTTTCCATCCTTGTTCGTTTCCACCTTTTGGATAATGTCATCAGCCACATTAGTATTCATCTAAATCGTTCTCCATTAACACTTCTATAAGCTCATCATTATCCATCATTTTCATATAGAGGGAATTAACAACAAATTCTCTATAATCTAACATTTCTTTCAATGAGTATCTACAAATTTAATTAGCATTTACACTTCATATTATGTAAGCTAATATGAGAATTTAAGAAGTACAGTTGTTAGTTCCTCAATTGAGATAATTTTATCCATCACCATCAATATCTATCTTCTAGAGAGAAATTACTCACGTAATAAAGTATAGTAAGTGTGGACTCTAGATGTCAAATGTCACATACTTACAGAGCATGTAACATAAATATAAGATAACTAATTTGTAAATAAAGTGAGCATAACTAATGCAAGGTTGAAATACTACTAGATAAATGTAAATAGACACAAGTTTACCATTAGTGATTTATAAACAATTTTTTTATATTTTATGATGCCAAAATAAGCATAATTAGTTGTAATAAAATGTGAAAGTTCATCTCTCTAAATGAATGAGCAAAGGAATGCACAAAGTTAGAGCTTCAACAACATTCTAAGTAAAGAAAAAAAAGAGTTCCTCTTATTCTCATGTACAAACATGGGAAATATATGAAGATAATGTCCAGAATAGAGTCATACAAAAGAATAGTAATATAATTAACAACTTGATTATACAAAAATAGTCATAAGATACATTAATTTAGCAATATCTTACAACAGCAAGACTAAGGAATGGGTGTGTGTGTGTCCTAGATTGATTGTAACATGTGATAGATCACTCATAATATAAATGGAAACTTGCATAAAGCAATACATTATAAATGAACTTGGCCATAATCACACAATTATGTAACAAACCACACTCTTTATTAATGATCTTCTTTGCTTCAACAATTTTTCATATAATATATTTTTTTTTACAAATCTAATTAAAGGTAATGTTGATAAACTTCTTCCATAAATAGATAAATCTTGATATATTCGGTTGAGGAAAGCAAATAAATGCAATTTGGCAAGTATATAAGTAAATGCACATATAAAATCAACATATGGTGAAGCTGATTCCCTCCAAATTACTTTATATACACCAAGGAAAGCCTAGTTGCATAAGCTCATGCAAAAATAAATTCCAGAAATGGAAAAAAATTAAATCAAATGGCAATAAAAACATTATATCCAACAACCTAATTATTAAAAGAAATTATAATTGGAGGTTAAAATTGCATAAAGAGAAAATAGTATTAAGAAAGTGTCTAGGTTTAATTTATCAATAAATAGTTGCATTGGTACTCCATTTGAGGCAATATACTAAAAAATAATAATAGAGTGTCCAGATTTAATTCACTAAAATTCTTATTAATTTTAATAAATGTATCCTTTATTGAATTCTATAGAAAAATGAAGTGCAAAATATCTTCTAGAAATAAGTGGTGGTTGAGAGATTTTTGATTTAGAGAAAAGCTAAATAATAATAATATATAAGTTAGGTAATTTAAGATCTTGAGCTTCTTTTCTAGAGTGTTCTATAAAGTTGTGTTTTTGGCTTATAATCTAGTAATTGCACGGGGTGAATCGTGCAATTTGAATGGTTGATGGGGTGAGACAGATGTGGTGAGACAAAGTAACCAAAGTTGAAAAACTAATAAAGTTGCATAGGTAACATATAACCAATAATATATTTTATTATTCAATACTAATCAATTAAAAGATAAACCTAACAACACTTCAAGGTCTAAGCTAATAAATTCAAATTCAACATATTAATGAATTCCTTCATGGATTTAAAATAAACAAATACAATTTGATATCTGAAGATAGAGAAAGTTGAATTGAGAAGACTAACCAAGTTCTTCATCTCGCTTAGTAGAGCTACAATATGAAACATGAAAATAACATCCACGGTCTCTTCTTTTCTTAACTTGGAAATGCTTAAAGTAAACCTTTAACTTTTATGCCTACACAAAGACTTAGAGTAATAGAATAAGATCATTAGCATGTACTAAAACACTTGCAACACATATCAAGTATCAAAACTTTATAATAGAACAACAACATTTCTAATTATTTCAAGATTTCAATCATAATAAATTTTGTGATATCTTAATCAACATGTTCGTGTATATAATATAGCTTGGGAGTTTGTGAAAAAAAATATACGCTCTATCATTGCCAAGAATTTCCACCTAAGCTTATCAGATATAGCAATCATTTCTAGAATGAGAAGGATCCAAAAAGGTAATAACATGGCATAACTATGGTCAATATCAAGATATTTTTCCACCTTTAATACCATCACCTTCAAATGTATATTGCTCAATAAACTAAAAATCATCTAAAGGATAAAGATAAATTTCAATATAGATAATATCTTGTGAATTAAGAATAATTACCATGTAAGATTCAAAAGATAAATTAACAAATATTTATATAGAGTAAAAAAGGAAAAAAAAATAGCTCTAATAATACATAATACACTTTACATTAAGATAATCTTATTCAATAAGGAATAACAAATTGTCAGCTAAAACATTTTCATTTATATATCTTGTTGTGATGATTGATTACACACATGCAATGACCCCCAAAGTTCATCATATATATGATTATCACCACTGATCACATGTCCCACCCTAATATTATTACATTCCTAAATTTTAGGACTGAAATATTCATTTGAAGGCAATTCACAAAAGTATTAAATCCAAAACTAAGGGACGTCAATGCCACATAAAACATAGGAGTGGTGTGATCATTCGCCTGAATTATATCTAATGTAAGGTAAAATGATACCAACCAAACAAATGATCTATATAGATTAACATGACACAATATTATAAATGATATGCCAAGGTTAAACACCATTCTAAAATATAAAAATTAAAGTCAAGAGTTTATGTAATACCCCACATTTTGCATGATGGTTGAATATAAATTATGTCAAATTTTGGGCCTTCAATTTTGATTTAATGTTATGATTTGGCTTAAGACAAAGTTCTAATTGAAGTCGTGTTGAAAAATGAAGTTTATCGAATTTTAAAGAAAAACCCAATGACCGGTTCTATAAACCATTCAACCAGTTTATTGTTTTAGCCAAATTGGGTTCCTAGACTAAACCGATCTACTAGTTATGGGAAACCGATCGACTATTGGTTGAATAATCAATAGGTGGACCCAAAACCATCAACTCGTTTTTCAAGTTGGTCACATTTTTTAGCTTGATTTTTCTAAATAAATCCCTTACACTACATTGGAACCTTACCAACCTATGAGAGATTATCCCTAAGAGATTCCTAACCATTTTTACGATGCATTTAACCTGAAATATTGCCTCAATTTAATCTGAAGGTCAATTAGGACAAATGAAGTGTAGAGATTAAATTAGCATTGTTTTATTCCTCCTCTCTCCTTTACACAATTTTTAGATTAAATGCTTTGATTTTAGGCATAATTCTGAGTAGCTAGAAAATTCCTTCTACACTAACTTCCTATTACCCTATTCGTGAACACTAATTCTTGTTTAATTAACTTGAGTTCTCCAGGGACACCATTTAAGCTCTCAAGAAGAGGGCAGCAAATCCTAAACAAAATACATCCTTTTTTATCAAATTCAAACGATCAATGGTAGGGTTTTGAGTCAATCTTCAAAATTTTGGTAATTTCCTTCGATTTTTTGGCTATAAATAGCTCCAATCATCCTTGCATTTCATCTTTTCTTTCAACCACCAAATTTTTCTAAGTATTGCATTCCTTTTCTCCCCTCCACATTTTGAGCCTTTTAAATCTATTTTAGCATGCTCTTCTTATCCTATCTCATGATCTTTCTTGTTTTGATTCTCAATCAAGGTAGATTTAGATTATGGAAAAAGGTTGAGTAGACTAGTTTAACTCTTTCCCTATTTTTAGCCTCAGGTAGTGTGTTTTTATTCTCTTCTATTTTTAAGATTCAAAATTTGATAAGATTTTGGTATAGTTTTTGAGTTTAAGACTTTGATTTTAAGGTTTTCAAAGCTAAGAATTTCTATAGTTGGATATTCTTTTTTAGGAGGATTTTGCCTGCATTAAGTAGGTGATTCTTACTTCTGAAATGTTTAGTAAGTATTATTGCATGTTAGTCGTGATCTTTACTTAATTTTTGCATGTTGGCATGAAGAAATTTAGTTGAATATATGATTTGGATGCATAAATGACATGATTTGAGTAAAAAAGCATGAGAATGGGTAAAAAAAAGGCTATGATGATCTCATGTTGAGAAATGTTTGTTAATTTGGTTGGAAATATGTTAGTTGATGTTGACACATGTTTTAATATGGCTATGAATGATTTATATGAAAGAATATAAATGAAATTTGTAATTTGGTGTTGTATTAGGGCAAACCGATCAACTGGTTGGCTCAACTCATCGACTAGTATGCCTATAAAGACCTTTTCTCTCTATTTAAACTCATCAATTGGTTTGGAAAAATTAATCGACTAGTCTATGAACAATGGATAAGTTTGCCCAAATGAATTGATTGATTTGAGAAAAGCATGGTCTGGTTGAGTCAAAGGTTGGTCAACCCAAATCAATCGATCAATTGGTGCAACCGATCGACTGGTTGAGCCAGACCGATCAACTGGTTTGATCGGTTTGCTTAATTTGCTTCTTTTTGGTTCAATTCTGCTTTAATATTATAATTTGTACTAAACCATGGTTATAAATGGGATAAAATATAATTTTTATCATGGACTATTGGCCTAATGAAAAGATTAAAATAGATCATGAATTATGGTATACTCTATGAGTAGTGAAAGGACTAAATGGGTATTCCACTTATGATAAGTGAGACTATTGACAAAAGAGTAATGAAACTCACCTTGGAATGGACTTAAATATAATGGTGTATATGAATAACATTGGCCAAGGATAAATGAAAAACCCACATGGTTAGCAAAAAATGGAAAGAAAAGGGTTAATATGGATTAACATAAAAGTTGACTTTCTTACTTTGTGTGGGCCTTGTATGATCACTCATCTTTATGAATAAAACACAAATCATATAAAGCAAAAGAAAATCAAGTTGAGTATGGGTCTGAGTTACCCAATACTTGATTATATATGGGGGTTAGTCTACCTTCGAGCATTTTGGGGCCTTCAGGCTTTGCCTTCAAACGGTATCCTGATAAGTCTTGGTGCCTTACTTACTCTGGACACTGATGATGTACTAGAGGGTATCGATACTAAAGGGTATGGTGACCATGGTGGTTGGCTTCAGCCTGGACTTATGCCTATATTAGTTGGCTTCAGCTTAAACTTATGTCTACTTGGTGATTGGCTTCGGCCAGGACTTTATGTCCCTTATTAGATATGTAATACCCCAAAAAAATTTCTTAGCCTAATCCCGCATTATTAACACCATAATTTGATTCTAATCTTGAGAAAATATTATTTTATCATTAATCTAATTTCTTAATTCTAAAACCTTAACCTAATCTAAATCTTTGACCCGGATAAACTGTATTTTGTAAACCAATCTCAAACCCGCTAAAATTACCACTAATCTTAACTATTTTAGCTAATCTAAAATTTTCTAGACTAATCCCCAATCTTTTTCCCTTTTCTTGTTTTCTTACTCTTTTTCTTTTCTTACTTCTCCTTCTCCTGCCAACTTAGCTACAAAGTTGATTTTGTTGCAACATGCCTTGCAACTTGCACCCTTATCCACTTGCACCCTCTTCCATCACCTTTTCTATAGCCATCCATCATCCATCACCCATCACCAACCTTATTATTATTATTATTATTATTATTATTATTATTATTATTATTATTATTATTATTATTATTATTATTCTCCTCCTCCTCCTCCTCTTATCTTTGCAGACCTGCACATACACATGCACACCCTGCCATTTCTTCTTCCTCCTTATCCTTACGCAACTTATACACACAACCATCACCATCCCTACTACACCGTCTACCATTTTTCACCATAACACACAACCATCATCTCCAACACCACCCTCTTGACCTGCACAACCACCCTACACCTTTACACACATGCCTTCCCCTCTATTTCCTTCTTCTCTTGATTAGCACTTCACACACACACACATGTGTGTGTGTGTGTATGCCACACTCTCCTTTCTTTCTCTTTGTTTTGCCTCCACTCTACCATTTTGTGTCCAAAAGCCACCATACAAGCTTCTCTTCCTTTCTTCTCCTTATTTCCTTCTCTTTTCCTTCTTCCTAGGGTAATTGTGCACTTTTTTGCATGACTGAGCCACCTCCATCACCACCAACACCACTATGCACCACCATAAGCCACCCATTGGTGGTGGGCCGACCACTCAAGGCCATCCCAACCTTTCTTAGCACCTTCATCAGCCACCGTCGCTGATTACCGCCACTGTTCCCTTCTACTTTCTCTATCCCTTCACATTTTTAAGAACGTTTGGCATGTGTATGGCCGTGCAACACTAAAATTTCCCATCGCACACCTGTGCAACTCGGCACAATCTACCTATGCAGCCTTGCAGGCCTGTGCATGGCCCAAACGCACGCCCGTGAACACCTATTTAACTTGTGACTTATTTGTTAGTGATCAAGAATGACCGTGCCACTTCACACCGCTTGGTAGTGTGTGATCCTATCTCTCAAACTAGGTGCGCACTGCCTGCAACACAACCATGCAGCCACTAATTTTTGGTCATGCACCCCTATTTTCACCCCCAAACCTTAACTAAACACCATCAAATTTTTACCATATCTCCACCATGCATTTCACTACACATCCACACATCTCAAGATTCCATTTAACTATGATTATTTTCATTTTTTTTTACCATCTTTACCTTAATTTCTCCTTCAATTAAACTCTCCAAGCCTAACCATAGATTTTGTTGTTTTTTGTAGATGGTATTCTGATAATCTCGGAGGAGGAAGTATAGGATTTATGTGCTTAGAGTCTGGTGTTCTAATTGGTAAGGATACTATACGATGTTTAAGTTTTTTATGTTATTTACTTGTATGGTTATGTGTGTTTTCCATGATATCGTTACTATATGATTTATTATATGTTGTTCATGATATTTTGTGATGATATGGATAAGAGGTATCATTATGACTTTGTTGTGATAATGACATAATTGTGGGAATATATCTTATAGCATGAAATATGGGTTAAATGAGCTTTGATAAGTGGACATAAGTAATTTTTATGAGGTATGATGATGATTAATGGATTTGGAAAATAACATGTGTGGAAGGTACAAGATTTTATAAAATAAAGGTTAATGTTTATTATTAAGGGTATTTTGGTCATTATGGGATAATAAGGAAATTTATGGTATTTATGTGTTAAGTAGATTAAAATATAATAATGATACGTTGAGAAATTTTTGGAGTTATTATTGTTGTTTTGGGGTCCTTCAATAAAATAATGGTTTAACTAGGGTATAATATCTTAAAATGATAATGTTATCATTCCATGTGTAAAATCTAAAGGCTATTCGAATTCTGGATATGTTGCTAATGAGTGGCCTTATGAGGATGTTTATTGAGCTTAGTACTTATATGACTCTCATGGGGTGAATTATGACTAATATGTGGAATTAGGATATTTAGATTTCTGTGAGTAATACCTTGGGATAAGATTATTATTATATATATATGACATGGGATTTAGACCGTGAAATTTTAGGTATAATAATGATGATGAAAATTGAGAATGATATATATAATGTAATTTGTGGTTGAACAATCAATATGGGAGAATGAATGCTAAGGGGTGTGTATTTAGGGTTTGGAGATACTTAAGGACTTTGACCTATATAATGTGTAATACCCCATTTTTAACTAGTTCTAATTATGTGCACTTAATTACATAAAGTATTGTAGAATATTTTATAGCCTTAAGATTATTTTGGGTGATTATGTAGTAATTGTGATTTTGCGACCAGACGCACTTTACTTATAAAATACTATTTATATATATAAACTTTTAAGTTAAACCTTATAAAATTTTATTATAAAATTTTATTTAGGTCATAAATGCATTTAAATGTAAATATAGAAATTTTGGTTTAATTTTATTTGTATTTGTTATCCCTTTTGAATTTTATATGCAAAATATATAATTAAGATATGCTAGCTAAATATCATATCATATGTGTTTTAAAAGTTATGAAAATTTATATTTAGATTTTAAATTATTAAATAAGATGATCTGGAAAGTTTCGTGACTTTAGAAATAGTTTTGATATTTATGTTAGTAATTACCTTATAAGCTTATTAATTAACCGTTATTTCAATATTCTATATATCAAATCTTGTTGTAAATTCATAAAATTTTACATGTGAGTTTAAAATATTATTTCAAGGGTTTCTACAAAGTTTCGTAATTTTATGAGCTTATTTGCTATTTTTATTAATTTTATCACCTTTATTGATCTTTTCACCACTAAAAATAATATATAAATCCTAAAATTACTGTTCATGCACGAAATTGCTTCCCTACACTTCCATGATCAGATTGTGTATCAAATTGACCATTGTCTTATTCAGTCAACTAAATTTTGAGCCAAAGTTACTTTCTTACACTTTCTACCTATGCTAGTTGTATCACTTTGGCTTTTCTTGCACTCAACCTTCTTCACTTGCATTCCCCATGCTTAAAGCTGACTTTGGACCTGCACACCATCACCTCCCCCATCCCTTGATTAGTTTTCATAACTTCATTTAAACCTAACTATACTCAACCACCTTGTCCTTTATTATTTAAGTATTGAATAAGCTACCTCTCTCCCTCTTGTGGCTGAAGATTTTTGGTTCCTCCATCCCCTAATTATACCCCATTTGTCTTTCTTTGTTTTCATTCAGCATTTGTCTCATTTTCTCCTCTTGGTTTCTCCCACCTTTCTCTTCATTTTGGTTATTTTTGCTAAGTATTCTTAAGCTTTGTTGAGCTTATAACCAATACCCATCCTCCTCTCTTTATCCTTATTCTCTTGTTTTCACTTTTACATTTCCTTCTATCTAGCCTTTATTTATTTTTAAATAAGTAAAGAAGGTTAGATTTTTGGTTAAATTGTGAAGTTGTCATCCTTTGTCTTCTCCTCTTGTGTCTCCATCTTTCGAAGGTGCTGATACTCTTTTGGGAATTATTTGTGTTATTTTGTTATTTGTGCTCGGAAAGAGGTAACTCATATGCTACTACTAAATATATAAAAATCATGTGATAGCATGTTTAAAGTTTCTTATGTTATGCTTAAGTGTAATTTGTGCTTTCTTATAATCTCATAAAAAAAAAGTATGCATGCATCATGTATTGTTATTAATTTCTTGAAGCAAGTGACCATGTATTTTTATGCATTGGTATGTTAAATCTATGTATTTAAAATATATGTATGGTAGCATATTAAAATAGGGTTGCTTGTATTAAAATAATTATGCATGATGGCGGTTTTATGTGCTAAATGAGCTTAATTATGCTTTAGGGGGGAAATGGTATTTTATTTACTCCTGAAAAATTTATAGAATTGTTATTTTATATTAATGTACGTATTTTAATGTTATTTATTCATACCATGAATTTTGCTTAATTCTAATAACAATTGGTATTAAAGTGGGAAACTATTGAGTAAATAACATATAATGGCATTTTGGTCGTTTATGACTTATTATGCCTCAAAGTGTGAATAATTGGAATAAGATGACCTTAATGGATTCCTAGGTTGACCTTAGAGTTAACTTTGATTTTGGTTTGGATTGTTGACCTTATGATCAACTTGAATAATTGGAAATAAAATAAAAATGGTTAATAAGGAAATTGGAATCATTGTGCAATATGTGATATTTTATGATCACCTTATTAATATATTAATACTTGAAGTGGAAGACCTCGAGATTTGGGAATGGTTGCTCTTTAGGGTCAGCTATCCTAGAGACGAGGTAGGAGCCCTCGATTTGGTTTGGTGGTTTCGTCGAATGCCTCGGCATTTCAGCTAAGGCCCTAGTCTATTCTATAGGTAACCTATGGGCCCTATAGGGGGTATTGATACTTAAGGATTAGGTGTCCTAGGATGGGAGGATATTGCATTACTTTGTTGCACCAATATGACTAGAGTACTTTTATGTCTCTGGGTTACAAGTTGGGAGGATACCGTGTTGCTTTAGTGCGCCGGTATGACCGGTGTACTTTTATATCTCCGGGTTATTATTGTATCCCCTCGAGTAATTAAAATATAAAAAATTATTATATAAGGATTTAAATGGATTGTTGTGATTTGTCGATTTGGTAGTTGCCTCCGCGCACTACTTGGTTTTGGTATGTTGGTTTGATAGTTGCATTCGTGCACTATTTGGATTTAGTGCATTGGTTGGTAATTGTCTCAGTGATTTCCTTATCATGTTACAAGTGGAATAGATGTGGTTATTGTGAAAGGCCTTAATTATGGTTTGGTGTTTTTCTTTTCATGGAACACCCTCAGTATAATTGGATTAATGAAATAGTTGTAATATAGTTAAGTTTGATGTGATTGACATGTGGCATATGGTATGATATGAGTTATGGTATGAATGTGGCACTTTGCTATAGTATGTACTATTTAGCGTGTTATAACATGATATTTTGTGTTATCTTCTATATGCTCCATGTGATATTTACATGCTTAGTATTATATATTGGTTTACTTAGTACCGTTGTACTGATGGGTTCCATTTTATGGTCCCCTGCCTATTCAATGGGCAGTCTTTACCTTGCAGGAGTACTTTGAAAGTACAACTTGATGGCTTTTGGTGGGGTTTGACAATTAGGACTATCTGGTGTCCATTCTGGCATCTTTTGATCGGGATATCTTTTAGACTCTTATGTCCCCTTATGTATTTCTTTCATTTATCAGTTGTAACTCTTTTGTTTAATCTTGTGTTATTAGAACAATTTAATATTGTAATGAAACCTTTCTCTTCTTCTTATCCATTTTTATTCTTAATTTAAGCGGATAAACATTTTAGCCTTAATACTTAGTGTAAGAAAGGTAGAGGAACCAGACTTATACTAAGTGTGGCGGTAACACCCTACGTTTCTTATTGGTTTAGCTTCCGCAATCAACTCTTTTTAAAGAAATTTTCAAGTGCTAAAAATGGGGGTGTTACATTGTGTGTCTACCTGCTTTAATGTGTTTAATGCCTGAACATCAATTTTGATTAAGATACTAATCAGTTAAAGTGAAAGAGCACATGAGTAGGGCCAATGATATATATATATCCCGTTCCACCGGAGAGAATAGTAGCTTAGGAGTGTTTTTCCCTAGAAAGGTGATGTTTTTAATCTCCGTTCCACTAGAAAGAATAGTGACTCAGGAGCGTTTTTTCTAAGAAGGTATTTTAGTCCATTCCATAAGATTAAGACTAGTGGGGCCTCTACTCATCGTGAAATGAAAATATAACAGTATAACTTATGAGAAAGACACTAATGATTTAAAATGGAAAATTACATGAGTCAAGACCAAGGTGATATATATATAGTTCCATTGGGAAGAATAGTGGCTCAGGCGCATTTTGCCCCAAGAAAGTGATGTTTTTAGATCCATTCCACCGGATGATAATAGTGGCTCATGTGTGTTGTCTCTAAGAAGGTGTTTTAGATCATTCCACCGGTTTAAGAATAGTGGGATTCCTACACTCAACATATATAAAAGAATGAATATGGATTATATCTAATAAAAAGACATAGATCACTATCTATCTTATATGGTGTTTCATTTATCTGAATGTATATTTTTATCTGTTGTGAACGCATGTGCTAATTGTATCCCTTTTTCGATAGTATTATTCTCTTACTCGCTACGTAGCATTCTGAATACCCGTTTTATGAGTGGTGTTCATTCCCACAAGCAAGAGACCCTGGTTCTTATGTGCAAGTCTCAAAAGATTCCCTAGATAATTATGCTACCTATGATGCCTTATGTGGGAATGAGTGACCTTATGTATACTAGGTGATGGGTGAAAAGTAATGTTATCCAGTAGATATATTTACCCAAATACCTTTTTGGACTCTTGATCCATGGTATCCCTTTTGTTTTATTTTGTATCGTAACTCAGAGTTAAGCTCCAAACTCATTATTGTATTATAAATGTTTCTTTCATGTCTAATTTTCTTATGTTGCTTTCAATTTTTTAACCTTATGATTAATACAAGGATGGTTGAATAAACCAGACTCATGTCAATTAAAGCGATAAACCCTAATATTTTACTTATATACTAGTAGTAAAAATTGACATGTTAGAGGATAGGCTCCTATGGTATATGAGACCATGGGGTGGTGCAAAGTCCATCCCTCGATGATAATAAAATATGGATGGTATATATTGGTTGATAATTATGAATGGTAGCCAAATGAATGGTTAATGATTGGCTAAGAAATCGAATTAATGGTACGATTGATCAAAATGAGTAAAGTTGGTTTATACATTGACTAATCGGTTATGGAATAGAACATTGATTGCGTGATTGTCCTTTCTCTTACATGGATAAATGAATGGAATACTTTAAAAGAATTGGATAATTAGGAATAACCCTAGGGGTTACTTGGATACTCTCTGTTATTGCTTATGTAAGGGTTTATGTGAAAACATGGTAAATCTAAGCATGATGTATTCTAATATGCTAGAATTGTATATGATAGCTTGTTTTACGCATTGTTACCTTTGTATATAGTCTTATCCTGATGCATGTTTTAATTTATCTTCTTGTATGGTAGGTTAGCATGTTTGTGTGCATTAAGGGAGCAACTTGGCTCACTAGTACATAGTGTACTAATGTGTCCATTTGCTTGATCACTTACTTATTCCCATGAGTAAAGGACCATATACAGGTCTTTGGCGATGGCCAGTAAAGAGCTTGCCTCAGTTGGGTCGAGGCTTGAGAGAAAAGACATCCAGAATGTTTTGATAGGGTCCGTAATGGACCATGGTTTTGATTTGGGTATCATGCCCTAACTTATGTTTTGTAGACTCATACTTTATTTGTATGTATTTTGTAATGAATTGTTTGGAACCCGTTAAGGTCCTCCAATGTAAACACTTTTGGATTTGTTTAATTAACTTGTTATTTTACGCACTCTATTGTTTTTAGTGTTTGAATGGTTTAGCCTTGTATCTAATATGGGGTAGGCGGCAGATGTCTATCTTATATCAGGTACGCCGGTAATACCCCATTTTCCTAGGTGTTTTCTACTTCCACAACTTATTTTAACAAAAAAATTTGGTAGTGAAAAATGGGGGTGTTAAAGTTTAAATAACCAAAAGCTCCAAAAATAAACCTAGTGTAGTGCATAAAAGAAAATAACTATTCCAGTTAGCCTAACTATTGACTATAAAAGTAAACAATTTTCAAGCAATGGCTAGCTACTAGCCCAAATCCTTATTGTCAATGTACTCAACCTAAAAATTATAACCCAACGATTTTTCTCTACTCACCTAAGCAAAGGTTGGATTATTGCAATGACCATACAAGGCGGTATTTGCATGACAAGTACAAGGTAAAGCAAACCTACACTAACATAGGGTAAGAGTCATACTACACATAAGGAATCAAAGAGTACATGGTAAATATGTTTACATTTACAACAAGGATCATGTTAGTACATACTATATATAGGCATAACTATGACTTAATTATAAAACATAATCCAAACATGTCCAACGTCATCTCAAGATAGTGAAAATCACCTAAGGAATCTCTAATAATTATCTCCTAATTAGCTATCTTTATCCTGATGTAAACAAAACAACTACCACTCCCACCACCACTATACACTAGTGCCAAGGGGCTTGTATAGAGATCTCCAAAATCCACCACAATTGGACTCCTAGTTCAAAGGGCGCTTAATAACCATATTAACCTAACCCTAAGTATGCATACTCAACAAAGGTTCCTAATATCCCACGATCAAATACTTATTCCTTATGTCTAGTTATTAAGGGATAAACATAATAGTAAAGATGGATCTCTAAGGTGAAATATGAATCCTGAGGTCAAAAATCAAGGTCAAACCTATAGTAATCCATAAGTTCAACCCTACAAAATCCCCAAAACTATCTCAGATGGCTAATCGACTGGTCCCACAAATTAATTAACTAGTTTGGGAACAACGACTAATAAATCATGTAAAATAGATAAACCCAATTGACTAGTTTGAGGGTAATAAGTTGATTGGTTAACCAATTGATTAGTTAGCCCTTGACTAATTTGCCATTGCGAGGTTAAGACTAGCACATGCAACAAACAAACCAGTTAACTGATTGAAGGTAACTAGTGGACCAATGAACCAGTGGATTGGTTCCTCCTTAATGATTTAACTAGCATAAGGTCAAACCAATACAATACTCTAGCTAAACTAGTCTACTAGTTGGGTAAAACCATTGAACCATTTTGTTATATACCTATTAACTAGTTTTTATAGCAAAATAGATATATTCAAGTGATTTAACTTAATAAAATCCTAAACCATTCATACTTCTCTACCATGCTTTTAAGCATATTTACTCATACAAGTCATGTTGATTACACCCAACATATGCTTAGATAAATAATTCAACCAACATGCCTCATAATCATCAAAAAGGGCCAAAATGGAAAAACATGCTTGCATACTCTAACATATCATGCTTATCACTAAATCATACTTTCATAACCTCATGCTTGAATATATAACGACTCAAAAACACATAAATCACACTTCATGCTTGAATTGACATAAAAACATGGATAAGTAAATGGAACAACAAATTACCAAACAATTTAGCCAGCCACATATTAAGGTAAATTTGATTTACCTTGGAGCAATTAAACCTTCTAGCAATAAAGAAATAGCTTAATGGCAACCCTACCAAACTTTCTTGATTTCCTAGGTGAAATCAAGAAAGCTAAATTAGTAAATTTTTAAAACAATTATAAAACATACCACAAACAAAAGAAGATAAAAGAGATAAAATCCTCAACCTCAATCCAAAATTTAAGAATGTTAAGAAGAAGAAATTTAAGATTCGCCAACCATTTTCCCATGTTAACTCTTCTTTGTTTATGGGGGGGAAAAATAGAAGCAATAGTGAGGATAAAGAAGAAGAAAAAAGGGGGGAGTCAACTTCAAGGAGTAAGCAAAGGGGAAAAAATCAAAGCTTAAACACTTTGAAAATTTATAAAGAAAGGAAAGAGAGCTAAGGGTAATAGGGAATGAATTAGTTGAGGACTTTGGGAACCCTTGATTATCAACAAAAAGGATTGAGAGAGAATGAGGAGAAGTGTTAGACATGAATGTAAAGGGTTAGTGTGATGAGAGTGAGGGAGCTATAGAAGGAAATTTACCCGTAACGGGCATCAACATCAAGCCTATACATTCAAGCATAAGGTAGAGGAGAGAGGGGAAGAGAAATAAAAGAAGGTAGGTGAGAAAAATACCTCAAAATTTCTTTTAAAAGATTTTTATTTAAATAAAATTGAATAATGATCTAAATAAAATGAAAATAGTCTCAAGGTATCCAAATATGTCTATTAGCACAAATAGGTCATAATAATAAGGTTTTATAAATATTTAGAGGAGAATCAAATAAAAACTAGATATCGCCTGAAAGTTCCAACAAAAGTAGTTGATTAGTTTCAGAACACCAGTCAACCAATTTCCATATACAAGTTGGTTGGTTCTTTTGGGGTAATAACTTGGGTCCTAAGATGAACCGGTTGACTGGTTTAAGCCATGACCAATCAACTAATAGACATAAAACTCATGTTTTCAACCATTTTCCAAGCCCTTTCCAAAATCAATACTATTTTATTTTATATTAACATAATTTTAAACACATTTTGAAAGATTTTAAGTCAATTTATTACAACAATAATAACATAAGCTAGAAAAAAAATTTAAGAAACTAAAAAGAAAGAAATGGATAAAAAAAAAGAAGAAGAAGAAGCTACATTTAGAGTAGCAACTGCATCAAAGTACCTTGTAATAATCGACATTGGCATTAAAGGAATAAAGTTAGCTAAAAAGCATGGATCTTATCAAGATTTGAAAGTCCAAGCCATGATTTCTTATAAGCTTCCTTTCATATTTCTTGTAATATTGTCAAGATTTGAAAATCAATTGAATCTAAGCAACCATAAAATTCAAAAAATAGAAGGTTTGAATCTAGTCATCAAAACAATTAAAAACATAAGATACTAGTTAGTTCTAAAATTTGACATCCAATCGAACCAAAGATTGATCATCATTTAAAGAACTTTCATATCTAAGCACCATAGCAAAATTTGGATCTTCGATGTTGAGAGCTCTCTCTATGTTGGTGTTTTTTTTCCTAGGTATTTTTTTTTTTTTGGGAAATAGAACTTTGTGTAACGAGAGTCTTTTCTTCCATTTTTTGTTCAAATGGAATTTTGTTTTGGAAGTAGGAATTTTGTCCAACAATATATTTTTTTTCTCTTCTTATTTAGACAGCATCAATTTTCTTTTCTACTCTTTTCTAGGGGGGATGTTTACACATAAACTTTATTTTTACACATAGAAAGAAAAGATCATTAATAATTATAATTAATAAGAATATGAACAACCTTAATTTTCATTAAATAATCAAAACAAATATTATTAATTATATTTATAAATAAATATTTAATAATAATACTTTTAATTGTAAATATAAATTAATAAATATAAAAAATAATTTTAATCATAATTATAAATAATTAAGAAATGCAAAAAATATCATTTATAATATTAAATAGCAAATTAATAAGGACAGTATTTATTATGGCTATAAACTAATAATTAATAAAAATAATAATAAATTTAATGATATATAAAGTGTTTCTAAGATTAATATTAATCATAATTACAAAAAAAATAATGTTAGTTATAATTATTAGTTATAATTAAAAAAATATTAGCCTTAATTGTAGTTAAATAATCATAACAAATAATATTAACTATAATCATAATTAATTAATAATGATACTATTATTTGTGATGATAAATTAATAATTATTAAAAATAATATTAATCATAATTACAAACAATTAATTGATACATAAAAATATTAATTAATATCTTGAATAACAAAATAACAAATTATAATATTTATTATAACTGCAAATAAATTAATAAAATATTATTAATCATAATTATAAAAAATTAATCAATATAAATAATATTAATTTTAATGATAAATATTTTTTATAAATATAATATTTATAAATAAGTAATTATTAGTAATAATGGTAATTATAATTGTAAGCAAATAATTAATAAGCTAGACTAATATTATTCATAATTATATTAATATATGATTAATAAGAAGAAGAAAAATTTATAAGTTTAAATCTACAAACAAATAAAAGATAATTACAAGAATATATCTTATTAAAATATTACATATATAAAATTATCAATATATATTAATTTATTTCAGGTAAGATGAGTTTTCAAACGTCATGATTAACTCAACAACTTCTTCTTCTCCTTTGCATTAGAGGGAGGATTACATATAAAATAGCTACATTAACGCTTCACATATAACACATTTTGTATGTACAGCCACCGAAAAAATCAAAAGTCTATCCCCGATCTCAACCGGAGGTTCTTTGAAAGCCTGGTATCCGTAGGATCGTTGTTGTCCCACTTGTGTCATCCTGTCAACAGATTGATTCGTCTCACGTACCTGATGGAGGATTTGGTGGCGTTCGAATTTCATCTTGAAGTTGCTGCAAGCTTCAACGAGGCTCAAGGAAGGGGTGTTGCGAGGGGGTTGGACCATTTAAGTATTTTAACTGCAACTCACATTTTTGTACCCACGTTCGTATGCAATAGCCCATTATTCTGACTGGACTATAGTTCCCCATCCGAGCTTAGTGATAAAGCCGAACTGCCATCTTCCAGTGGAGTCTCTTACCACACCACCCGCAGCAATTTCGCCCGGATTTGGAATTGTGTTGCCATCCACATTTAATTGACATGATAAGGCCTGGTGGAGGAGGTTGCCACCCAACTGCTTGTTCCAATCTGTGGCCTGCATATTCCATTTCGGATGCCTGAGATTGTGTTCCAATCCCATATCTCCTCCCCTAGCAAAATCACGAGCCCAACTGGTTGCTCTAGCCGTACATATCTGCACTTCTCTTAACACCCTTCGGTTGCACCTAGACCATATGCACCAGCAAATTATAACGAATTGTACTGCCCCAGGAGGATCAAGGGTATTGGTGCACCTTGCCCTGCGTAGGCTGCCTCAAAACCATGCATGGAAATCGCACTTAAAACAAGTTTAACACTTCCCCAGTAGGTAGAATAAGCTTCCAAATCTATTGACGGAAAGCACAATCGTAGCCGATGACAAATATTCCCACAATAATTGCCTCGACTGGAACACGTATCGTCCATGGTAAGTCCTCAGCGCCACCTATTCTCATTTGTTAGCAATTTATCTTGGCTGTGCTACCAAACAAAGCATTTAATATGCTGTAGAAGCTTAAAGTTTCCGGATCAAATACCAACAGCTAGAAGAAGTTGTGGCATCGTCCGCCAGTGGAGCATAAACAGATTTAACTGTGAACATTGTCATTAGCGGTAAGTCCCCAGTAACTCGCATCCTCTGGTATATGCTGAGATGTCTACATAGGTTGCTGCTAACTCAGCCAAGGTTTTCATGGGGATAAAATGATGGAATTGGCACCAGTCCAAACAACCACCATCGTCTACATAATTCTAATCTTCATATCATGGTGATTTTCCGGAAGCACGTTAATATGAACCGGTTTGATCAGTGGACGCGCTCCAATCCACTGATCTTCCCAGAAATGTGTCATCCCGCCCGAGTAAATCATCCATTTGATGCTCGCTTCTAGTTTGCGCATCGCCTGCGTCATATTCCTCCAAAAGTTTGATGCTCTAGTATTAACACCCCCGGCCTCTGTCCGTCCATGATCACCATACTTTTTCTTTAGGATTCCCACCCAAAGATGGTTAGAGTTATTCTGTACTTCTTAGCTAGGCCAGCTTCACGAGTAAAGCTTGGTTTGAAAATTACATCATGCAAATGCCCAGACCCCCTTCCTTAAATATGTCGCCAATTCACCAAATGAATCCTTCTCCAAGAGTTCAAACCACCTCAAAGAAATCTCCGATTCATGTTGGAAGTATAGCATTAATTATATTATAGAAAATGCTAAGGTATTTAAAATAATAAGCAGATAAAATAATTAACAATAATAATAGATATATTAATAAAACAAACATACCTTGTTAACTGATGTCTAAAATTGTGAAAATTTATCTCACCGATTTTTATTCCTATTATGCTAATATTCAATTAGAAATACCGAAAAATGAAGGTAGTGGAAATGAGAGAGACTTGAAATTATGTAAATTTTTTTCGAATGAAGTTTTCAACCAAGGGGTATTTATAGGCTACTTATTAAGGCTGTTAACAAACTAAGCCAGCGACATTTCTTCGAACCTGGTTTGGTTTTTTTTCCCATTCTTTTTCCTTTCCATTACCTTAAACCTTCATTTATTATATCATTAACTATAATTAAGTTTTCTCAATTATTCATAGGTGATATTCCGAAAGTTTCGGAAGAAGCGAATTAGATAAGTGTACTTAGAGACTAGAGCGTTATTAGTAAGGGATATTAGTTGATGCTTCGGGTTTTGTGTTAAATGCTTGTATGATTATGTGTGTTATCATGTTACTGTTATTGTATTATTAAAATGGATGTTGATGATGGTATGATATATTAATATGAATTATATGATAGAAATGAAGTGAGAATATCAAAGGATATGCTGATACGATGATATTACGCTATGATGTATTTTTATAGATGAGTATAAATTGTGGGAGAGTAGTATGGGCCCAATAAATTATTATAAGTGGGAAATAATTATATTTAATATGTATGTTGATAAAAGGAGGATTTAGAAATAATGATATTGAGGATATGAGATTTTTGTAAAATAAGGGCTATCTGCTACTTTTAAGGGTATTTTTATCAATATGGGTTAATATGGAAATTTTGATATTTTAATGTGGTAGATGGATTAAAATATGCTAATAATATCACATGAAATGTTTGGGAGTGATTATGAAGGTCATAAGTTCTTTAGATGAGAAAATAGCTAAATTTAATAATAGTAGCCTTAAAATGGTAATGTTATTATCACATGTGTAAAATGTTAGAGTTAGACCACGAATTTTGGATATATTGTTAATATGGGTATTTTGAGGATGTATATTTAATGTATTAATTATATAAGCTTTATAGGAGAAGTTATGGCTTACTTGTAAAATTAGGGTTTTTGGAGCCTTATGAGTAGTAACTTTTGTGACAAGTCTATTATCGCATGGGTAAGATGTGGGAGCTAGAACTTGAAATTTGGGTATGTTAATGATACTAGTATTTGAGGAACATATACTAAGTTTGTTGGATAAATGATCAATATGGGGGAAGTTATGCTTAAATTATGAATTTAGGGTTTTCGAAGGAAATAAGCATGTTAATCTTTGAGAACGATCTTGTTATACGTATGTTGATGCCTTTGCTTGCCTTAATTATGTTGTACTCATAAATCAATCATCACTACAAAATAATTCACTTATACCAACAGGGCATTATCTGTTGGCAAAAGCCATTTTTCTGTTGGCAAAAGTTTTACCAACAGATATTTGTATGTGACAAAACTGTGGGTAAAAACTCTGTGCTTAAAAGTTTTACCCACAGATAAATATGATCTGTTAGGAATAATTAATAATGCCCACAGATATTTATCTGTTGGTAAAACTTATACCCACAATTATATCTGTAGGTAAAAGTATTAACAATAAAACGATATCTGTGACTAAAATTATTGTCCACAAAACGATATCTGTGACTAAAAGTATTACCCACAAAACGATATATGTGACTAAAATTATTATCCACAAAACAATATATAATACTAAAACTATTACCAACAAATATATATATTATCTATTTGTAAAACGATAATGATGTCCATAATACCTGTTGTTGTAATATTTACCTGTAATAATAACTTATCCTTATATACAATTAAGTACACCATACATAATCATCAGTGTTTAGTTTATTTGTCAAAGTGATAATATAGTCTTATAGGTACAATACTATAAATACAACTTGTAACATATGCTGACATACAAGACATCTTTATTAACACATCAAACACCATCATCTTCATTCTCATCCTATTCAGCATCTCCAACGACTTCAACGCCTTCAACATTCTCTTTGATAATCATCAAGATGTATTCCCTAAGAAAATATGCAAGTAACTTAATTAGATTAATATAAATTCATACCCAAAAGCTAAATAAAGGAAGTTTTAAAATTTTCTCAAAAATAATAAGAATCCATAATTAAGAGGGAGAGCAGGTGCGGGCAAAATCAAGTATTTGGAAGAAAACTTAAAATGGCTCTCTAATCAGTATTATTCTAGAAAAGCATTCTCAATAGTTTTAGAACTTTATCGCAAAATGGTAAAATAAAAAGGAAAACTAAAAATTAAATGGAATTTGTGTCTTTATTTACATGTAATAATGTAGAAGCTCGTGCAGCTTGTAACCTTGATTAGGTAATCAGAGTTCACATGGCATGCATATTTCAATCATCAACCGATTTCAATGTTTGCAAATTATACTCTTGAAAACATACATTAGAAGTTCAAAACCTCAATATTCTATAGGTCTTTTGGAAGTAATCTGATGCAATTGTATATGAGGGTTGTGATGGTGTGTACATCTACAAGATTCATATTCGATTGTTACTTTAGTCTTGGAAATATTAATTACAAAATAATATCTTTTAGGGTGAGCAGCAATGAATAGCTTAAAGCCTTACAATTTAAGCTTTTTGGTTTTTGACATGGTAGAGTCGATTTATTCAACAAGTTGATATATTCAATAAGTTCAAATCTTCAGAGCTCCCATTTATACTATTCCAAGATGTGTGGTTTCTAGAACTGGTATAAGCAAGCCCATGTCTTACGCCCAAACAAAGTATTCACGTACAAAAGAATATTGAAAGTATAAAATCATCAATTAAGCCAAACCCAACAACTTATACTTTTAGGTTCATTAGTTCAAATACATAATCTAAGAAAGGCAGGATGTGACTATTTATCACCTAAAAAGAGAAACATCCCGAATGAATCCTCCCTTTAGGTGTACTCTAGTTAAACTTAAATATAATTGATATAATAGTTTGTCTAACAATTGCCCTTAGGCACTTGTCAAGACTTTAATTTATTTTCCTAAATGATGTAATTAGATAACTAATTGTACATACATGCACTAGTTGACATTATTAAATGTCAATGTTCTTTCTATTTTTAATGTCTTAACATAGCCACCTATTAGACTTTATATCATTCAATGAACAAAAATATAGAAGTAGGTCAAATGATATCACAGTAATAATTAATCATAGTATACAGATCATTATGACAACAATGTTGGAATTACTTTAAGAATGGAACCTCTATGGTCATTTAATCAATTAAATGAATATGATCATCCATGTGATCAAGACACTCAAAGTTAATTAATAATAATTATAATAATGATAGTAATGATAACAATAGTAATGGTAGTAATAAAAAAAACTATCAATTATGACACTAACATTAGTAACAGAATAATAATAGCGCATTGAATTTTTTTCAAATCAAATCAATTCAACAAAAATGAGATGAAGAGAACATAACCATAGGAAGCATTAATGCGTAGACAAAGCATGCAAAAGTATTGCCTATGAAGTAGCTTCTTTGATTACGAGCATTAACTAGTTTCCACATAGGTCTACAATTTTCCGATAATGCATGAGCATACTGACAATTAATGGCTTTTATGTAGGTCCAAGTGAAAAGAGAGTCTAACAGCTTATAAGCTCCACTGGACTTTCATCCTAAAACCACACACTTATGACAAAGTCATCCTATTATTTTTTCATTTTTGTTTCATATAGGATAAATTACATGTAGGTTTCAACTTCTTAACACTCCTACTCACATGTGAGTCCCTCTTATAATTGGCAATTCATGAAAGGCCACAACCTCTTCATAGTGACTACATCAAGGTTGCTCGGAAACGGGTTTTAAAGATCAAGGCCACAACCTCTTCTAAACAAATCCTAACAATCAATTTTAGCAAAAAGAATCACAATGTTGACCAATTCTAGAAAATTACTTTCGAAACTAAGGTTTTAGGTCCAAAACATAATTTGGTCAAATCTTATTAATTTCTTCAAATTCAAATTTTAGAAATGCAATTAGACATATTGTATAACATATTGTATAATCAATTTAAGAAAATAAGCCAATGATCAATCAAATTTCAAAAACGCAAGAGTTTTGACCAAGAATTTTGATTTCTATCGATTCTGGACAAATTTTTCAAATTGACACTTTCAACCTGCAATTAAATACATTTCAAAGCATCTTACAGAATCAATTGGTAAAAATTGCTTAAAATCGGACGAAGCAGAGCTATACCGATAAATCCTGGTTATAAATCCAAATTTCATAAATCAACCATATTCAGCACAATCAATCCATCCAAATCAATCATCTAACTCATATATACATAATCTAACAACCAATTTAGCTTATCATAAGCTAATTCACAAATCCGGATAAAACCCACAAGACTTTTGATCTAAGAATCCAATTTCAATTAATTTCACACAAAATTTTTAAATTGATATTTCTAACATGAAATTAGATACATTTTAAAGCATAATGTAAATTTAATTTATCTAAAATAGCTTAATCGGATAAAACTGACAAATCCGGATATAGCCGGGTCACAAATCCAATTTTCAGAAACCAACCATAACCAATACAATTAACTATCCCAAATCACTCATACAACACACACACACATATATATATATTTAAACAACTAAATTATCTTATCATAAGCTAAATCATTTAAAATTAATCAAAACAGAAGTTAGGGTTTAAGTATTTATACCAAGTGAATTGCTGTGAAATTGGAGGGAGTGAGGGGTGCTAGAGCATCGTCGGTGGTCAAGGAACACTCGCCGGTGACGAGCGGCGCTAGAGGCGGACGGGCGGTGGCACCACACGGCTGTCCTCGTGCGTTGCTGACGGCTGCTGCTGCTGCTCGCTACTACTGCAATGGAAGACGACGACGACGAGCTAGAGCAGGTGTGGTGGTGTGCTCGAGCGGGGGTGGCTGGTGTGGTGGTGTGACCTGGGTTGAAGGTGCAGAGCAGGAGGAGGCCAGGGTCGAGGGTCGGGGGTCGGGGCACGGGGGACAGGGCTCGCGAAAATTAGAATGGTATAAGGGCGGGGTAGTAGGCGCGCGGGAGCTGAATTTGTTTTTTTTTTTAAGTTTAAGGAATTGAGGGGTTTAAGTATTTTTTTATTGTATTTTATTTTTTTGGATTTTAGAGATTTGAACAAAAATTATTATAATATATATGTGTGTGTGTGTGTGTGGGGGGGGGGGGGAAATTAAACATTTTTAGTGACTAATAAATTAATAATTAATGATCAAAAATTATATTAGTCGCAATAGATATACTAATAACGACGACTTTTAATAGTGATCATTAATAATATATCAATAACGACAAAAAAAATCGTAACGCTTATTAAAATAAAAAATATAATAAAAAATAATATTTAAAATAAATCAAAAGAAATATTTTTATAAATTTTTGAGCGACTAAAAATAAAATAACACATTTTCAAAAAGTCATTCATAAGCCAAAATGGAAAGAAAAACATAAATAAGTTGTGAAAATCTTTAATTTAATATTTTTTTTAAGATATTATCAACCTCGTAAAAATAAATAAATTTAAAGATAAAAATATTTACTACAGATAAAGATATTAAAAGATTCTATAATAGATGACATTAAAGATAATATTTCAAATACATTCGAGAAATATTCTTATAATAGTTTAAACGACTAAAAATAATTAACACATTTTCAAAAAAGCCATCTGTAAGCCCTAAAAAAATAATTCTATTAATAACAATTAATTATTATAATATCGACTATAATAATTATAATTTTTTTTCTTACAAATAATATAATTAATTTTACTGCTAATAATAATAATATTATTAATTATCTAATAATATTATTAAATAATAAGTTTAAATAATAATTAGTATTATTTAAAAATATTTAATATAAAATTAATATTTTATAATGTATTATTAAGATAATATTAATCATAATTTATAATAAAATAATTATTATTATTAAAAATAATTAATAATGGGAAATAAATACAAATATGAATAATATAAATATTAATCATAATTTCAAAAAATTAGTAATAATATTTTTTATAATAATAATAATAATGTCCTAAAATAATTATTCTTAGTAATAATTAATAAAGAATTATATTAATAAGAATAATATGAATCATTATTTTAAATAAATTAATAATAGTATCTAATAATTACTAATATATTATTAATAATGTGAATGATTATTGATAATATTTATTATTGTTAAGATAATATAGATTTGAATGGTAATTGGTAGTATTTAATAATAAATTAATTTAATAGTAAATGGTAGTAGATATAATATATATTATTTCATTATAATTGTTAAAAGACACCATTATGAACAATATTAATATAAAAAATTAGAAATAAAATAATAATTAATAATAATATATGTAAACTATTATTTCTAATGATGACTAATGACTTAATTATTATTATTATTATTATTATATTATTATTATTATTATTATATTATTATTATTATTATTATTATATTAAAAATAATAGAATTAATCATTATTAAAATTATATAAAAACAAATATTATTGTTGAATTTCATAAACACTAATACCAACAGATGTAAAAGTGGGTATTAGTTCGTTGGTATAATGCTACTAATAACCACAGATATAAGTGATGGTAAAAGATCTGTTGGCATAACATATTGATACCAACAGATAAAAAAATTCTGTGGGAAAAACTACATTATTGCCCACAGAAAATTATCTGTTGGTATTAGTTACTTTTACCAACAGAAAAAGTATCTGTGCCTAAGTTTCTGTTGGCAAAAGTCAATTATTTTGTTGTGCATGAATAAGATATTAATCATTTAAAGTGAAAGATCACATAAGTCAGGACTGGTTGTATATATCCATTCCACCGGATGAGAGCATTAGCCGGGCGCATTTTGTTCCAGTATTGTACATTATTAATTGTTCCACTGGTAAGAATAGTGGCCAAGAGCATTTTGCCCTAGGGTGGAATAACTGTTCTACAGGTTAAGAATAGTAGGGTCCCTGAACTCAATTTAAAATAAATCCTGAGAATAATTGTGATCATTGATAAGACACTCATCACATAAAGTGAAATAGTACGTGAGTCAGGTCCAGTTGTATATGTCTGTTCTAGTAGATGAGAACATTATCTGGGAACATTCTACCCCGAGAATATATATTATTAACCATTCCACCAATAAGAATAGTGGTCAGGAGCATTTTGCCCTAGGGTGGGATAACTGTTCCACCAGTTGAGAATAGTGGGGTCATTAAACTCAAAGTAAATAAAAGAATAGATGTTGATATATTCTAATAATACGAATCTGGACCAGTAATGACCTTGTGTTGATTTTTGTATCTTGCATGTATACTACTTTTCGCTGTGAATGTATATAATGATATGTTTTCCCGGTTTCAACTGTATTGTTACCTTACCCAGTACGTAGCATACTGATCATCCTTTTAATGGGTACTGCTCATTCCCACAAGCAGATGACCCTGATAGTTTTGTGCAGGTTTTTGAGGACCAAATTGATGATTTCGCTGCTTTTGATGCATTGTGTGGGAAAGAGTGACTTTTATCTATACTGGTTATTTGGGCGAAGAGTCATATTATTCGGATGATGTTTTTACTTGGATACCCTTTTAGACTTTTTGATCCACAGTATCCCTTTGTAATATTTTTTTATTATAATCCAAAGTTAATCTCCAAACTCGTAATTGGTATGATGAAACTTTTCTCGTTTTCGATTTTATCCTGTTGAGCATTTTAAATTATTTAGCCTCGTGATTGACATAAGGTTGGGATGGTAAGCACGACCTATGTCAATTACGGTGGTAACACCCGATTATTTTAATTATGCTTCCGTTATAAAATAAAATTTTTTAGTAGTAATTTTGGGGTGTTACATAAATATTGATGCCAGTCTTGATGCCCATAAGAGATGGTGCATGGGGATGGTTTGCCACAATTATGAAGGAAAATTCTTTCTCGTTGGGAGACAGGTCATGGAACGAAGGTGATAATTAAAAGAGGCAAAAGGTTAAGCAATTCCAGTAGCTCTACAACTAATTTAGGGAAGAGACATACAAACAATCATGATTGAACTTGATTGCTTGTATGTAGTATCGAAACACCGCACCAAGGCACACCCCTTGACAAAAGTTGTGGTTTATCTTGGCATATATTAGCAAGACAACATAGGAATATAAAAATGTGTTATGGATTCATGTCAAAAGGGGGAATATGGTAGTTGATATAATTACAAAGCTCCCATTTGACGATCCTATGAATGTTTGGGAGCATGACTACCCTATTGCTCTCTTGAACATTGCTTTGAATGGTATAGAGTAATGAATGCACCATGTGCCTTTATCTATATAAAAAAATATATCTATCAAACATCACTATTATGTTAAACACATTATTATTTCAAATATGATTAGATCAAACATGAGTTACTTAACGAATACTAATAATGCATTTGGACTAAGGTGAATCAAATGATTCACTTCATTTAGGTGCTCATTTTGTTATATTTACCCTTGTCAAACTTTTACCTCGAATAACTCCAACTCATTCTATTTTTATTAGCCCCAAATTCGGGTGTAATTGAGGTGATGGCTAAAAATTAAGTAATTTTTTTGCTATTTGTTGGCAACATTGTCTTTGAAATTAGAGATAATGAGGGTGAAGAATATAAAAAAAAAAAATAAGTGATTTTTACTATACATTGACAATATTATTTTTTTTATTTTTCTATATTTACTCATGTCAAAAATTTATAATATCAGCTAACCTTTATTTTCTTTATCTAGATTAATTTTTTATTTTTACTTTTATCCAGCTTTGTTATAATTCAAACAAATCATAAATATTGGTATTCAAATTTCAAATCAAATATCCCTTCCAATATAAGTATAAGGACGGATCTACCCATATTTCAAACCATAAATTTTTTGTCTCTTGAACTACTAAAGACACGTCAAATAATCTCCCATCACTATTGTGTTTTATTTTTGCTATCGTCTCATGATTCATGAATCATGAATTCACAAACGGTCTGAAACTCGAAAGGGTAGTTCGAAAAACGGCCGTTTTCCTCTGCTGGCGAGCGTAGGTGCATACAGCGACGAATGCTGCGTAGTGGGTCTATTTGGGCCCGAACCTGAGATCATTTCCTTGCACTGCCGCGGTCACCTTTCTTTTTCTTCTTAAGTGCCCCTCGGCTCCCTCTCTCTCTCTCTCCTTCCATTTTTCCCTTACGCAATTCAAATTCACAGATCTCAGAGCCCAAACCCTAATACTATAACTTCACAAATTCGAAACGCGTTTGTGTCAGCACGAAATGGAAAATTTGATACAGTTGGTGAATAAGATACAACAAGCTTGTACAGCGCTGGGCGATCATGGCGAAGAGAGCGCCTTGCCTACTCTATGGGACTCTCTCCCTTCTATCGCCGTTGTCGGAGGACAGGTTCGTTTGGATCTCTAGTATCGGACTCTCTATATGTGAATTTTGATCGATTTTGTGAAAATTCTTTCCTTTCCGCTGTTTTATTGGTTGATGGGCTGCTATCTTGCTACGGTGGGCTGAAATGTGGATTTCTATATCAATTTCGAGGATCTGTTATCGGATTGGATTACTTTGGTTTGCGAATGAATTGACCACGGGGTTGGGATAGATCTGGAGTAGTTCTTCGAGCAGTATGAGCTGCTCAGTTTAGTGTTGAGCTGAATAGATTGAATGTTAGCGCGTATTGCTCGTTGTGATGCCGAATTTCGCTTTTCTTAGTTTGATGGTGCTGAAGAGTTTGCTAGATAAATTTTCTAATATTTAAAGCTTAGTGCTCGGTTCTGGCTTGGAAGGATGTGGTAGGGTGTATTTGATGCAACGAAACTGATCGGAACTATTCTGCATAGAAAATCTTATTTAAAACCATTGTATTATATCATCATCTGATTATTCCTTTCCTATGTATTACATCACGCTGGGCTACATCTGATTACGTCATAGCGATATTTCATTAGTCACCTCCCCTATCCCTATGCAGATTTCTTGATTTGGTAAGCCTTGAAATTTTGCACGATTAGCTCGTGGGGTTAATGGGATAAGGGTTGCTTGGTGTGGTTGCTTTAGTTCAGGAAGATATTGTACCAGTCTGTCTCGTCCTTTGGCAATTGATTAGTGCTCAAAGATATGTAGTGGTGAAAACAATATGCATTTTATTTCTCATTGAATTCCCTCATCTACTTACTAGGCATGTTATGTATGATAGATTAATATATAATCTATATATATTCGACAGGATCGAATCCTAATCTATCAAGATTAATATATATAATATATTGCGGAAGCGTATCTGAATCCATAATAATAAAAGATTTATCGGGTACCGTCGAATCTGATGTGAAATCCTAACAGTCGGTTTTGTAGTCTTCTAGATCACGCACGTACCCGTTACTCGCCAATGACTGATGGGAACCAATGGAGCGAAGTACGTCTGACCTAGGGACCATAACCACATATATATAGATAACAAGCCTGTCATCTATCGGGTCATCCTAGTTCGGTCCATCAACGATCTAGGATTCCCACAGTTTCTACACATATCGGTCCACATTCAATTAGATACATTAGGCCCAACTTAATTAAACCTAATTCGATCACGTTTATTCGGGCTTAACCGTTACGACAACGTCCAATTCGTATCGTTCACATACAAGCCCAACGTCGGATAATAATCCAACAATTTATACATATTTTGCTTAATGGAAGTTTTCTGTAATTAAAAAAAATCCTTTGTCATTTCTGCGCATGGATAATATATTTCCATTATTAATTAATACCTTTTGTACACCGGTAGCGCCCTCCATCTACTTCTGACATGTTATAATATTTTTGCAGAGTTCGGGGAAATCTTCAGTTTTGGAGAGCATCGTTGGCAAGGATTTCTTACCCCGTGGATCTGGTATGTATGCTGTTTCAATCATTGTCTCTTACGAACTATTCCTAATTGGTTTCTGACATACTTGCTAGACATATGTGTATGCTTTAATTTTTGTTATCTCCATATGCAGGAATTGTGACACGGCGTCCTCTTGTTTTACAACTTCACAAGGTTGATGGGAATAGAGAGTGGGCTGAATTCATGCATCTTCCACGGAAAAAGTTTACTGATTTTGGTATGTTTGAATTTGAGAAGTAGACCTATTTCATTCTTGGGCTCGTTTGACAGTTATCTTTATCATATACTCCTCCCTGTTTCTAGTTTTTCATTGGTGAAAAAACTCTTTTGATTCAAACTTTGCTAATTTAGTTCAACATCTTTAGCTGCTGTGAGGAAGGAGATTGCAGATGAGACTGATAGAGAGACAGGTCGCTCCAAACAAATCTCTCCTGTCCCTATTCACTTGAGTATATATTCACCAAATCGTAAGTTAGGCTTTAAACTTGCCTTTTCTTTTACTGGAACAAATAAGCAAATTTGGGTTCCTGAACAAGTTTTATGCCTAGAACAACATTGATCTTACCAAGGCTTCGGTTATAAATGCAGAATACTCACGCTGAAAATGTTATTTGCACTCTTCTGTTTTTTTCATTTTATCTACCCCTGATATTTTGGATGATTTATCCTTCATAGTTTATCTTGAGTTGAATATGTGTGTTGTGCTAGGGCAGTTAAAGTATATTGTTTCTTTGTCATTTTTCCCTTTCTTAGAACTTTCTGCACCTATTCCTCATTTTATATTGTTCCTTGAATTAAGAAGTTTTATAAAATGCTACCTTAGTTTCTTTTCTTTTCTTTGGTAATAGTTTTGTCTCTGTTTCTGCCATTAAAATTTTTCTTCCTGTTGAGATTTTGTTCTCCCATTCTTGAATATTTATATTTGATCATCGGTTAGTTTCTCTCAATTTGATCACAAAGCATGCTGATTATGATTTCTCATATAAACGTGTGGTTTGCATCTTCTGACATTAGTCCAAACTTGTATCATCTGATGGTGTTTTAACCTTGAACAGTTGTGAACCTCACACTGGTTGATCTTCCCGGGCTTACAAAAGTAGCTGTTGGTGAGTTCATTCTCGACAATTACTTAGACAGCAGAAATTTCCTGTTGTTGAGTTGATGTGTCATATTCATGGATGTACCAACTAATTGACATTGCCTTATTGGGTTTTGTTAGATGGTCAATCTGATAGCATCGTGCAGGACATTGAAAATATGGTGCGATCCTTTATTGAAAAGGTAATTAACCTAAAAAGCCCTAGAGAACACTATGGACTCGGTGACCCCCCCCCCCCTTTTTGGCATTTTCCTTGTGCTTTTTGTGGTTGACCTGATTTCTGGTCCTAACATTGCAGCCCAACTGCATCATTCTTGCAATTTCGCCTGCAAATCAAGATCTGGCAACATCTGATGCTATTAAGATTTCACGTGAAGTTGACCCAAAAGGTGAATTATTGCTAGCTTTCTCTCCCTTTGGACTGCACTATGCAATTCAATTGGTTTGATCAAGATACTGGTTTGCTGTGTAAAAGTGGCAGTAGGCTCAGATAGTACTTGTTGCATCATGTTGAATCTTGATCAATGAATGAGACTCATATTACCATAGCGTATCAAAGAAAAGCAGGCATGGTTGTGTTAACAGCTGCATAAAGGAGACTATTATATTTTTTTTGTTTTCTAAAGCTTTCTGATCACCTTCCTTGTATCTGTAGCCATAACCTCCTATTAATTGAAGCTGCAGAACTTAAAAGCCAAAGATAAAGTTTGCTTGCATGGTTATCCATCATACATAATGAAAGTTGGAGTCACTTTATGACTGCTGTGTATTGTTTCTCACATATATATGTATCAAGACTTCGAAGTTATAAAATCTCTATGCTTGAAAAATACTGTATAGGAGCGTACTCCCTCTGTTTCATAATATAAGTCCTTACAGATTTCTAAGACAAACTTGAATATTAATTTTTCTCATAGGATAAACATTATGATATAAAAGTATAATTGTTATATTCATATCGAACAATACTTTCATAATATAATTTTTTTGTAATTTTTATTATTAGTCAAAGTTTGTCGTCAAAATTTGGAAAGGCTTACATTGTGAAACAATGGTAGTATTTTACATGCAAAGTTCTTTATGACCATATAAGCTGCTAAATGCCAAAAACAAATTATCTTTCTTGATCCTTTAGCCACCTGGGTTTCTTAAGTTTGGACATTAAATGACGGATGCCTTTTTATTAAGAGTCTGAGTTTAGTTGGGGAAAGTGTACTTTTTTTCATGTTGTCTTTGGAAAGCAGCTGGCAGACCTGTTGTCCTTTCATCAGTATGAAACTCACCTTATGGAGATTCATTTCCCTCACCGTCTATTGGTTATGCTCATTCCATGATCTTGGTGATATTGGGTTTAGGGGTTGCAAATTATCATTATGCATTCGTGCATTTCTTTTTTCCTTTTAGTAAATACACTAATATTGCATAAAAAGGAATGTTTATTGTTCATGCTCTTAGTTTTACAGATTTATGCCCATTAACATGAATCCTCTTTACCATTGTGCCGTATCTTCCTGGAGTTAACGCTGGGTTGCAAATTATCATTTTACGTTCCTTTTTCTTTTGTGTTCTCCTGGAGAAATGTCAACTTACCATTCTCTTCCATTACCTTAGATTGACAAGTTATTTATTGATCAGAAATTTTTTCATGTTCATTCAATAGTAATCTGTAAGATTGATATTTCAGGAGAAAGAACGTTTGGTGTTTTGACAAAAGTTGATCTGATGGACAAGGGCACTGATGCAGTTGATGTAAGCTATACTTCTTGATATGTTCGTTTGTATGTGTGCTTTTGTTCTAAAAATGAGTGGTGGAGCTTTTCAAATGAACAGTGACATGGAAGTTAAAGGAATACTGATGGAATTTTCTCTGGTTCATTTAATATCGTTTGATCAATGCTGCTTGGCATGGTGTCCAGAATCTGCAAGTGCTGCATTTTACATAATTATATGGATATTTTTGTGTACAAGTACAACCGCCCTCCCAAAAAAAGTAGTTCCTTTGTTTTTGCCCTAGGGTATGGATGGAGATGGGGTTGTTTGTTCTTGTTGGCTATGTATATATGTATATGTTTCAGCCGCCAACAAAATAATAGTTTCTTTCTTTTCTCTTGGGGTGGGGATGAAGATGGGGTTGCTTGTTCTTGTTGGCTTAGATGAGCATTTTATTTTTGTGCTTAGAGCTGATTGTACTTCCCATTGGCATTTGAATACTATATACTTGTGTAGGTAGTAATTTATTTGCAGTGTGCCAGTGTCCTCCATTGGCATGCTTTCATCTTGAAAGGGTAGTTCGAGTTTATGATAGAAGATGAGATGTTATATGTATTGTGGCTTAGATTATGCTATTTGTGAACATTTTCTTTTCTCTCCCGTTGTTCTGTTTGTTCTGGCCACTAGGTCCATTACTGCCTGGTAATAGTAGATATTCATTTGGTGGATTCTAAAGTTCACAAACTCCATTCTTGTTTCTTATTTGAGAATTCTATTTTTGTGAAAGATCTTGGAAGGTCGATCATACCGGTTGCAGTTTCCATGGATTGGTGTTGTTAACCGGTCACAAGCTGACATCAACAAAAATGTTGATATGATGGCTGCCCGACGCAGGGAGCGAGACTTCTGGGCCAATAGTCCAGAATATAGGCACATGGCAAACAGAATGGGTTCTGAGCATTTGGGAAAGATGCTTTCCAAGGTAGATTGATATCAAATGCATTTTCAGATGTTGCTGGCGCTTGTTGAGCATTTTTAATATAGCTCAAATATTTTCACTTTCAGCATCTGGAAAATGTCATCAAGTCTCGGATTCCGGGCCTTCAGTCACTTATAAGCAAAACCATCATTGAACTGGAAACAGAGTTGAGTCGTCTTGGAAAGCCTGTTGCTCAGGATGCTGGTGTAAGTCTAGCTTGTCTCTGGACTGAAATATGTTATATATGTCATATCTCGACTATATGATCCAAGTGCTACTATATTTAGCTGGTTTCTAAACTGTAATGTACTTCGGTGTGTCCTTTTGCTTGAATTACAACAGTGTTAAAGTGCTTACAAACTGATTAAATCTTTCTCCTTAATAATCAGTTTGCTAAAATTGTAGTACTTATCCGTCCTTTTGTCTTATCATCTAACTTAATGTGGATGCAGGGAAAGTTATACATGATCATGGAAATTTGCCGTGGATTTGATCAGACATTTAAAGAACATCTTGATGGCTCGTATGTATTTTTCATTTTTCCAAATCAAATAGAGCTTGTTGGACATGATTAAAATTCATCTCCCTAATGTTATAATTATTGTGAATTGTTGCAGGCGTCCAGGTGGTGATAAAATTTACAATGTCTTTGATAACCAACTTCCAGCAGCTTTGAAAAGATTGCAATTTGACAAGCATCTTTCCATGGACAATGTACGAAAGTTGATCACCGAAGCAGATGGTTACCAGCCACATCTGATAGCTCCTGAGCAAGGATATCGCCGGCTTATTGAATCTTGCCTGGTGTCTATCAAAGGTCCTGGAGAGTCGGTTGTTGATGCGGTATGCATCTTTTTGGCAAAAACTTCTGATTCTTGATGAGATGTATCATTATGCTATCAATGTTGGCTGGAAGCTGGATTTTGTTTTGCACAACTGGGAGTGATGGGTACCATGGTTTGCAAATTTAGATGCATTTTCACTCCTTTGGGGAGGGGGGGATAAAGCCGTGGACATGATGTTTATATGTTTTCAATTTGTAGATATCTTTATTTTTCTTGGAACGTAATTGTACAATTGAGAGAATAGTTTTTGGACTGATGCCCTGTCATTCAATTTTATCCTTGTCGTACAAGAAGTAAAATTGTGAATAACATGCATTTGTGATTGAGTTCTGTTCTATCCTAGGCAAAAATAATGTTATAGAGTCAAAAATGATGTATGTGTCACTACCAATTGTTTTGTTTAACAAGTTTTCCTGTGGTTCCAGGTTCATGCTATTCTGAAGGAGCTGATTCACAAATCTATCGGTGAGACTATGGTAAGGCTGGGGATTTCAGCTGTATTAATATTTATGGAGCTCCGTGTAGTGTACACCTTGGCCAGAAATCAATGTATTTTAGACTGAGCAGAGTCGGTGTATTTTAAACAGTAATTTTTAAGGGATGGAAGTCTGTTTGGTAACCCTATGATATTTAGCTAATTTATGCCAGGATGGGTTCCCATTTTTGCTGGTCACAAGTCTGTCGTGTGCATTTGATTGTGAAGAGTGATTGGATGTTTTTATTTGTGCTATGCAGGAACTAAGACAATATCCAACCCTCCGTGTAGAGCTTAATAATGCAGCTGTTGAGGCATTGGAGAGGATGAGAGATGAGAGCAAAAAAGCTGCCTTGCAGCTGGTTGATATGGAATGTGGTTACTTGACAGTGGATTTTTTCCGCAAGCTTCCTCAAGATGTTGAGAAGGGTGGAAATCCAACACATTCAATATTTGATCGATATAATGATTCATATCTCCGTCGAATTGGTAGGCTATGGCCTGATCTTTATGTCATCTGTTTTGTGGAGGGGGGGATGTGGCTGTTTGTTGGCTGTTTGATGTTCCCCATGTTTGCATTGCATATCGCAATGCTAATCTTGTGCTTTTACAACTGAGCAGGGACGACTGTGTTGGCCTATGTTAACATGGTTTGTGCGGGGCTAAGAAACTCAATCCCAAAGTCTGTCGTCTATTGTCAAGTACGTGAAGCCAAGCGCAGCTTGCTTGATCATTTCTTCACTGAGTTGGGTGGAAAAGAGGTGAGAATTTTGCCCCAACTCACATTCCACCCATCTTTCCACTTTAAGAGTCAGAAGTTGTCATATGACTTTCCTCGATGTGCATTTTGTAGGCAAGAGTGCTGGGTAAGATGTTGGATGAGGACCCGGCGATCATGCAGCGGCGTCAAAACCTAGGGAAGAGATTAGAGTTGTACAGAAATGCGCAGGCAGAGATTGAAGCTGTTGCATGGGCAGCTAAGTGAGGGTGATGGATGTAGCGCCTTTTTGTTTGCCATATTTTTGTCTCATTTTAGCATTGTGATTCTTTGATTCGTGAGATAGAAGATTCTCTATACTCGTCTCTGAGTATGGCTGTCATTAATATAGTCACTGCTGATTTTATCTTCTGCGATCGTGCTACTCTACTTGCACATGTATATTGTACCACTATTTTATGATACGCTGGGATTTTAACGGAACGGTAGTCGTCTCTCAGTTCTCATTACATCGATGCGCCCTGATTGTTTGGGCGAGGTTGACTTGCTGGTATTGTTGTTACAATTCTCAGTGTGCTGCGAAGACGACCTCCTCGGTTGAGAACTTTCGTGGTTTTGGTAGTCGTGCATCTTTAAGTCTCCCGCGATTAGTGATTGAAACTAAATGTTTATTCATACGTGCTTGTTTGGCCGAGGCTGAATTGCTGTTGTTGTTGCTACAATTCTCGAGTGTGCAGCGAAAACGAGCGCCTCGGTTGAGGATTTTGCATGGTTTTGGTAATGCATCTTTTAGCTCCCTCCCCATACCGGGAAAAAAAAAAGTACAAGAAAGCGAGTATAAAATATCAGTGTTATAATGATTAGACTAGACTTCTAAATAAGTTGAGTCTTCTAAGTTTAATAAATTTTTAATTTGGTTTATTCATTTAATTAAATAAGTTAGATTTAATTTTTTAAAATTATTTATTAAATAAGTTAAATTTAAATACAATAAATTTAACTTATTTATTTGTGAGTTGATTTATTTAAAAGCTTGTTTAGAAGTTTATTATAGATTTGGTTAGAAGTTTGTTTAAAGTCCACTTAGATGTCCGGTGCATGGAGATATATAAGAACCATTTATGTATATAATGTATATATTTATTTACTAAAATTAGTTTCAATAAAACTCTTGCATATTTGATTTAAAAATGGGAGATTTTTCTTAGGTTTAAAAAAGAATCTTTTTATATATAAAAATATACGGTCAACAGTAAAGCTTATAATGGAACTATTTAAGATAATTTAAACTTAAATTAGTAGAGAAACTCAAATTTATCTTAATCTTATTTATAAAGATAAGACAAACCTGTTACCTTTGCTATTTAAGATTTACCCTCAATCACTAGATTATGATTTGAATGGTCGAAGTTGTCCGATAGTTTGGTAGCTAAACAGTAGAAATTAATCATTATTGTTGAGAATTGAAATCGATTGAGATAGTTGAGAGAAATCACCAAATACCATTGGGCGGGCACAGGCAGCCTGTGACAGGCTATCTTGATTCTTGCAACACAAAACAAGTAGGGACAGGTCATCACATTCAACAGTATTATAATAATAAAAAAATGGCAAAATCAGTTCCTTTTTTTTTTCTTTTTATTCCCATCATAAATATGACCGCCACGACTGTCTCCTTCAACGGTCAGGAAATCAATCAAACTGACGTCGCTTCAAAATCTTTAAATTGTAAAGTAGAGCTCTGACGCCAATATCACCTACCTACTGTCTATTGAGAGATTGCTTAAAAAATAACTATATAGTTACAAACAGAAAAGGAGGTGGGTGTGCAAGGAAATTGGCGGGAATGACGATATGACAAGCCATGCGCAACCACCTTCCCAATCCAACCAACTAGTGGAACCTTCAATCTCAAGAGAGATTATAACCACCCAATCGAAAAACTCTCTTCTCCAAACATCATCTCCTTCCTCCAGCATCTTGATCAGTTGGTTTCCAAAAAAAAAAAAAAAAAATCTTCAAATGGCCAGATTAAGATCCGGGTTTTCATCAGTCCCGGCAGTTTTCCAAGTATTGATATTTTTTTCAGTATTACTAGAAGAAAGAAAGAGTGGTACTGTTGGAGCAGCTGAGGTTAATGAAGTGAGTGGCAATGGTGATAATGGGCAATCACAGTTTTGTGGTAACGATTTGAGCAGCTTCCTTCCTCCTCCTTATGGTAATTTGTCCAATATGCAATGCCATCCTATATGGAACACTTTTGTTTTGAGAGTAAGTTCATGTCATCCTTTGTATGTTTCAACATTTTTCTTTTCCTGAAAGAATTGGTATTTTAATTTCCAGTTTTAGCATTTGAATTGCCATACTGGATTTGAGATAGTTGGATTTAGATTCTGGATCTTGTTGTTTCCTCTTTCATTTAAATTCATTATTAATCTATAATTAGCGAATGCTTGTATGATGACGGTTGAACATGTCGATGATGGGAAAGTGAGATGAGTATCCAAAACCCTTCATGTGAAGTGTGCTGTTATGTTTTTGTCCCTTTCGACACTTGCAGACCCTCGTCACATGAGCTCAGAGGCCTTTGATTCTAGCTTCTTTCCTGGATTTGTTGTCCATTTCCAAATAGCTCCAATCCAGCTAGCTAATAATTTAGCTGAAAAAATTACAACTAGATTACATCCATCAAATTTATGATGTATAGCAATTTCACTTGATCTTATAGCTACATGTTCCTACACTTAATCAATCGCCGCATTACAGTATTCCCAACGTGAGGATCACGTCATAACCTTTGTACTATCAGCATTATACACGAGCGGATGGGTCGGGATTGGATTTTCAAAAGACGGGAAGATGCTTAATGCGAGTGCAATGGTAGGATGGATTACAACGACAGGACACGCAAGAATCAAGCAATACCATCTTAGAGGTTATACACCTTCACAGGTTCATCCAGGGAAAGGAGAGTTAAACCTTACAACTATACCACCTGTTGTCGTGCTTAATGGAGCAAATATCTACTTAGCCTTCCAACTTCGGTTCATATCTACAGTGAAGCAGCAACCATCATTGTTTGCTTATGGAAGCAAGTATCCTGCTCTTAACACCCATGTGCTATCGAAACATGACGACCAGATGAGTATGATGATTGATTATTCTCAAGGTGAGACGTGGATCGGGATAGGATAATGTACAGACACTAAATATCATAGGGTCATTTAGCACATTCAGCAATTGATACTGATATGGGGTATGTTTACTGATATTACAGGTGAGATTCATGATGCTACTGGATCTGGCAATGAAAAGATGAAAAGGAGTCATGGAATACTAGGTTTGATTGGATGGGGTCTAATCCTGCCTGTTGGAGCCATGATTGCTAGGTTTCTAAGGCACCGGGAACCATTGTGGTATTATCTTCATACAATCATCCAATTTGTAGGATTTCTTATCATACTTGCTGGTGTTGTGGTTGGTCAACAACTTTACAGCCATGTGCAACATGTCAATGTTGCTGCTCATAGAGGCATTGGTTACTTTGCTTTTACTCTCAGCATTCTTCAGGTAACATCAGTGATAATAATAGCTAAAAAAAAAAGGCAAAATTATCTAGCTGGAAATGAAGTTGTTAACGCTCATATTCTGAATTTTTTAGGTGTTGGCATTTTTTGTGAGGCCTAACAAGGAGAGTAAGATTAGGGGGTTGTGGAATGGCTATCATCGGTGGCTTGGAGTGGTTACTCTTTTGTTCGGATCAGTAAATATTATGCTTGGATTCCATGTCGGAGGTGTTGGTCTTGATTGGAAGATCGGTTATGGATTTCTTGTTGGTACACTTATTGTTACAGCAATTGTCTTGCAGATATTTTCTGGTATAAGAAGCCAGGAAAAACCAGCGCCTATGACCGATTTCCAGATGAATTGAATTCTGATCTCAGTATCACATCAGCATTCCAGCCCCACCCCCCTTTCTTTTGATGATCGTGTAGTTTGACACGCTTTCTGCGATGTTCTGCTGCTTCTTTTTACATTGATATAGGAGATCAATTTGTGCATACCTTGTGTCGTTGACAAATTTTGATTAGTGATGGAAGGATATTAGTACTGAATACCCCCTCGTGCAGTTATGTTTGTTTTTTTGTCCTTCCAGCAAATACGTACGATGAAACTTACCAGTACCTTGTACAAACACAGGAAACAGTGTATCACATCTGGAAGGGGCCACATGGGTAAATTGGACACGCTGATCCAATAGTGAATGAGAACTGGGAAGTTCTCATCAAACATATTGGAGCATGAGCAGTAGCCGACGGGCAGCGCAGCAGATGTTTCTCCAAACATGGTTTCCTCCAATTATTATTGTTACTAAAATGAATCACACGATCAAGCTGGTGTAAAAACTAACATGGTTTCCTCAGTTTGATATTATTAGAAAGAATGAAGCGATCAAAAGCGCATAAAAAAAAGGCGCTAAAAGAAGTAGCCGGTTACAAAGTTAAAAGCTAGGAACTTATTGCATATCCTGGCAGCCAATATTAGATACCGAATTTGTGTACAGTCAAAAATAGCTATCACCGTGATTATCCTTTTATTGCTGCAAAGCTAAGAGATGGCGTAACATGCAGAAACAAAACTGTCTACCTAACTTCATTTTGGCAGGAGAAAACTCAAGCCACCACAAGGACACAACCGCTAATTGCATGACATTCCTGACAGATCTGTAGGCAATCAAATAAATCCCCAATTAGCACCAAATAGCTCAATATGGATCACAAGACCAAAGCTGAAAAAAGCCTGGATCAGTCATAATTCAGATATCCCACAAGTTTGACATAAGGACTACAATAAAGTAAACCGCAAGATGAAAACTAAGCAACAGAGCTATATCACATAACACGCGTTCATTAATCACTTGGAGAGGGATAAATAAGTGAATCAATAAGAAAAATTTAAATAAAATCATGGCAGTGACATGCCCATTAGCATAGATTTGTTGCTATACAACTTCCAACACAAGAGTCTAGCTTAAGCTTTCAGATTGTATGTAACAAAGTGACAACTGTGAACGAATCTACATATGATAGTAAGCAGAAAAAAAAAAAAGAATTGAAATTTCCTCACAGGCCATCATCATTCGCTTTTCCATCCAAGCAAAAAAAGGAAAAAAAAAAAAGGTGAAACTCATTAACTTCAGCGCAAGAACTAACCTCAGTATACTTCAAAATCTTCAGAATTCTAAGTCAACAATAGACAATGTTTGACTGAAAGACTCAAATCGATCTTATTTCCCAGCTCCGTAGAATGAAGGATCATTTATTGTGCTTTCATCAACCATCCCTCTGTATAAAAAAATATTAGAAACTATCAGACCTTTCACGCAGCCGCCGCCTCACCACTTGATGGTATGGGAACAGGCCTTGGAGTCTCACTCTCTTTGACTACTCTGCTGTACACAACTTTGAATGGCTGCGAACTATATGGTTTTCTAAGCAAACTTAAGGGCATTCTCAAAGTTTGCCTACGGTTCCTTCTTCCCTTAATCAATATACTGAAACTTCGGTCATCAGCTTCCAGTGAATGTTCAGAAATATTGTTCACGCCACTTGCTTTGGCATTACAAGTCAGAGATTCAGCTTTCCCTTTCTCATTTTCCATGGTCCACGCTAAGTTGCTCACATCATCCACTGTCTCTGGTGCTGGAACAATTGCTTCACTCTTCACCTCTGCACCATTGGTGATATCATCAGGTAGAACAGAAGACATGATTGGGCTACTGCTATTACTCTCAGAATTAATAGATTGCGACCCTTGCTCCAGTTCTGGGTCAGGAATTGACTCAGTCCCTGGTTGAGCAATAGAGAGCTCAACAGGGTGACAGCCAGGCCAGGCAGTTGTGGGTATAAAGTCTGGAGCATTTGGGTTAACATTACACTGCCAAGCATAATGATGGCGATGAAAGTGACTACTATTTGGTGGAAAAATACTTGGCACAGATTGAGGCTGTGTGTAAGGTGGATAAACGAAAGGCACTGGCTGCATAATATTTCTGGTTGCAGGAGGAGATGGAAATATGTGATGGGGGGAAGAACACATTGGATTTACAGCAGGCATTAGAGTGTTGGGGCTCGGTTGAAGAGTCATGTTCATTGGCCAAGGACCAACTGCCGGGACACCACCAGGTCCAGAATGAAGATTGATGTTCATGCCCAGAGATGCAGCTCGTGCATGAGTAATTGATGGATTGAATGGTGTGGCAGATGCAGACAGCTTCTTGCAGGGTATATCTTGCGCATCATTCAGATTCAACAGTGCAGGTTTATCCTCTGAATGCTCCTCTTCTTGCAAGGCAGACTTTTTCCCATTTTCTGGTTCTGAACCATAAGCTACTTCTTTTGCAAACTGAACCTCCTCAGAACAAACAGAATTTGTAATGTCATTCTCGGTCTTGGTTTCCTGTGCCACCTCATGAATATCAACAATATCAGAGTCTAATCCTTCTGAATTCAACAATGGATCATCCAGCATAATGCTGTCATCAGTTCTTATGCCTTCGGCCTGATTTTCTTCTGTCCTTGGGCTCCTTTCATGACCAGTTAAGTGGTCCTTCTGATCTGAAAGACAATATTCACCAATTTCTATAACATCAACTTCTGACTCTGTCTTCCCAGAGACGTCATTCCCTGTTGCATCAGTTTCATGCTTCTCCAGGCTGCTTCCCACTGCATCATCTTGGCTGTCACTCTGGCATGCCATGGCCTGGAACTTAGTAATGGTCCCTGGAGGTGCAAGTGCGACATCCTTGTAGGAGGGAGATTTACCTAGACTAACTATGGAGGCCTTTTCAGTGCTCTTCCCAATCTCAAAATCTTTACTCAGAAGCTCTTTGTTATCATCTTCCGCAGTAGGAGGTACATGTTTGACTCTGTAGGCCACTGCCTTTACATATCTCCTTCCAAATTTGTTCACTTGAGGCAGACTCTTGACTGCAGTTTGATCATTATGACTCACCGGATGTAGCGTCCGCTTCTTTACTATGTAATATTTACTTTTCTGCTGAGAATTGCTCAGTCCCACATGATTAGTTTCAGAAAGCAATTCCTTTTTCTGGTAACCAGAAAACTTCCCAATTGTCGGGCGTCTCTGTCTCAAGCGCCTGCCATTGGAGCCCAATCTAGGTCGTTGAACAGGCTGCCAACCGTCTTCTGCTTCAGGAGTTGGGTCAGATAAATTTGAATCTGGTGTGGCAGGCTTTGCTTCATATACAGCTTGCTCTGAACTGACAGGCATTTCAGAGTATGCTGCTTCAACAACAGCAGCTTGCTCTGGAACTGCTGCAATGCTGTCTACAGAACTTAACGCATCTGTGGTACTTTCACTTTCAGATTCATCATTCTGCTTTTCCTCAACTTCAACCTCCATGGAACTATCTCTTAAAGATCCCTCAGAGATTGATTTAGGATTCTGGTAGGACTTTTCTTTCAGCTGCAAGTGCAAAAGGTTCCATAAAGCATGTGTCCAAATATGCATACACAAAGAAAAACCGGCACTCTTTTTAAGTTGCAACCGCACATTTTCAAACTCAAACTCCGATCTTAATTATTGGAAATGAAAAAAACGAATTTCATACAGTGAAAAAACACAATTTGCAGACACAAAGTTGAACAAAATTACCTTATTAAAGCTCTTCCGCTTAGCTGCAGCAGAATTCTTCCCTTTATCATGGCTGGGATTTATGTAGTCAAGCAAGTCTGAAACACTGGCAAATACAATAAAAAAAAATTCAGTCAAAACAATTACTAATTCAGCTCACTGATAGGTTTGGAAGACGGAGAAATAGGATATACCAATAAGACAGTGGAAAAGGATCTAACCAGAGCAGAAATGATAGAGTTGAGGTTACCAGAATTATATAGAGAACAAACATGAAATGCAAAAATCTATTTCAAAAATGAAACTCCACTAGGTAATCTCATTAACAAAAGCACCAAAATAGTTTTCAGTTTAGAACAAGTGACATCTTCCAATAAAAAAATAAACAACAAATAAAGTGATCAGAAAAACAAAGAGAAAAACTGGAGTTGTGCGTCAATTCAACTCGCAAAAAAAATATATAAGAAGCAATAAAATCATGGCACAGTAGCAAGTGTCTCGGCATCTGAATGGTGTGAATGACTACTATAAAATCGCTACTACTGCAGTGTACTTTTAATTTCCTGTTTACAACAATAAATTAGTAAATATCAGCAAATATTTATAAATACATGTGATTTTAATTATCACATATCAAACATTCCAGTGGGTTAAAAATCCAATATATATTGGTGAGTATTGGCATATCAACGGATACTTTACGTCATGATATGTACTTTAGCAACATGATCAAATTCTTATGGATCAAACATAGTGGTCAAAACCACCTTCTCAGCTAAAATCCCATTAGGAAGTCAGGCAACACATTCATTTCAGCTCATGTCAAACTATGGCTAAATATACTGCATCATAAACAACTAACAGTGATGCCCTTCATGCGATCAAATGCTTGATATACTTCAAAGGAAAAGGCAATATTTAATTGAAAGCAGGCCTTCGGGTATGAATTAGGCGATATAGCAGAAGGAAAGAGAGTGGGGCATCAGGAAGCAGTCCTACTAAGCAGGTCCTTATTTCATTCAGCTGTTCCCTTCTCAGCATCATAAACAATTCGCAGTCATGCCCTTCAGTGCAATCAAATGTTTGACATACTTCAAAGGATAAGGCAATATTTGGTTGAAATGAACTAGGCTACCTAGCAGAAAGAATGAGAGACAAGGCATTGGGAGAAAGTCTTAATAAGCAGGTCTCTATTACATTCAGTTGTTTCCTTCTTAGCATCAAATAAGTTCATACTCATAAAGCTACAAGTTCTTAACTAAAGACAGCCCACCATGAAGCACTTGGGCCTGCCATGCCAGTCCATCTCTCTTTCTTGGCTAAGAAAATATTATTTCTTTTCCTAATTTTGGAAGGTCAGGACAAGCACCTCATCATCTAGAAACATACTAAATCGAGCTTAATAAGTTCCATAGGTGGCTTCCTGATTGACGCTTTCCCAACTATCAGGTTCCATAATCACTGGCGCCCAAAACATGCCATTCAACACATAAGCCTTCATACTAGCTGTAATTAAAAGACTGTTATGATTCAAGAACAGCTTCAGACTAAAGTGATGCCATTTCCTAAGGTTTATCAGCGAAGGTCAAAGCAGAATTAATTTAGTTGTGTGTTAGTCTTTATCTGGTGTGTTAGTCTGTAGGATAAGTTTGTTACTGCCACATGTGTAAAGGCAGAATAATATGATATGTTTCATTTCGTTGGGTTGGGTAGTCTGTAGGATAAGTTAGTTACTGCCACATGTGTAAAGGCAGAATAATATGGTGTGTTTCATTTTGTTGGGTTGGGTAGTTATTTCTAATTTGAAATAATTCAAACTCCTTAGGATTAGGAGGGAAGTTTGAAAGTAGTTATTTTCAGGAAGTTTATGTACTGGTTTATGGCATGTAAGGAATATAGCAGAATTTATCTAAAAAGTTCTTGAGACTTAAACTCTTGGAGATCGTTGGGTTCTCTCTAACGAGCCCAAAACTTGCAATCAAAATAGGAAGAAAAGGAAGACAGACTCAGAAATCTGGTGAACTACAACCAGATTATATTGCTCAAAAACCCATAACTAGATCCAAGGGATCGGTTCATAACAAATTGGTATCAGAGCCAGGGGTTATGGGAGACTTGGGTTCTTTTCAGAAACAATTTGAATCCTTCCTCAAAATTTATGAGGAAAATCGGGCAAAGGATCAGTTGGAACGAGAGCAAATACGTGCAGCAATGGTGGCTCAACAACAGCAATTGGAAAACATTTCAAAGGATTTATCAATGGGTAAGCATGAAGGGAGAGTTGATGTGGGAGAAGGTAGTGTTAACAAGGGCCGAAAAGAAAAACGACCAGTTGGAGATTTGCCAGAAACAGTACCAGTCCCATTTGTCCCCAAATATTCCAAATTGGATTTTCCAAAATATGATGGATCTGTTGACCCTTTGGGGTGGATCAATAGATGCGAGCATTTTTTCCGACACCAGTATACCCCGGAGGAAGAAAAGGTGGGCTTAGCATCTTTTCATCTTGAGGGCGATGCCCAACTCTGGTTTTTGAAAGTTGAAAGGGATAGACCAGCCATTCCTTGGGATGAATTTAAGAGGCAGTGTAATCTGCGTTTTGGTCCGCCGATAAGAAGTAACAAGTTGGGGGAATTGGTTAAACTCAGGCAGACGGGACCGGTTGAGGAGTATCAACGGCAATTCGAACAGTTATCAGCCAGGGCCAGTTCTTTGACATCTGAGCAGGAAGTTCAGATTTTTCTTAGTGGGTTACAAGAGTATATCGCTGTGGAGGTCGAATTGCATCAACCGCAGGATTTGACAAGTGCTATGAGTTTGGCACGATTGTATGAAAGAAGAAGAATTCGGCCTAAAGGGGAATTATCTACAGTCAAACGCAGCAACCCTGTTCCATCTCGTTCCCCTTTTGTAAAGCGGTTGAGTGCGGCTGAACTTGAAGACAGGAAATTGAAGGGACTTTGTTTTAATTGTGATGAAAGATTTGTTCCAGGCCATCGTTGTAAAAAGCTTTTCTGGTTAGAGGTGATGGAAAATCAGTCCCAAATTGAAGGAGAAGAAGTAACAGAAAATCTAGAAGAAGTAGAGATCTCCATCCATGCTATTACAGGTATACAAACTTCACAAACTATGCAAATTGATGGTTCTTTGCAAGGATACCAGGTACTAATCCTAGTTGATTCGGGTAGTACTCATAGTTTCTTGGATTCATCTTTGGCTAGAGCATTAAATTTGCAGATTGAAAATAGAGATGAGTTGAGAGTGATGGTGGCAAATGGGGAGAGGGTCACGTGTGCAGGAATTTGTCGTGTTGTGCCCTTACTCTTGGGTAATTCTATTTTTCACATTGATCTCCTTTTGTTATCCCTTACTGGACTGGGTGCTGTTTTGGGGGTGAATTGGTTAAGGACTTTGGGTCCAATTACATGGGACTTCAATTTGATGAGTATGAGTTTTCATTACAGAGGACAGCTTATAGAATTAATGGGGGTGAATGATTTTAGATATGCTCCTCCACGAGCTTTATCCACAACAGTGGTTTCTATTGACAGAGACTCGGAGTTACAGAAGTTGTTAATAGAGTTTCAAGACATATTTCAGGAGCCAACAGCATTACCTCCACAACGAAATTGTGATCATCGTATTGTGTTGGAACCTGATTCTTCACCTGTTGTTGTTCGGCCCTACAGGTACCCCCATCTCCAAAAAGATGAAATTGAGAGACAGTGCCGAGATATGTTAGATAAAGGAATAATTCGCCCCAGCCAATCTCCTTTTTCTTCACCGATTTTGCTTGTCAAAAAAGCTGATGACACTTGGAGATTTTGCGTGGATTATCGCGCTTTAAATTCCAGAACAGTCAAAGATAAATTCCCAATTCCTGTTATCGAAGAGCTGTTAGAGGAACTTCATGGAGCAAAATTTTTCACCAAGTTAGACTTACGTTCTGGTTACCATCAAATTAGGATGTCTCCGGTTGATGTGGAGAAAACTGCTTTTCGGACTCATCATGGCCATTTTGAGTTCCTTGTCATGCCTTTTGGCTTGACTAATGCTCCTTCAACATTTCAAGCCTTAATGAACACCATCTTCCAGCAGTACCTGAGAAAATTTGTGCTTGTTTTTTTTGATGATATACTCATTTACAGCAAGACTTGGGTGGAACATTCACAACATTTAAGGGTTGTCTTCTCACTCCTTCGATCTCACACATTGTTCTTGAAGCAATCTAAATGTAATTTTGCTCAGTCACAGGTAGCATATTTGGGGCATGTTATTTCAGAGCAGGGAGTTTCAGCAGATCCAAGCAAGGTAGAAGCTATGTCGCAATGGCCTCTTCCAAATACAGTGAAGGCATTGCGTGGATTCTTGGGATTATCGGGTTATTACCGCAAATTTGTGAAGAATTATGGATTGATAGCAGCTCCATTGACAGCCATGCTTCGCAAAAATTCCTTTATGTGGTCAGAAGAATCCAAGGCTGCTTTTCAAGCTCTCAAGGTTGCAATGGCTTCTACACCAGTGTTGGCCTTACCAGATTTTGAAAACACATTTGTGGTTGAATGTGATGCTTCTGATGCTGGATTGGGAGCAGTGTTGCAGCAACATAATCGGCCAATTGCTTATTTTTCTCGTCCGTTAGCTGCTCGACATGTTCGGCTTCCTGCTTATGAGAAGGAGTTAATTGGGTTGGCAAAAGCCGTTCAACATTGGAGGCCTTATTTATGGGGAAGGACATTCCTTATTCGTACAGATCACTACAGTTTAAAGTTCTTGTTGGAGCAAAGAATTATAACTTCCCCACAACAACGTTGGCTAAGTAAGTTATTGGGGTTTGATTTTACTGTTGAATTTCGTGCCGGGCGAGAGAACGTAGTTGCTGATGCCTTGTCCCGCATGCATGAAGATCATGTTGTTTTGGCTGCTATTTCCACTCCACAATTGGATTATTTGAATGAAATTAAAGCTGAAATTAATTCTTCTAATGCTCTACAGCAGCTTCGTGATCAGATAATTGATGGAGAGTTGAAGGATGCATGGTCTTATCGGAATGGGCTGATCTTCTACAAGAATAGGATTTTTCTTCCTAAAAATTCTTCTTTCCAGGCTGCTGTATTGTCTGCTGTCCATAATCAGTTTCATGAAGGTTACCAAAAAACACTACACAGACTTGCCTCTGAGTTTTATTGGAAAGGCATGAAAAAGCAGGTACGGGATTTTATTCGTATTTGCCCCACTTGTCAACAAAACAAGGCTGAGCATCTGCAACCAGCTGGTTTACTTCAACCTTTACCAGTTCCAGTACAGGTGTGGTCTGATATTTCTATGGACTTTGTGGAAGGGCTACCTCCTTCTCATGGTAAAAATGTTTTGTTAGTGGTGGTTGACCGCTTTTCTAAATATGCTCATTTCTTGCCATTATCCCATCCTTATACTGCTGTATCAGTAGCCAGACTATTCTTTGACAATATTGTCAAGTTACATGGCATACCAGAGTCTATTGTGACTGATCGTGATGTTACTTTCACAAGTTCTTTTTGGAAAGAACTATTTCGACTCAGTGGTACAAAATTGTCTTACAGTTCTGCTTATCATCCTCAATCTGATGGTCAGACGGAGGTCGTTAATCGGACAGTGGAAATGTATCTTCGCTGCTTGACAGGGGATCGTCCTCGGAATTGGGTTGATTGGATTGCTTGGGCTGAATACTGCTACAACACCAGCTTCCATTCTTCTCTTCGTGCTACTCCCTTTGAGGTTGTGTATGGGCGACTCCCTCCTCGCCTACTGACTTATTCCTCAGGTACTTCTCCTATCCAAGCTGTTGATCATGATTTACAGACCAGGGACTTGGTTCTACAGGATTTGAGGGAGCGACTTCTTCATGCCCAAAATGTTATGAAGGTTCGTTATGATTCGCAACACCGGGATGTCTCTTTTGATGTGGGTGACTTAGTTCTTTTGAAGCTTCAACCTTACCGTCAGGTTTCTTTGGGCTCTAAACGAAACCAAAAATTAGCTCCTCGCTTTTATGGTCCTTTCCCAGTGAGTGAACGCATTGGTTCAGTTGCCTATAAATTAAAGCTGCCTCAAGAATCCAAACTTCACCCTGTTTTCCATGTATCTTGTTTAAAAAAATTCCATGGCCCTGAACCTTGTTCTCCTACCTTACCTATACTTCATAAAGGTGTTCCTATTCCGACTCCCCAAGCTTTGTTAGATTCAAGAATGAAGAAGGGCCAAAGGGAAGTTCTTATTCATTGGGAGGGCCTTTCTCCTGCTGATGCTTCTTGGGAATCTGCTGCCAACATGCAACTTCGTTATCCTCAATTTGCGCTTGAGGACAAGCGCTCTTCAAAGGGAGGAAGTGATGTTATGATTCAAGAACAGCTTCAGACTAAAGTGATGCCATTTCCTAAGGTTTATCAGCGAAGGTCAAAGCAGAATTAATTTAGTTGTGTGTTAGTCTTTATCTGGTGTGTTAGTCTGTAGGATAAGTTTGTTACTGCCACATGTGTAAAGGCAGAATAATATGATATGTTTCATTTCGTTGGGTTGGGTAGTCTGTAGGATAAGTTAGTTACTGCCACATGTGTAAAGGCAGAATAATATGGTGTGTTTCATTTTGTTGGGTTGGGTAGTTATTTCTAATTTGAAATAATTCAAACTCCTTAGGATTAGGAGGGAAGTTTGAAAGTAGTTATTTTCAGGAAGTTTATGTACTGGTTTATGGCATGTAAGGAATATAGCAGAATTTATCTAAAAAGTTCTTGAGACTTAAACTCTTGGAGATCGTTGGGTTCTCTCTAACGAGCCCAAAACTTGCAATCAAAATAGGAAGAAAAGGAAGACAGACTCAGAAATCTGGTGAACTACAACCAGATTATATTGCTCAAAAACCCATAACTAGATCCAAGGGATCGGTTCATAACAAAGACACTTTGAATGAAGCTTCAAGTATTATACCAAAGGGGGGGGGGATAGGGACAGGGAAGGGGGAGGAAGAGCATGCTGAAATAGCAAGCAGTGATCATGAAGCACACCTCAAGTGGCCTTTGCTAGCTATGGATGCATCAGGCTTTCGAGTTCCATTTCGAGCAGCTTCCTGCTGTTCAAATGCCTTTGATTCGAAATACTCAAGCCATGCAGCAGCATCCTGCATTTCAAAGTGTCATCTAAGCAACCACATGTAGAATATCAAAAAAGCATATAACAAATGGAAACTGACTGTTCTGATTGTTTTTTTTTTTAGAGTGGAGAAATTTACCTGTGTACGCAAATCATCAGGACCCAGCTTTGCTCGCAAAATTTGCAAGGTGGTTTGCTCATGCTGAACACTCAGAGGATATGCTTCCATTAATGAGAGTGCAATAGCTATGGCATGGTAGCTTGCAGCCGTCTACGTGGGGAAAAAAGACAAGGAAGAATAAATCACTCCTTTTGGGCAACAATATTTCAAGGCACTTGGGTTTGAACACACCAAATAAGCTTCACAGTCTACAACATGATACAGAAGGTAATTTACAGAAGAAAAACTTGAAATTGCTAGTCCATGCTCAAAAGACAAACATGGCTACATGATGTAATTCAAAAAGCAGCACATGCTACGTTTTAGAATGCTGTTAGATCAAGGTATAACCCAAAGTTAAATAAAAAGATAAACGTCATAGACCTCTCAGGCATGTGTAGAAGAGCCAGTTTCAGAATGCATCTACAATCACATCACAATAAAACTAATACTGATAACTTAAGCATAAATTAGAAGGAACCTGAATGTGGTCTGGTCCAAGTAACCTCTGGTTACATTTTAGAGCCTTGTGCAGATATCTAAGAGCAACATGCACATTACCCAGGCCTTCCTCCATCATAGCCACGTTAATGTATGTTGCAGCAGTATTTGGATGAGAAGGACCACAAGTGAGATGCAGCAGATACAGTGCACGCTTCACATATCTGTCAAAAGTAAAATGGGGAAGTGTTATCTAAAATAGAGTAAGAATACAACATCTTTAAAACAGTTACTTTCCAAGCAAGAGAAAGATTCCTGCGCTCATAAAAAAAATGACAATTCAGACGTCCATCCCTAACTGAGCAAGCCAATTAGCTGACAATAATAACAACCTATTCCAAAGCTCAAGTTCTTGGCCAACAATGCTTTGTGATACTGGAGTATGAATAGCATACATAAGTAGGTAATACAGAGACATTCCAGCAGATTTTTAGATAAATTAGTACAGACTTGCATACATATTGATAACAACTTTTGCATCAATGAGTAACCAGCCAATGCTTTGCCATGTAATGAGGAAACAATCAACTAGCATTTCATCAGCCTATGAACATAAAAAAACTGTCAAGCCATGTAAGAAACCGTACTTGAGAGCCAGCTCTGTATGCTGAAGCCTGTAGTAGAACACAGCCAGATCCCCATAACTCTTCATTGTGTCAGGGTGATCAAGCCCCAGCTCCCTCTCATTGATATCCAGGGCTTTCTGCTGGTAAATTGTAGCCTGTAACATAAGTAATTGAGGTTACAGACTTGAAAAAACAATGATGCAACTGAAGAAAGGTTTTACAACCAGCCTCATAAAAGATATTAGCCGACCATAACCTGATTAAAATCTCCTGTGTGATATAATACCACAGCAAGGAGACTGTAAGCTCCAGCAGTCATCCTATGATAGGGACCACAAACTGCCACTAGTTTTGCAAGAGCCTAGAAATAACAACGAAGCAAGTTAAGATGTTAATCCAAACTAAAAGAGAAGGTTCTCAAGTTAAACAGCAAACCCCAAATTACTTAGAGCCGACGTCAAATCAAACACCTTTGTCCCATAATTAACTGCATCTTCAAGTTTTCCTTTGTCTAAAGCCGTTTTTGATGACTCCAGGAGTTGTCTTCCGTCTGCAGATGAACAAGCTGCTTGCTGCAAAAATCATCAAATTTAAGAAGAAGAAGGTGATTCAAGCAAACATCAAATGTAATTTCTTTTATCCATCCTACAATAATATATTGGGTTCATTTCTCACCTTATGGACAGGTACAAGACTGACAATATCTCCTCTACGGAAAGGATTTGGCGAATTCATATCATAGTCCCTCGGTACAAGCTCAATCCCCACCTAGTAGTGACAACACAAATTTTAAAGGTACAGTTGGAAAATGTACAAGTTTTTCCCAAAAAAGAGAAAATTGAAACTTCTAGGCCTATCATTTTTCTGACAAGTTCTTGAGTTCAAAATTTTCATCCAACTCAAACAGTTTTTTAACCTCTTGCTATGTACAAAGTCTCTAATTGACACCTTTGACAGCTGACTGTCAAATAACAAAGGATTTTTTTTTTTTTTTAACAATCCGGCATTATATTATCTCTTGTTTCTCTTTCTTAAAAATCAGTATATCCACATCATACAGGTAGGGTATGGCTACATGAACAAATCTCAAGCTCCAATCAAAATTCAGCCAGCAGCATTGTTTCTATTATCTTCTTAAACAAAAAAAAAAATGCAGAGCAAATAAATTGATATAAACATACGCAAAAGGTTATGCACAGAGAAATAAATACACTATAGAAATTGATACCTTCTGACATAAACCACGCAGAACCGCAAATTTCCTCACATCTTTGAAGTTTGAGTCACTAATATCCCATTCATACCGCTTCATTAAGAATACCTCCAGCCATTCCCATACCAGGTTATGAACACCATGAAGATGCTCTAAATTACCAGCCTCAGGAATCCCAAGCAACAAATTCAGAGTTCCAGCCACAGCTGCTGCCATATCCTCAACACTAACGGAAGCAATCACTGCCTGCATAATGTGCTTATAAGCTCGTACAATCATCTCATGAATACAGAGAGACTGGACATGTGATAGCTTTTCCGACAGTTTCACCTACATCAGATGAAAAGGAAAAATTAAATCATTAAATGGCATGAATAAATAAAGTAGTCACACATCAAATAGCTTCTATTTCTAATCCAGCTCTGGAACAAGAATTAGCATTCTTCCGACCAAGTACCCTCAAACTAATGAATGATCACACAAGATGAAGGCAATGTGACCACATTACAGAAATAATACATACTAGAATAAAACCCAAACAGTATGAAACAGCTTAAGAAAGTGAAAGTTCCAAGAATATATGATTCTAAGTTCTAAGAATAAAAATTAGTTATATTGAGTTCAAAATGACATCAAGCAACTTACAACGTGTCCCAAAGAACGCATTCGAAGGCCTCTCGTATGCATAAAATCGGTCAAAGTTCGTCCATCAACCGGTGAGAGCTCTAATGAGCCAAAATCTGCAACCTGTTATCATGATTGGAGCGTAGATGCAGGAATTGAGAAAGACATGGCAATTGAGAGAAACCATAAAAGCTGAATGTATCAGCTTTCAGGACATACCAGCTTAGGAAGAGCAACATCCTCATAATATTTCTTAGAAAGGTCAATTAATTCCTGCAGTGACTGCATAATACAAAATTTTTATTTATTCAGTTAAATATTGCAAAATATAGCTTAATTGAAACCATTCTACCTTCTGATGCAATCCTGTCTCTGATTTCTTTAGTCGGGTGAAAGCTGCATCAGACAAGATCTTTTTGAGTACTAAGTCATTATCGTTTGCATTGGTCCCTAACTGTGATTCTGTAGGAGCAGATGATGGATCAACACAATGAGATTTTGAAGCTTCAGATGATGACAGAGAACTAGAATCAGCCTTCTTGTTCTTAAGAGATCTAAGTGGGGTCCCAAGACCTTGAACCTTCATATCATTCTTTGACTTCTCAGCAGATGTCTTTTTATCTTTTTCTGAGTTCTTCTGGTCTTGCAAATGTTGAATCCAGCATGCTCCTAGCTCCCATCGCATGAAATTATCTGGCTCGACAATCTCTTTCCCTAGTATTTCCAGACTTTCTTGCAATAGCTTCAGCACAAAATTTTGAGATGAGTCAAGCTTTTCAATCTCCAAACACCGGGATTGAGTAAATGATTTCCGCTGTTCTGATGATGATCCTTTGTGAAGAAGAAATCTCAGACTGTTCAGAAAAAGTTACAGCCCCAAAAAAAACATATTAGACGTGGGACAAGTATTGCAGACTTGATAACCTTCTAATTTGCTTGAAAAATCAACACACCCTTCCTAATAGCCCGCCTTGCTGTGAGCAGTCAAGCACAATGCTACAGTTGCATAGTCATAGAACAAAGAAGGAAAAAACATAAAAGCAGCACTATAAAAGAGAGAAAAGTGAAAAAGAAAATTACCTGTTAATATTGAGAGCATTGGCACCACCTTCAAGCTGCTCATAATTTTCCAAGGTTGAAGACAGAGGATCCACTTGTGCATCCTCCTTTAGTTCAACTTTAACAGTCGCAATGTAACCACCGTATCTCACATTTATAGAGCCTAGGCTGGCAACATCCTGTATCACAAAGGTATCAAAAAACCTTTAGACAGTAATTATGAAACACTACAAAGAGTAGTAGTAGCTTGTAAGTCAGAAAAAAGTATTACATGAGCAGCAGTATTCTCATCAGCTGTTATCCCTTTGAGGAGGTTTCTTTCAATCAGATTCTTCTGATCCAATCCAGTGGCTTGAAGACCATCAATCTTTGTATCCACCTTGCAGCTTGCATTGGAAGTATCCTTTATCACAGTAATGCACATATCCCCCACTCTTTCTGAGTGGAGAATCTCATCATTTGAAGCTGAACTACCGGAGTTGAAATTTTCCATAACACGCCGCAAGGTAGCAACAGCACGGAATATTGCTACATCTACGAAGAGACTGTGAATAAGAAAGGCCTTCCTGTCTCGGATTTGTCTCTCTTCAGGGGTCTTACAAGGCATGGATGCAACAAACCTGAACTCATTTCCCCAAGGTATCAAATCACTTTTTCCATCTCTTCCAAAACCACCACCGTTTCCTCCCCAAGTTTCATCCTCTACCGGAAGAGGAGGAAACATGGATGGTGAAACTGCAGCAGCAGGAGGGATGAGCCAGGTGTTGGCTCGGAAGCCATAAGGAAGGTTCCCAAACTGCATAGCAACATTGGGAAGTGTTAGAGGATGAAAGACTTTAGGCAGAAAAATGATCAATCTAAAAAGGTGCATGAAAATAACATCCATGACACCCATTTACCTTGTTACGGTCCAAGAATGCTTTCATGAGATCCTCATAAGCCTGAACCACGTTTCAAGGCACATAATGAGTGCATGTACGTGATGAAAATTGCAAACTAAATAAGAGGGTCAATCTCTACTTACTTTGTCAAAAGCCCTACTATGTTGTCGCAACAAATCAACAAGATTGTGACTCAAAATCCGATGCTTGCCAAAACTCAAAAAACCTCTCTTGCAAGCCTCAACGAGTATCAGCTTACCATTGCAAAGCTTAACCTGCACATTGGCAGAGGTACAAAACCCAAGTGCTTTTAGACTACGTGAATGAGCATTCTCAAAAGAGAAAAAAGAAAAATAATAATGATATATTTATATATATAGTCAAGGAGCATCTTCCAAAAAGATAAATTAAACAAAAAGGCGTCAAAGAAAGGGTAGATAAGAGAAGTTCTAACATCAAGGAAGAAAAGATGATCATCCGCCGAAGCTTCATCGTCCGGCTTCCTCGTCGTCTTCCGTATGACTGCAACACACACGAATCCTTAATTATGTGATCTTTCACTGGTAAAGCAACCGAAAACCACCACTAATACTGTTCCCGTTCAAGTTTGTAATTTCCGAAACCAAAATTATTGTTCCCAGCCAGCTCATAAACATAAAAACACCTTCAACACTTTCGAACAATCAACGCACATTGCAGTGAAAAATCATATCATCAAAAAGAAAAACAAGATAGTAAGAGAACTTACATTGAAGAGGAGGGGTAAGGTGAGATAGAGAGAAGAACTCGTAAAAGCTCCCAATCTTAGGGCATGCATTCTTCTCTCCCTCCACATCCATCCACGACAAATCATCGTTCGGAAACACCGAAGAAGACTTCACCTGGCCCTTCCCTTCTGAGTCGACCTCATCCGCCGCCGTCGATGGTTGTTTGCCGGACTTCCCAGGTTTCTTGGTTGAACCTCCGCCGCTCTTATCACTCGCACCCTTACCATCCTCAGTCTTAGCAAAAGAGGAATCCTTCTCCTTCACATACGCCGACGGACCAAAGCTCGTCGTGCAAGCGATTATGTCCAGTAGCCTCCGAACATGCGCCGCCGCACTCTCCTCGTCGTAGTCCTCTGTCAGTCAGGTACCCAGAGAAACGATGAGAGAAAGAGCGCGCGCGGGAAAAGGAAGGTTTTTTTCTTTAGGAGGGGGGGGGGGTTGTAGTTGAAAGAAACGCTGTCGTTTTAGTACAAATTTTTCAGTTTATTTGAGAATTATTTTCTGACGAAAGGATAAGAATAAAGATAAAGTGGCGTCGTTTTATGAAAATTACCTTCGACCAAGGTGAGAACGCAAGGCTTGATCGCGGCAACGTCCACCTCATTTTTTAGACGCGGGCCTCTGACCTGCAAAGTTGTACAAAACGGCAGATAATGGACTGGACGAGATTTGCTATTGATTGGATTGTTCATTCGGCTGACCAACCACCGGTCTAGTACTGTCGGTCTGTCAGGTCCTAAAAGGGATTTTCATTTTTACTTTTAAGCTATTCCTTTCTTTTTCTCTTTTGTTAGGGGGAGAGAGAGAGAGAGAGAATTTATTTATTTATTTATGAACCGGCTAGTGGCAGGAGCAAATAATTCAGTTCTTGAATCACAATCTATCTTTATTTTTGTCTCACTACTAATTAGTATCCACGCGATTCCAATATTAATGTTTATTTTATTGGCAAGACCAATGCTTTTGTAGTCATGTTCATGAAAACGAGATGGCGAAGTGATTTTAACTAAGATATAAGCGTCATACCTCGTGCGACAAGGAGAAGTTGCTGATATGGCACGTCTCCGTGTTCACGGATAGTAGCTTGCGGACATCGATCATTCTATCAGTCGATATACCCTGTTTGATATCACATAATCATGGTATTGAATTATATTTAGTAGCACAATAAGCTAAAAAAGAATTATAATAAAAAGAGGAATATCACACAATAATAACAACGATAACTCTAAATAAGACGGTACTAATGATATTTCAGTAGGCGTCAGAAACTTTGCTATCGATTACTCTAATAATTTATCCGGAGACGTTCGTTTATTCAACGGATTTAAAATTGTATGGACAAAAATATCGAACATCGTATGACAGAACCGACAGCTGTTCAGTAGGCCATACGACCTAAACTCACGGAACCTTATCTCATTGGCTGTTGGCTAAATCGGTATTTTCCAACACATGACCATACGATTTGAAAAAAAATACAATGCTTATAAATTTATATATATTTCGATCCAATAAAACCTACATTGGGTTGGTGGGTATTTCTTTTTTATAAAAACAAAATTCTAATATAGTTTGTGTCATACGATGCAAATTTCATTAAAACTTAGGCATGTGTTGCATAAGTGATAGAAACGATGCATTGAAGGCTGACATATATAGTGGCTAAGTCCAAACATAACCGTGATGATTCAAAGCCAGGCTCCCCTAGGTTCGGGTAACAGCCAATCATGAGAATTGATGTTACGAAGATTATGGTAGTATCATAGATAGAGGAGGGGGCCCAAACCAAGCAGCATCACCATGGATTCGCTCCATAGGCATATAAGATGAATGGAAGTGCCCGCCCCTACATCGTCATAGTTTCATATTCATGCCATTAGACAACGAAGCCAGCCAGAAGTACGAAAGAGACCAGAACTGACTTTGGGCGGATTGGGACCCAAATGCAAATAATAATAAAATTAAATAAAAAAAATTCTCCCATTTTATTTAGTTTACTAGGACTGATAATTTTGGAGTATCGTCGTCGAACCTTTAGGATAACACTTGTGTCGTCCGGAAGGTGTACAGTGATATCCGTTGCAACAGGGAGAACTGCGACGAAGTAAAAGAAATTAAGAGGAATGTAGGGGTATTTTAAGATAGTTATACATCCGATGAAATTAGTGAAAACATGCAGCAGCAGGGGTAGAAACTAACAAGAATGAGTTGAAATGACTTACTCTTCTCTTCTTTCTTCTTCTTCTCCCCCTTTGATTTTCCTCTACCATTCTTGTGTGCCATCTTCCGACCTTTCTTCTTTTGTCTGCGAGGACTTAATGCCCAGGAGTCGTGATTTTCTCAATCCCCCTTTCAAATTTATAAAGCAACAAAAGCGAGATTTATTAGTACTCCAGTCTAATAATAATAATAATAATAATGGATTAACCGAAAAACCATAATTCAAGCTAGCCATATCGAACCAAGATTTCAACGAATATAAGGCGTTGATACTTGTTTAGAGCTACTTATAAAAAATAATTATCCATAATAATTACTTATTTTTTATAAAAAAATTAATTTAAATTTTTATAAAATAAATAATTATCCTAAATAACTATTTTTAATAATTAACTCCAAACAAGCATATAATATCAGCAATGGAGCTCAAATAAATAAAAAAATATACATATATATATATATATATAATTATAGATAAAACTACGCTTCGTAATCGGACTGAGACTGGAATTAAAGCATATAACAAAATCAATGCTTGCAAGAAAATTGTGAAGAAAACCAGATTAAAGGATTATCGATACTGAACAGAGAAAATGTAAAAATAAAAAGCAATAAATAGAAGAAGACCATTGAATCTTGTGACGGAGCCAATTACTGCCTGGAAAAATAAATATCGAGAGCTTCGCTAGTAACTCACCGGGGGGAGCAAGAAAATAGGATAGAGACAGGTAAAGTTCAGTTGGTATATAAAACTTGGAGGATTCAATTGAGAAAATAATAGGACAGAGACCGAACGAAAGAAAAAGTTTTCACTCTCTTTCAGCACCGCGAATTGCTTTATTTTGCTGGACGGGGGAAAAAAATTGCGTAAGCTTCTCTCTGTACCTTTTCTTTTCTTCTTCTCCTTTTTTTTTTTAAATATACATATATGTATGTATGTATGAGTTTATAACCTGTTTGAATGGATAAGAAGAACCAGCAAAAAAACAGGGGAAACTGAACAAAGAAATTCAAATTTTGGAGGAACTGAATTTGGAGTTCTCGGATATCCAATGACCATGAAAGTGAGGAGAAAAGCAATTAAAGGAAAAGGAGGAGGAGTGGGGCGGAGGCAGAGGCAGAAAGGCTGTGCGTCCGGGTCTCTGTTTTTCTAGAGAGGTGGTGCGATAAGAAAGGAAGGGTTGAAATTTAAGGGTCAGATATAAGTTGGCGTTTTATGCCCAGTTTTTCTTATGATCGTTTGGCGACCATTTTGTTTCGTTTTTGTTTTATTTACACGCATCTCATTGGGATGAGATAAAATATAAAATATATTAAAAATATATATCAATAATACAATACATCTAAATTCACGATCCAAATTTAAAGTTCAGTTCATATATATATATATATATATTAGTGTATTAATTTCTTTTTCATTGATAAGTATGTAACTTTACAATTTTTTATTACTTAAGCATCATATCAATTAAAAATAAATTAGTTTACTAGTACACACACATTTGGATGAATCTGTGTTTTAATTTAGATTTTAAATTTTGGTACTTACCATTATTGCCACCAAAAGAGAAACGACAAATGGGTCGCTTTTCCGGGTGGGGGGGGGGGGGAATTCTTGTTCCGGTAAATATCTTCTTCATCTTCTATTTTAATTACTAAGTTTTACTCTGTGGGTCAATTAGATTAATATGCACATCAAAAACAACACAAATATTAGAGTCAAAATATTATATACATATAAAGGTTAGTAGTTAATTATCTAAAATTTCAGCACCCTAATTAGTGCATTGTCATAGACACTTCAAATTAAACCTTAAACACACAAATAACTAGTAGGCAATATGTGAATTGATCCCACAAAGACTATAATCTAATACGTAGATTTTTATTATCAAATAAATTTCTCTCGCTAACAAATTAGAAAAAGCTAATCACTAATAATAAAAACTAACAATGAATAAAATAATTGATAATAATAATGGGTTAATAGGGGTCAAATGATATATTCAATACATGAATATCAACCGATCATCGTATAAAATGGTCAATTAATATTCTTGGTGTTAACATATAGAAATATGCACGCTTCTGAACATCCCTTTATGCAAATAAACAAATATATGCTTATTATTTATTGTCTAATCAATTAATAGCCTAGGATAAGATCTCTACATTTAAGTGACGGCGACATTAACTATTGGGAACTAGCCGACTAAAACTATAATTACATTAAATCATTAATCTATTTGCTAATTGTGGTTATATATGTTGACAATTACGGATTAACTATGTTATTAAACTATAGCCAAGTGAGATAATAAAGACCTAATCTTTTAGTAGTGATCATTAATGTAATACCCTGTAATTTTAAACCTTTAATTTTTTTGTGATCATTATTTAAATTTTTATGATGATGCAATACTTTATATTTGGAATTTAAATTGTATTATATTTATAATATTTTATTTTATTTAATGTTAAGGAAAAACTCTCTTTTCACTTTTAAAAGTTATAAGAAAAATTATTATTTTTATAATACTTCCGGAAATCCAAAAGTTACTATTTTTAGAAAATAGTTGTTTTCATGTGATAATGTGTTGAAATTATTTTAAATATTTTTATATTAGTGGTTGCAATTTTCTACAATCTAAAAGGTTATTTTAAACCTTTGTTTTATGTAGAACATTAAAAGGGCAAAATGAAAATTTTATAAACAAATATATTTTGGAAAAAAAAGAGAGTATTTTGAAGAGAGATATATTTTTATTGTTATGTATGATAAAATGTTATCTTTTTATTTATTCCTTAGTGTCTTTAATTAGTATCTACTACTTATATTAAATAACAATATATGACTAGTTTACTTGTTCGATTTTATTATGTATTTCTATTCTAAATGCCCATATAAGCCTATACTAAACCCTAATAGTCAAACCTACATTTTTATTTCCCTTCATGTGTCGTGGCTTACGTTCTACATCTCCCATTAATTTTTTTAATATATTTAGCCAATTCACCAAGTTCTTTAATTGATTCATCAAAATATGAAACCATCTTTAAGATTATATAATCAATATCCAATTTTTTATCTTATTCTCCTTCGTCCGAGTTCAAGGAATAATTATTTTTAAGATTGTCAAATCTTAGAGCTATTTTGGTGTCATAGGATAATTCTTTATGCTTGAATACCTTATATTCTATATAGAAGGATTTTACATTTAGTAACATTATTTTATTTAACTTATATACATATATTATATGTGTATGGAATATGATGTATATAAAGTATGGATTTTTATTTATTATATAATTTTATATCTTCCTATGACTATATTGTATGCATCATGATATATAATACTATTATCCTAATAATATATGATTTTATGTTAAATTAGTGGTAGATTTAATTTGGCTGCAACTTTGCACTATTTTACAAAAATCATACATAACTCAATAATGAGAGTCTACCCATCATATTATATATCAAATCAAATCTCCACAAATCTAGTTTTCATAAAAAATTATTATTTCTTCATTTTTGAGTTATGTGTGGAAAACATATGGGGTTGCAGTAAGGATTAGTCAAAATTTTTAAAATTAGCATCACTTACATAATAGAATTTTTGGTGGGTTATGTTGATTTTGACCGATGCTTGAGTTTTGGTGGTTATGTTAACACTAAATATTAATGTTTGACCTAGGTTGGCCAAGCTTGATCTTTTAATACACGTGTAATTTCAATATTTTGGTTAAATATTTGAGTTGGATTTGGAAAGCCTATTAAACTTGTATATTTCTAGAGAGTTTTCTATTTGGTAAAGTTTCTATGTTTGGAAAGTGAATAAAAAAAGAAAGAGATTTAATGAGGGATATTTGCTAGTGTGCCTTATGTGGCCATCTTAATGAGACATTGATACTTTATTGGAACATGTGGGTTTTTGGTCCTTTAGGGTAGGCCTCTTGAAATTAGGGATCAACAATAGCATTTCTATTTTCTCTAGTGGCTATTTATTTATTTGTCAGCTATGTCTAATAAAGGTTATTTGTACATAGGCTTCTCTGGACCCTATAAGGAGGTGAACACACTTAAAGACAAAATAACCGAGGTGGTAGGTCTTCAAACTTTTGTTATTCCCCTTGAACTATGTCTGCTGGGATGGCCCAGGTATGATTTTTTAATCCTCTTGTGGTTGGTCGTAGGTCTTATGACTTTTGTTATCCCTTTTAGACTGTGTCCACTGGGATGACCTAGGTGTAATTTTTAATCCTCTTGTGGTTAGTTGTAGGTCTTCGAGCTTTTGTTATTCCCTTTGGAATATATCCACTAGGATGGTTCATGTGTGATTTCTAATCATCCTATGGTTGGTGGTAGGTCTTCAGACTTTGTTTTGCCAGATGACCCCCTCATTGGTTTACCCGCTTAAATAATTTGAGGTTGTGATCACCTAAATTAAATATTATTAATTGGAGCTTTATTTATTCCCATTTGATTTTCTTATATGATTCAATGTATATATATACATGCCTATATTATATTTTATTTTACTAATGTGTTACTTATTTGTTTTCCTAACTAACTTGTTATGTATTTTAAACAGGGTTGTAATGACCCATAATGTACACGGTGAATAGATGACCTAGTGCAGATTAAGTGTGGACATATTCAAAGTGTTCATGATATGCTTGGTGGGAAACGCGGAAGAGTGGTGGCTATTTTTAAGGATCTAATTGTCATCATTTATTTCAATAATTACTTTCATACTTTTTGGTTGTAATTGATATTTTCATCTTGAATTATCATTTGGTTTTGATTTCCATTGAGTTTACTAATAATTTACTTGAGTTAAAAATATTTTTGTGTGTGTTTCCTTATTGCAATTAGCCTTATCATCTATTGTAAGTAGGGCATTGACATCTACTTACACTAGTTGTGGCAGTAATAACCTTGTTGTATTTAGCTTTCGCATATACATATAATATATATATATATATTATTTTTCTAGTTAATTAGTTTTGAAAAAACGGAGGTGTTAGAATTAAACTCGGTTTATTAATCTAACAAAAAATATACACAATAATTAAGTCTAATTCACATATCACGATTAATTATCCCATAAACTTTAATTTCCCTCCTATCCCAGACCGATCTAGTATACCGTATTGATAAAATAAAAAAAAATGTAGAATCTAACTATGTAAAAATCATAACTTTAATTAACATAGTTAAAAAAATAACAAATATTAAATTAAATTACACAAAATCACAAACTCAATTAACTAAAACAAATAACGATAATTGCATTAAACATAATAAAAAGTATGAAATAAATAAATTAGTTAAAGGAATGAAAGAACTTAGTAGATTGTGAAATCGCAGACACTATATGATCTCCAATCCTTTAAATAGAAATAAACTAGCTAAATATAACAAAAGAACCCTAATTATAATACCCAAATTTAAGCAAGGCATTATGATGATTGATATGGCTATTTATATCAACATAGTATACCATCATTATGTTAATTTCATCCTAAGAACTTCCTTGTTTAGTGTGATGGTCGTGGAGTAATTTTTAGGATGGGTGACCCTCGTACAAAGTTTCCAAAAATTTTAAAATTTCTTAAGAAGCGTCTGAGTGAGGAAAAGGCATACTGAAAGGACTTGTGTTGATCTGTGAGGCCAATAGATCAATCTAAAAGCACTATAAGGTAGCTCCGCATAGTCATATCGACTTGGGATGTTACACTAATGGTTTAGAAATAATGAAAAACAAAGTAGAATTTTTTATGATGGTTATATCACCCCCAGAATCTACATTTGAAAATTTTCGTTTGTTAAGGAAAATCATGCACTAAAATGGTGGGGGTGCTACCACCGTGATCAGTAGTACAAGGTTGACCCTTGATCAATCTCATACTAACCACAAGGCTAAAAGGGTGCAAGGATCATTAAAAATGATGATTAAAAACATAACCAGTTCAACATTAAATACCGAAACCAGAGTGTGCAAATGTTAAGGTTAATACAAACGTAATACAAGACAACGCCCCGCTATGGGAAAATAAAAATATTAGAAACATTAGAAGATGAAAAGTCCAAGGAACACCCTCTCTGGCCCCATCATCGGGACATCGAATCATCACTCTGCTCCAACTAAATCATCATAAGCCTCAAAATTAGAAAGAGCCTCATTGCCTACTTGCACAAACTCGATAAGGACCACTACTCGTAGGAATGATTAGCACCCATGATAGGGGTGATCAGTACGTTATGTACTGAGTAAGGTAACCATATTACTAAGACAAGACATATCACATAAAATACATATAATGCAAACAATAAGTTAATTAGATTAATCACCACTATCAGAATTTAAGCCATTAGTATCATCTTTACACATCTCTCGAATTATATCCATATGACTATGAGCACCCCGCTATTATGGTAGGTGAAACGGAAATAACTACTCTAGAGCATAACGTATCCAGATACTATTACAGTCGGTGGAACAGTCTCAAAAGCAAAATGCTCCTAGCCACTATTATAGCCGGTGGAACGAAAATCATCATAAGTCTGGCCCCTGACCCACATGGTGTTCCACTGTAAGTGATTAGTGTATTTTTCATGATTTATCATCATCAAATGCTTTATCTTATTGAGCTCAGAACCCCCACTACTATAGCCGGCAAAACAGAATTACTATTATAGGATAGAACGCACCTAGCCACTATTACTATCAGGAGAACAATATCCATAGCAAAACGCTCCTAGCCACTATTATTGCGAGTGGAACATAAATAATCCTAAGTTTGGGGCTGACTCAGTGATATTCCATTTTAAGTGATTAGTATTTTATTCATGTATTATTCAACAAGTAACCCCATCTAAACATGCACACCCTAATGGGATTCCCCGACTTATTATCACCCTTCCACCCTAGACTTTTTGAATAACCCTATCCCTTAACTTGAGACCTCTACACTCCCCAAGACTCTCAGAGCCCTTTTCACCTTCCACCATACTCGCCATGAGTTCAAAACCCCCACCCACTTCCCCATTTTTCCACCTAGGCTCAACATCGCCCTCTATGGCTTCCCCTTGAAACCATAATATAGCTTATGTGGCCCTGGCCTCTCCTCTTCTCATACGACCCACATCCCCCCATGATTCCAACACCATAACCATACTCAACCCACTCCAAACCTCACAACCTGACTCTCCAACTCCCACATGTGATAGTGATACCCTAGTTGGTCACCCCCAAAAACCCTAATGCACACCTTTTCTTCCACACCCTATTCTCATACACAACTCTACCCTCCATTTTACTTGACTCACATCCTCCATTTGGAATACTCCTCACCACAACCCAATGTCCAACTAACCTCCCCAACCTTTCCCACAATACCCCTATAATCAGGGATTTACCCCAAAACCTTAGTTATACTCCCATACATACTTCCATCAACCCACGTACTAACTCTTTCCCAAACACACCAATCACCCAAAACACACTGTCCTCCCCATGGTCAACCCTCTAACTAGATTTTCCCATGTAAGTATTTCCCCCGTGCAAGGCTCACACCTCCCATATAAGATTTTACTATAACCTCTTATTTTATTATTTCTCCTTTTATTTTCTCTATCATATTTCATGAGACACTTAGGACATTCTCTGCATACCTCCTCACTCACTCCACCCTCTTTATTTTCTTTAATATCCACAAACACTCAAAAACCACATAAGGCATCTAAGCATACATATCATAACATCTTAACCATACATAAGAACACGCCCATCCCTAACAAGCTATAACCACACATATAACACATAATAAAAATCATGCTCATCGTACCTTAGATCCTTCCAAGCCAATCTACACCACACACATACTTAGTTCACATTCACATATGTTTACACATAACATACCTAATATGAATTTGGCTTGAAACACACTCATACACCTTCTTACGGGGAAGGGTTTGCTCACAACCTATAAAAAAATATAAACAGTCATTTCACCTTCTTCATATTCTTTTTTTCCATTTCCCTTATATCCTTAATCAAATATCAGTGATGATGATGATGATAATAATAATAATAATAATAATAATAATAATATATTATTAAAATAAAATATACTGAGTAGGTAGGAGGAAGAAGGACACAACTAGAAGGGGTAGTAGGCGAGGGAGTGGCGGTGCACTACGGTGGTGGTGGATGGTGAAAAAGGAAGGGGTTTGGGGTTGGAAAAAGAGGATGGGATTTATGGTTTCTTGGGTTAAGGGGTTGTGATGGTGGTGGTGGTCTCACGACGGTGGCGCACGGTGTTCGTAGTGGCTGCGGTTGAGAGAGAAAGAAGATAAAAGAGGAGGGAGGAGGGGAGAAAAGGGAAGTGGTGATGTGGTAAGGTAGGGAGGATTTTCTGGGCAGGAAGGGAGGTAGGGAGGGTGGCGGTGCAAGAAGACACAGGTAGCTGAAGGAGGTGCAAAAGGGTATCTCGAGCTACCCACTTTGCACATGTGGGAAGAGAAGACGAAGGGAACAGAGGGGCAGGGGTGTAATATCCAAAAAATTTTAATTCTATAATTTAATAAATAACCATCCTTCTGGAAACTTTAATTTTTAAATTTATTTATATTAATTATAAATAACTCTCATTTGGGATAATTTAATTTTTAATTTATTTAAATTAATTATTTTGTGGACTTTTAGATGTATAAAAATGGATATGATTATTTAATAAATTAAAATAAATATTTTGTTATTTTATCATACTTATTTTATTGGAATAATTTTACAAACCAATATTTTAATAAAATTACCCTCTTAAATTAATATCTTAAATTTTAAATAAATTAAATTATTAAATTAATTTATCTATCTAAAATATTAAATGTTATTATTAAAAAAATTATTTTAATTTTATTTTCCCCTTTTCCTTTTTTCCTTTTCTTCTTTTCTTCCTCTTGAGGCCACCCCGCCTGCTTCCTTTCTTTTTCCCATGCGCTAGGCCATTAGCTCTTTCTCCTTCTCCCCCTTGCTTGCAACCCCGGCTCGCCTCTCCTTCTTTCTTTCCTTTCTCCTCCGGTTGGGTCAGCCCAACCTGTAACACCCCCAAAATTCACTACTGAAAAATTTCGTTTTATTAAAAGATAATAGCGGAAGCAAATAAATAAAATGTGAACTTTGGGAGTATTACCGCCACACTTAGTACCAGACCGGTTCACTCATACCGTTCCAGTACCAAGTGCTAAGGCTAAGAAAATGAAATACAATTCGAAAGACATTCAACATGCATAAATTAGAGTAAATTGCAAGAACTTCAACATATTTAAATCATAGTAGCGCATCAAATCGTTTTCAGGAATAAAATCCACCAATGGTGGTTACTTTAACAACGTTAACATTTAAAACCAAGAATTTAAATGAGAAAGAGAAAAAGCCATGATATCGGAAAATTCCTTACTCTCCTTCCCGTAACCCACTTGAGTAGCACCTGAAAAACCTGCAAGGGCACTGCCCATTGAATAGGCAGGGGCCCCATAAAGGGAATCCCTTCAGTACTACGGTACTGAGTAACCCTTTAATACCACACTTAAAGACAGGCCCGCATACGGCACACAATGCAAGCCACACACATATAAATAATGAGAGGTGCATACATAACAATAACAAACATAATACTTTATAAGTTACGATCGATACTTTGGGCCTTAAGCCATTATTCCATCATCATTCCATCAATATCATATTTTATATCCATGTGAGTGCGAGAACCCCACTATTATAGCCGGTGGATCGGAAGGTATACACTCAGGGCAGAACGCCTCTGACCACCATTATTGCCGGTGGACCGGAAGATAAACACGCAGGGTAGAACGCACCTGACCACTATTATTTGCCGGTGGACCGGTCTGACCCCGACTCACATGGTGTTCCACTATAAGTGATTAGTATTTTTCCATAATCTTATTCACATACATAATCGATTTTATTGAGCTCGGGACCCCCACTATTATTGTCGATGGACCGGAATACAGATAACTCATCATCCAGGGCACGACGCTCCTGGCCACTATTATAACCGGTGGACCGGGATATATAAAGAATCATCATCCAGGGCACAACGCTCCTGGCCACTATTATAACCGGTGGACCGGGATACATATAACTCATCATCCAGGGCACAACGCTCCTGGCCACTATTATAACCGGTGGACCGGTACTCAATATCATAATCATCTAGGCCCGACTCATTAATATTTCACTTTTAATAATAGTATCTTTCCCTTCTTTAATCAGCACATCAATCATATTTATTTGCCTAAAATGGGAGATCGATAACCCGGGACACAAAGGTACACCGGTCGTACCGGTGCATATCAGCTACTCAGTACCCTTTAACCATGAACCCAAGGACGCAAAGGTACCCTGGTCGTACTGGTGCATAAAGCTAACTCAGTACCCTACCGACAATGACACCTAATCCATAAGTATGCATACCCCCTAACTAGGTCCGTAGAGCTAGGAAGAGTAAGATATAGGGCCTGGCTGGGGCACAAAGGCACACCAGCAAATACCAGAATAATCGTGGACTAAACCACGTCCTTAGGGTAGCGACCCCTAAGGAGTCACCATTCCCAATCTCGAGGTCTTTCACTTTAAGTAATAGTGTCTTAATTAAGGTGATCACGAAAAGCACGATAATCCGATACTTATTCACTTTCGATCGTTCCGATATCATTAATCGTTTCTTATTCAGATGATTATCCAGGATATCACAGAGAAATCATTAAGGCCAGACTAATTATCAAATACTCTTACTTGGCTAATCAGCATTATTTAATCATATAATTAAAGGTCCACAATTCCAAAGACATTTTAGGTACAAATTACTCATTTACCCTTTACTTATATAATTGTTAAGTATCCATTCCTTACTTGATAAATTACCACATTACCCCTTAAGGTTGCATAATTACCAAATTACCCCTTGTCCACTTTAGATTACCAAATTGTCTCCTACACTTTTTAAATCACCATTCACCCCTCATAATTACTACACTTATCATATTTCCCTTTTGGTTGGTTATATTACCAAATCGCCCTTCTCATTTGTTATAATTACTAAATTTGCCCTTGAGTTGGGTAAATTACTAAATTACCCTCCTTCATTATCATGATTACTATTTTGCCCCTTTAGTTGGTTAAATAATTATCACTTTATCCCATAATTGGCTAAATTACCAAATTGCCCCTTTAGTTGGATAAATTACCCTTCTCCTTTATCATAATTACCATTTTACCCCTCTCAATTATTTTAATTGCCATTTACCCTTTGTAATCATTATAAATCCCAAATTACCCTTCTTCATAATTACAAATATTAATTTACCCTTTTTCATAATCAAAATTACTATATTACCCTTCTCCATTATTAAAATTACCATAATGCCCTTTAATTGGTTAATTTACCAAATTACCCTTCTATAGTATCATACTTATCCAATTGCCCTTCTACAATCATAATTTAATTGCTAAATTACCTTTGGTTGTTAACATAATTACCAAGTTACCCCTTACTCCCAAGTTTACCATAATATCCTTTTATTTACAAAATTACCATTTTACCCCTTACATCCAATTTTACCATAATATCATTTTATTTATGAAAATTACCACCATACATCTTTTACTTTACAAATTACTATTTTACCCTTTCACATCCAAGATTACCATCTTTATCTTTCCTTACATAATTACCATTTTGCCCTTCTTCTCCAAATTACCATATTACCCCTTTACTTATAAATTACCACTTCACCATTCTCTTATATAATTTACCATATTACCCTTTACTTATGAAATTACGATTTTGCCCCTCTACCTCCAAAATTACCATAATGCCCTTTTTACTTGAACAATTACCATAATGCCCTTTTTACTTATAAAATTTCCACTCAACCCCTTTATTCACCATTTTTATGAATTTGCTAACACTACATAAAATAATGATATTAATACTTCATTTTTATCATTTAAGTCCACCAACTTGTCAAATTTCAACATAATACTCATTAGCAACTACACACATTGATTTATATACCTCATAAGCATAATTACTAAAATACCCTTAAACAATAACATCATTCATGCATTAGCAACATGATACATCATAAACAAGTATTTAACATTTCCATCCATAATCAAACTCCTTCCTTAATTAACATACCTACATATGGCACAAAAGTTGTCATGCTTTTCCTTTTTATCAAACAATATAAGAAACCATATACATATCATGCTAAGCACACCAAACATGCATAAAATCATACTAAACCCCAAATGTGCTAGCATGCGTTTTTCCAATATATTTAAGGGAGGATTAATGGTTACCTTAATCCCGCAAAATATCAAATCTTACCAAGCATAATTAGCAACTCAACACCTAAAAATAATATCCATCATTATTGTTAGAAATAAGAAGTTAAAAAGGATAATACTTTATAAAATTTAATTAGTAAAACACTTAACATAAAATACTATTATACCTTAAAAATTAGCTAAATGATTTCCAAAATCAAGGGGGAGCTCACGCTGCATGAGCAGCGTGAGTCTCATGCAAAAATAAGGGGTGGAAGGGTTCAAAGGGGGGTGAAGGAAGCAAAATCTATTATTTTCGGGTTAGGGTATTTAGGTTAGAAAAGAAGGTGGTTGGGGGAGGTTCTAAGGCAAGGGAATGGTACAGAAGTGAAGAGGGGGTGTAGTTGGAGGCAAAGGGTGGTTTCACGGCGGCATAGGGCGGCGGAGACGGCGGCGGCAAGGCGCCGAAGTTGGCTGCCGAGGAGGGTCGAGGGAAAGGGGTTATGAAGGAAGGAAAAGGAGAGGGAAAAATGGAGGGGTTCAAGGGCTGTTTCTGACCAAATAATGGATGCCGGTTGTAGAGGGGGTTGCAGGGTGTCGAACGGTGGGTTGGGTGGCGGCAGAGGTGGCCGGACGGCGGCGGAAGCGGCGGTTGCAGGTGGCTCGGCGGTAAGGGGGAAAAGCTGGGAAGAAAAAGGAAAAGGAGGAGAAGGGAGGAAGTGTAGGGCTCGAGGGGTGGCGTGGGGGTGCAGGGTGGTAGTAGACGGTGGCAGAAGGCGGCGCAGGTCTAGGCTTGGTGGTTCAAGCGGCGGCGGGCGGCGGTTAGAAGAACGGGGAGCGAATGGGAGGAGGAGAAAAGAGAGAGGAGGGAGCTCGGGAAGGGGATGATAGGCTTCGAAAAATGTGGTAATGAAGGGCTGGTGGGATGGAGAAAAATAGGAGGGAGAAGAGAGGGGCAGGGATGGTCGGCGATCGGTGCTGCAGGTGGCAGGTGGTGGTCGGGTGGCAGGGGAGAAAGTGGGACGAAGAAGGAAAGGGAGAGAGCGTGCGAGGCTGTGGTCCAGGGCTGGTTTGACTCGAAAAGGGAAGGAAAATGACGGGGGAAGAGAGAGGGAGAGGGAGCAGGTGGTGGCGGTAGGTGCAGGGTGGCGGTCGGCGCTCGACAATGGTAGAAAAGAGAGTCGGGCGTGGGAGGAGGAAGAAAGGAGAAGAAGAAAGGGACGGGCGACTGGACCGACGCAGAAAAAGAAGGGAGCCGGCCGGTCCAGGGGCAAAAGAAAGGAGGGCGGGCTGGCGTGCTGGGCGGCGCACGGGGGAGAGAAGGGGGGAGGCGGGCCAAAGGCCCAACGCGCGAGGGAGAGGGGAGAGCAGGCCGGGCGGGCGGCCTAATGGGGAGAAAAAGGAAAAGAGAAGAAAGAAGAAAAGGAGAAAAGGAGAAGGAAAAGAAAAAGGAAAAATGGGGAAATAGGGGAAATAAATTAAATTAATTTATAAAATCATAAAATGTAATATTCTTGATAAATTATTTAATTTAATAATTTAATTTATTATAATCTAATATATAAGTTTAAAAAGGATAAAGTTGGTAAAATATTAGTTTGGAAAATTATTCAAATAAAATAATATGATAAATAGAAAAATATTTATTTTTAATTTATTAAATACTTTTATCCAAATTTACATACTCTAAAATCCATAAAATAATTAAAATAAATAATTTTACAAGCTAATTTTATTTCAAATAAAGTTATTTATTAAAATATAGGTTTTTGAAATTTTTGGGGTATTACACAACCTCTTTTCTTTTCCCTCTCTCCCTCGCGCGCATAGGGCTGACCCATTCCCTCATTTCCTTCCCTTGCTCGACCGGCTTGTAACCCCCTCCTCCTTTCTTCTTCCCATCTCCTTCCTTCTTCAATTGTCCTCCATGGCAGCCTGCTACCAGCCACCTACAACCGCCTGCAACCCCCCTAAAGCTCTAATCTCTCTCCCTCTCTCTCCCCCATCCCTTTCCTTTCATTTATGGGCTATACACACCCTTGAACCCTTCACTCGCGTGCCCTCATCTTTCCTTTTCTTTCTTCCTTCTCCCTGCCACCCTGCACCGTCGACTTACAGCCTTTACCCCTGTCCCCACCTAACCTAGCGCCCCTACCTCCCTTCCTCTCCCTCTTCTTTTTCTTCTTCTCCCCTGCCCATTTCTTCCCTCAAGCCTCTTCCTTCACTGCATGTCGAGCCCTTTTTCTCCCTTCTTCCCCTCTTCTCCTCCTCCCTTGTTTTTTCTTTTCCGCCTCCAACCACCACTTTTGCTGCCCAACCAACCACCACATACACCTCCTGACACCCCTTGATACCTCCTTGCACTACCAAGCCGCCACCACACGCCTCTATAACCCCTTTTCTCCTCCCTTCTTTTTTCCCCTTTATTGGGCTCCACCCTGCACCGCCATTCCGCCTCTTTCGCCGCCTCCATAGGCACCACTCTACCCCCTAGAACCTCCCTTACCACCACCCTTCCTCCCCTTGGTCAAAACCCCCCTTCTCCTCTTCTTTTCCCTTCCTTCTTCTTCTCCACCCATCCTTCTCCCTATTTTCCTAGCCCTACACCCTCTGTCTCTGCCTCCCGATCATCGACCCCCGACCACCACCCACGCCCCTACTCCCTCCCTGCACCCAGCCACCACCCTCACTCCCATCCATAAGCTCTCAACCCAACCCCAAAAACCTTAACCGAACTAACCCCTTCCCTTCTCCCTACTTCCCCTCTTTAACCCCTTCTTCCTTATTTTTATGCATGTTGCTCACGCTGCAATGCAGCATGAGTCTCCTACATCCCTTTGAGCCAAATTTTAGATTATTTTAATGTATAAAAATGGTTAGTATTAGGATGTATAAATTAATATTTTGGTAAAAAAATATTCTTTTGATTTTATACTTCAATTATGCTAGTTTTTTTATATTATTTTTAGGTATTGATTTTTACTAATCAAAGCTCAAACCTTAACCGAGTACTGGTAATGTTTAGTTATTGCTGGAAATAAGGTAATCATCACACCTTACTAAAATTTGTAGATCTATGTATACTAGCACATTAGGATTTTTAATATGCTTATGTACATGATGTACGATGTTAAGAATAATGTAATTAGTGGCATATGTTGGTTGCTGAAAATAAAGGCATATTAATTTATGTGTCATATGTAGAAATAATATTTAAGGAAGAAGCCTTATTGTTAGTGATAATGTTAAATACATAAGTATGACATGATGAATTAATATGGCCAATTGTTGCATAGATAATGTTAATATAAGCCCTATAGGTGTTTTAGTAATTTTTATTGTGCAAAGGGTGTGGCCTAAGTAAGTATATATATATAGTGGGTGTTAATGAGTATTAAAAATAAATAATAATAGGTGTTGGTGTTAGATGATGTATATGAACTATGGATATTAGTATTCTATGTGGTAAGGGTATTTTAGTAAATTTGGTATAATAAGTGTGAAATGGTAATTTATAAGAGTAAAGGGGGTAAAATGGTAAATTAATAAGTAAGAAGGGCATTTTAGTAATTTTATATGGAAAAGGGGATAACTTGGTAATTTTTGTGAGTAATAAGGTATTTGTGTAAATTAATTAAATGAGAAGGGTATTTTGGTGATTTTGTGAGAAGAAGGGACAGAGTGGTAATTTAATAAAGAAGAATGGTATTTTGGTAATTTAGCATGAAGGAAGGGTAACATGGTAATTTCGTGAGTAGAAAAGGGGTAAGGTGGTAAATACATAAGTAAGAAGGGTATTTTGGTAAATTGGTATAGAGAAAGGACAACCCGGTAAGTTCATGAGTAAATCAGTAAAATAGTAAATTAATAAATAAAAGGGGCAATTTGATAATTATAATAAGTAAGATGAGCGATTTGGTAATTTTAATAAGTAAGAGGGAAAACTTGGTGATTTTGATAAGTGAGAAGGACAGTTTGGTGATTTTAATAGGTGAGAATGGCAAATTGGTAATATTAATAAGAGGGGCAATTTGGTAATTTTGACAAGTGAGAAGGACAATTTGGTAATTTTAATAAGTATGAGGGGCAATTCAGTAATTTAACCAACCAAAAGGGTAATTCGGTAATTCTAATAAGTATGAGACCAAAAGGGTAGTTCGGCAATTTTAATAAGTATGAAGGACAATTTGGTTATTTAACCAACCAAAAGGGTAAATTGGTAATTCTAATAAGGGGTATTTCAGTAATTTTTGTAAGGATGCGATTAAGGTCAGATTATGTGTTATGTGATTATGTGTGCTTGGTTATGTGCTTGTATGGTTGTATCCTATATGGGTACGGTTTATATGCTAGTAACACAACTTGCTAAGCGGAGAGCCGAGGCAAGTTATATATGTGCTGTGATGTGTTTAATATGATGATGTGACTTGTGTTTCGCGTTATGCCTTATGTATAGTTGCCCTATATGATATGCATGCTAGGAGTCCTTAGTAGGATGGTGAAGTTGTGGGGAGATAAAAGAAGTAAAGAAATGGAGTGGTAAAGGGGAAATGAGAAAAACTTAAGTACCTTATGACTTATGGGTGGACAAATATAAGGATTATATGAATAAAATGATAGCTAGGAATAAATCTTGCTTGGAAAGTGAAAGGCTTTGCATGGGGCGGTAAATCTATGCATGGAGGTTTAATTTTATGTAGGAAAAGGTGACTTAAGGGGTAAGAAAGGTTAGGGAAGAGTACTTTGGGTGATTGGAATCTAAGAGTGAAAAATAGTACGTAAGTTGGTAGAAGTGTGCATGGGGGACTTAACTAGGGTTTTCGTGATCATATGTGGAGGATGGGAAGTAAGGTTATGATTTTGGGCACATATTGAGTGGAGTGATGGGGTTAGAAGCAAAGGGAGCATGGTGTCACGATCTGCTTATTTTTTTTCACATTTTTGTCTGGAAGGTTCTAGAATATTCTAGAGTTGCGTAGACTCTAGTAGAATTGTGTGAAAATGTATGGAACCTTGTGTAAATATTTAGAGACCTCATAAAATGGTGTAAAAATCTCTAGAATCCCAATGGCTAGAAGGATCGTGAAGGGTATTCTAAAATATCTTGTAATCTATAATGGTCTCTAGGAATATCTAAGGGTATGGAAGATCTAAAACCTTCCACCAAAGGAGGGAAAATGAGGGGGACCTCCACTATAAATAGAGGACCGCCCCATTTGCTCCCACCACCTCTCAAGTTGTAAGCCCTTTCCTCTCTCGTCAATAAGAGTATTCTCTTCTTATACACAAGCTCTCTCACTCTCTCTCTAAGTCTCCTAAACATCTTAAAGTGTTCTTACTCGTCTTTAAAGGCTTGGTAACAACCTTAGTGTGGGAAAGGCTGACTTAGTGAGCACTAAAGGTGTTACGCTTCTAAGTGTCATATGGGAAAGACTTAGGTGAAATAAGTCACCCTGTGACAATGGGTCATGTATGATAGGGAGAGGTTAGGCCACATAAGCCAAATATGGGTTTTTGAGGGAAACCCTAAAGGGTGATTGTGAGTTAAAATGAAGATATGGGAAAGTGGGGATTAACCCACATATTTAGGAGTTGGGGGTTGTGTGGTGAGTAAGGGAAAGGCGAGGAAGAATCCTTGGAGTCATAGGGTGAGTAAAGGTCCCAATATATGGAACAAAGCTTTTCAGGAGAGCTAGGATAGAGGGGTGAGAATGGGAAGTCGAGTGGGTCATGCATATTTAGTCGAGATTGCGTGTGGAATAAGATACGGGTAAAACACTAAATACTTAAAGTGAAAGATTATCGAGTCAATCCCAGGTGAGGATAATTTTCGGTCCACCAGCTATAATAGTGGTCAGGTGTGTCTTGCCCTGTGGAGTGTTTTCCAGTCCACCAGTTATAATAGTGGTCAGGAGTGTTTTTCCCTATGGAGTGATTTCCGGTCCACCAGCTATAATAGTGAGGGTTCCAAGCTCGATAAACCAAACTTTGCACCATAATAAATTACGGGAAAGATACTAACTACTTACAGTGGAACACCATATAAGTCAGGGCCTGGCGAGGATAATTTTTGGCCCACAAGCTACAATAGTGCTTAGGCGTGCTTTTCCCTGGAGCGTTTTCCGATCCACCGACTATAATAGTGGGGTCCCCGCACTCGCGTGGATATAATTCGAGAGATGATGATTGAATAACGATTAACTAATGGCTTGTGACCAAAAGTATTGTCTTCACGTTTATGATCCATTTATATGTATAAGTTTGACTTCGGTGCCTATCCTTGCTTGGGTATATGATGGAATTGCTAACTATATGGAGTTTGTGTTATGCATTTCTCATTGTATGTGGTGTTGCCCTGTGTATTAGTCATTATGTCGGTTATGATTTTCCTAAGCCTGTGTGTATTATTGATTTTATATCATTTTATGTATGATATGTTGCATGCGGGTCATGCCTTTCAGTTTAGTATAAAGGGTTATTCGGTACCATAGTAGTGAAGGATTCTATTTATTAGCCCCTACCTATTCAATGAGTACCGTCCCTTGCAAGTGCTATTCAAGCTGGTATCAGGTATGAGTGTAGGGATTGTCCAAAAAAATTTGAGGGTTTCTTTTTAAATCTTATTATTTCCTTATTTAAACATTTTATTCTCGTAACCACTAACAGTGGGTTTTCATCCTTTATAATGTCTTTATCGCGCTACTCTAATTTAAATAAAAGTGAATTTGTGTGAATTATATCGTGGTGCTTTTTAGCCCTAGAACTCAGTACTAGAACGGTAGAAAAAAACCGGTCTGGTACTAAGTGTGGCAGTAACATCCTCGAAATTTATAATTCTTACTTTCGCTAATTTTTGAATAAAATGAAAATTTTCAGTAGTAAATTTTGGGATGTTACAAGGAGAGTGGTCCATTGGGTGCATGGTGATGCAGGGAAGAGGAAGGGAGGGTATGGCGATGGCAGCACAGTGATAGCAGTATCTGTTCGGGCAATATGAGTAAGGGTCGGGGTGAACGATAGAGAAAAAGAGAGAAACTAAGGGAGTGGGAGGGGTATTTATAGGTGTAAGGGCCAGGGAAGTAGATAATATAGGGAATAAGACAGGGGTAGGGTTGGTAGCTACCAGTCGGTGCAGCAGTGAGATAGGGGAAACATGGGAAGGGTTTCACATGGCTAGGGGAGTAAGTGAGGGGTTGTGGGGTTGTAGGAGGGAGAGGGACCATGCATGGTCATTCTTACTACATGCTTTGTAAATCCATGTGCAGCATCGCACCAGTAACCATCGCGCAAGGAAAGGAGTAGAGGAGAGAGAGGAGGGAAGGCTAGAAAGTAACCATGTGCAACATTGCGCAAGTCGGGGGAAGAAGGAAGGGGTAGAAGGGGAAAGAAGTAGAAAAGAGAGGGAGGGAAAAGGAAAAGAGGTGGAAATGGTGCGCCCAGGATGGGTCGCTTGGGGGGGAAATAAAGGAAAAAAGAAGAATAACAGTTGGGTCAAGGTTGAAGAAAAATAGAAAAGGAAGAAAAAAAGGGGAAAAGAAAAAAGGAAAAATGGAGTGGTATGGTGGTTTGGAATTTTTTGAAGTTTTAGAAATAATAAAAATTAATAATAAATATTTCTTATTAATTTAGAATTTATTATTATTATTCACTTATAATTTATCTTAGGTTAGAAAATAAATTTAGCCTCTACTACCTAGATTCCTACATCATTTTTCTTCTTTTATGACCATTATTATTATTATTATTATTATTATTATTATTATTATTATTATTATAAATGACATATATAATTAAACCATATCTAAAAATTTCTTATTTTATTATTAAATCCTAAAATAAAGTATTGGGGTAATACAATGGTGCTCTTCGATGTTCTATTCAACCTAATATATGTTATACATATGAATAGAATGTCATATGAATTAGATCCAAAATTTGGCAAAAATAATATGTGAATTAGTAAATCCAAGGCCCTTATGTTTCTTTCTCTAACACTATGCATATGGTGGGTTGTATTTTCATAAATATAGGAGCCCATATTTCCTATCTTTCCCATGTTTTCTCTTGATGTTTCATCACATGACTTTTCTTTTAGGGTATTGTATGATGATACATCTAGTTTTCCATGACTCCGAGCTTTTATCCTCATAGTTTGCTTCTTTTCCTTCTTTTTCTAACCAAATTGTTTTGATTTCATATTTTCTTGTAAAACTAGGCCAGTAGAAAAAACTCGAGGAAAGATGTTCAATTGTCATAATAAATATATAAAGTTGGGACGAGATACATCAATTTATTTCAAAAAATATGCACCTATCAAATACTCCCATACTTGAATTGTTGCTTTCCCTCAAGCAACACAAGCATAAAAAGTATTAGAAGTCCCAAATATCAAGTAATATATGATCCCTTCTTCCAATAATCAACAAGAAATATGCATAGTTGGCATACAAAATGCACCTATTTCACCAGGACTCGAAATAATGAAATGTAAACATATAGAAAATGATTTTTAAACTCATTTGAGATTGTATACATGACAACCAAGTCACCATCCAATCCAAGTTTTAAGTCATCATGTGAACAAATATGAAGAATTAAGCCACTAGATTCTCACTTGAAGCATGTGGGAGCACTCTACTCTCATGTGTCTCGCGTTTGTGTTTACTCTAAAAAATTATACTAACGATAATGACCAATCATTAGCTTATCACTCTTCTCTATTTACTACTTCTTATAAATTGAAGCATGCAAATCAAGAGGTATTTTATTTGATTGTAATGGGGCTAGGGCTAGGCCTGAAGGTAGGATAAATTATAGGATTGTGGTACAATGTCTATCACTAATGAGGCGTCCGACTTCCACAATTCCAACTCTTTATGATTCTCAACTTCACCTTTTCTTCAATTATTTTTCTATCTCCAATTATCACCTCCTATACTACAAGCATCTACTAGGATGCTATTTTTTTGTTTAACTTGATCCATGTGTTCACCGGATAGGTGCATTTTATGTTCCATCATACCCACCACAAGGGCTTAGTGATTTCACAATTCACCCATTAATTTACACATAGTACCTCAAGTATTTTTATTTTATTTTTTTATAATAATTAAATTTACTATTCACCAAATAATACTAACACACCTCTGTGATTAGAGATTCAACCAACTTGACACCTCATTACCAGATTGTGCTCCACTAGCCATAAACTAAGGAGCGAGATAGGACATGGATAATCATCTACTACACATGTAGGTTAGATATCAAGAAAATAGGCTTAAAAGCTCGATAGGGCTCTGCAAAGGAAAAGTTGTAATAGGTAGGCTATTCGGCTAAGTAGTTAACAATAATAGAATTATATCTCTATCATCTTAATGTCTGCAATAACTTCATGTAGACTCGAAGAGAATAATGATAAGTTCTAGTTTCACACACTGTCGAATAATAATACACAAGAATAAAAAAATTATTAGATAAAAAGTATATCCATCACTAAGGCTCAAAAGTTTGCCAATTTTTGTTTCTTTCATGCCTAGTCCTTTTTTCTATAATGGCTATCAAATTGTCATGTTATAGATATTCGGTAGTGAGATGCAACCAAAAAATTACAAATCATTTTTTTCTTTTCTTTTCAGAAGCATGTTATTTTTACTAATATATATATATATTGCCTCAGCCACTCATACACACTAAGTGCAACACCCTAAAATTTACTACTAAAAAAAATTATTTATAATAGATGCATAATACCAAAATAGTTGGGTGTTACCGTCGTAATTGCCACAAGTACGGCTTACCTAAGCACTATTGCGTCAGTCACAAGAAAAAATATTAGGATGTAAAGCATACCATATAGAAAAAGATAAAACTTCATAAATATCAATGCGATTTGGAGATTAACTTCGAGTATAATATATAAAATACAAATAAAGAGATACCATGGATCTAAGAGCTTAAAAATGTATTCAAGTAAAACTATCCTTCAGATAACATGGCTTTATGCCCAAAAATCCTAATACAAAATTTACTCTACCCTACACAAAGCATCATAAGTTGTAAAATCATCCACTAGGTCCCCGTCGACCCATACATAGGCATCCAATTTGTCTACTTGTGGGATTGAGTAGAGCCCATAAAAATGATGGTCAATACACTATGCACTAAGTAAGGTGAAAATACAACCGAGTAGGGGATATAGATAATTACATACATTCATAATGGAAAGTACACATGCGATGAACATAAAATAATGTAAGGTAATTATTGGTCCAACTCTCATTGTTAGATATAACATAATTCTTTTTTTTTTATTTACGTCGAGTTCAAGGACCTTACTATTCTTAAATCAATTGAACTGTCTAAACCACCTCTCAGGGACAACACAATTAGGCCACTATTATCATCTGGTGGAACAAACTCAATACCTTTTAACGCATAAGGCACCCGAGTCACTATTTTTAAACTGATGGAATGTTCTAGAGCACCTCTCAGAGATAACACACCTGAGCCACTATTATCGTCCAATGGATGAACCTAACACCTCGATCCTGACTAATGTAATCTTCTACTTTAAATAATTATTGTCTTATCCATTATTTGCTTATATCAAATCACGTTCTCATTCATGTTGAGTTTAGGGACCCATGAGTATTAATTAGGTGGAATATACCAATGCACCTCTCAGGAAAAAAATACACTTGAGCTACTATTATTGTTCGGTGGAATAGACCCATAAGCCTCAACCAAATTCATGTGATATTTCACTTTAAATGATTAATGTCTTATACATAATTGTTTTGATAAGTATAAAACACAATTTAATCAATTATTTCACAAACACATAGTTAACAAGGCCACTCTCAAGGACTTAGGCTCATATACTTCCTAAGAAACCCTAATTTCACATTTTATGTATAAATTATTCCCTATTTCTATTTTATCCACCAAATTTAGTATCACTTCCTAAAATATTATCATTATTAACATATCCAAAAATCAACACCTAACTACAAAGTCTTACACATGTGATAACAGCTTTACCTCAAAAGTTATTACTCATAAGGCTTACAAAATCCTAATTTCACAAGCACGTTGTAACTTTTGCTTATAAGACTCTTATGGTTACCAAATTTAATATAAATTCCTAAAATACCGTTACTAATGATATATCCAAAAATTGTGGTTTAAATCTAACATTTCACACATGGAATAATAACATCACCATTTTAGGATTACCATTCTCAAGTTAATCCATTTTCTCATATTATGAAACCCATGCCATTTTTATTTACTACAAATATTTTGCATGATATTATTAGCAAATTTTAAATCATATAACGCATTAAAAGACCAAAATATTCACATTAACCCCTATTGACCAAAATGCCCTTAGAGGTAGCCAAAAGCTCTTATTTCTTGAAAACCTTATATATATTTGGTATCAATATTTTCAAATCCTCTATTTATTACCGTACATCTTAAATATACTCATTTTTTCACTTATCATGCTATATCAAATCCATATGAAAATACCATATATCATAACAACTCACTTAGGTATTTTCACATAGTACTTACCGTAATAATACCACATGCTCCTTATCTTACTCATTTTTTCATCATATAATATCATATTCTCATATCATGACATTAACAACATGTTTTTAAAACATATACATAATAACATGATAATACACATAATCGTACAAGGTATTTAACACAAAACCCTAACAACGATTAGTATCCTTATAGGAAAAGACACCGGTCTATAAGCTCGCATCCCATCCTACCTCCTCTTGAATTTCTAAAAAATCACCTAATAGACAATAATAAAACACCATTATAACTTTATGATATGTTTAAGGAAAAATAGAGGAAGGAATACCAACAGGCGTAAAAGCCAAGGGGGTGGAAACAACATAAGATGTTGTTGCAAGTGGTAAGGGAATAACAAAGGAAGCTGAAAGTGGGGGAGGAGAAAAAGTGGAAGTGGCCAAAGGTGGTGGGTGAGGATCGTTAGCTTTTGTCAGTCCACAAGGGAGTGTAATGATTGAGGGGGCTAAAGATGGGGATGTGCTTCAGTGGTTGATGCCGAGGTAAGGGAAGGGGAAATGGTAGTTTGTGTCATTGCTAAGGAGAGGGGAGCGGTGAAATGGTTGAAGGCAGTATGGGTGTTTGGTGAAGCTTGTTGGTGTTAGAGGCGAGGGAATGGTGAAAGATGCCAAATGTGGTGGATGGTGGAGGAAATAGGAGGCTTTTGTGGGAGTTTCTAAAGTAAAATGGGAGGGAACAATGGTTTTGGTTAGTGGTTGTGGTGTGGTTTCGGTGGAAGTTACCAGTACGTCACAAGGAGACGTGACAAGGGCTACTGGTGGTGGTTTTTATGGTGTGTTTGGCAATGACGAAAAGGAGGGAGATGGAGGGAAAAGGAAGCATTTGGTGGTGATAATCTCTATGTAAAAGAGAGGGAGGAAGGAGGTTGCTTGAGGGAATTTAATATGTTATATATACACACATGTACGCAGAGAGGGAGATGGGATTAAGGCACAATCAGCAGAAAAGTCATGGCCAACCCATGAACGTAGAAGGATGGAGTTGATGGGGTATGGTGTAGATGATGTCAATATGGAAGGGAAGGGGCATTGTCCAAGGACAATGGTTCATGTAGCAAGAAAGGGAGAAGAAAAGGAAAAAGGATATCGATAGGTGGGGAAGAAAAAAGAAAGTAAAAGGGAAAAGAGGGAGAGTGATTAGGTTTGGTTTTATAATTAAAATTAGGTTAAGGTATTAGGATAATTAATTAAATTAGGGTTAAAAATAAATATTAATAACCCAAGATAAAAATTAGGGTTAAGTTAAGAATTATAATTAAATAGTTATGGGAAGGTGGAAATATCAAATTTGTTTAGATTAGAATTATGTTACGATATTAATTAATCAAGATTAAGATTAGCTAAAATTTAGGGTATTGTACTTAGGCTATCAATTAGAGATCTCTTTCATTGTCTATTCTTAAAATGTCATATTATGAACTTGTTATTCCTTCATTTTTTTCCCCAATAAAAATAAAATAAATGCCACTCAAAAAGAACAAAATGATTGCAAGGCACACTTAAAAAGAAAAGAAAATTTGAAAAGAAAACATCACAATAAATGAAAATAAAATGATAAAAAAATAAAGATAGTACATCCCGCATGCTTAGAGTATCCATTGTCCTCGATGACTAGACCATAGAAATACAAATCAGGGGAAGGGGTGGGACCTAACAATGATGAGGACGAGGGTGTAATGCCTCAAATTTTAGCTAAATCTAATATTGAGTAATTAATATCATAACCTAAATACTCAAAATATTTATATTTTTACCTAACCTTAATCTCTATTCTAAATTATTAATACTTTAACCTAAACCTACCCCTGGATGGTTGTTAATTAAATTATCCTCATACCCTACCATAAATTATTTTTACTTGAATCTAATTCTAAACCTACACTTAGTTTCCTACCTCATTTTCCCTTTTCTTTTTTATTTTCCTTCCTTTCTTCTTTTATCCTCATAATTCTAGTGTATGATGGTAGCCATAAATAATTTCTGATGATCAATGTCTTGTATACTTAACTTATATAGAATTAAAAATTATGCACACAGATTACGGTTTGAGTGGGCCTTTGTGATTCTGTCTGATTGATTTACAAGTTTATTACTATACATATGCTAAGTACTTGTTGTACAAGATGCCCTCCCTCTTGTTGCAAACAACGGTCATGACTCCATCTATTATGGACCATGGCTCTAAAAGAAGCTTCTCTGAAAGATACATTTTTTCCTTTTATATCTATATATAATAAAACAGAATAGGAAATTTAGTAAACTAACCAAGTTGTGTGAGCCTTACAACATAATTATTAGAACCTCTCCTTTTTCTTTTTCTAATTAAGCCACAATCGGGTGCTTATGCGCATTTTATTTCTTATTGTGGTGTCATTAACTGCTCTAACCTGCTTAACTATATTGTTACATTATTCAGTATGTAGCGTACTGATTACCATTATCATGGGTCTTGCTCATTTCCATGAGCAGTTTCCCCTTCCGAGCCCGTGTATACAAATGAGGATTCTCTAATTACCACTTATGATGATATGATCAGGGTAAAGTAATGCAATTGTGTCCAGGGTTGGGGGCTGGAGAGAGTGACATATGGCTGATGTCCTTTCCACCTTTCCAATTTTAATGTTTTATTCATGTTGAACATTGTATGTGTATTTTAGCATTTCTTTAGAAACAAACACTTAAACTTTATTATGTTATGAAATGATACCTTATTATGCTTATCATGGGTTGTACCTATTTTTGTTTTGCCTTGTAGTTGGTGCAAGGATAGCCTGGGGCCAATGTAACACCCCCAAAATTCACTACTGAAAAATTTTATTTTATTAAAAGATACAGCGGAAGCAAGAAAACAAAACTGTGAATTTCGGGGATATTACCACCACACTTAGTACTAGACCGGTTCATTCCTACCGTTCCAGTACCAAGTGTTAAGGCTAAAAGAATAAAATACAAATTGCTAGAAATTCAAACCATATCGAAATCAGAGTAGCGCAATAATATTTTACAATAATAGAATCCACCAATGGTGGTTAGAAGAATACAAGTTACATTTAAACTAGGAATTAAAATGAGAAAGAAGGGAACCCAATAAATTTCTGGACAATTCATATGCTATTTCCCGTTGCTCACTTGAATAGCACATGAAACGAACCTACAATGGACATTTCCCATTGAATAGGTAGGGGCCCACAAATGGAACCCTTTAGTACTATGGTACTGAATAACCTTTTAAACCACACTGAAAAGTAGGCCGACAATACAATACATGATGCAAAACTATATACACATATAATAAGAAACGCGTACACAACATCCACATTCTTAACAAGTCCATCACACATTAATAGGTCAGAACGTGACATCAATACTTTTGGGGCTTAAGCTAATAATCAATCAGTATTCCATTATCTCTTGAATTATATCCATGTGAGTGCGGGAACCCCACTATTATAGCCGGTGGACCGGAAACATACAGGGCAGAACGCTCCTGACCACTATTATTTGATGGTGGATTGGCCTCCAGGGCAGAAGGCTCCCGGTCACTATTATCACTGGTGGATCATTCTGGCCCCGACTCACATGGTGTTCCATTATAAGTGATTAGTATTTTCCATTATTTATTCACATCCAAATTAGATTTATTAATTTTAGAATCCCCCACTATTATAGTCGGTAGACTGGAATACATATAAACATCTTCCATGGCAAAACGCTCTTGGGCCACTATTTTATCCGATGGACCGGTACTCATAAACATCTTCCAAGGTAACACGCTCCTGGGCCACTATTATATCCGGTGGACTGGTGCTCATAAATATAATTCAACTAGACCCACCTCGTTAGTCTTTCACTTTCATGATTAATGTTTTCCCTTTTAATCATCACATCAATTCCATTTATTTGCCTCAATGGGGAGATCAATATCTTGGGAAACAAAGGTACACCAGTCATATCGGTTCATACAAGCTACTCAGTACCCTTCAATCATCAATCCAGGGGCGCAAATGTACCCTGGTCATATTGGTGTACACGGCTAATCAATACCCTACTGACAAGGACACCTAATCCATAAGTACGTATACCTCCTAAATAGGTCTGTAGAGCTAGATAGAATAGAAGTAGGGGCTTGGCTGGGGCACAAAGGCACGCCAGCAAATACCAAAATAATTGTGGGATAAACCACGTCTTTAGGGTAGCGACTCCTAAAGAGCCACGATTCCCAATCTCGAGGTCTTTCACTTTAATTATTAGTGTCTTACTTAAGGTGATCACGAAAAGCACAACAAGCAGGTACTTATTCACTTTTAATTGCTTCTGATATCATTAGGTACGCCTTATTCATTCAATTATCCAAGATAACTTAGAGGAATCATTAAGGCCATCATGATCTCGCCCAATTCTAATTCAGGGTTCGTTCATGTGATGCAAACTGATTGTCAGATTACTATATTACCCTCCATGTTGCATAATTATCAAATTACCTTTGCTCGTATTAGGTTACCGAGTTATCATCCACACTTATTAAATCACCAATCACCCTTCATATTCGTTACACTTGTCAAATTTCCCATTTAGTTGGTTAGAATACCAAATTGCCCTTCTCCTTTATTATATTTACCAAACTGCCATTTAGTTGGTTAAATCACCAAATTGCCCTTCTCCATTATCATAATTACCAAATTGTCATTCTCAATTATTATAATTACCAATTTACCCTTTGGTTGGTTAAATTACCAAGTTGCCCTTCTCCATTATTATAATTACCAAAATACCCTTTGGTTAGTTAGATTACCAAATTGTCCTTATCCATTATCATAATTACTAATTTGCTATTTAGTTGGTTAAATTACCCAATTTCCCTTCTCCATTTGGTTAGATTACCGAATCACCCTTCTCCTTTATTAAATTACCATTTTACCTTCTTTTACACCAAACTACCATTTTACTCTTATACTTTATTAAATTACCATTTCACCCATTTACTTACAAAATTAATATATTATCCCCTTTACTTACAAAATTATCATTTTGACCATTACTTTCAAAATTACCATAATACCCTTTTTCTTATAAAATTACCATTTTGCCACTTACTTCCAAAATTATCATAATACCTTTTTACTTACAAAATCACCATTTTGCCCTTATTACACCACTTTTACTAAAATACCCTCACTACATAAAATATTAATATTAATGTTCCATTATCATCATCCAACCCCACAAACTATTATTATTCAACATAATCTTCATTAAAACCCACACATATTAGGCCACACTTTCACACAAGATATATTACTAAAATGCCCCTGGGGCTCATAATAACAATATATATGCATCAATGGTCACAATAACATAACATATCATAGATAAGTATTTAACATTTTTATTAATAACAAAACTTCTTTCTTAAGCATTATTTCTGCACATGGCACATAAATTAGCATACTTTCCTTTTTATCAATCAATATAAGTAACTTCATATATTATACTAAACATCATATATCATGCATAAAAACATATTAAAAACCCTAAAGTTCTAGCATATATTTAAGTGAGGTTTAACGATTACCTTATTTCCCATAAAAATCAAACCTTACTGGTATTCCATTTAAAGATTCAAGCTTTGATTAGCAAAATCAATACCTAAAAATAATATCAATAATTATCATATTAGAGTAGAAAATCCAAGGAATAAATTTTATAAAAACTTAATAAATGACATACTTAACCATTATTATACCTTAAAATTATTAACAAAATAACCCAAAGGAAGGAAGCAACTCACGCTGCTCATGCAGCGTGAGCTGCATGCAAAACAAGGGAGTAGGGGGTCGAAGGTGGCATAAGGAGAAAGGAGGGTGTTGTTTTTCCGGTTGGGGTTTTAGGGCTAGGAAAGAGGGCAGGTGGAGGAGAGTTAGGGGAAGGGATGGGTGCAGGGGTGGAGTGGGGTGTAGGTGGTGGTCGGGGATGGGTGATCAGTGGCCAGAGGTAGTGAAGGCAGCGGCGGCAAGGCTGCAAAAGCGCTGCAGGAGTGGCAGCGAATGAGAATGAAGGAAAAGGGAGGAGGAAAAGGAGAGGTTGTCGGGGTTTGTTCTGACCAAAGGAGGTAAGGGGTGGTAAAGGAGGTTGTAGGGAGTGATTTGGTGGCTTGGGTAGCGGCCGAAGTGGTAGGACGGTGGCAAATGGAAGAGGAGCAGGGTGGTTGCTAGGAAGGGAGAAAAAGGAAATGAGAGGAAGGAGGGGGCTACAAGGGGCTTGAGGGGGTGGCATGGTGGTGTAGGGTGGGAGTAGGAGGCGGTAGAAGGCGATTCAGGTGGTTGGTGTGGTGGTAGAAGCGGCGGAGTAGGGTGGCGGAGAAAAATAGGGGAGAGGATGAAATGAGAAGATAGGGAGATAAAGAGAGGTTAGGAGAGGGGATGAGGGCTAAAAAATGGGGCAAGAGAGAGGCTGGTGAGTAGAAGAAGAAGGAGAGGGAGAAGAGGGGAGCAGGTGGCCCATCGGGGCAGGTTGCAAGGGGCAGGTGGTTGTCGGGGTGGGAAGGAGAGGGAAGGAGAAGAAGGGAAAGAAAGAGGTATGGGGCCGAGGGTGTAGGGTTGGTTGGGTCCGGAATGGGGAAGAAATGGAGGGAGAGAGAGGGAGAGTGGTAGGGAGGAGTTGCAGGGTGCGTGCTCAAGGTGGTTAGGTATGGAGGAAGAAGAATAATGAAGAGAAGGGGCAAGCTGGTCGGGCGAGGGAGAAAGGAGAATGGGTCGGCAGCCCAACAGGCAAGGGGGTGTAGGCCACGGTCTGGTGGCCCGAAGAGAAGAAAAAAGGAAAAAGAAGGAAAAGAGAAAAAGGAGAAAGAAAAGAATAAAAAGGAAAAGGAAAAATAGGGAGAAAAATAGATAAAATAATTTATGGATTAGTAGAATATAATATTTGTAGTAGAGAAATAAATTTAATAATTTAATTTAATATAATTTAATATATTGGTTTAAAAAGGTTGATTTTAGAAAAATATTGGTTTAGAAAATTATGTAAATAGAATGATTAGGATAAAATAATAAAACATTTATTTTAATTTATTAAATATTCATATCTAATTTTATATACTCAAAAATTAATAAAATAATTAAATTAAATAAATTTAAAAGCTAATTTATCTTAAATAAAATCTATTTATTAAATGATAGTTTTTTAAAATTTTGGGGTATTCCAACCAAATGTATACAAATTACAGCGCTAAAACCCCCTCTTATAATTAGATGATGTTGCGTTAAAAATAAAAATAAAAAAATCAATGGTTATTTTTAGGGGTGTTACAAGATGGTATTAGAGCCACGGTTATGACAGCCGCGATTGGCATGTAAAACACTTGGTTACAATAAAGTTTTCCTTAAGTTTTAAAATGGTTTTTGTACCTTGGAAATTTTATTTTTGACAATAGACCGGAATCCACTGGTGAGGAAACGTAAATGGGTAGTCTAGGTAACCTCCAAAAGGAGAATGTGTGAATAGTGTTTAGTGAACCATAAGGTTTAAACCTAACACGCCTCTTGTTTTGCAACCAACTGACCGAGATAAACGAATGGGTTGGGTGCCTAGAGGCCTTCATGGAGTTTGTGTAACGCCAACCCCAACTTCAACCACCACCCCTACCTCCACTTCATCATCAAAAGGGCATCGAGGAGGACTAGCTAATAGGGTCATTGGACACCATCCTCCATTGTATGCTGGCAAGGAGGATCCTATTATTCTGGAGGGGTGGATCTTGGAAATGGACCGCACAATTGAGGCAGTCAATTATTCCTCGGCTCGACAATCTAGCATCATGTCATTCTTCCTTCGAGGTGTTGTAGATGCTTGGTGTGTAGGGTGTCATACCCGGGACTACCCATAGATGTCTTGGGAGGATTTCAAGATAGAAATATGCTCCAATTTCTACCTAAAGAGCCTCAAAAGGAACAAGATTAAGGAATTCATGCATCCCACCTAGTTAGGCATGATGGTGAGGTAGCATTATGCTTGATTCACTGAGCTTCTAAGGTTAGCCTCAGGGATAGCAGCCATCAAACCAATAGTAGTTTTCTAGTTTGAGCAAGGGCTCCATTTTAGTAGCTGTCGAATGATGGGGGCAGAGACTTTTCCTTATTTGGCTACCCTATATGAGCAGGCGCGTATCACAACCACCATGTTTCAAGAGCAATCATTTATCCTAGAGAAGAGAAGGTCGGAATTTCATGGTTTTAGAGGAAGGACCCAACTCTAAGGAGGGGAACCCTTAGGACATCAACAAAGGGGACTAATCAGGAACTAGAAGGCACCAAGGGGGTTTTCTTGTCGACATTGTGGTAGGAACCACCCTAGATGGGATTATGGAGGTATACTATCGAGTTGTAGGATCTGTGGTTGGCCAGGCTACTCACCTTTTAACTACTAGTATCAGAGAAGCCCACATCAACCTCAGGGATATTAATTCTATCAGAGGGGACCTTTGATGCAACAACCATATACCTACCAGCACCCTTCCTACCAGGCACCTCCTCAGCAATATCAATAGAGGGCACATACTCTAATCGGTGTGCAGAATTGGGAGGTTAAGGGGAGGTTGTAGGGGTCCCATCCTTTTCCTCAATAAGGTGATTAGGCTCATAGTACTAAAGTATACCGAGGGGGTTATTAGGGAGGTCAATTAGGTAGACGCTTGAACGCCATCAGCCAAGCAAAGGCTAATAGACACCTTGATGTGGTTATGGGTATGTCTACCATCCTTTCTCTACCAATGCATGTAGTGTTTTATTTGGGTGACCATTTGTATTTTGTGTCTACTACTTTTATTTCTAGGACTAACTTTTCACCATTTTCTAGTGTAGCCATATCTGTGATGTTACCCTTGGGGGATAGGACGGATTGCATTAGGCTCTACTCAAAGGTGGCCTTAATGATAGGCGGGGTAGAATTCCTAGTGGACTTGGTTGAAATGGATCTAGGGACTTTGATGTCATACTAGGGATGGATATGTTGGGGAGATACCGCACAATGATAGAATGCACATAGGAACATGTAATGATGCGAGGCCCAAGGGGTACTAGGGTTTTGTACAGAAAATGCAATCCTGAGCCCAACACCAAGGCAGTGTTTGCAATCGCATTGCACGCATTAATGCAGAAGGGGTACTCGATGTATCTGTGTAGTGTCTAGGAGTTGAACAAGGATTTTTTGACCCTAAATGATATTCTTATGGTTCGACATTTTTGATGTGCTTCCAAGAGAGATCCTAGGTATGCCGCTAGTGCACGAGATCGACATTACCATCGACCTAGTGCTAGGGCTAAACTTGTGTCAAGGAACTCTTACAGGAAGACACCTGTGGAGTTGAGGGAGTTGAAGACTTAGCTTAAGGAGTTGTTGACCCATGGATATATGCGCCCGAGTATATCTCTATGGGGATCACCCATCTTGTTTGTGAAAAAAAAAAAGAGGATAGGAGCCTCCATCTCTGCATTAACTACCAAGGGTTGAATTAGTTGATAATCAAGAACCGGTGTCCACTTTTAAGAATTGACGACCTAGCTATAGGGCGTGACTGTCTTCTCAAAGGTCAACTTGAGATCAGGCTATCACCAGTTACGCATTGTGAATGTTCACATCATGAAGACAACCTTTTGGATGTGATATAGGCACTATGAGTTCACAGTGATGCTTTTTAGGCTGACTGATGCACCTGTTGTCTTCATGGACTTGATGAAAAAGAATCTTTAAACTGTTCCTCGACCAGTATGTAGTGGTATTCATCGATGACATCTTGATGTACTCCCAAGGAAGGGAGGAACATGAATAACTCCTTCACATTTTTATGTCTCTCCTTCAAAAGCACCACCTGTACACTAAGCAAATTTTGTGGTGGTCATAGAATGGAAGACCCCCATGTATGTATTAGAGGTTTATAGCTTCCTAGGTTTGGTCCGATATTACCGATGCTTTGTTCAGAATTTCTCATGGATTACCTATCCCCAGAAACACCTATTAAAGAAACCTACTAGGTTTCATTAGGATGAGACTTTTGAATAGGCATTCTAGGAAGTGAATAAATGCCTAACTACAACACCTATTCTAATATCGTCAGCTGTATTTGAGGGACCTAAGGTATAATATGAAGTGTCCAAGCATGTGTTAGGGTACATATTGATGCGGTACGATAGGGTGGCCACATGCGCCTCCTATAAGCTAAAGTGGCATAAATAGAACTACCTAACTCATAATTTGGAATTATTCGTAGTTGTTTTCACACTAAATATCTTGAGGCATTGCCTATATGGGACAAGGTATAGAATCTTCATCGACCACAAGAGTCTTAAATTGTAACACCCCCAAATTTACTACTGAAAAATTCCGTTTAAATCAAAAGGTTTAGCGGAAGTGAAAGAATTAAAATCGTAAACTTGGGGGTATTACCGCCACACTTAGTACCAGACCGGTTCACTCCTACCGTTCTGATACTAAGTGCTAAGGCTAAATCTGATCATCAATAAGTACGTAGTATCATAAAACGCAAGACGACATTTAGCATAAATCATTAATAAGATATAAGTCAAACAGAAGTTTGAATACGATTTAGGATTACAACCCCATAATATTTTTTTCTTTAAAACGGGAACGTAATACAAAATATAGTTACCAAAACAATTCCCAAAAAGAATCAGTATCCGGATCGCCTACTCACTCAAGTCAAGCCTTCCACCCCAAAATAGTACCCGATCATAGACCTGCACAGGAGGTCTGCTCCCCACCATCGGTGGATCATCACAGGACCCATTCAATCAAGGTAGTATCAGTACGGGTCCAATACTGAGTAAGGGCGCAGGTGCGCTAAGGCCAAGCATACCGTCATGCAACATAAAATGCACAACATAATCACATAAGCAACATGTAATATTATGGATGATGTAGGTCGGTTATGGTCCAGTCCAACTTCTTCTTTTCATAACTCTGATAATTATAGTCGATTCACATCATAATCGTTATGAATCTATGAGAATACGGGAACCCCACTATTATAACCGGTGGATCGGTCACTTATAGGGCAGAACGCACCTAACCACTATTATATGCCGGTGGATCGGTCTCTAGGGCAGAACGCTCCTGGCCACTATTATGCCGGTGGATCGGTCTGGCCCCAACTCTTATGGTGTTTCACTGTGATTATAATGTATCTTTCCATGATTTGTTTATAAGTCATTTCACACCATAATCTTTGTTAATCCATGCGAGTACGGGAACCCCACTATTATAGCCGGTGGATCGATCACTTATAGGGCAGAACACACCTAACCACTATTATATGCCGGTGGATCGGTCTCTAGGGCACAATGCTCCTGACCACTATTATGCTGGTGGATCGGTCTGGCCCCGACTTTCATGGTGTTCCACTGTAAGTATATAGTATCTTTCCCGTGATTTAATTACAACATACTGTTCGGTTTGTTGAGCTCGGGATCCCCCACTATTATAGCCGGTAGATCGGTCACTTATAGGGCAGAACGCACCTAACCACTATTATACGCCGGTGGATCGGTCTCCAGGGCACCCCGGCACCTGGCCACTATTATGCCGGTGGATCGGTATGGGCCCGGCTCAACAATCTTACTCTTTAAGTAATTAGTATCTTATTCATGTATTATTAAATAAGGTTCCACCCTTGACATGCATGTCTACTAGTCTCTACTTCTTCCCTTCGAGGAGGCCCGTCCCATATCTTGAGACTGTTATCCCTTTCTCACGCCCGATGTCCATCCCCTCTTACTCTTATACATAAGGAAACGTAGTAAGGGCACACTCTCCCGAGAATGTGGGCTAACCCTAACACAATGATATCGGTCCCGCATGTCCTCACCCCTCTAGGGCTCCTCCTTGGAAAACCCTAATTTGGGCCTATATGGCCCAACTCTTTCTTACTCATCCTAACTTTACTTTGTTCCTTGTCTCGCACCCCGTCTCTACTAAGAAATTCCCAAAATATATCCCTTTATTCCCCAACTCCGCATGTGATCGCCAAACCCTAGTTGGCCACACCAAACCCTAGCACTTGACTTCCTCCCCACGTAGCCTCCCCTATTTGCCCCAAAACCTCTTCTCTCATTTAGAAGCCCATACTCATCCTTTATACAAGTGGACTCTCACTCTCAATCCCCATACTCCACCCTTCCTTAATCGCCTTTACCATTGTACCTTTCAAATTCCTCATTTTTTCCCCAAAACCCTAATTAGGTCCCTTAGATACCCTTACATCCGCCTACGTACTATTTTACATCAAAGTCTCCAATGGACCCATAACTTTGACATTATCTCATTTACGCCCTAAATAAACTTTCCTCACGTAAGATTCATCCCCATGCGTAATTCAAATATACCATACAGACTCCCCAACACCCACTTACACGCAAAACCCTAATAAGGTCTCTTACGCACCGACTTACATACTATTTTTCATACCAAGTCACCAACCACTCCAAGACTCCCCCAAACTCTCACTTACAACCCAAATCAACTTTCCACACGTAAGGATCATGCCCATGCAAGGTCTAGCCATCCCATGCAAACACCCCAAGTCACCATGCAAATTTTACGACTCCCATGCATGGTTCCCCAACTCTCATTTATTTTGGTCATTCCTCCCTTATTAAATCTTCTCTCATGGATCATGAGGTACTTAGGTCAACCTCATATCTCCCTTAGTGAACTCACTTCCCATTTATTTCCGGTCATCCTTATATTCCCATTTCATATTACCGTTTATCCTAACATGCATGTCCTAGAGGGCCATATCATATCACATCATAAACTTCACACAAATACATGTCATGCTCATGTCATAGGAACACATACAAACATACCTCATTATCCACACTACGCTACACAAAACAGGTTATTCATAACACATGCATAATACACATTAACATGGCATACTCATCATCCATCAACACATCACACATAGCACAAGGCCATAGCTTCGTCCTTACCTAAGGCGACGCCGGGCTTGGAGCACGCTCCTCTAACTCCTTAGGGATTTGGTTAGGATTACCTATTAAAGGATAAAATACTAAGTATTAGTTTCCCTCAAAAGTACCATCACCCCTTATTCTAGTTTAAGATTAGTGTTATTGTTATTAAATGGAGTATTATACGAAAACTAGGGTTTTTACCTTAAGATTAGTATACTAAATATTACTAGTAAAAATATGTTTATTTTTAATACTTATTGTTACACTTATATTATTAGACCTGTTAGCCCTATTCTTATAATAATAATAATGTTCATGCTAACTATAGAAAATAGTGATAATGATAATAATAAAACTAATAATAGTGACACTAATGTCTAGTGATAGAAACCCTAGCGTTTTAAGGCCAAGTCTATTAATGGTGTCATATTTGAAATGATAATATTATAAGGTCACAATATTACAAGTAAACTATTCCTAAGGGTGATAATGATAATAGTTGTATATTCTTGAAAAATAAAAGGGTTCAAATGCTTTTGATTACAACAATAAGGTAGTGATAGTAGTAATAATAGTAATAGCTAATAATAGTATTATAGTAATGAGGTTAGGGTTAATGTTAAGTGGTATGGTAATAAGGGTTCAAGTACTCTTCTTAGTTAATAACCACATGATATTTACTAGCTTGAGTTAAGTAACATGGATAAGAACAAGTAGTATTATTGTTAACAAAATGATAAGGGTGTTAAGTATAATAATAATAATAATAATAATAATAATAATAATAATAATAATAATAATAATAATAATAATAATAGCACTAATAATAACAATAATAATTATAATACTCCTAGTAGTAATGATAATAACAATAATACAACCAAGTAAGGTTTAGCAACCACAATAATAACCGTAGTAAGGATAATAGAAGTAATAATAGTAATATTATTAATAGTGTTAATACTAATAAATATAAAAAATTAAGATTAAAGTTAAGTATAATAAAAGTTAGGGTTCAAAAGGGATGTTAATATTAGTAAGAAAATAGGGCATTAATAATAGAGACAATAATAATGGTAATAATGACAATAATAATAAGAATAATAAGAATAAAAGTAATAATAATAATGATAATAATAATAAGTATATTAGTATTAATATTTGTAGAATATATTAGCAGTTATATAAAAGGGGTATTAGGGTTTGGATGAGTGGAGAACCACCTAGGGTCGGTGGTGGTCCGGCGGCGGCGACGGCGGCGGCGGTGGAGGAGAAGAGGGGGAAAGATGGAGGTGGTGGTTAGATGGGAGGGGAAAAGGAGGAGTTTGAGGTGGGGAAAGAAACAGCAGGTGAAGGGGAGTGGAGCGAGGGTGGTGGCGTGGCAAGGGGTGGCGGCGACGGCGGCGGCCGAGGGTGGTGGAGAGAGGTGGAAGATGAGGGAGGAAGGAGGAGAGGGAGGCAGGGGAAGATGGAGGTATGTGAAGGTAGAGGGAGGTCTGCTGAGCATTTTGGAGGGTGGAGGAGGCTCTGGTGGCGGTTGGGCTGGCGGTGGAAGGCGGCGCAAGGGCGGCGAAGGCTGGAGGTGGTGGTTTCGGGATAGGAATCTTGCACGGCTAGGGCGGCACGTGTAGGGCAAGGGGAGGGGTGCTGGTGGTCTGGTTTCGTAGAGGGAAGTGCAGGGATGATAACGGTGGGCAGTGGTGGCGGCGGCGGTCACCGGTGACGGCGGAAAGCCCGTCCTTTTGAGTTGTTTGGTGTAATCAAATAACACCTTATTGGTTATGGAAACCTCCTGAGCAAAATTGTTGATGTTTTATAATTATTGTATAGTTGTGCGTATGTCTCTCTTAGGTGTGAATTAGGGTTTTGGTTAAATTAGTATTGTTGGTTAATTTGTGGAATCATGTTACCTTGGATGTTGTTATCAAATGTAATTGTATGTGTTTGGTATGGTTTCTATTATTATATGTTATTTTCAAGGTGGACATGCTACCTCTTTAGAGGTGTTGTTATCAAATACATGTTATTTACTCAGTACAAGAAAGTGTAACACCCCCAAATTTACTACTGAAAAATTTCGTTTAAATCCAAAGGTTTAGCGGAAGCGAAAGAATTAAAAACCATAAACTTGGGGGTATTACCGCCACACTTAGTACCAGACCGGTTCACTCCTACCGTTCCGATACTAAGTGCTAAGGCTAAAATAAACAATCATTAAGTAAGAATCATCAAAACGTAGGTGCATAGATCATTCACGAAAAACCACGAGTCAACAACAGTTAAAATATCGTCTGAGATTGCAGCTTAAAAGTGCGGTCTCAAAACAAGAAGCGTAGTACAAAATATAGCTAAATAAAACAGATCCCAATGGGCCAATATCCGGACCGCCTACTCACTCAAGTCAAACCTTCCACCCCGAATTAGTAATCGATCATAAACCTGCACAGGAGGTCTGCTCCCCACCATCGGTGGATCATCACAGGACCCATTCAATCAAGGTAGTATCAGTATGGGTCCAATACTGAGTAATGGCGCAGGTGCGCTAAGGCCAAGCATACCATCATACAACATAACATGCACAATACAAACACATAAGCAACATGTAATATTATGGATGATGAGGATCGGTTATGGTCCAATCCAACTTCTTCCTTTCATAACTCTGATAATTATATTCGATTCACGTCATAATCGTTATGAGTCCATGAGAGTGCGGGAACCCCACTATTATAGCCGGTGGATCGGTCACTTATAGGGAAGAACGCACCTAACCACTATTTTATGCCGGTGGATCGGTCTCCAGGGCAGAACGCTCCTGGCCACTATTATGCCGGTGGATCGGTCTGGCCCCGACTCTCATAGTGTTCCACTGTAAGTATATAGTATCTTTCCCATGATTTAATTACAACATACTGTTTGGTTTGTTGAGCTCGGGATCCCCCACTATTATAGCCGGTGGATCGGTCACGTATAGGGCATAACGCACCTAACCACTATTTTATGCCGGTGGATCAGTCTCCAGGGCACCCCGGCACCTGGCCACTATTATTTGCCGGTGGATCGGTCTGGGCTCGACTCAACAATCTTTCACTTTACATGATTAGTGTCTTATCCGTGTCTTATTGAATCGCATTCCACCCTTAACATGCATGCCAACGACATACTACCACTGCCTCTCAAGCGGGCTCGTCTCATATGTTGAGACACTTACCCTTTTCTCACACCCGACATCCATCCCTCGTAGACTTAGGTATAGTGGTATGTAGTAAGGCGCGATCTCCAAGAACATAGGCTACCCCAACACATAAGATATCGACTCCGTATGTCTTCATCCCTCTAGGGCTCCTCCTTGGAAAACCCTAATTTGGGCCTATATGGCCCAACTCTTTCTTACTCATCCTATCTTCACTTTGTTCCTTGTCTCGCATCCCGTCTCTATTAAGAAATTCCCAAATTATATCTCTTTGTTCCCCAACTCCGCATGTGACCGCCAAACCCTAGTTGGCCACACCAACCCTAGCACTTTACTTCCTCTCCAAGTAACCTCCCTTCTTTAGAAAACTCATACTCATCCTTTATATAAGTGAATTCTCACTCTCAACCCCCTACTCCATAGGCCATTAATACCACCATTAATACCACCATACAACCCTAATACCACCATGCAAATCATAATACCACCATACCAACCATAATACCACTATACAAACCCTAATACCACCGTGCAACCCTAATACCATCGTGCAGTCATGAATACCACCATGCAACCATTAATACCACCATACAACATTAATACCACCATAAAATCACAATTACCATCATACAAACCCTAACACCACCATGCGAACCCTAATACCACCATTACAACCATAATACCACCATGCAACATTAATACCACCATAAAATCACAAATACCATCATACGAACCCTAACACCACCGTGCGAACCCTAATACCACCATTACAACCATAATACCACCATGCAACCATTAGTACCGCCATAGAACATTAATACGATCATACAAACTTCAAGACTCCCATGATGGTTCCCAACTCATATTACCATTTATCCTAACATGAACGTCCTAGAGGGCCATAACATAATACATCATAAACATCATACATATAAATGTCATGCTCATGTCATGGAAGCACAAACAACATACCTCAATCTCCAAGCTGCGCTACACATAAAACAAGTTATCCACAAATCATATAATACATGGCATAGCATGTCATACACAACATTCAACACATCCATGTCACACATAACACAAGGCCATTAGCTTCGTCCTTACCTAAGGCGACGCCGAGCTTGGAGCACGCTCCTCTAACTCCTTAGGGCTTTGGTCGGGGTTACCTATAAAAGGGGAAAATGCTAAGTATTAGTTTCCCTTATAATTACTATCAATCCTCATTTTAGTTTAAGGTTAGGGTTTTTATTACTAAAAAGGGTTTTATACAAAAACTAGGGTTTTTACTCTAGAATTAGTATACTAAATATTAGTAGTCAAAATATGTTTATTTTTAATACCTATTGTTACACTTATATTATTAGACTCGTTAGCCCTATTCTTATCATAATAATGTTCATGCTAACTATAGAAAAATAGTGATAATAATAATAATAAAACTAATACTAGTGACACTAATGTTTATAGTGAGAGAAACCCTAGTATTTTTAAGGCTAAGTCTACTAATGGTGTCATATTCGAAATAATATTATTTTTTTGGTAAAAAATGTAATTTTATTACCAGGAAGGAAAGTACATCCATGGATCATTAATACATCATAACCTCAAGACATCTATACATCAATTCCCCCATCTGTCTATCATGCTAAGGTATTTTTGGGCATTAATGTTTTTGATAGTGCTAAAGCAGATAAAAAGATCTGCTATCATATTTCTAGTGATTATGGCTGGGAGGGGCTGTTTGTGCTGGAAGATGACAATGTTTCGGCTGGACCAGATTTGGTATATAGTGGCTGCAAAGGAGGCTTTCCAGATTTTCCCCTTATCTTAACTTTTGCTGGTGATATTGATCATCCAAGAGAGGCAGCTCTGCCATATAGTGAACCTGTGAGGTAACATGAGCCAATTGAGGGTAGATCTCCAAATAATGTGTGCAGTTGGACATTGAATTAGGAGATGATTGATGTCCTCATCTTCTTGAAGACAACTTGAGCATTGAGCATCATTGAGGAAGTTCCAATTCTTCAGCTGGGTTTTGACAGTCAATCTTTCATGGCAAGCCATCCAAGTTACAATCTTATGCTTGGGTAAACCAGGGTGATTCCAGACCAGGTCTGCCCATGGAACATTAGGGGCTTGTTTTCTGATTTTATTGTAGAAGTTGCTAATACTGAAATGTCCTGGAGAGTCGCAGGTGCTGAAAAAAATAGCTCCATATTTCTGCATGATTAGGATTTGCTTTAGAGTCCAAGATGTGTCTTGTGGAGGATTGATCTGCCAGATAGAGATATCCTTGATATATTTTTCATGGACCCATTTTACCCACAGACTTTCTTTGAGTTCAAAGAGCTTCCAGAATTTTTTTGCAATGCAGGCTAGATTCCAGGTTTCCAGACTTTTAATGTTGAGGCCCCCTTCCTGTTTGGGTAAGCAAATGGTGGACCATGCAATGGGAGCTTTCCTTTTGGAAGAGTCCATATTTGACCAGAAAAATCTTCTGCAAAGGGATTCAATGTGATGAATGACATTTTTGGGGAGGATAAAGACCTGTAGCCAATAGTTTGTTATGCCAAAAATTACAGATTCCAAAAGCTGCAGCCGACCATCATAACTAAGGAGAGTATTTGTCCAGGAATGAAGCTTAGCTGTGATTCTATCAATGAGGGGATGGTAGAAGGAGATAGATAAAGCTTTGGAGCATAGGGGAACCCCTAGATATTTGAAAGGAAAGGTACCTTCTTTAAAACCAAGCTGGGACAGAATTGATAATATTCTTGAAGCATCAAGACCACCAAAAAAGGCTTCACTTTTGTGGGGATTGACCATCAGTCCTGAAGTTTTCCCAAAAGAATCCAGGATAGAAGCAAGGCATTGAGCAGAATCTTTATTTCCTTTGCAAAAAATGAGGGATCATCAGCAAAGCAAAGGTTGATGATTTTAGAGTTCTTGCAGTCAGGGTGAGGTTTGAAGTGCTTGCAGTCCCAAAGGGTATGAAGCATCCTAGTGAGGTACTCCATAGCAATAACAAAAATATAAGCGAACATTGGATCTCCTTGCCTAATACCTCTTTTTCCTTGGAAAGGATTGGATAGGGAGCCTTGAATGGAAATTGAATATCTAACAGTAGAAATACATTGCATAATGAGATGCACAATGTGAGAAGGAAAATTCAGGCCTAACAGGATTGATTGGATAAAAGGCCATTCCAGAGTATCAAAAGCTTTTTTAAGGTCAACTTTTAGCATCATCCTTGGACTAATGTTCTTCCTACCATATTTCCTGAGGAGCTCTTGAGCAAGCATGATATTGTCTCCAATACCTCTCCCTGTGATAAAAGATGATTGGTTGCAGGTAATAATTTCACCCAGGACTTCAGTGATTCTGTTGGCTAGCACTTTTGAAAAAAATTTGTATATAACATTGCAGCAAGAGATGGGTCTGTAATCAGTGATATTTGTAGCATTCTTCTTTTTGGGGATGAGGTGGAGAGTGGTATTGTTCATTGTCTTTAGGAGATGCCCAGAGTTCCAAAACTGTTTGAGAGCTAAGGTAATATCATTCCCCACCACAGGCCAAGCTTGTTTGAAAAAGTGAGCATTAAAGCCATCTGGACCTGGGGATTTTAAGTCACCCATACTGAATAAGGCATTCTTAATCTCCTGGTTAGAAATGGGATGCAGGAGTTTGTTTCTGCCATGCTGAGATAGAAGAGGGCCATTTTGCAAGATTTGAGTATCAATGGCAGAGAGCCTGGGGGTGGCAGTACCTAGGAGTTGATGGTAGAAGTTTTGTATTTCAGCTTCAATATCTTTCCAATTGGTGTGTTGAAAGCCCCTTTCATTGTGAAGACAAGATAGAGGGTTTGAGCTCTGCCTTTCTTTAATCCTGGCATGAAAGTATGAGTTGTTTCCATCACCCAGCTTGATGTAATTGATTTTTGCCTTTTGTTGCAGAAAATTCTCTTCAATGATCCTTTTGTTCCACCAATGTTGTCTGGATGATTTTTCATTATGTATAAGGGAGGGGTTCATTGGATCATTGAGGAGGAGAAGGTGGCTTTCCTCCCAGCTCTTTTTTGCCTGTTCCACAGCTTCAGCAATGCTCCCAAAGTTGTTTTTAGTGAAAGATTTGTAGACAGCTTTAAGCCTCTTCAATTTATGAACAACCTGGAATTGTTTTGATCCTGGAATATGGACATCCCATGACTCTTTCACCCTTGTAAGGAAGTGAGGATGGGTGGAAATGAAATTACAGAATTTAAAAGGCTTCCTGCCTTTTATATCTAAGCTTGTGAGGGAGACTTCCAGGCAATTATGGTCAGAGAGGCAGTGAGGAATATTTCTGATATAACCTTTAGTGTACTGGTCAAACCAGTGACTGTTTCCCAACCCTCTATCAAGAAGGCAATGAACTCTGTGAGGGGGGTCTTGATTATTGCTCCAGGTAAAAGCAGGGCCTGTAGAGGGGATGGAGCCCAGGCCACAGGCTTCAGTACAGTCTTTAAAGTCTTTCATATCTCCATGGTGCAAGATGCCACCTAATTTTTCCTCAGCATTTAAAATGGTGTTAAAATCTCCAATAACAATCCAGGGTAAATGGGTGCTCAAATTGATTTTGGAAATGTATCTCCAAAGGGAAGTCCTGGCTTGACCTGTGTTGAAAGCATAAACAAAAGTCACGGCTAAAGGCTGCTGTCCAGGGAGAAAAGTTAAGTGGCAGTGAAGGAGCTGGTCAGACATCTCAAGAATCTGAAGGTGGATGCAATCAGGCAGCCAAAAAAGAAGAATCCTACCATTGTAATGGTGATCATGGTTGGAAATGCAACTGTAATGGGGAGCAATCTTTTTATGACAGGAGTGAAGGTTGTCTTTTTTTATTCTAGATTCTAAGAGGCAAAATAAAGGAAATTTCTTAAGGTGGATGTATTTACAGAAACTCTTTTGTTTCAGAGGAGCATTCACTCCCCTGATGTTCCAAACAGCAAAGGAAGTCATGATTGAAGAGAGGATGTTCCACTTGGTGGAGGAGGAAGACTCACTTCTTGGCCTGTGTTAGGGTGCTGTGTTGAGAAATTAAAAGGATGCAAGGAATGGGGCAGGTTAACAGAAAGGCTGGAATGATCACACTCAGCAAGTTTTTCTTTTCCTTTGTCTTTGATAATCTGTCCTGGGTCATGAGGCTCAGGTCTCTTATCAGAATAGGAGGCATGGGAAGCCGATTTTGTCTGAACAGAACTGATAGTTCCAGTTGTTCCAATTGTTATTGTTATTTGCTGATCTGGCTGGTCTTTGTTGATTTCAGATTTTGGCTTCCAAACCTTATGTTCTTGATGGTGGGAGTTTTTCCTGCAGTAAGCAGTGTCATGTCCAAGAGAGTCACATTTTGAGCAAAAATAGGGACGCCAATCATAAGCAACCGATTGCTTTCTAATTCCTGTAGGAGTTTCAATAGGAATATGATCAACAAGAGGAAGGCTAATGTCCATTTCAACTAAAATTCTTGGATAGGAGATTCTACTCCTAGTAGCAGTCACCATATCAGCACATATAGGGGTGCCTAAGCAGCTTCCAATTCTGCTGAGTGAATCAGCTGACCATTGTGCTAATGGAAGACCAGGAAAAGTTATCCAGAGGGGCATACGTCTCCATTCAGTTTCAGTGAAGGGTATGTTTGGATTCCATTGTTTGATCATCAATGGCCGAACACCAAAGGACCAGAAGGGTTTCTCTAATATAGTGAGGCAATCCTGTTGATTTTCAAACCGAAAGAGAAAGAATCCTTGTTTATGGGGAAGAACCTGTGGTGCAGCCGAGATACCAGTCCAATGATCACTAATAAATTTTTTGATTTGGCTAATCGAGGGTTTAAAACCTGGCACCATTCCAATAAGCGTATGGGTCCAACGCTTCTCTTCTCTTTCAATTTCCTCCCTCTTGAGTTTCGCTGTAACTTCACCATTGATTATCTCATGAGGAGTGAAAGAGAGGTTCAATACTGGTTGTTCTCTTCGATTCTGAAGGATAATATCTCTCCAGGAAAGAGAAATATGAGGTAATGGATCGGGGCATTGATTGGAAGTCAGGGAAGAGTCACGTGGTTGATCTGGGGTGAGTTTCGAGCGTTGCGGGGAATCAAGATCAACATCGAATGCTTCTGCAGAGTTCTGGGGCGATGCAAAGAGAGAATTGCGAATGGAAGATTCCAAAGGGTTGGGAGAACGATCGAATTTCTTCGACATAGTAGGGGAACCAGGAGACGAAGGAGGGTCGGAAGCAACGGGGACCGGAGAGGTTTTCTTCCGGCGATTTCCTCTTGCCATGGCTGGGCCAAGCGAGAAGAACAGGAGGGACAGTTAGGAGGCGCGTGGGGCACGTACAAGCGTCATTCCAGTTCATAGAACTGGAATTAAATTGATGAAATAATATTATTATAAGGTCACAATATTACGAGTAAATTATTCTTAAGGGTGATAATGATAATCGTTGTATATTCTTGAATAATAAAAGGGTTCAAATGCTTTTGATTACAACAATAAGGTAGTGATAGTAGTAATAATAGTAATGGTTAATAATAGTGTCATAGTAATGAGGTTAGGGTTAATGTTACATGGTATGGTAATAAGGTTCAAGTACTCTTCTTAGTTAACAACCAAACGATATTACTAGCTTGAGTTAAGTAACATGGGTAAGACAAGATAGTATTATTATTAACAATAGTGATAAATGTGTTAAGTATAATAATAATAACAATAATAATAATAATAATAATAATAATAATAATAACAATAGTACAACCAAGTAAGGTTAAGCAATAATAATAATAACCATAGTAAGGATAATAGAAATAATAATGATAAAATGTTAATACTAATAATTATAAAAATAAGACCAAAGTTAAGTATAATATAGGTTAGGGTTTAAAAGAGATGTTAGTATTAGTAAGAAAATAAGAACATTAATAATAAGGACAATAATAATGGTAATAATGATAATAATAATAATAATAATAATAATAATAATAATAATAATAATAATAATAATAATAATAGTAATAACAATAATAAAAGTAATAATAATAATAATAATAATAATAATAAGTATATTAGTATTAATATTAGTAGAAAATAGTAGCAGCTATATAAAAAGGGGGTTAGGGTTTGGATGGGTGGAGAACCACCTAGGGTCGGTGGTGGTCCGGCGGCGGCGCGTGGCGGCGATGGCGACGGCGGTGGAGGAGGAGAAGAGGGGGAAAGATGGAGGTGGCGGTTAGATGGGAGGGGAAAAGGAGGAGTCTAAGGTGGGGAAAGAAAGAGCAGGTGAAGGGGAGTGGAGTGAGGGTGGTGGCGTGGCAAGAGGCGGCGGCGCGCGGCGGCGACGGCGGCAGCCGAGGGTGGTGGAGAGAGGTGGGAGATGAGGGAGGAAGGAGGAGAGGGAGGCAGGGAAAGTTGAAGGCAGGGAAAGGTAGAGGGAGGTCTGCTGGGCATTTTGGAGGGTGGAAGGGTGGCTGGTAGCGGCGGAGGAGGCGGCAGAAGGCGGCGCAAGGCGGCGACGGGCTGGAAGTGGTGGTTTTCGGGATAGGAACTTTGCACGACGAAGGCGGCACGTGCAGGGCAAGGCGGAGGGTGGTGGTGGCTCGGTTTTGTCGAGGGAGGTGCAGGGATGGTAACGGTGGCCAGAGGTGGCAGCGGCTATCTCCGGTGACGGCGAAAAGCCCGTCTGTTTGAGGCGGCGGAGAGGCAGGGTTTCGGGGCAAAAAAAACGAAAAGGGCTGATCGGGGCTGCCAATGGGGGTATTTATAGACAATTGGAAGGGGAAGACGACAAGGGGAGAAGGAGGCGTGCGAGGCAGGTGTGCAGGTGGCCGGCCGGTGGCAGGTGGTGCAGGTTCTGCCATGGCAAGCTGGGTCGGGGAAGGGGGAGAAGAAAGGGAAAGAGAAGGGCACGCGGGAAAGGGAGAGAGTGACTCGGTCGGGGTCGAAAAGAGGAAGAAAACGACGGGAGAGGGGCAGGGAAGGACGGTCAGTGCTGGGCTGGTGGCTGCCGGCGGGATTCGAGCTGCAGCGTCGAATTGCAGGTCGGGGCGCAGGTCGGGGGAGGAAGAAGACAGGCAGGGTGGACCGGTGGTCCAGGGGAAAAGAAAAGAAGGGGAACCGGCCGGTTCGGCGGCGGTTATTTAATCCGTAAGTAAAACGTGGCGTACTGGAGGTTGTGTGAGTAAAACGCAGCGTCGCGTCGAAGGTGGCAGCAGCTATCTTGTTACTTAACGCGACGCGGCGTCTCGGCAAGTTGAGGGGCGAAACGCTGCGTCGTGGTTATGGGAATGGGTCGAACAGCGCTGGGCCGCGTGGGAGGGGAAAAGGAGGAGGGAAGGAGTTGGGCCGGTGGGCTGGCCCAGCCGGGGGGAGAAGAAAGAAAAAAAAAAGAGGAGGGAGAAAAAGGAAGAAAGGGAAAATAGGAAATAAATAGATAAATTCCTTTATAATAAAATAACTTATAGGGAAATTGGGGTATTTTTGGGTTATTTATAATATTAATATTTATAAAATATTAGATAAATTCCTTTTTGCTTATTTTAGACTATTTTAGATAAATTTTCTTAACCTCCATGCTAATTAGGAAAAATACCCAAATTTTCTTCCAATTAAATTCTTTATTATTTTCCTCTTAATTTACCTTAATTAACTCTCTACATTTTAATAAATGAATTTATATAATTAATTTTCCTGATAATTCCTTATTTGGCCATAATTTTGGAAATTAGGATTTTGGGATATTACAGAAAGTCATATTGATACTGTGAATTTTAGGTTGTTCCATGTTTTTGGTGGTAGTTTGGGTGGGTCAGAGTGTTGTAGGGTTAACCAATGTCTCCTTTTCTAATTTTATATTTTGTTATTAAGGTTCCCTTTGAGACTTCAAGTCTTGTAAAATAATATTGTATTATATTTAAAAAAATGATTCTTACTTATGTTGGTTTCTTTTGGTTTTAATATTGACCTTGGATTAGGCGCTGACCACACTTAATCTTCATGTTTGAGCTGTTATGGCATCGTAAATAGCATGGATTAGATATTAATCATACATCTATTTGTATTGGTTATGGCATAAAACTTGATATTTCGTATAATTATTTATGATAAAATGAAAATCGTAAGTAGTAAATGTTAGCGGTGTTACAATTATTGATTCACCTACAACGAAGTTAAGAGAGAACCTTTTAAGAGTCAGAGGGACACTGGTGGGGTGTTGACTTAAGAACACTCCAACACTCAAGTTAGTGGCATAGAACATAAGTATGAAAAGGAAGAAAGAAATAGGAGTGAGAGTGACTTAGTCGTTGTGTTAAAAGGGCGTTCCCACTATCAGTGCAGGACTCAAGTCAGCTAATTAGAGGCATTTGTAGGTGTGTTCTTTAGGACTAAATGAGCGAGGATGGGTAATAGTTGGGGAACTTAGCTAAGGGTTGCTAAATGTATATACAGTTATTTTCTATTACTGATTAATTCGCCCAGTGTCTATTATGATACTATAGAAGAGTACATGACCCACAATGTACCCCTGTATAAGGTGGGATAAGTTTGTCATTAGAGGTGGATAATACTAGGTAATTAGGGGGGAGTTAGGTCACATTCCAATGGAACAGAGAAAAACTATCTTTGAATTGGTCACATTGGAAGTTGAAGTAATGATATTTGTTCATGATGTTTTTCTATGGACCAAGTCTATAGACCTAATAGATCACTAACCTTTATTTTGATAATAACAAATCTAGTTCAAGAATTGACAACTTTGGTGAAGTGTGCATGTACTACAAGAAATATAAATGAGTCAAGTCGAGGTAAGCTTAGGCATAATTCATTTAATAAACAACCCTAAAAATCAGGCTCGAGCTCAATTCATTAGATTTTGTGGTAAATGAACCAAGCTTTCAAGATTTTACACTATAAACAATACCAAGCCTAACTTTTTCATACACTGGTTTATTAAAAGAGCCTAAAAATAATGTTTGATCGTGTATCTTTCAGGTAAATAAATGAGTTGGGTGCTTAATGAGTCGAGTTCAAGAAAACTCGCGAGCTGACTCTATTCATTTACATCCTTATGCACTATGAGGTCTCACATGAAGTGGACACGCTCAACCTAATCCTTGAAAATCTTTGATTTAAAAGAACGATCAATATTCACTCTCTAAGGAATGATATTGCATATAAAATCTACAAGACCTGAAGATTTGAGCATAACTAATTAAGTCTTTTCAGGCTATTATGTATGCATGTTTGATCTTTGAGCACTTAGGATTTATCATGAAATATGACTTTAAAACATTTCAAAATTCCGTATCAAAAAAGGTGTTAAAGTTGATTTTATTTGGAGAAAGTTTTGTTTGCTTTAGGACTTGGTGTTAATTCTCTACTAATACTAGTCAACTAGTTTTGGTATAAACTAGTTGATTGATTTTGGTGAGGAACATAGGGTTACTAGGGAATGGGCAGTGTAAAATTGATTAACTGGTCAAAACCAGTCAACTAGTTGTATGCTCATCCGTAAGGTTGAATTCAACTTTTAGTTGAAAATTATAAACATTTATCACGTTTCACAAAACTAGACAAATAGTTTGAATACCTTGGAAGTCGAAGTCGTGCCCTAAAATATAACAAAATGACTAGTTTTTAAGACAAATCCACCAGTACTTGGATAATAGCTGACTAGTTTCTCAATCCTAATTTTTATTGCTCATTGGCTTCTCTCTAGTTTTGCATAGCCATTCAATTAGTTACCAAGACCAACCCACTGGTAGAAACAGTAAACTGGTTTTTGTTACTAGCCAACCAATTGCTTTGTGCTAAAATTTTTCACCCATTGATTTTCTCTACTTTTACCTAACCATTAAACTATTTTGTAAACTAGTCAATTGGTTTATGGATACCAATCAACATGTCCCTTGTAAAAACTATATACTTTTACCAACGGTAATATTTTTCCTTAGGAAATTTGGACACCGATCAAATGCATTTGATGATCCGGTTGACTTGTTTTGTAGGAAGGTTAAAATTTTGCTCGCCAAGCTGTCATTTCATGCATTAAATGCACATCAACTGACACTATTTCTCAAGCACCTATATAAGAAATTTTAAGATGACTTTACCACCAATTTATCCAAGCTATTAAATGTATTCAACTACCCTCTTATTTTAATTAATTTCATAAGCAATTCAACACTTCTTTCACTTTTATAATTCTAATTTTCTTGAGAAATTGTTAGTGGCCACTTGCAAACATAAAAAAATAGTCATTATTCACTTTCATATTTGTAAACATTGCCTAGATTAGTTCCCCACAAAGTCACAATCATTATTTGGTTTCAATGTTGTAATTTGTGAGAAAATTCTTGGAATTAACCACACTAATCACTCAAAGTCAATTGGTGGTCGTGTGTTGTCTAGCATTCTCGTAGAGATTACTGTGAGACCAGTATAGATAATATATATAGGTGGATATTGTAAATCTTATCTAGAGTGGTCATTACGTTAGTAGACTCATAAACTTAAAGAGATATCATCGCTACAAAAAAATGTAAGGTTAACAATCTAAAAAGGGAAGGGATATTTTTATGGTGGATGTAGAGTAAACCATATTAGATTAGTTTGAACCGCTGTAAATTATGCATGTGAATTTTATTTGTCCAATTTAGATCCAAAACACCTATTTACCCTTCTAACGTGCTTTTTAGAGTCAGGTGATGCGAAAGAACACCCCTATGAAGTATTGAGTTATTTAGTGTCTGTGAGTTTCCTGACTCTATTGTGCCAGGCCTAACTAATGGGCTAAATTTTTTCCTATACACTCATAAATAAAAGCAAACTATTGTTTTCCCATATCATGTTACTCAAACATAGTGATTTTTACAAGTAGATATTATGAACCTATTTTGATATAAAATTTGTACAAAATGACTCTAACTAAGTTGTTTACTCATGCATGCGTATCTATATATAATGTACTAGAAAAAAATTATGATATTGAGTGGCCCCATTTTTTTAATCCATTTTCTCACTACTCATAAACACATTCATGTTCACCCAAATATACATACTGTTACTGCATTTTGTTTCGTTCGTTACTGTTAGAAAATAACATATATGCCATTTATTAATGTACACGTTTATTACAATTTTACTCCATCCATTTCATAATATAAGTCATCGTAAATTTTGAGAATAAGTGTTAACTGTTAATTTCTCTCCTGTATCGTATATTGTGATATAAAAATAGATATTGAAAAATATTATTTAGATAAGTATTTATAGTATTAATTATTTATAATAGACTCTCTTATATAGTAACACGTAAAATTTTATATACATACAAATGAGATTTTAATTATTGTTTATTATCATTTTATTATTTTTGGTGACAAGCTCATAACTCAATAAACAACTCATAAAGCATACTATTATATAAAGTCATGGTAAATTATCTCAGTTTACATTTGAAATCTAGGTTTGATTGCATAAAAATATATTATTATCTAGCAAAATAACATCATATATTACTATTTATATGTGTGTGTGTGTACATTGTATGTTGGTTCCCTTAGTCATATATTTAATTTATAATATCTATAGTTTTAAGTTTGTGTATAGTGGTTTATATATAATTATAATATATTAGAAATAATATTTGTTTTTTACAAGAAGACAAAAAATATAAGTATATTTATATTATTATGTTGTGATCTTTTATTTACCCATATATATATATACATATATATATATATATATATATATTTGTTTGTTTGTTTCATTTAGTTCATCGTTAGCTTGAATTATGTATATTCCAATTGTCAAAATGAGAATAATAACTTTAGTACCCCAACTAAAAAATAAGTAAGCATATTCTCAAATATTCTTATTTTATTTATTTTTATTTATCCAATTTAGATCCAAAACACCTATTTACCCTTCTAACGTGCTTTTTAGAGTTAGGTGGCGCGAAAGAACACCACTATGAAGTATTGAGTTATTTAGTGCCTGTGAGGTTCCTGACTCTATTGTGCCGGGCCTAACCAATGGGCTAAATTTTTTCCTATACACTCATAAATAAAGCAAACTATGGTTTTCTCATATCATGTTACTCAGACATAGTGATTTTTACAAGTAGATATTATGAACCTATTTTGATATAAAATTTGTACAAAATGACTCCAACTAAGTTGTTTACTCATGCATGTGTATCTATATATAATGTACTAGAAAAAAATTATGATATTGAGTGACCCCATTTTTTTAATCCATTTTCTCACTACTCATAAACACGTTCCTATTCACCCAAATATACATACTATTACTGCATTTTGTTTCATTCATTAATGTTAAAAAATAACTAATATGCCATTTATTAGTGTACACATTTATTACAATTTTACTCCATCCATTTCATAATATAAGTCATCATGAATTTTGAGAATAAATTTTAACTGCTAATTTCTCTCCCGTATCGTATATTATGATATAAAAATAGATATTGAAAAATATTATTTAAATAAGTATTTATAGTATTAATTATTTAAAATATACTCTCTTATATAGTAACACATAAAATTTTATATACATACAAATGATATTTTAATTATTGTTTATTATAGTTATATTATTTTTGGAGACAAACTGTAACACCCCCAAAATTCACTACTAAAAAATTTCGTTAATTAAATGAAATTAGTAGAAGCAAATTAATAAAACATGAACTTTGGGAGTATTATCGCCACACTTAGTACTAGACCGGTTCACTCATACCGTTCCAATACCAAGTGCTAAGGCTAAGAAAAATGAAATACAATTTGGAAGAAATTCAACGTACATAAATCAGAGTAGCGCATCAAATCATTTACAATAATAAGATCCACCAATGATGGTTACAGTAACAACATAACATTAAAACCAGGAATTTAAATGAGAAGGAGAAAAAGCCTAACGGTACCGGATAATTCCTTACTCTCTTTCCCGTAGCCCACTTGAGTAGCACCTGGAAAAACCTGCAAGGGCACTGCCCATTGAATAGGCAGGGGCCCCACAAAGGGAATCCCTTCAGTACTACGGTACTGAGTAACCCTTTAATACCACACTTAAAGACAGACCCGCATACGGCACATAATGCAAGCTATATACATAAATAATGAGAGATTCATACATAACAATAACATACATAATAATTTATAAGTCACGATCAATACTTTTGGGCCTTAAGCCATGTCATAGTGTAAAATCGATATATTCGGGCCTTAAGCAATTATTCCGTCATCATTCAATCAGTCTCATATTTTATATCCATGTGAGTACGAGAACCCCACTATTATAGCCGGTAGACCGGAAAGTATACACTCAGGGCAGAACGCCTCTGACCACTATTATTGCCGGTGGACCGGAAGATAAACACATAGGGCAAGACGCCTCTGACCACTATTATTTGCCGGTGGACCGGTCTGGCCCCGACTCACATGGTATTCCACTATAAGTTATTAGTATTTTTTCATAACTTTATTCACATACAATATTAGTTTTATTGAGCTCGGGACCCCCACTATTATTGTCGGTGGACCGGAATATATATAAAATCATCATCCAGGGCACAACGCTATTGGCCACTATTATAACCAGTGGACCGGGATATATAAAGAATCATCATCCAGGGCACAACGCTCCTGGCCACTATTATAACCGGTGGACCGGTACTCAATATCATTATCATCTGGGCCCGACTCATTAATAATTCACTTTCATAATTAGTATCTTTCCTTTCTTTAATCAGCACATCAATCATATTTATTTACCTCGAACGGGAGATCAATAACCCGGGACACAAAGGTACACCGGTCGTACCGGTGCATATCAGCTACTCAGTACCCTTCAACCACGAACCCAAGGACGCAAATGTACCCTGGTTGTACTGGTGCATAAAGCTAACTCAGTACCCTACCGACAAGGACACCTAATCCATAAGTATGTATACCCCCTAACTAGGTCCGTAGAGCTAGAAAGAGTAAGATATAGGGCCTGGCTGGGGCACAAATGCACACCAGCAAATACCAAAACAATCGTGGACTAAACCACGTCCTTAGGGTAACGACCCCTAAGGAGTCACCATTCCCGATCTCGAGGTCTTTCACTTTAAGTAATAGTGTCTTAATTAAAGTGATCACGGAAAGCACAATAATCAGATACTTATTCACTTTCAATCGTTCTGATATCATTAATAACTTCTTATTCAGATGATTATCCAGGATATCACAGAGAAAATCATTAAGGCCATACTAATTATCAAATACTCTTACTTGGCTAATCAGCATTATTTAAATCATATTATAATGGTCCACAATCACAACGACATGTTAGGTTCAAATTACTCATTTACCCCTTACTTATATAATTGCTAAGTCATCATTTCCTTACTTGATAAATTACCGTATTACCCTTGAGACTGCATAATTATTAAATTACCCCTTCCTCGGTTTATGTTACTAAGTTATCTCCTACGCCTTTTAGATCATCATTCACCCCTCATAATTGCTACACTTAACATATGTCCCATTTAGTTGGTTAGATTACTATTTTGCCCTTTTCTTTTATTACAATTAACAACTTGCCCTTCAATTGGGTAAATTACTAAGTTACCCCTCTTCGCTATTATGATCACCAATTTCCCCCTTTAGTAGGTTAAATAATTACTAACTCACCCTTTAGTCGATTAATTACCAAACTGCCCTTCTCTATTATCATAATTACCGAATTGCCCCTTAGTTAGTTAAATTACCAAATTACCCTTTCCATTGTCATAATTACCATTCTACCCTACTCAATTATTTATAATTATTAATTTACCCTTCTCCATATTTATAATTATTATATTGCCCTTCTCCATTATTAAAATTACCATAATGCCCTTTAATTGGTTAATTTACCAAATTACCCTCTCTATTATCATAATTATCCAATTACCCCTTTTTAATCACAATTTAATTACCAATTTATCCTTTGTCATTATCATTATTACCAAGTTACCCCTTACTTCCAAATTTGCCATAAACATCCTTTTATTTACAAAATTTCCATTTTACCCCCTTACATCCAATTTTACCATATTGCCCTTTTGCTTGCAAATTACCATAATACTCATTTTCCTTTACAAATTACTATTTTACCCTTTTACATCCAAATTACCATTTTTATATTTCCTTACAAAATTACCATTTTGCCCTTCCTTTCCAAAATTACCATATTACCCCTTTACTCCCAAAATTACCATAATACCCCTTACTTATAAAATTACCATTTTGCCATTCATTTATAAAATTGCCATATTGCCATTTATTTATGAAATTACTAATTTTCCCCTTACTTCCAAAAATTACCATAATGCCCTCCTTCATCCAAAATTACCATTTTACCCCTACTTCCAAAGGTACCATTCTTACCACTTACTTATACAATTACTATAATGCCCTTTTCCTTCAAAATTACCATAATACCCTTCCTTCTCACAACTTACAAATTTTATTCTTTCACTTATAAAATTATCATTTCACCATTTAATCAAAAATTACCATATTATTCTTTTACCTCAAAAATTACCATAATACCCTTATTTCTCACAACTTACAATTTTATCCTCTTACTTATAAATTATCATTTAACCCCTTTCTTTTTAAATTACCAAATTACCTTTTTACTTATAAAATTACCGAAATACCCTTTTCACTTATAAAATTTCCACTTAACCCCTTTATTCACCATTTTTATGAATTTACCATCACTACATAAAATAATGATATTAGTACTTCATTCTTATCATCTAAGTCCACCAACTTGTCATTATTCAACATAATACTCATTAGCAACTACATACATTAGATCACATACTTCATAAGCATAATTACTAAAATACCCTTAGGCAATAATATTACTCATGCATTAGCAACATAATACATCATAAACATGCATTTAATATTTCCATCAATAATCAAACTTCTTCCTTAATTATCATACCTACACATGGCACAAAGGTTATCATACTTTTCCTTTTTATCAAGCAACATAAGCAACCATATATATATATATATCATGCTAAGCACACAAACCATGCATAAAATCATACTAAATCCCTAATGTGCTAGCATACGTTTATCCATGTATTTAAGGGAGGATTAACGGTTACCTTAATCCCGCCAAATATCAAATCTTACCAAGCATAATTAGCAACTCAACACCTAAAAATAATATCCATCATTATTATGTTAGAAATAAGAAATTAAAAGGATAAGACTTTAAAAATTTTATTTAATAATAAAACACTTAACTTAAAATACTATTCTACCTTAAAGATTAGCCAAATAAATTTCAAAATGAAGGGGGAGGTCACGCTGCATGAACAGCGTGAGTCTCATGCAAAATAATGGGGTGAAAAGGGTCGAATGGGGTAAGGTAGAAGGGGGGAGGAGATGGCTCGGTTTAGTGTCTTTAGGCTAGAAAAGAAGGTGGGTGGGGGAGGTTTCAAGGCAAGGGAATGGTGTAGGAGTGGAGAGGGGGTGTAGGTGGAGGCTAAGGGTGGTTTCACGGCGGCATAGGGCGGCGGAGACGGCGGCGGCAAGGCGGCGAAGTTGGCTGCCGAGATGGGTCGAGTTGGAGGGGCTGAGAAGGAAGGAAAAGGCGAGGGAAAAATGAAGAGGTTCAAGGGTTGTTTTCGGCCAATTGATGCATGGCGGTGGTAGAGGGGGTTGCAGGGTGTCGAAAGGTGGGTTGGGTGGCGGCAGAGGTGGCCGGACGGTGGCGGAAGTGGCGGTTGCAGGTGGCTCGGCGATAAGGAGAAAAATAGGGAGAAAAAGGAAGAGGTGGAGAAGGGAGGAAGTGCAGGCTCGAGGGGGCGGCGTGGGGGTGCAGGGCAGTAGGGGAGTGGTGGCAGTAGGCGGCACGGGGCTGGGTGCGGCTGTTAGAACGGTGGTTGGCGGCGGCGTGGAGAGAAAACAGAAAACAAAAATGGGGAAGAAGGAAGGAGAGAAGGGAGAGCTCGGGGAAGGAGAAGGGCTCGAAAATTAGGGGAATGAAGGGCTAGGGAGATGGAGAAAAATAAGAGGGAGAAGAGAGGGGGCAGGTGGCTGGCTGACGAGAGGGCGCAGGTGGCAGGGCTGGTCGGGTGGCAGGGAGAAGGAAGGGGAGAAGAGGGAAAGAAACAGGGCGCGCAGGCTGGGGATGCAGGGCTGGTTGGGTTCGAATGAGGAAAGAAAATGACGAGGGAGAGAGGAAGAGAGAGGGCAGGGAGGTAGGTGGTGGCCGGGTTGCAGGCGGCGACGTGCTCGACCATGGCAGAAATGCTGGTCGGGTGTGGGAGAAGAAAGAAGGGAGGAAGAAGCTGGGCGAGCGGCTGGACCAGCGAGGAAAGAAGAGAGCCAGCCGGTCCAAGGAGAAAATAAAGGAAGAAGGGCGGGCTGGTGTGCCGTGCGAGGAGGAGAAGGGGCTGGGGGAACGGGCCTGGCCCAAACGCGCGGGGGAGGGCTGGCCTGGTGAGGCAGCCCGAGGGAAGGGAAAATGGGAAAAAGAAGAGAAGAAAAGGAAAAAGGGGAAAAAGGGTAAAAAGGGGAATGGAAAAATAGGGAAAATAAGGTAAAATAATTTATAAAATCATAAAATGTAATATTTTTGATAAATTATTTAGTTTAATAATTTAATTCAATATAATCTAATATATTAATTTAAAAGGTTAAAGTTAGTAAAATTTTAGTTTGGAAATTTATTTAAATAAAATAATATGATAAATAGCAAAATATTTATTTTTAATTTATTAAATACTCTTATCCAAATTTACCTACTCTAAAATCTATAAAATAATTAGAATAAATAATTTTAAAAGCAAATTTTATTCCAAATAAAAGTTATTTATTAAAATATAGGTTTTTGAAATTTTTGGGGAATTACACAAACTCATAACTCAATAAAAAACTCATAAAACATACTATTATATATAAAGTCATAGTAAATTATCTCAGTGTACATTTGAAATCTAGGTTTGATTGCATAAAAATATATTATTATCTAGCAAAATAAAATCATATATTACTATTTATGTGTGTGTGTGTGTGTATACATTGTATGTTGGTTCCCTTAGTCATATATTTCATTTATAATATATATAGTTTTAAGTTTTTGTATAGTGATTTATATATAATTATAATATATTAGAAATAATATTTGTTTTTTACAGGAAGACAAAAAATATAAGTATATTTATATTATTATGTTGTGATCTTTTTTTTTGGTAAGTAAGTAATTTTATTACTAATAAAATTGAAATATGTACAAGATAGACTAGACCACCAAGGAATCTATACAAATTTTCTAGGGGTCATACTTATTGCCACAATGAGCAGCAAAAATTCTACTAGAAGCCTCAAAACAAATGGTCTTAAGAAGTTCATGAGGTTTTCTATAAATGTTCCTAAAAATTCTAGTATTCCTCTCACGCCAAACTAAGCTTGTAAAAGTGACAAATAAAGCTCTAGGTACATCCTTTTTCTTTTTGCACTGTTTTGTGTTTTTAGCTAAAACTTTCAGTTCTGATTCCCATGATTGAGCATGGTCCCTTCTTTGAAAGGAGTTCCTAATTTTCATCCAAACACCTTGGCTATATGAGTATTTAAACATTAGATGCTCAACATCCTCCACCTGCCCTGTCCTACAAAGATTTCACTCAGTGTCTTCAATAAGGTTCAGTTGTTTCAATCCTGCTTTGGTCATCAACCTGTTCTGAATAGCAAGCCAGGTAATAAATTGGTGTTTAGGGACTGCTAGTCCACACCAAGGAATAGACCACCACCAAGCTTTATCCCCATGAGGCCTAGTGAAATAATACATTTGCTTGATACTGTAGGATCCATCATGGTTTATGAGTTTATCCATAATCCAAGAGTTAGAAAAGAAAGCCTGAAAGTGAGTTCTTAACTTGAGGATTTGTTGTAGGTGCCAAGAGCATTTATGAGCTGAATTGAATAACCAGATAGATTGGGAGCCTAGGTAGATGGAATGAACCCTTTTGTCCTATGTTGTGGTCTTTTATTTACCCACTTGATCTCATTTGATATATATATATATATATATATATATATATATATATATATATATATGTTTGTTTCATTTAGTTCATTGTTGGCTTGAATTATGTATATTCAAATTGTCAAAATGAGAATAATAACTTTAGTACCCCAACTAAAAAATAAGTAAGCATATTCTCAAATATTCTTATTTCATTTATTTATAGTAATAATTTTATGGTCATGCTTAATACTTATGTTGCAGTATTTTCATATTGTATATAAAAAGTTATGATCACTTTTATTTTGATCAAATATTTTACACTAAGTAATTGATGACAATAAAACACATAATACTAGAAATACATCACAATTGACATTTAGGCTGGTAAGAACACAATGTACTTAAGGTTAACCACTTGAATCTGCAAGCACCGTAACACTTTATCTATGACCATATTGTCGATAAACTTTGGCAAAACTTAATCCCATCTTATGATCATCTTATCAAAGTTATTACATACTTGTATTACCTCTTCATTTTATTTTAATCTATGTTCTTTTTTTATGAATGAGCCATCAAATTAGCAGGAAAAATATAGATAGATTATGAGCTAGTATCATTGTAACACCCCCAAATTTATTACCAAAAAATTTCATTTAATTTAAAAGAGTTTAATGAAAACGAAAAGATAAAACTGTAAATTCGAGGGCATTACCGCCACACTTAGTACTAGATTGGTTCACTTCTACCGTTCTGGTACTAAGTGTTAAGGATAAACAAGATTAACCATCAAATACGAGTTTTTAATAAAATACCAGTCATTTGTAAAACACAAGTCATATAGAATCAGAGTGTGGAAATCAAAAGTTACAATCCAAAAGTACAGTTTTAAGGTTCCAAATGTCCGAAACATCGTATATGAGAAATATACTATATATAAAGACATGGGAAAGGTAAGGTGGATGATAGACTCCAGCCACGTCACTCTCGACCCCCAAGCTAGGTCCGGGCTCAACTCTCGGTCCTGCCCGATGCCTCGTAAGCGTCATAGGCATCGAAGATAGAATCACCAACCTGCACTAAATTAGAGGGCCCTTCCGCTCGTGGGAATGAGCAGCACCCATGAAACGGGTGGTCAATACGCTACGTACTGAGCAAGGTAACCGTATAACTAAGGCCAACACGTCATAACACATAACATAATCACAATCACATGATAGCACATAATTTATCAGGTAAATAAAGGTCCACATTGTTTATTTATTCTCTGGGTAATACTCGTTTCACACCATAATTCTTTATCTGACCATGCGAGTACGGGAACCCCACTATTATAGCCGGTGGATCGGTCACTTACATGGCAAAACGCACTTGACCACTATTATACGCCTGTGGATCAGTCTCTAGGGTAAAATGCTCTTGGCCACTATTATGCCGGTGGATCGGTCTGGCCCCGACTCTCATGGTGTTCCACTGTAAGTGCTTAGTATCTTTTACGTGTATTAACAAATTAAGGTTTGGTTTTACTGAGCTCGAGACCCCCACTATTATTGCCGGTGGGCCGGTCACTTGAGGGATGATGTCCACACCACTACTATTCGCCGGTGGATCGGTCACTTATAGGGTAAAACCCTAACCACTATTACTAACCTGTAGATCGGCTGGCCCGGCTCTATAATCTTCCACTTTACATGATTAGTATTTTACCGTATCTTATTTGACAGATTCCGCCCTAGACATGCATGGCTAAATCTAGCTATACTTATCCTCCTAAGAGGGTCTGCCCCATATCTTGAGACCTCTGCGCCTCATAACTCGTCCCGACATTCTTCCCTTAAACCACTTACTTATACCGGGAACCCGACTCCTAAGTGTGTGGGTCAAAGCCCACCACCTTATACCCCAAAGTCCACCCACCACCTTCCCCTAGGGTTTTCTCCAGAAACCCTAGCCTGAGCCTATGTGGCCCATCATTTTCTACCTTGCACAACCCAGATTATTTTATCACCCCTACGTGTCACGACCCTTAGGTTCAACCCTCACTTCATGTCCCACTCATTATCACTTATTTTTATTATTCTCCTTTTTCGTATTTCCCCTACTCAAATTAGGGTTTCCCTTTAGACTCTAGACTAGTCTCCTACGCACCCTTATTCTGGCCCACGTACTATTTTTTCGCCCGAAGCCCCCAGACACCCAAATGATACTTCTATTACCTTCCTCACGCCCCGAAGCAACTTTCCATACGTAAAGTTTGCTCCCATGCAAACTCTAACCACCCCATGCAAACCCTAGTTCCTCCTATATCTCCATTAGCCACTTACTTCCCCTTGGTTATTTTCTTTCCTATTTTTCCTTTTCATGCCCCCAACCCACATCGCCACATCAAATACCCTAGCATGCATGTTCTAAGGCCACATCACATCACATCACAACTTGCAGCACACCCATATTAATACATAACATAAGAGATCACATGGACATACCTCGGTTTCAAGCTGCGCTACATAAAACAGGTAAGGTAATAACATGTAAAACACGACATATGATCATACAGGACATCCAAGGCAAGAAGACACGTAACACACAAGCGGCCTTAGCCACACCCTTACCTAAATCGACGTCGGGCTTGGAGCACGCTCCTACGCCTCCTGGGAGTTTTGACTCGATTCACCTATAAGAGGGAAATACTATGGGTTAATCTTCCTCTACCGGAATTACCATAATTTCCTATCCTACCCCTATCATGGCCTAATAATAAGGCTAATATTAATAATAGTAGTTTATAATTAAAAGGTAGGGTTATTAGTATTCTCAAGATAGTTAATTGAACCACCACTAATCAAAGTAAGACTTGGTAATATTCATAGTATTAAAGTAAGGGTTCCAATATTACTAGTAATAATATTATTAATAATACTACTAATAATAAGAATGTTAATAATAATAATAATAGTAATAATGATAATAATAATCGAAATCATAGTAGTAGTAATAACAATAATAATAATAATACTAATATTAACAACAATAATAATGATAATAATACTACTAAGAATAATAGTAGTAATAATAATACTAATAGTGACAATACTAATCATAATAATAATACTAATACTAATAATAATAATAATAATAATAATAATAAAGATAATAACGATGATAATAATAGTTAGAGTAATAAATATAGCAAATATAATGATAATAATAATAATAATAATAATACCAAGAGTAAGAACAATAATAATAATAATAACAGCAACCATAACCATGATAATAATGATAATAAGGATAATGATAATAATGATAGTAATAACACCAATAATAATAAGAATACTAAAATTAATAATAATAATAGAGGCAATAACGATGATAATAATAGTTAGAGCAATAAACATAATAATAATATTACTACTACTACTACTAATAATAATGCTAATGATGATGATAATAATAATAATAACAACAACAATAGCGATAATAGTAGTAGTGGTAGTAATAATAATAATAATAATAATAATAATAATAATAATAATAATAATAATAATAATAATAACAATGATAATAATGATGATGATAATAGTAGTGGCGGTAATAATAATGTAATAAAAGTAACAACAAGGGTCATAATAGTGATAATAATAATAATAATAATAATAATAATAACACAACCAGTTTTTAGTCTTAATTAATATCATTAACTATAAATTCTCTAGAATAACGTTAGGACATAATAGTAATAATAGTAGGAGTAATAATAATAGTAATAGAAATAATCATAATAATGATAATAATAATCATAATAACACTAATAATAATAGTTAATAATATTAAAAATCATTAACACTTTTAATATTTAGGGTTTAGGGGTTAAGGAGTTGAGAGACAACCTAGGCTGGGTGGTGGAGTCGGTGGCGGTAGAGGAAGGAAGAAGTGGAGAGGTGGATGTGGAGGCTAAGGGAGAGGGAAGTAGGGGACAATGGAGGTGTGGGGTGGTAGGGAAGGATTCCTTGGTTGTTTTGGGGGGTAGAGGTGGCGCTGCAGGCGATGGAATCGGCGTTAACCGACAGCACGAAGGGTGCCACAAGGTCGAAGGGTGTTGTTCGGGAAGGCAATTTCACACGGCCGAGGTGGCTCGTGCAGGGCAGGGCAAGGAAGGCTGGTGGTTGGGTTGTGTAGAGGGCGGTGCAAGGAGAGTTTTGGTGGTTGGAGTGGGCGGCGAAGACGGCTGACGGTGGAGGAATAGTTGGCTAAATAGGGGGTGGCGCGCGTTTTGGTTTTCTAGGCTGCCAAATTCAAAACATGATTATGGAAACCTTTGGGGATATTTATAGGGCGATCGGGAGGGGAAAACGACAAAGAGGAGTGGGAGAGTAGAGGGGCAGGGTTGTGGCTCTCTGTCCGGCAAGAATGGCCGGCGCAGGTCTGCGTGTGCAGACCATGAGTTGTCGGGGAGAGAGAGGGATGGCATGTAGGAGAAGGGAGGGATGGTCCTGTCGAAATGGTGGGGCAATCAACGGGGAGGAGAGAGGAGGGATCACCAGTGTGGTTGTTGCAAGCTTTTCTCGGCGTTGATTTTGGGCTGTAGCGTTCGAAGGTTGAAGACGAAGTGGGAGGGGGTTGGACCGGCGGTCCAAGGAAAAAGAAGAAAGAAAGAAAAAGGAAGGGCCGAACCGGCCGGGAGAGGGGGAGGGGTGAAGTTGGGCCAACGGCCCGGCCTAGGTCGGGGAAAAAAAAGAGAAAAAAGGAAGAGGAGGAAAAGAAGGAAAAGGAAAAATAGGGGGAAAAAAGGAAAAAAATAAAAGGGAAAAAGAAAGGAAATTGTGGATTAGCTTAATTAATATATTTTGGGTAATTTGGGATATTTAATAAAATATAAATATTAAAATAACAATTAAATTCTCTTTTTAGGCTAATTTAGGGATTTTGAAAGAATTTCCTTAAATTCCATTTTAATTAGAAAAATACTCAAAATTTGCCTGTTTAAAATTATTTATAAATTTCTCCTAGATTTACCTTAATTAATTCCCTCTTATTTTAATAAAATTATTTTATTTAATTAATTTCCTAATAATTTTTATTTGGCCATGATTTCCTAAATTAGGGTTTTGAGGTATTTCAATCATTCTTTCCGTAATGAATACATACATCAAATTGAGGAAATCGACGCGATGCTTATCCTCTTCACCATCATCCATTAGCATCGATTAATCTATGTTTAATTAAAACCAGGGTTTATCAAAATGTAGGCTACCTACCTCTCTCTTTATAAGGAAGGTTGGGTTTGGTAGGTCTTCACAGGATCAACATTTCCAAGCTAACTCGAGTTAATAAGGATGAAGATGTGAACGGGAGAATGAAGTCTCTTTATAATTCGTTTGGATTGGGGTGAATAAAAGTGAGAATTAATATTAAAAATTAACTTAGGTGAAGGAAATTGATGTGAATTGAGACAAATGTTTTCAAATGATGTTTGAATGATATTAATTTAATCAAGGTAAGTCGAGGTGAATATTTTAAAAATTACGATTGAATTGTAATAAATGTGTAAAATTTAGCCATGATTTCACCTTCACCTCTATTGCCCCTAAAATTCGAAGTTAACAAAAATGAGGTTAATTGAGGCGAAACTTTGACCTTGATTTATCTAGTTGAGACTAACAAAATCCGTTCCTAAAAAACTAATAGATTTGCCTCTATTTACTTTCATTCACCCCAATTCCTAGTGCATGCATGCTGTAGATATACAATGAGGGATCCCCAACCCAACCTAAGAGGAAAGTGTTACATGATGTGAACTATACGAGGAACTTGTATAGCTAACAATATTACAAAAACAAACTATGAAAAAGGGAAAAAAACTTCTAATTGTATTATTGCATAGAAAAGAGATTCCAGCAATATTTACAAACAAGGTTTTGTTCAAAACAAAGCCGACTTAACAAATATCATGCTATTATCATGTGCTCTTTATTAATCCATTAAACTAGCAACTTACCAGTATAATTGATTTCAACCCTTTAGATAATGTTTTGTACAACTTACATGAAATATTAAAAGGGTGAGAAAACTACAGCTTAATAAGTAACTGGCCACGCTGATTAAAATAGAAATCAAATTAAATTTATAAAATACTAGAAAATAATATCAAGAATTACCATAAAAATACCAAATACAAATGATCATTAAAAGCTTTCAAAAGTAGACAATGCAACCATAGATAAACTAATTAATCACAAACCAACGAAGGGCTAGTGGGGCCAACAATCGATTCAATAACCAATAATGGAAATAAAATGATCGATAACAATCGATAATCAAAGTAATTGTGGCCACTAAGGGCCCTACGGTCCGAGAACAATAACGAAAAATAATCAACGGTTCCTTTGTGGTTCGGTGAGGTCTAATATGATATCTTACGTAGTGCACTACAAACAGTAGCGATTAGCAATCCCATACTACTAAATGAGCCAATAAGGACTTACCATATCTCTCGAAGCACAATTATAAAACAAGTAAAGGGACGTATAACAAAGATATAATATAAAAAATTATATGTCAAATATGATTAAAGTAATCAAATACAATCAATAAAATACTTGATCCCACTTTAGTTAAAAATACCGAGCAATAAATCGTATTTTAGCCATGCATTATTTTATCAAATATTATTTGATAAAAAATGAGCAAAAGATGATTACGAAATAATAGATTTATAAAAAGAATGAATAAGGGGTGAGTTAATCATAAACTAATATTTTATGAACTAATAAAAAAAAATAAAATTATTAGGAACAATAGATAGCACACACATAACACAACATACACACACACACACACAAACGATAAAGGGTAATATGATAGTTACTTACTTTGATACGCCAATCTTCTTATAGTATCAATGATCTTAATAAATTGGTATAGAAGGAGTACATACACACTTATATGTGTATAAGATATAAATTAAACTCACCTTAAAAAAAAAGCTAACCGTTAAAGATAAACAACAAAACCAAAACCAGCCACGAGAGTAGAAGAAAATCTAAAGTGACAAAATATGAAGAATAGTATGCGGCGATAAGGTTTAATAGTCAACTTAATAGCTTAATAACGAAAATCAAGTAATTCTTTGCTTACCAAAATAATTAAAAGAAAGACGAACTTAACTAGAAAAAGTGAAGGGATGACTAGCTTATAAATATATCTATTAAATCACTCATTTAGTATACCATTTTATTTATTTATTTACTCACTATTATTATTATTATTCACTTTTTTTTTGGATTATCACAGAGGGAGTTATGGTGACCAAGGGGCAACGGGCCATTCCATGCTCCATTGACCCAACCCTAATGGCCTTGCAAAGGGCTCTCGGTCAGTTGCCCGATTGCCCCAACCTTTATTCCCCAGAAGGCGGAGACGTTCTTTGGGCCCAAGTCTAAGCTTCGTTGGGTAGCTTTGTATGTCCCGGGGACACGGAAAGCCATGCGAACCCATCTAGTGGTCGAAAGATGGATTTCGCGCTAAACTTATTCTTATTCCCTCTCCCTCGCTTTTTCGTCACTCGTCGATTTTCCATCTTTATCTACTTCGAATTTCTCTCAACAATCTTGGAGCCAAATTTAGCGCAACAAGGCAGTCAGTCAGTCACCGCTCAGCGACGCCTTTCTCTTCCCCCAACAAGGAAAAAGTATTTTAAAGTTTTAATTAATTACTAATTATTCACTTTACTCTTTTTTAAATCTATTTTCCAATACTTATGCGTGCATATAAAAGTGCACGTATATAAGTAACCTGGCCACCTGCTGCCCTCTCGCTTCTCTCTCCGCCTCTCTGTCTTCGATGTCATTCATCCATTCGTCTCAAACCGCACAAATCGTGCTCGGGGAGAGAGAGAGGGGAAAGATAGAGAGATTTCTTAGAGCTCCAACAACTTCCCCCTCTTTGCGACCTCTGATTAACTGCTCCGGAAAGTTTTATCAATTTCTTCAAATTATCGGAAAATAAATCTTTAATTCTCTTTCAATCGCTTCACCGGAGGATCAATTCCCCACAATCTGGCATTGAATCTGGTTTCCCCGACTCTCCTTGAAAGTTCTAGTATTCCATTTTTTCCGATTGATTTTCACTATTTCATCTCTTCTCATCATTCAAAAACCAGGCTTTCCGATTGAACAACGTTCTTGTTCGTTGCCCTCCATTCAGTTTCAATCGGTTTTCAGTGTGGTGTCCGACTGGTTAAATTCAGAACTGAAAAAGTCCCTGCTTCCGGTTAATTCTAGGGTTTGGTTTTATATTAGGGTTTTATTCTGCCTATTTAATGACTTCAGACAGAAGATGATAGTCAATCAACCTACGAAACTCCAAATGCCGAATCTGAAGCCATGCCAATTCGAGAAACCCGAGTCTGACGACGAAGAGTACAGTTGTGTGCGTCAAAAGAGGCGAAGAACTACGACTTCAGCGATTTACTCTGTCCCCGTGGGTGGATTCAGCCTTGCTGATTATCCTATGACTGATTTTGATGGTTCTGTTGCCGTTTCAAAGGATTCCGGGCTCAGTGACGGATCTTGTTGTGGCAGTGAAGCTGAGTTAAATTCCAAGAGTCAGGTTATCAAATATCGGAATTCTATTGAGTTGAAACCTCCTCCTCCTCGATTAAGGTCGACTCGTGCACGCGCTCCAGTAATGCCTTCTAGGTTTAATGACTCGGTTCTATGGAAGGACAAGGAAGCTAAATTGGATGATATTCGATCAGGTTTATGTGACGTTTATTTGAAGAGAAGGGAGAATAAGAAATCTGAATGCATTACTCCTGATTATGATTTTGATTCTTATTTGATTAAGAAGGGTACTAAAGATGAGAAAATTATTTTGCCTAGTTATAAGTCTCATCCTTACTGTCAGGATTTAGAAGAAGATGGAATGGATTATTTTGGATTGAATACTTCCAGTTATGGGAGCTCATTGACGTCGTCTATGAATGGTTGGAATTCACCCCCATTTTCCGAGACCGGGGAGTGTAATCCTGGGTTATATTCTAAGGCCAGGAATGTGAAGAGAGTACCGAAGGGAAATTCTGGGAGGAAGAAGAGTGTTTACGGACCAGAAGATTTTGCTTTGGGTGATATAGTGTGGGCGAAATCGGGGAAGAGATATCCTGCTTGGCCTGCTATTGTAATTGATCCTATGTTGCAGGCGCCCGAGGCTGTACTCAGTTCTTGTATTCCTGGTGCCCTTTGCGTCATGTATTTTGGTTATTCCAAGAATGGGAAGCAGAGGGTAATTATTTTTTGTCGTGTTATGTTCTAACTCTTTTGTGTGTTGTGTTTTATTTGTATTGAAGTTTTCGAGTTAGCTAGCTATCTTTCTTTCTTTTTTCTTCCGATCATCCTATTCTTCAATTGTGTCTATTCTCAACAGGACTATTCGTGGGTTAAAAGTGGAATGGTTTTCCCCTTCCTCGATTATCTCGACCGGTGAGTACCCACGTAGTTATGTCGGCATGATTTATTTTTAGGCAATGAACATATGCCACGCTTGTTTGGTTCATGTAATTCTTTTCATCTTTGAAAAAACTCGCATAACCGTCAAAAACGACAAATTTTGTAGTTTCCGGATAACTATATTCTTTCTGGAGAGTCTAAGGTGCTCCCTTGTCATTTCCTATATTCTCTATTTACATGATGGGATGTTGCGAGCTTGATATTGTTGTCTCTCTGTTCATGGATTTCAGCTGTCCTGAGCTCAGTCTGGCTAGGTTGTATGCTATACCTGCTACTGGTTTATTGTGATGCGACTTGCTATGCCTTAGAAGTTAGACATATATAATATATTAAGATGCTTAAGAATCGAATAAAGAAAAGTGATGGTTTGGAAAAACCAAAAGATGACCAAGTGTCTGTGCTAGGTATATGCTTTACTGTATATTACAAGGTGCTAATCTTGTCTACTAGCCTATAGCATGGGATTGCCATAGCATTTCATGATGTAGCATCCTTGTGTTCGTATGTAGGGTTGTTGACGAATTGAGCCGGCCTATGAGCCCACTTGGTTTGGCTCATTAATTGCTCAGTTCGGCTTGTTTGTTTAGGTAAACGAATGAACCTCGAGTTTTATTTTTAGGCTTGTCTGTTCAACGAGCCAAGCTCAAGCCATTGTAGGCTTGGCTTGTTTGTTAGCTTGTTTATAGGCTTGGCTCGTTTGTATGAAATTTACTTAATAAGCAAGTCACATACTTAAAGAATTTGTTAATTAAGCCGAATGCTTGAATGAGCTGAGTTGGTTTAACTTTCAAATGAGCCAAATTGTTAAATAAGCCAAATAATTTAAAAAATTGAATCAGAGCTTATTTGGTTTATTTTTGTTCAAAGAACTGAACTAAATAGCTTGCAAGCCAAGCTCAAGCCGGACTCATTTACTCGTTTTAAATTTGAGTTAAGCCTGAGCCTTAAAAAAATATGAATGAGCTGACCTCGAGCTGATGGGGTTTCGGCTTGAATTGGCTTATCAATAGCCCTATTCATATGTGCTCCCAAGTTTTGCTATTTTATGTATTTTTTTTTTAAATGTCTTATGTTGGTTTATCAATTTGGTCAGGTTTCAGGGTCAGACTGATCTGCACAAGAGCAAACCTAGTGATTTTCGGATGGCTATTGAAGAAGCTTATCTGGCAGAGCAAGGTTTTGTAGATAACCTGGAAAATACAACTTTTCTTGATGCCAGCCCTAGCGGATATCATGAGGTTACTGAGTCTAATCAAGATGTGGTTTGTGATTCTCAAGATCAGGTATTTTCTTTACGTTTCACTTTTTCTCATGCATATCCTGTTGGTCTCAGCTTTCAAGGGGAACATTTAGGTTAATCACTTGATAACTGCCCCTCCATAGATGTATTTGTAAGTAAGCTTACAGTTTCACTGGGCATGGAGGATCCTTTTTCTCATTCTGAATCTGCATAGTCCTTGAAGAGGTTCAAAATATAATACTAAAGGCACCATTTTTGTATCGAAACATACATGATGGCATAAGGGCAGGCTGTTACTTCATTGTTCATAATTTATGTTAAAATCTTTCCATGAAGAGATTAATGGGTTTTATTTGTATATTGTTTTTTCTCTATGTTGGGAGTGTTGGATTTGCATCCGTTGGCATTTAAAGTCTGTTAGTTCAGAGTGAATATTGGTTCTGTCATGATGATTGATGAACTTCCCTTGATCGATGAATGTTTGGACTTGGGGTTCTTCTTAAGATTAAAAGAATTCAGCATGTCATCTTACTATTCTTTACTTTTAACCAACACTGGGATATTTGTGCAGTATGTTTATGATAAAAAGAGAGATACCCGCCCCTGCAGTGGCTGTGGATTGGTTTTGTCATGCAAAGCCTTTTTGAATTATGAAAGCCAGCTCTTGTGCAAACATTGTGTGAAGGTATTTGAATTATTCTATCCCCCTTCCTCCACCCCTAAATTAGTTTTCATGGGGAAGGAACACTGTACCTGTGTAAGGAAGGATTATTCTTGTTTCTAATATCTTCTGAGTTCTGACTTTGTGGTTTTCACAGTTGCTGAAGTCAAAGCAATATTGCGGTGTTTGCAAGAGGATTTGGCATCATTCAGATGGTGGAAGCTGGGTGGGTTCTGCTCTGCAGATAGCCTCTCTCTACTTATCATTGATTTTGAGTTATATATGATTCAAGACTGATCTTATTTCTTGGATCAGGTTTGTTGTGATGGTTGTGATGTTTGGGTGCATGCTGAGTGTGCCAGGCTATCTAGCAAACATCTCAAGGTTTTGTATCTCTACACTTGTTTGTCTTCTTTGATGCTGTGACCCTCTCCTAGAACCAACAGATATCAATGGTTTTCTTATTTGTTAAGGATTTGGAGGAATCTGATTACTACTGTCCAGCTTGCAAACCGAAATTTGAGTTTGCATCATACTCCGAGCTTCAGCCACAAGTCAAGTAAGTTGGAGGATTTTTTATTTTATCTACTTTCCTCCACAGAAACAAATAATGTGTGTTTTTTTATATTTATTTTGCATGATTTGTGCCTATTCTTGAGACTTTCATCATGATTTGTAGGTCAACAGCACCTGATAAGATAGCTGTTCTATGCAATGGCGTGGAGGGAACTTACTTCCGAAGTCTCCATTTGTAAGCATGAAAAGTTATATTTTAATTATTCTTTTACTCTTGACTAGATTGGTGAAAATTTTCATACTTAAAGAATAATTCAAGAAACTTCTAGAGATACATCTGACTTGTGATTTTCATTCAGCTACCTGTCCTCATTTACAATATATATATATATATTTATGTAATTATAAATGAATTTTCTATCTTGGAACTGTAGGGTTGAATGCAATTGTGGATCCTGTAGCACACGAAAGCAGTCGCTGGGTGAATGGGAACGCCATACAGGGTGCAGAGCCAAGAAATGGAAGTATAGTGTTAAAGTGAAGGGCTCAATGATGCCTCTAGGGAATTGGGTGTGTGAGATAACCAGACTTATATAATTTATAGCTTGTTTGGAGCTACTTATCAAAAGTAGCTATCCATAATAATTACTTTTGATAAGTAGGTCCAAACATGAGGTTATATACGTGTTTATTTTTATGATTTGTTTGCCTTCTTTCATCAGGTATCCATTTTTGAGACTTCATATGCTGACTTCCCTTCATTCTTTTTCTTATCCTTTTGTCGCATTTAATCCAAGCAAAATGAATGCCTCTAATCCTTGGTCGTAGCATTTTTCTCTTTCTAAGCATGAAGTTCCTATATAATATTGTGCCCATACAATTAAATACCGGTCCCGATACGCAATATTGGCCGATTGCCGATATGCGAAATTGGCGATACAAGACGGATTTAGAATTTCACATATTTATCGGCAATATATCGGTTATCGACTGATATTTGCCGATATTTACTGGTATTTACTAATATTTATTGTGGAAAAAAATAAAAAAAAATCACGCCGCTACGACTACGACATATAAAATATTGTTCGCGACGCTTCGACACCGCGGCCACGATTTTATTGCTTATTTTTGCCTCTTTATTCTTTTCAACTTTCACTTGTTGTGTGAAATATATTGCTCATATATCTGCTTTATTTAAACTCTACATCAGTTGTATAAGAAAAACTTTTGTTGCTGTAACCCACCTGGCCTGAGTTACCCTTCTTGCTTAAATGCTGTACTTTTCTCCCGTCTTGGGAGTCGACATTAAATTTCTAGGTGTGAAACGGTTAACTAATGCAATTGCGTGTCTTTATATGCTGCAAACTTTTATATCCCACAGCATCCTATAATTAGCTCACTTTGAAAGTGATAATAATGTGTAACTGAAGTCCAAAAACCTTTGAAGCTTGCTGTCAGTTCATTTCCTGACTAATGATAGTCTAGGTGAACCATTCTCTGTGAAACAGTAGAGTTTTTTATTTTTTATTTTCCAATTATGTCATTGGCCTGATCAGAAAAATTGAAAATGATTATGCCAATTTTTTTGATGAGAGGAGGGTGCAATATTCATATTTTTCAGGTTTTGAGTATCAAATTAAGTGGCTTTCATATCTTTAGTTTTCATTTTCTTTGAGTTGCATGTGAAACTTAGCTGGATTTATTTCTTTTTTTCAAATGAAACAGTTTTCTCTTTTAATCATACAATGGTGACTGTTTTGACTTCCAGAGTGAGATGAATGAACTAAATCAAATTTATATTCCTTTTACAGCTCCAAGAATTGAATGCAAATGGTTTCGAGCCAGTAGAGCTCAACCTATCTCATTTACTTGGATTTTTGCGAGGTGAAGTATCTTTCCATGGTGATGATAGTGTACTTTGGTGTGATTTTACTCATGTTGTCAACCTTACTTAGTACCTAGTGGGATAGCCGGAGAAGTCTTGCTTTTGTTAAAGACCTAAAGCCAATCTATTTGGTTTTCTGGTCTACTTATCGCATACTTGTGCTCAAGTGTGCTGTCATACATATTTTGAAAAGATTGTATTTTTATTCATATTTGCAGAAAAATATGATCCAGTACGTGCAAAGTGGACCACTGAACGATGCGCCATATGTAGATGGGTTGAAGATTGGGATTATAACAAAATAATTATCTGCAACAGGTCAGTCTATTATTTTATTAAATATTGCATATCCGTCTAACTTTTGAGCGAGATCATCATAGGGTGTGTTCACAATCTAGATATGTAATGTGTTTCCTATAATTCTTCAGATGTCAGATAGCTGTGCATCAAGAATGTTATGGTGCAACAAATGTACAGGATCTTACTTCATGGATTTGTAGAGCTTGTGAAAATTCTGGAGTGGAGGAGTGTTGTCTTTGCCCAATTAAAGGTATGCTATTTACTTATAAATCTGTCCTTTTTTGTTCTTTTTGACTTAGCACAAGGTTATGAATGTGTATAAATTTTCCTCAAACTGGATGACCTGCCCTTTTTTGTTTACTGGTTTCTACCTCCACTTGACCAGTCTAGCTCTTGCTTGCCTTGATATAGTTTGCAGTAATTTATCTCAGGAAGTTGTTTATTCAGGAAAGTAGATTTTTCATTGTGTGATTGGCCTGCTGAAATGTTCAAGGGAAGGAATACCTCATTCTTCTTGCTTGCGTGTTCCTAAAGAGAAACTTTTGTGGGTAGTGTCAATTACAAATTTGTGGGAGTTTCACATTATTTATTCTTGTGCATAGAAGAGGAAAGAGGGGGTGAATGAACTCCAATTTTCCCTGCTACCAACTAATTACCAGCCATCCTACGAACTTCATCTGATGTAAGGTTATATTTGATGTGTTGGAAGCTGAATTCTATGCACTAGATGGGGTCTATATGTTTGCTGCTCAATGAAGCTGCATAATCATCAAGGATACTAATTTTACCTTATTTACCTGTTCATATTTAGGTGGAGCTCTGAAACCGACAGATATTCCCCACCTGTGGGTTCATGTGACATGTGCTTGGTTTAGACCTGAAATTGCTTTTTTGGATCATGAGAAAATGGAACCAGCAAAAGGAATCCTGAGAATTCCAGCAAACACTTTTGCGAAGGTATCATTTCATCATCTTCTCCCCATTGTTTTGGATAAGACTGAAAAGCTTTGTGCTATCTATTATTGCCTTTTTATTTTTTATTCTGCCTTTGCCTAATTTGATTTTTTTTCTTAATGCTTGCAGAAATGTGTAATTTGTGAGCAGGTACATGGTTCATGCATCCAATGCTGCAAGTGTGCTACCTATTATCATGCGATGTGTGCATCAAAAGCTGGATACAGCATGGAAGTAAGCTTTAATCTATCTTAACTCTTGAACTTACCAATTTGGGCATATATGAGCTTTTAATTACATAAGGATGGTCTATAAGCTAAAGGTTTTAGTTTTTGCAATTTTCACCTCATTCATTGTCTTCCGTTGTGAGTTTGTTAGTGTGAAATGTCAGTTGGGACTGGTCTGAGGGAGCAAAAGAGACAATACTCCAGTGGTCTTGGTGTTATACTTTGGTTGAAAGATTTGAAATGTTAGAATGACATTGAAGAAAACTTGTGTGTTAGCCAACTTCTGCACATAATCAAGAGATGCTATGAGTTGAAAGTAATCAGGTATTGAGTTAGTAGTGGGCGTAAAATAGAGTGAGAACATGTGACTTGAAATGTAAGATTAAAGGTCAAGTCCCACTGTTGCAACTGATGTGCTTTGGAAACTAGGTCGGTCCTTCCTGAATTGGTTCCTTGTTTGATGTTGTGTCAACCTGATAGTCTCATGCAAAGCAAACGAATTTCCCTTTTTTCCTTTGCTCTTTACAACATGAAAAAAGGTTATGTAAGATTTTCCCTCATCTAGAAACTCAAACGCCAGGAATGAAGATTGGTGCAGGCTTGGTGTCTAGAATTTTCTGCCTGCCATTGATAGTTGCATGGGTTTCTTGTGTAGTTCTGCCCAAGAATGTCTCATAGCCTCGTTTGGTTGGGGCTAGAGATGGAATGCGGATATAGTGGTCATTCCATCTTGTTTGGTACTGGGTAATGGTGGGAATGGAAAGGAACAAAGGTAATAAGTTAACTTTAAATATTCATACATTTTCTTTCCAAGGAGGAAATGTGGGAATTGTGGAGATTGAATTTGCTAGAGAAAAAATGCATATTGAGTTTTTCCCTATTCCATAATACTACTTACTAGTCATTCTGTTTGTCAACTTCATTCTGTATTGCTGCTTCCTTGAAGCTCTAGTATTAGAAACACAGATTTTAGAAGATAGGAATATGCTAACAGCTAACAAAACTTCAATTACGATCAGAATGCCATGTGTTTCTCTCTTACTTTCATATGCTTCTTGTTGTGTTTTTAGACTTCTTTACTTTTGTTCCATCTAATGCCTAAAGTTCCTTATTTATTTGTTCTCTAATGTGCCTTAGTTACACTGCATGGAGAAGAATGGAAGACAGATGACCAGAAAGGTGTCTTACTGCGCTTTTCACAGGTGGCTATCCATCAAGCCGTGAATTTTTCCCACTCTTGTGGAAGCATTTAGCACAATTTTATTCTATTTATGTGCATTTATGGGTTAGTAACTTAGCATGTTAAGTTGAAAGTCGTGTATGGCTTTGCATCTCAAAACTTGGGCATTTCACTTTGCTCTTAGCAGCTGTGATCTCAAGGGACTATCGTGGCTCAACTTTTGACCAACATTGTGTAACCTTTTTCTGATTAAAAGATTTTTTATTTGATTTAGCTGTTGTAACTGGCTGAACATTGACATTGGAGTATCTGTCATCTTTGAGTTGCTGCTAGGTTCCCATGTTTTCTGCAACTTCCTTCTTCCGCTTCTATATATAATTTGTGCCCACCTTGCCAGCCCCTGCCCCCACGTTTTTATTCAAACCTTTTTCTTTCTTGGCCATAGCCAGCTTTTGTCTCTAATGCTTTGCTTATGATGCAGGACCCCTGATCCAAATGCTGTATTGGTCATTAGAACTCCTGATGGGGTATTCTCCACAAGAACATTGTTCCAAAACCAAAAGGAACAAAATCATGTCAAAGGTTCAAGGCTCTTTTCAAAGAGAGTAGAACTTATTGACCCTATACCTGCAGAAACTAACGTGTTTGAGCCATACTCTGCTGCAAGGTGCCGCATCTATGCAAGATCAAAAAACAAGGTTCCTAATGCTCAATTCTTGTTTCCTGTGTTTTCTACATTGTTTGTTGGTGGCTTACACTCGCTACAGATTTCCCATCAAAGATATTAAGATTTGTGGATATACACAAGATTAATTAGATATTTAAAATTTGTCCAAAATTATTATTACGCTCTATCATTTGTATATAACGTGGTCTTACCTTCTGTTTTCTGTTCATGTTTCATAGAAGGCTGGGCAAGAGCCACTGTATCACCGGTTGATGGGGCCAATCCATCATTCCATACATGATATAGAGAACCTTAACTCCTTCAAAGTGAGTTCTTACTCATTCTTATTCAGTCTGTTTCCTGTTTCTCGTAACCTATAGTTAATATTTTTGCAGCCTGGATATCTGATTTCTTTTCTCATGAGGGTGGGGCAGGGCGGCTTAGAGAGGTCCCTGGTTTTGATAAATGATAAGTTTATTGGGTTATAATTTTCTTCTACAGGATGATGATGATTCAAAGACATTTTCTACTTTCAAAGAGCGTCTTCATAGCTTGCAGGTATAGTTTTTTTCTCTGTTGATTATCTTGATCTTGTATGCATCCATTCTTCTATCATTCACTGGTGGTTTATTTAATACAGAAAACTGAAAGTCTTCGAGTTACTTTTGGTAAATCTGGGATACATGGATGGGGCCTTTTTGCTCGCCGGAGCATTCAAGAAGGAGAAATGGTAAAGTTCTTGCTTGCAATATGTTGTGGGGTCTTTTATTACTCCCGTTCAAATTTAGTGTACCTTTTGGAGGAATTCCTGTATTGGCAGGCGTATGCAGTACTTGCACTCTGATTAGAATAATGTGTTGCAATTTTCTTCATGAAACCTTATACTGCATCTTTACTGTGTAAAAACATGTTATTACTGTGCTCAGGTTCTTGAATATCGTGGAGAGAAGGTAAGGCAGAGCATTGCCGATTTAAGGGAAGCAAAATATCGGCTGGAGGGTAAAGATTGTTATGTAAGTGAAGATCTTATTTTTTATCAGCTCTTACCAAAGATGACTGCATAGGAGAGACAATTAGTCATGCCGTGCATATTAAACGAGATTAGGTGATCCTAAGTTGATACCTCCCGTAATAGGTGATATTTAAATTGAACTAGATGATACTTGGGACCACAGAACTTTTTGTTTGCTGTTAAATATGGTTTAGCGGTGCCTGAGTATGTTCTCACCTTTCCTATTCGTTGCTTCGGATTGATTTTTCCCATCTATGGTGGACTTATAAGACTCACCGTGTTTGTTAAGATATAATTTCGGCTCATTTTGCCCACCTATTCATGTTCCATATTTCTATCTGTTTTGTTGCAGCTGTTCAAGGTCAGCGAGGATGTAGTAATTGATGCTACCAATAAGGGGAACATAGCCCGCTTGATTAACCATTCTGTAAGTTCTTGTGTTTCCCTCATCAGATCAATTTGATAAATTGCCTTATAACTCGTGGTCTGTCACGTGTTTGGTGATGTTCTTTTCTTCTAATGTCCTGAAATCAGTGCATGCCCAACTGCTATGCGAGGATCATGAGTATGGGCAATGAAGAAAGCCGAATAGTGCTGATTGCCAAGACCAAAGTCTCTGCTGGTGACGAGCTCACGTATGGATCACTCCTAATTTGTTTGTTTGCTTTGTTTTCTTCCTTTTGAAGGAAGGAATGCATATCCTTCTTGTTCCTGTCTTTTGAACTAATTATTCCTTCTCTGCTTCATTGGCAGGTATGATTACTTGTTTGATCCTGATGAGCGTGACGAGTCTAAAGTTCCTTGTCTCTGCAAGGCTCCAAATTGTCGGAAATTCATGAATTAGGCCTTACAAAGGCTTGATCTTTTTGATGATCTACTAACCCATAGTCTAACTACATGGACGATAACTAACTACATGCATAGCAGCCTAAGATACCTGATGAACAAGACGATTTTGTTTCCCTACCCCCCCCCCCCCTCCTTTTTTTCTTCACATTGCCGGTATAAAATTGTAAAGCCACCAGCAATTGCTGGGTGATTTTTTGTATATTGTTTCATACGCATAATGTAAGTATATCATTATTTCACTCTACCTACCCTTCTTTGTGGCGTCCTCAATTTTTTTGTTGGTTAGAGTCTGAATATTGCCCTAATAACATCTATTTAAATGGCATAAAAATTATGAGAAATAGATTTTATTTAAGTTTTAATTGAGTCTTAATGTTTGGATTCATTTCCTAAAATATAGGCACGTGGAAATCTGGCGAGAATAGTAAGGAAATATTTAGGGCGCTATACGAAACTGTAAAATGAAAATCATATATTATTTGTTAAGGCATTTCCCCGTCATTAATTATTATTTATTATATAATTTATTTATAATTATCATTAATTTAATAATACTATCACTTTAAATTGTCTTTTTTCTGTTTTAAATTTGGTTGTTGTTGATGTTGATTTAAGGTTGATAATCCTACCTTTTTAAGAAAGTACATATTTTTTTGGATTTGATATCAACAAGGAAAAAACTATAAATCTATATTAGGTTACAAATTACTATTTTCATGTCCGTGGGAATTGATTTTGGCCACGTTGTAAATGGAAGTGATATGAAGATTGGTTAATTAATTAGGAAAGATTGGTTTGAATTCGTTGGGTCATTATCTATTTTTTAATATGATTCACGTGCGATATAAATGATGTTAGAGTTGGTTTGAAGGTGGCCAGAGCGATCTCCGTTTGAATTGGAAAAAAAGAGAATGAAGCCTGGCGAAAAGAGTATGAATGAGTTAGGGCACTTCCTACATATTACTTACCGCTAACCGTCACCATCACCGCCTAAGTTTTTTGATTGTTTAGGATAAAAATTAGAAGATTTCTTGATGTTAACTCTCGACCTTGAGAGGGAAGTGCCACATGGCCTAATGCCTCAATGAGCAACAAAGTTATAATTCTGATTTTTAGTTCATTCAATTGCCTACTTTAATAGAAAAAAGAAAAACGGATAGGCAAGTCTTAGTTATAATTCGACGGATCCATTTGAACTAAACTAATTAAGCCTTAATTTAAATTCTAACAACACAATCAAAACTGACTGCCAAAGGAATAAGCATGACACATCTTTAAACAAAACAAAACAAATCCACCGCAAATGTATTTCACAGTACAGAGTAACAGCAAGATCGGTTCCTTATCTTTTAATCCTTACCCCAAAAGCTCCACCTCCTCGATTCAATTACCACGAATTCTAATCTCCTCAAATTCAATATCTGGTGAACTTAATAACCGTCTTATAGTACATTTAGAATCTGCGTGCTTCGCCAATTCACTAGGCAACGCCAGGCTCACAGCCTGTATCACCCCGACGATAATCGTCAGCTTCTTGATGCATGTAGTGAGACTTGAGGCCTAATGAAAAAACTTCTCAAATACATAATTGATAACGTAGTTATCGGGATGAACATACTTCAGGTTTTTGAAGACATAGATCACGCAGGTTTTGACACTCCTCTTCATCATCTTCTTCTTCTTGTCACCGGTGACCGCTCCACCGCCTTTCTTCGGGAGTAGTTACCTTGTTTGCGACGTCTTCGATCCCTCGATTCGCGAGGTTGGTGCTTAAAATTTCTTCATCCTTTCTAGATCGTACTTTCATCCTCTTGATTTGAACTATTCATTATTCCTCGTTCATTTTCAGTTCTCCTATTTGTCACGCCAGAGGGAAAAATACGAAAATCTCGATATCGTTGATTGATGAGATTTCTTTGGTCAAAGAGACTGAAAAGAAATTGAGACTAACAATGAAGGACAAAGAAGAATAAAGTTGAGCGAGAAAGGATGAAGAAAGTCAAACAGTCACTAGCAAGATCTCTAGTAGAATGCTTGAAGGCATCGAGGAGAGACACGGACGGACGAAGACGATGAAGTTGAAGCTGGTGGTTTGCATCAGATCACAGAAAACAATGGTTAACACCTTAATTTGTTGATTGAAACTCCTCTAAAGTTGGATTCGAAAAACAAACTCTATCCGCAAAAACATGGGCTAAACTTACTCGACTTTGGTGAAATCGAGGAGGAAGGTTCGAACCATTCGGTGGATGAGGACGGCGAAGAAATATCAGAAGAACAGGGTGCTGAGTTATTTGTCTCATAGTTCTGACAAACTCAAGAAGATGAGGAAGAAAGAAGAAAAAGCTTGGAGACAAGAAAACGAAGAGGTTGAAGTCGAGGAGCATATGCTTTACTTTGTTTTGTGCGAAGCATAACTCTTATTTGATTCTTTTTTATATTAATTTGTTAAGGGGTTTCTTTGTTTTAATTATAATTGATTTTAATTTGTTTTAATTATGTGTTGGTTCCTGCAAAAATAATTACTTTGCTGTATATCATTTTATTAGTTAACATAAAATACATAAATATGTGCCATACTTAGATTGTGTTGTACATAAAATTACTTTGTTGCAGTTTAGTCAGAATTTTTTTTTCCGGAACAAAATTTAAACATTTATTTTTTAAATAACAATTTAAAAACTTTAATTTCTAAATTACTGCAAATCTAAAAAGTTTATTTCCTCATAATATGGACTTTCTTATACAAATTTAATTTTGGACAAGGCCTCTTGACATGTGTTTAGTAGAAAACCAAAATCACCTTAACATTTTTGTAACAAAAAATAACAATGATCATGAGTACGCCCATACCAAATATCTATATTTAAAAATAAAATAAAAATATTTTTAACTTTATAAAACAAATAAAATTGTGCTAAGTATTTTTGTATCATCAAGAAAAAACTTCAAATAAAGTTTTTGTCTTTCTGTTTGTTTGTTTGTTTTTTTTTTTTAAATCTTTTTATACTCGATCTACTTTTGTTATTTGAAGTGCACATTCGGTAGCGTAGTGCATGTCTTTTGTTGATGCTCTGATGTTGGTTATGGTAACACTTTCAATTATTATATTTATTTATTTTAAGATAGTATAAAAGCATTTAAAAATTAAAATTGAAATAAATTACTGCTATGCCAATCATAAAAAGAGGTGATCATTCATCTATCTCAAGATTAATGTAAGGCAAAACCGAATGCAATCAAATAAGAGAGATGACAACAATAATAGATACATAAATATGATATGATAGAGTATACAAAAATTAAAAATATACAATCAAGTCAAGAGTTTAAATAAATAAAAATATAAAAATAACCTAGCACAATGGGTAAAAAAATTAACTATACGGTTAACAACATAAACCTTAATTCCCAAGTAGTGACTGTCTAAAGGCTCAAATAAGTAACAACATCACCATTATACTCTGATTGGGAGGTGTAACCTTTTAAATCGTCAAAGCCTACTTGTGTGAGGAATGAGGTCGTTATAGTGCCACAATGTAGCAATTAGTATGAATGTACTAAGTAAGACAAAACACCTCGACAAGTGCAATTAAACTCATGCAACACATATGAATCATGCTTTACGAGAACATAGAAATCATGTTGGTCATACATAACAAAACATAAGAGCAATATAAGGAAATCACATGCATAACATAGATAAACCAGATTATTAATATCCACTTAGGTGATCATACTAATAAGGGTAAGATAATCAATCAATCATACCTAAACTCCACCCTGATCCAGAATCATGAAAGTAAACCAACCAGGTGATTTGAAGCGATTATACCAAACACAATAAATTATATACCACACTTACCACACGTGGTTAAATTACATTGAGGGGGCTTTCTTAGGAGATAACATACTCACTACACCTTCAATACATTTGCCACAAGGCCTAACATGAAATAAAATGGGATACCACACTCTCTTAAGAAATGGACATACGAAGTGCTAAGAGACTTGTATAATGACACTACATCTACCTAAATTGGACACCAATGTCATATTGACTTGCCATAGTATAATCCTAACCCATAATATGCACATACATTCTATAGACCCTGTGTATGAATGATGTTATGAAGGTCTACCATAATATCCAAAGATACTACATAAATTACAACACCCCATTTTTCATTATCAAATTTTTTTTCTTTAAAACATTGTGGAAGTATAAAATAACAAACACGCATAAAAAAAAGGGGATGTTACCGCCTCACCTAAAATATGATAGAAATCTATCGCTTGTCTAATGCTAGATACAAGGTTAAGAAAAACCAACCAAAATAAATACAAGAAATAGAATGCACAAAGATATAATATATGGATGCCATAAATAAGTGTTTACAAAAAAGACTACAATAAGTCTTCAAACTATTCACAATTTATAAGAGAGAGTAAACTAAAAGTATTGAAATACAATAGAGATAACAATAAAAATAAGGTAAATCCCAAATCCCTGGTCCATTAAGAACCTACAAAATATATTTGGGTGTCCATGTTCTCATGCCTCCTAGCCAAACACAAGGTAATCAAATTATCAGCCCTCCTAAAAAACCTACATGTGGTTTTTTTCTTATGGGATTGATTAGGTGGTCGAATAAAAAGATACATCAGTATGCTACGTACTAAATAAGTCAAGTTACATCCTTAACATAAGTCACAAGCATTCAAACTCACAAGTTAATAAATAAATTATGTTAAACACATATCGTACTTACATGATACAACTAGATTTACATGCACTATCATGGTCATAGAATGCATCGGGATTTCATGCCATACAAATCTTAGATAATTCGTAAATCATCATGATGCTTGTTATCATAATTTATATCAAAGATATCATCTTATAATCACGTAATCAAGTTATTTAAACAACTTACTAGGCTCTTCTACAATCCACTACATAATTAACCTATTAGGTCTATCTTCCACATTTATATAACTATTTAGGTTGTTTATTCTTACACCATTATTTCTTTTTGAGCAATGAGAAGGATTATCACCCCATGGTCTCACAATACCATGGAATCCAAACCAAAAAATATAAAGTCGAATTAAAGCCAAGTAACCACTAATGGACATAAAGTCTTGATGTAAGCTAAATAAATCACCTAAGTGATCAGACCCTTTTGTATTGATACCTTATAGTATATCATCAGTATCTAGAGTAGGTAAGGCATAGGGATATACTAGGATCCTGCCCAAAGGCACAATAAACGCTTGAAGACAGACTAACTCTAGTAGCTAATCAAAGATTGGGTAATCTAAACCCATGTATTGCTCGATCATCTTTCACTTTAAGTAATTAGTATGCCATTATCTAAGGTTAATTATCACTTAAGGCCCACATAGCAAGCCAAAGTAGAACATCCATTTAATCATTCCATCTTAATCATTATTACCATCCTAAATATGTTATGGGACTTCCATTAGTTCTTATCAAAGTTTAATCCATCCACTAAGATAATCCATTTATACCAAGAATCTAGATTACATCATCCATTTGTAGCACCATACCATCTATTCTCCAATTTTTCCTATCAAAACCTTTCAAAGGAACATATTAAAATTACCATGAATTATAAATCAATTAATCCATCCAATAAGTCAGTTAACTTATGCCAAGATGTGTATTCTCATCATTGAGGAATCATGTTATAGCATAAGATCAAATCTCAATCATATCGAGATCAAAAGAATCAAGGACAACACTTTTAGGCCAAGTCGGTCTATTGTTTTGGACAAAAAGATTGATCAGTTAGGTTAAACCAGTCAAATGTTCTAAGAACAATCGATCAGTTTTGATAAACCAGTCGATGAGTTTAATGAGAGAGCAACCAAATTCATCACATATAACCTAATTAGTTAGTTATGCTAACCAGTTGATTGTTCTAAGAACCAATCAATCTCTTTACCCCCAGATAACATATAATAGGTATTTTAAACAAGATTAAGGCTCCAGAATCCAACCATATCAACATCATAATGTCACCATTACTAAAAATAGAGGTTATACATACTCATATATTAATCACACTGCATTTATAAAGAATCAATTATAATTTCTCATGAAATCATACTTTTCCTCATAATTCTTAAATATTCTAGAATGCATCACCAAACTACCAACAATATCATATGTGCATACAAAGATTAAAAATTTACTAACTATAATGACTCACATGCTTATTCATACCTCATTTTAAAGGTAATAATGATTTACTTGAAAACTTAGCAAAGTTCCATACCAAGAAAATAAAACTTTTAGTTGAAAGATTACAACTCTCAAAACCTTAAAATTAAGAGATTAAAACTCAGCAACATTCCTACAATTCTCATAAATCAAGAAATACTATTTAAGGGAAAGAAAACATAATTTACCACCTCTAAGGAGATCCCAAGAAATTAGCTGATAAACATATTTCAACTTTTTCTAGATCTAACATTTTCTTACTTAAGTATAAAATAAAAGGGAGCTAGAAAAAGGATCAGAAGGAGTAAACGAGTTAGAATGAAGGCACGAGGTGAAAAAGAATGTAATATAATTGTAGGAAAACTTAGAATATTTCTAGTGGATGAAAATAGGTAAAGGGAAAATAGGATTAAGGCTATATATAATAAGAAAATTGGTTAAGGAATAAAGGAGAGAGGTGCAATAGATTGAAACCTAATTTTACCATTTGAAATTAAACTATTAAGAGTGGATTTATCAATAACAATGCTCACTTTTTTCTCAAGGCTCACATAGTAATTTTTGGAGAATGCAGGTCAAGATTTTCTAGAGCAAGGTTGAACATAAGAAGGGAAATGGATAGATCGGTATGGGAAATAAATCTCTCAGTTGTACATAGACAATTTGGAACAAATTGCCCATTCCAGGGCTATATAAAGGAGAAAGGAAGAATAGGATAAGGGATGATGTCATCTTTTCCCTTTTTTCTTGGTCCAAATTAGACCTTCAAATCTGCTTGAGCTAAGGACAAGTTGGGGTAAATGCTAAAAATAGTAAAAGATTACTCAAGAAGGAATTCAGAGTTAGATTACCAATTTCCAAATCTTTAAAAGAATTTTTCTAGAAAAATTCATGCTTGAAAAATCATTTAGCTCAACAAATCAATCGGCCATTCTATAAATAAGTTAATCAGTTTCCCCAACAAGTTAATTGGTCTTGTCAAACCAAACTCAAGCCAAAATAACATACCACTCCATCAGTTCATAAAATCAGTCAACTAGTATGCTAGAAATTTTATTTTATCCAATTTCCCAAGCCTTCTCTAGTACCTTTATAAATTAAACCCAATATATATCTCTAAATCAAGCAAAAATCTTATCCAAAATCCATTAAATACCAGGATTTTTCATTTTATAAAGGTCAAATTATGGGGGTATTACATAAACAATTGGAGATAAACACAAAGTTAACTCCTCTACTAACTCAAAGTTACCTCCCTAAGAGTTGGAGAAATTATCCTTGAATGATTTCTTATTGACTAATTTTATATAACCAAGGCATCCAAGTCATTAATTAAGAATTTTGATTATTCAAGATGCTATACAAAGAAAGGATATAAACTAAGTCTCATGAATAGTCAAACCTATGGACGATCCAAATAATAAACCACAAAATATAATCAAAGACAATCATGAAACTAGTTAGAAGGTTGCCTAAACAGGAAAAGGAGAACATGTAAAACACCCAAGCTAGTTGATTGGTTTAAACCATCTAATTGGTAAATAGACAAAGACATTCATGTTTTACAACAATGTAAATCCTTGATTACTCATGTACCCATTTTTTGTATCATGTTGGTTGACCACTTAAATGAGAGACCTAGTTGACCTAGTTACATTTTGAAAATAAAGGCTTTGGAAACCACTAACCAGATTATTGGTTTTTTCATCACTAGTTGAATGGTTGACACCATCTGACTGGTAACAAATCAAATTCTACAAACATTGTCAATCCCAACTAACTAATTGAATGCCATTAGACTAGATCCACTCGAACTAGCACAAACAACATTCCCAACACGTAAAACCCAACCCAACTTAACACTAATCATACCTAACATGATTTCATGCCTTCAAACACTTAATAAACTCATGATTATTACAATGAACACATGATATACATCTAAAGACCGGATTAAAGACATTAATTTATGCTTATTCTCAAGACTCATAAATGACCAAAAAACTATAACATCCCCAAATTTTAGAATTTGAAATTTTCATTTTAAAGATAATGTGAAATAGTAATAAAAAAAATTGAGGGATATCACATCTTTATCAACCATGAGAGAGTTGTGAACATCACATAACGCTTGATTGATGCAAGGTAAAATAGAAAATAAAATAAAATATGCATGCACTTAAAATATAATAATTATGAAGATGAGAATAGTATAAAAGGGAGAGATAAATGAAATCAAAATATTAGAAACAAAACTAAGAGTTTGAATAACCAAAAAGAAAAACATTATCCCATTATAGTGGGAAAAAATAATCTAAACTGGTTAGCTTAACTCTTAATTAACATAAATGTAAATGTTGATCCCCAAGCAAAGACCATCTATCGACCCACATCTTCTTCCCTGGTATAGTCCAAATGAGAGTCATACCCCTGTAAGTCATCGTCTACTCACTAGAATAGAAGCTTGATTACCACAGTGACCATACAAATGTATTATAAATACAATGAAATATTTGTCAAATGAACTATCTAGAATATGGTAAGTCTAATGTTGCACATTGAGGTCATATAATAACATGATATATGATATACTTAGAAAACATAATGTATAAATTCTTGGATAACATATATATCATAGAAAAATCTATAAAGCACACACAACCATTAATCCATGAATCCCTAAGACAAACCATAAGAGTAGTTATAATTAATGTAATTATCCATGACGGGGACTAGCATAGGATTGCTACTTCCACCACCACTACACACTAGTGCCCAAGGGATTTTCTCAGAAATCTTCAACATCCACCATATTTTGTCTCCTAGGTAAGGGGGCATGCACTAAATTTTGGTTCTACAACACCCTAAACATTTTAATTATAATCAAACCATTATCTACATCCAAGATAGGGAGGGATATAGGAGTGCAGTTTTTTCTCAGGAACCTTCAACATCCGCAACACTTAGTCTCCTAGGTAGGGGGCATACACTAGATTTTGGGTCTGGAATACTGTAACACCCCAAAATTTACAGTTGAAAAATTTGTTTGTTATGGAAAACCATGCACTAAAAATTTTTTTTGGGGGGGGGGGAAGGGTGCTACCGCCGTGATCAATACAAGTTTGACCCTAGGCTAATCTCATACCAACCACAAGGCTAAAGGTATAAAAATTATTAACACGAATGATCAATAAAAACCATAATAGTTTAACATTCATTAATAAAACTAGAGTATGCAAATATTAAGGTTAATACATGAACAAAAGATAGTACAAACAATACCCACTTCGGGAAAATAAAATGGTAAGAAAACTAGAAAACAACAAGTCCCTAGAACACCCTCTTGGACCCCACACTAGGTACAACGAATCGTCACTTTGCCCCACCCATGACATCATACATAGCAAAATCAACAAGGATAACATCTCCTTCATGCATAGACTTAGGAGGGGCCACTGCTCATGAGAATGAGTAGCACCCATGAAAGGGGTAATCAATAGGCTACGCATTGAGTAAGGTAACCATACAGCTGAGACATGGCATATCATATAAAAGGGCAGATAATGTAAGTAGTAAATCAATAAGATTAATCAAAATTGTTAGAATTTAGGCCATTAATTTTGTCTTTACACATCTCTCGAGTTATATCCATGTGAGTACGGGAACCCCACTATTATAGCCGGTGGATTAAAAATAAACTCCAGTGTTGAATGCACCTAGCCACTAATATTTACTGAGGGATCGGTCTTAAGAAAAAATGCTCCTGGCCACTTTTCTTGCCAATTGATCGGTTTGACCTCGACTTACATGGTGTTTCACTATAAGTGATTAGTTTTTTTCCATGATTTATTATCATCTAATGTTTGGTTTATTGAGCTTGAGATCTCCCACTATTATCATCGGTAGATCATAATACATCTCCTAGGCAGAACGCACCTGGCCACTATTATTCACCGGTGGATCAGTTTTCAGGAAAAAAATGCTCTTAGTCGCTATTCTCGTCGGTGGATCGGTCTAAGCTTGGTTCAATAGTCTTCCATTTTTAAACGGTTAGTATTTTATTTGTGTCTTATTCAATAAGTAACTCCCAACTAAATATGCATGCCACCAATGGACTT